>CM057046.1:75614456-76814456 GCA_029948455.1 Solanum rostratum
TGAAGGAGAATTCGGTCTTTCTCTTTTATTCTATCATACTGTTCAGAAGATCTGAATAATGAATCTTTTTTCAATTGTTTCCATTTTATCTTGAAACCATTAGTTATATGTCATTTTCTATCCCTACTCATGAAATCAAAGCAACTACACAGTGACCAAAGGCCTCTAGGATATTAAATTGGTCAGCTACTAACTGCTTGTTTATTAGTAAGTTTTACATACAATGAGCTATTGTTGGTTGCCAATGAAGTGTAGTATTTGACTTAAATTTTCTTTCCTTTATCGTAATTTTGTGCACAAGGAAGTATTATTTGTACTTTAAGTTGATTGTAATGCTTCAATTCCTCTTGTTTATCTTCAATTATATGAGGTTTGTATTGTAATTAGATAGCCTTGGTAGTTGACTAAAATTAGAATGCTTCAGCAAGCTAAATGGAATTAGAATGCTATAATTGTTCTATAAGTTTTGGATTTAGATTGTACTGTAAGAAAAATATTTTTTTCTAACTGTTTTTGTCTGTCAAACAGCATATTTTGACTAAATTTAAAGAATATGAATGAAAATATCTTTTGGTCAATGAGTTTGTGCTTGTTACTAATTATTTTATTAACTTAAATATTAGTAGTATCATTAATAGTATAGAGTATGGTCGCTACGATTATTCGCTCCACTTATTTCTGACTTCTTAATACACTCATCACTTTTCCAAAGTTGCATCTATCTTTCCCGCACGTGCTCACAATTATTTCTTATAGTTATGCTGAGAGAGGGAAGAAACTTATAGCGGTCATCCTTATAGTTCTTGCTAGTATAAGTCTGATTGCTTGCAGTTATGTTATCGTTCAAAATGTTAATACAATTTTAGATTACATAACTATAGGCAACCGTACTGTTAAGAATTATAAGGATGATCGTTATAATTTTCTTCACTTCTCTCAGCATAGCTGTAGGAATACGTAAGTTTGTGTAGGAAAGATGGATGAACATTGAAAAAGTGATGAGTGTATTAAGAAGTCGAAAAAAGTGCAATGAATCATCATAGTGACCATGAAGCTGCTGAGGGGACTCAAACAGGCGACTCTATCTCAATTGGAGAATATCTCTAGAGACTTGTAAGTATATATTTCACAATCTCTAAAAGCATCTTAAGTTAAGCTTAAAAGGTTATGTATGTTTAATTTTTTTGTGAAAATAATGACCCAATACATTTAAATTTAAAGAGTTATGTATATTTTTGCATTTGCCTTCAAAATTATTTTGTTCCCAATCTTTAATGCTTTCTTTTTTTTCTCTACTTATTACAAGAAAAATATGAGGAACTGTTACGAAAAAATAGTGTCTTAATCTCATATTGATCATTGTGAAGCAAATTATCAAGCTGTGGGGGTCAAAAAGAAGAGAAGAATATGCAGTTTTGGATCTAAAGCAAAATATTACTATGGGCAGAATCTTTGTGCCTCATCGTCAGTATCACCTTCTGTTTCTCAATCAATGCCAACAACAAATAATTTTTGGTTTGAAAAGCAAGTGATTCCTACACTTGCTAATCAAAAATAAAATTTGGGTGGTCTGATGGAAGCAAGTAGAGGTGGAAAAATTATACCCAACCCATTTGAGTTAGGGCGGAATAATAACCTGTTCATTTATTAACTCAATCATCTCAACCCAACCGATTTGAAATTGGATTGATATGCGACCGAATTAACTCGAGAGAGATTTTTTCAAAATATTTTTAAAGGAGTTTTATTTTTATTTAATATGTTTTATACGGTCATAATAAAAAATATAATTTTATTAAGTACTAGAATATTATAAAAGAACAAATAAAATAAGTAAAACTTAATAAAACTCGAGCCGATTGGATCTTGACCCCATTCTATAACCCATTACTCAACTCAATTTTGACCCAACCCATTTTGATCCAAGAAAATTCTGGTTGAGTTGGGTCTTCACCCTTTAAATGTCTTGACCCATTATGACCCATCCAAATTTGACATAACCCTCCAATTACCACCTTTAGATGCAAGAAATAGAGAGAAGCATTTGTGACTTTGGGTTGAGGCAAATTCTGTAGTTCATCACTGCGTCCTTCAAATCATGGCTAGACAAAAAGAAATCTCAAGCTTTTTTAGCATTCTCTGGTACCATATAAAATAAGATTATTCAAGTGAACTGTGTTTATTGATAGTATTTCTCAATACTATATATAAGTTGTACCTCTATAACTAAGAAAACTTATCGTTACATTTAGTTACAGATAATGCAATTAATATAGTTAAGAAAATATATCCCTGTGATAATGCAATCATTTAAGAAAATATATCTCGGTGATTATGCAATAATATAAGATCTTCCAATAGCTACATAACATTACATTAGGTCACAAAATAATGGAATTTGAAAAGATTAGGTACATATGTTTCAGTAATAATTCACCTTGATTGTCCATTTACGTTTGAGGTGCATTGATTTTTAATTTCTTGATACATATATCACGACCAGGTCCCGGTCATGATGGTGCCTGTCAGATCCCACCTACAGGTAAGCCAATTACCCAAATCTCCAGGGTACTTGTCCTAGCTTCTAGTCAAGCCCAAGACCAACACAACAATATAAAGAACTAGAATCTACCAAGAACCTAGAAGTCAACTGCACAAAGCTACGACAAGCAGAAATACATACTGATATATATATATACACAACAAAGCCAAAATATGATATACAACCCAAGAGTGCTCCTATAGATACATAATACTACAATACAAGGCAAAAGTCTAAAAGCAAAAGACAGCCATCAAAAGAAGTGATAAAGCCAGAGCTGCCACTACTCACCCAAAGGAAGTCTCCTGCTCTCCTGGATCCACCGAACACGGTGCCCCCGACTATAACCTGGACCTGCACCATGGGAAGTACAGAAGTAGGGGTGAGTACCAAAAAAAAGCACCCAGTAGGCATCATCAGTTGACCGGGTGAAATAATATACATAAAGAAGTGCAAATGCAGATAAAAGCAGTTGTCCCATAAATCAACCCTGTAACCTCAAACCAAATAGAACCATGACCCTTACGCGGGTGCAAGGCCCTAATATCTATGCTTGTACGCCACCCCAGCCCCTATAAGCCCAAAAAGTACACCCACACACAATATAACTGACAGATAATCAATGAACCCCACAGAACCATCACAGAGCCCAACTCTCTACATCATCTGATCAAGGGTCGATTGTACCTGGTGTAAGGCCCTAGTGTCTATGCATGAATGCCCCCTAATCCCCTATAAGCCCATAGGGTACACCATGCACAATCAAGGTATGAATAGGTGTGTAGATCCATGAGTAATCAATCACGGGGCCTCGCCCCAAAAATCACATCTTAATTGGGTCTTCGACCCTATGCCAGCACATGGCAACCGATCCAAAATATACATGCGCGATGGTGGGACGTATCCCCTGTGGGAGAAAGAATCCCCCACACATAAAAAATAGTGTCTCATCTCAGAATGTCAATCACAGGGTCTCACCCCTAAAATGGAATCAGCGGGGTCCCTGATCCAAAACAGCCAATGTATAACGTACCCAGCGGGGTCCACGACCCAGAACATCAATAGGTGCTCAGTCCTAGAAATTGGCATCTGAAGCCTAGAGCTCAGGCGCGGCACTGGAACTCGAACCTCGGGTCATGTAACTCAGGACTCAGATACTCGGGTGTGGCCGCCGGTGCTCTAACAACGATAGGAAGTGTCATCTAGGACTCGAGATGTCAAACTCTCACTTTCTCAACTAGTATATCCAGATCTGAAACTCCAATGTCATATCATGCCAGAGTCAACATAAGCAACGACGCTTACAATATAGTATCTTAAATATCACCATCCCTTTGATAACAACAACTAAACCCTTGTCTCGGATACCCAAAATCAAAACCCAATAGCTAATAGTACATGGGATCGTATATCTCAGTAATCACCGTAAGGATAGGTCGAGCAGACCAACATGCTATATTCCCATCCATCACAGGAAATGAGACTAAAACAAGGTAACGACAGTGATAGCATCAGTTTCCACAACATCTAGGCCCAATAGGACCATTTCTAAGTCAGAAACAAGTCACAGTACGGCAAGTATTCAACAAGTAGCCTTGCAATCATCACATCTCAATAATGCTAGTAGCATGCCCTCACAGACAATAGCATAGGTTAGAATACATACCTGTCTCACAATATCAGCCCATATAGGACCCTTATCAAGCCTCCATGTAGTCCTTATTATCGGAATGTATTGAATTTACTGTATTTATAGCTAACAACAAAGAGTAATATCTCACAGCAGCATATACTACACATACCGGACACAACTCGCATCTCAAATACATCTCAGTTCAACATGCTCATCATTTAATCCAATATAAGGTTTAGGGAAAGCCTAACCTACCTAGTTGTCAACGCCTTGAACTTTGAATCACTCCAGTCAAGCATTTTCTTTCTTGGCAGTCTCCCGATGTTTCTCAACTGTTAAAATATAACTCACAATATTAACATGGTCAATTTGGCTATATTAACTTGAGAAACAGGTGGAATTAGGCTAAAAAGGAACTAAAATGGGAAAAAGAGGGCCCACCCCCAAAATCCCTAACAATAATTTGAAAAACATTCCCCACGATAACCCAAGTCTACAGCCAAAAATTTAGCTAAAAAAGGGACCCCAGAATACTGAGAAAAAGCCCAAGAAAGAAGTTAAAAACTTTATGGGGAAAACATTCCTTCAAATCTTTCTCGGTCAAAATTCTCGAAAACTCGACAATGTCAGCTAAAACCCAACATACCATATAGTTCTCCTTAGAACGTAGAATAGTTTAGACTCAAGTTTCACTTAATTCTGTCAAGAAAGGCTAGGATATCCACACATACATTTTTCACAATTTCTGAGAAAGTATTCAGCTAAAACAACAAATTTGCCTTGAAACATGTGCAAAATCCTAAATTTGACTTCACAACGACATTCCTTGCGAAAAACCGAGTCACATGGACCTTTAAAACGTCGAAAATGAACTCCCAAAGTGATTTTTATAAATGAATCAATGTGGGAATTATGGTTGTTCACGAAGTGGATGGCCTATATATAGGCCACCCAAATAATCTCCGGGAATGCGGATCTAGCCCCGCGAACGTGGAGCTTCAGCGTGTTTACCCTCCGCGAATGCACCAACACCCTCCGCGAATGTGAAGGGTTAATTTTTCTGGTTCTGCACCAGCTCAGTTCCAAACTTCCTCGGGCTATCCAATGTTCATTTTTTGCAGATGAATAGTTTAGCCATATGGATTTGATGTTTCGAATCCAATGGTGCAGTCGGAATTTCTAACGGAGCATCCCATAAAAAATTTGGGTCTCACTTCTTTCCAACTAATTTTAGCTAAGAAACTGAGGGGGTCAAAATGCAACTGAATGTCTCTGTCAGCTGATGAAGGGTCATTTCATCTTATTTTTGACGTTGTAGAGCTGATCGTGCCATCAGTTTTCAATTCCAAGCGCATTTAACTAGGTTTCTATAGAAATGCATTTTTTAGCATCTAGTTGAACTCATTTTGCAACCTTTTGTCCAAAATCATATCAGGACCTTCCATCGTCAGACCAACCACCCTCCTAGCACAAATCAGCGATTCCGGAACTGATGGAACCATCAGATTCCCAAGCTGAGGCCGTTTACTAAGGTTTTGATAGAAATCTCATTTTAGCAGTTTGTACTTCTCACTAACTTGCAAACTTGCACAATTCTCAACCGAAAAAACTTATAATCATCCCAACAACCCCAATAGGTCATAATAGGTGTGAGGTCGCTATACAAAAGCTCAAAATAGTAGAAATAAAGCAGAAACACAGAATTGACCTAGCGGGTCATTACAACATCCCCACTTATAAGAGTTTCGCCCGTGAAAGTTAAGTAAAGGCAAATCTAATGTCTCAAATATGTTGGTGTGCTGCTCCCGCATCTGTGCCTCCTTCTTCCAAGTAGCCTCCTCAACTAGACAGTGTCGCCACTGCACCTTAACCATCGGTATGACCCTAGAGCGCAACTGCCCAATGTCCTTGGTCAAAATGGCTATCGACTCCTCAACAAAAGTTAGGCGGTCATCTAACTTAGCTGAATCATTTGGCAGCACATGTGACTCATCTGGAATATACCAGCGCAACATCGACACATAGAATACAAGATAGATGGCAGAGTAAGCTGGAGGCAGGGTAACTCATAAGCAACTGGCCCAACTATTCTCAAGATCTCCCGTCTCCTAAATCGCATGACCCCTTTTAAGGGTAACACTCTCAGGATCACCCAATCTCCAACCTCAAACTGCATGAATTGGTGTCTATAGTCAGCATAACCCTGGTGTCAACTTTGAGTTATCCTCAGCTATCCTGTATTACCCAAACCCTGGCTCGAGAATCCTATAACAAATCTATATTGTTTAGACTCGACTTTGTAGCCTCAAACAACCAAACTAGAGTACGACATTGTCGACCATATAGGGCCTCAAATGGGGCCATCTGAATGTTGGTGTGATGGCTATTATTATAGGCAAACTCAACTAACGACAGAAACTAATCCCACTAACCCCCAAACTCTAACACACAAGCCCGTAACATATCCTCCAGATACTGAATAGTGCGCTCAAACTAGCCGTCAGTCTAGGGGTGAAATATTGTGTCCAAATGAACTCGGGAGCCCAATTCTTACTAAAAAGCGCTCTAAAAGCTGGAGGTAAACTTTGAACCTCAGTCAAATATGATAGGTACGGGCACCCCGTGTAATCGGACTATCTTCTTAATGTAAATACGGGATAACCGCTCATCATCGAAGGTAGAATGGATTGGAAGGAAGTGTGCAGACTTAGTCAACTGATGAACTATCACCCAAATGTTCTCATGACCTCTAGAAGTATGATGAAGTCCCATAACAAAGTCCATATTCACTCGCTCCCATTTCCACTCGGGAATGGGTAGTTGTTGAAGTGTCCTGCTGGGCCGCTGATGCTCAGCCTTTACCTACTAGCAACTGAGGCAACATGATACATAGTTTGCAATGTATCTCCTCATGTCATCCCACCAGTAATGTTGCCTCAGGTCTCGGTACATCTTAGTTATACCTGGATGAATAAAGTATCAAGAATCATGTGCCTTTTGTAGGATCAACTGTATCAAATCCCCACTCTAAGAATGCAACCCTCAAATCAAAGGAAACCATCTATATCAATTGTAGCTTGATCCTCAATACGCTATAACACTCTCTCTCTCAGACTTACTAATGACTCATCCTCGAATTGTGGGCCCCAGATCTGATCAACTATTGAAGACTGAACCCCAATAAAGGCCCATACTCGGTCGGAGTCCGTAATATCCAATCGTACCAACCTGTTAGTTAGAGACTGAATGTCCAAAGTTAACGATCACTCCTCAGCTGCCATGTGTGCTAGGTCACCCATACGTATTGCCTTCTGACTCAAGGCATTCGCTACCACGTTTGCTTTGCTCAGATGGTATAAAATAGAAATGTAATAGTCAGCCAACAACTCGATCCATTCTCTAGCAGCAATTCAGGTCTTGTTGAGTCATAATATACTTTAAGCTCTAGTGGTCTGTATAAATATCACAATGCATGCCATACAGATAATGCCTCCAAATCTTGAGCGCAAACATTATCGCTGCCAACTCTAAGTTGTGTGTGGGGTAGTTACGCTCGTGGGCCTACAACTAATGAGAAGCATAAGTAATAAGCCGACCTTATTGCATCAATACACAACCCAGCCCGATAAGAGATGAGTCATAATATACCACAAAGCTTTCTTTCTCAACAGGGAGGGTCAGAATAGGAGCGGTAGTGAGCAACTCCTTCAGCCTCAGAAAGCTGACCTCACACCTATTGGACCACACAAATGGCACACCTTGGCAAGTCAATAGAGTCAATGGAGAGGTAATGGTAGAGAACCCCTCGATAAACCATCTGTAATACTCTGCCAACCCAATAAAACTCTGAATCTCTGACACTGAAGTAGGCCTAGGCCAGCCATGAATCGCCTTAACCTTAGCCAGATCCACTCTAACACCCTCGTTGAACACCACCTTACCCAAGAAAGTCAGACTCAAACCAGAACTCACACTTAGAGAATTTAGCATGCAACCTGTGATCCTGGAGTGTTTGTAGCATAATACAGAGATTTTGGGCATGCTGCTCTCAACTTGGCGAATATACCAGAATATCATCAACAAAAACCACTACGAAAGAGTAAATACCTGAGTCATCAAGTCCATGAATGTTTCAGGAGTATTAGTCAGCCCAAATGGCATGACAAGGAACTCGTAATGCTTATAACAAGTCTAGAAGGCAGTCTTCTAGATATCCTCTGCCCAGATCCTCAGCTGGTGGTACCCTGATCCTAGATCAACCTTAGAAAAAACTAAGTCCACCTGCAACTCGTCAAATAAATCATCAATACACGACAGAGGATAATGATTCTCCCCCATCACCTTATTCAACTGTTGATAGTCAATACAAATCCAAAGAGTCTCTTCTTTGTTTATCACAAACAAGACAAGGGCTCTCTAGGGAGAAACATTCAGTCATATGAACCACAAATCTAGCAAACCCTGAAGCTATGAGTTGAGCTCCTTAAGCTCTACAAGAGCCACCCGGTATGAAAGAATAAATATAGGCTTAGTGCCCGTCTCTATATTTATCACAAAATCAGTCTCCCGCTCATGTAGCAACCTGGGAAAATCTGTCAAAAATACATCAGGAAACTCAAGATACAATCGGTACAGACTCTACAATAGAAGTTTCAACTGTTACATCACGCATATGGGCTAAATAAGTTGAACACCCTACAGATATCAATCTCTGGGCCATAATGTATGATATAATACCTATCGGAACTCGACTCATGGACCCCTGTCAAACCAATGCCCCGATATCATCAAGGTGACAGTCTTGGCATAACAATCTAATACAACATGATGTGGGGCCAACCAATCCATACCCAAAATAAGGTCAAAGTCCAGGATATCAAGTAATATCAAATCAGCCCAGGTATCAAAACCTTGAAGAGTAACCACCCAACCTCTGCACACTTATCAACCATAAGCGAATCCCCCACTAGGGTCGATACTTGAACCCAAAAGGGTAGAGGCTCGGGAGTTACCCCCAGGCGGGAAACATAATACACAGACATATAAGAGAACGTGGAACCTGGACCAAACAAGGCTAAAATTGGATGATGGAATACAATAATCAAACCTGTGATGGCCTTATCAGAATCCTCAACCTCAGCTTGTGCTGGCACGGCATAAAAGTGACCCTGACGTCCTCCCTCTCGAACATCACTGTTGCCCCCAGCTCTATCTCCCCTAGAGGGCCCTCTAGAACCCTGCTAATAACCTTACTAATCATCCTAACAGCCACGATTTTACCCCTACCCCTGCCACCTGGTGTAGGAGCTGACCTAGTGGGTTGCAGAGTGGTAAGTGTTGCCCTGTGCTTTGGATGATCTATGAGTTAATTATCTAGTCCCATGCACCCAAAGCAACACAATATATCCCTGTTTCTACAGTCACAGTCATACTGCCTTAATTAAGCTGCCCTGACTACCTGCGAAGGATGACCCAACTGGCCTTGAAGAATCCTAATTGCTCTCTCTTTGTCTACACCTAATGGGATATAAAAAAACCATCCCTATTGGAAGTACTTGGGCCCTAATGGCCACCCTTAGAAGTCTGTAACGATGCCTGTTATGGATGGCTGGTCTAAATCTGCTATCTTCTCCTCGGAGGCCTATCTCTTGGTGCTCGAAACCTTGTCTGGGAGCCACTAAACTCTCCCTCATAACTAGCCCACTTATCGCTGCCCCTTTAGGCCTCAGGACTAATCTACTCTAGGGAGTGGGCAAGATCAACAATGTCCGATAATGACTATCTGGAAGTCACTAATGTATGTATGCCCATCCACAGCTGAGGCCTCAATCCTCACACAAAACAATAAATCTGCTCTTCCTTGGTAGGCAAAATAGTTGTTGCATACCGGGTGAGCTCTTGGAACCTGACCTCATACTGGAACATGGTCATCTACCCCTGCCCAAGTTGTACAAACTAATCCCGGTGGCGATGCCTGAAACTCCTTGGCACAAACCTTGTCATAAAAGCCTATGTGAACTCGGCCGAAGTTAGTGGTGCGGCATCTGCTGGCTTGGTGTCTCGGCAAGTCCGCCACCATTGCCTAGTCGTACTATTGAGCTGATCAGTAGCAAACTCAACACCTCGAGACTCCAGCAATCGCAAGGCATGTAATTGCTCCATGCAGTTATAAAAACTCCTGTGTATCCCCCCTGCAATTCCTTAAAACCTTGATTGGGTCAGTCTTAAAAAGTACCCAAGTAGTCATTGGTCCTGAACTGTACTACTCCCTCCGACTGAGCCGGGACCTCCAGAACAACAGGCTCTGCTGGTGCCTGGACTAGAGGAGCTGAAGATGGTAGCGCACCCTGTTGTAGGGCTCCAAGCACTACCCATAATTGTGCAAGAACTATCTGAACCTCAAGGGTAACTACAAAAACAACTAGGTGAGATAGTGCCTTCACCTGCGGCAGAGCGGGGGCCTCTGGTATCCGCTCCTCAGGCTTAGGAGACTGCTCCCTACTAGGGACTGACGGAGCAGCCTACCCTGACCCTGACCCTGACCCCTGCCTTGAAGAGGCACTCTACGCACCATACCTACGAGGAATGAACGAAGTCAGATTAATAAACATCGAGGAGCTATTGGCAAATGGACAACAAGGATCAATAACATATGAAGGTTTCTAAACATCCCATATCCTCTTGGAGATAGGCCACAGATGTCTTCGCACCTATCTACAAGACTCTACTAGATGGTAGCTTTGTACAACTGAGACCAATGAACCTGACTCTGGTACCAACTTCTCACGACCCAATCCCGGTCATTATGGCGCCTGTCAGACCCTACCTACTAGCAAGCCAATTACCCCAATCTCCACGGTACCTGTCCTAGCTGCTAGTCAAGCCCAAGATCAACACAATAATATAAAGAAATGAAACCTCCCAGAACCTGGAAGACAACTATACAGAGCTACAATAAATAGGAATACATATCATATACATATATGACAAACACAAAATATGATATACAACCCAAGGGTGCTCCTATAGATACATAATACTACAGTACAACGCCTAAGTCTGAAATTAAAACACGTCCATAAAAGAAGGAGATTGTGACAAAGCCAGAGTTGTCAGTGCTCCCTCAAAAGAAGTCTCCTCGCTCCCAAATCCCTCGAAATTAGTGCCCTCGACTAGAACCTTGACCTAAACCATGGAAAGATCTAGAAGTAGGGGTGATTACTAGAAAAAGGCACCCAAGTAGGGGTGAGTACCAGAAAAAGGCACCAGTAGGCATCATTGGCCGACCGAGTGAAATATTATACATAAAGAAGTGCAAATACAGATAAAAGAAATTGTCCCATAAATAAACCTTGTAACCTTAAACCAAACCAAACCATGAATCGTACACAGGTGCAAGGCCCTAATATCCATGCATGTACGCCACTCGGGCTTCCATAAGCTCAAAAGGTACACCCGCTCATAATAAAATAGATAGATAATCAATGAACCCCGAGGAACCATCATAAAGCCCAACTCTTCACGTCATCAGATCAAGGGTCGGTTGTATGTGGGTGTAAGGTCCTAGTGTCTATGCTTGAGTGCCCCTTGATTCCCCCAAAAGCCCAGAGGGTAAACCCATGCCCAATCAAGGTATGAATAGGTGTATGGATCCAACGGTAAACAATCACAGGGCATCGCCCCAATAATTACATCTCAATCAGGTCCCCGACTTTGTGTCATCACGTGGCACCCAATCCAAAATATACATGCATGATGGTGGGACGTATCCCTCACGGGAGAAAAAATCCCCCTCGCATAAATAATAGTGTCTCAGAATGTCAATCATGGGGCCTTGCCCTAAAATTTGAATCAACAGGGTCCTCGATCCATATTAGCCAATGTGTAACATACCCAGTGGGGTCCGCGGCCCAGAACATTGACAGGTTCTTGGTCCTAGGAATCGATATTTGAATCATGATGCTCAGACATTACCACCGGAACTTAGACCCCGAGGCATGTAACCTAGGGACTCGGATACTCGAGTGTGGTCGCTAATGTTAGAACAGTGACGAGAAGCGTCATTTAGGACTCAAGATATCAAACAATCACTCTCTCCACTAGTATATTCGGATCCGAAACTCCAAAGTTATATCATGCCCAGAGTTAACGTAGGCAACGATGCTCACAATATAGGTATCCCAAATATCACCATCCCTATTATAACAAAAACTAAACCCTTGTCTCAGCTACCCAGAACCAAAACCAAGCAGCTAATAATATTACATAGGAGTGTATGTCTCAATAATCAGTGTAAGGACGGGTTGAACAGACCAACATGCTATATTCCCGTCCATCACAGGTAACGAGAGTAAAACAAGGTAACAACAGTGATAGTATAAGTTTTAACAACCACTAGGCCCAACAAGAGCATTTCTACATCAGAAACAAGTCACAGTATGGCGAGTATTAAACAAGTAGCCTCATAGTCATCATATCTCAATAACGCTAGCAGCGTGCTCTCACAGACAACAACATAGGTTATTTTAGATACTTATCTCACGGTATCATCCATAAATGACCCTTATTAGGCCTCCCTATAGTCATTATTACCAGAATGTATCGAATTTACTGTATTTATAGCCAACGACACTTAGTAATATCTCACCACAGCATATACTACAAGTAATATCTCACCACAGCATATACTACACATATCAAACACAACTAGCATCTCAAATACATCTCAGTTCAGCATGCTCAACATTTAGCCTAATCTAAGGTTTAGGGAAATCCTAGCTTACATGCTTATCGACACCTCGAACTCCAAATGACTCCAGCTGAGCCTTTCTTTTCCTGGTAGTCTTTTGATGCTGCTCAACTATTAAAATATAACCCACAATATTAGCACGGTTAATTTGGCTATATTAACTTGAGAAACGAGTGGAATTAAACCAAATGGGCCTAAAATGGGAAAAATAGGGTTCATGTCTAAAATCTTGAACAAAACCTTGAAAAACGTTCTACACGATAACTCAATTCTATAACAAAAAATTTAGCCCAAAATGATCCTCAGAAGATCGAGAAAAAGCCCAAGAATGAAGTGAAAAACTTTACGGAGAAAACATTCCTTTTAAAATTTTCTCAGTAAATATTCTCAAAAACCAGACCATTTCAGCTAACACTGAGCATACCATGAGGTTCTCTTCAGAACATAGAATAGTTTAAACGCAAGTTTCACTTAATTCCGTCAAGAAATAGTTATGATATCAACACGTAAAGTTTTCATAATTTTTGAGAAAGCATTCAGCTAAAATAGTGAATTTATCTCAAAATACGTGCCGAATCCTGAATCCAATACCATGGCATTCCTTGCAAAAAACTTTGTCATGTGGACCTTTGAATCATCAAAAAATGGGCTCCCAGAGCCATTTTTATTGTTGAATCAATTTGGAAATTATGGTTGTTCGTGAAGGGGATGGCCTATATATAGGCCACCCATACCGTCTTTGCGAATGCGGATCGAGCCCCATAAACACGAAGGCAGGGGCCCAACCTTTCTCCGTGAATCTAGAACCTTCTATGCAAATGTGGAGCTTTGCTGCATTTACCCTCCGCGAATACACCAACATTATCCGCGAACGTGGAGGGTTAATGTAACACCTGGTAAAATTACCAAAATACCTCTAGATGAGAGATGCTCGCATAACGTGTCTTCCCAAGCTCTAATGAAAAATCTGAGATCGGAATTGCGATCAGCATGAAACATTATGTGGGAAAATGGTCTTGGTTGATTTTTAGAGCTACTGGATCAAAAGATAATTTTTCGATGCAAAAATGCAATTCAAAAAAGAGTGCGCGACATGTTCGGGTCGCGGACTTGTCACGGATTCTACGCTTGGATGTGATTCCAATATTTTCTACGGGATTAGAAAACTCGATCGGAAAATTATTGGAGAAAACCCGAAATTCAACCAAGTCCGCGCGGACTTGGTACACTGAGGTGTATTTTTTTTCAGTTTTTTGTAAGGGACATTCCAAACTTTTTCCAACCCCTCCTAAACTTAGAACAAGATCAAAATAGGTTGTTTTGAGTATAAACTAGGGCTAAAGAGAAGAGAGGAAGAGCGAGGATTCAAGAGAATTGAGGGGAATTCTAGCAAGATTGATTGTCCAACTCCATACTAGGTATGTAAGGCTAACCTAAAACATGAAATTGTTCTTACATGTGCCACTTGATTGAGAGAGAATGGTAGATAAAAGTATTGAGTCTCGATACATGTTTTTCATGAATGTCTTCTTGTAAAGTTCATCTATCCTATGAGTTCTCTAAAGTTGATGATCATCATAGACTTAATTTTATTGATTAAATGCTTTTACAAGTTACTTCACAAACCCTATATGTTATTTTATAAAAGACTGCAGGAATGAACTTAGGGATTGAGGTTAGAGCCTTGAATTGAATGTTGACTGTGATGGTGATGTGAACATGATGATAGGAGATGAGACCCTAATGGTCTTGTGAGTATATAAATGAAATCTAATAATTTGTCTAATCAATTGTCCACCTAGTGATTAGTCTAAGCTTCTTGAGAGATTGATTGAGAACTGTGTTAATGAGATGATTGATATGATAGGCTGGAAGGCCCCATTGAGATAGAGTTGATGAGATGATGAGAGCCCTTATGAGACTAATTGAGATGATTGATTGAGATGGACGGTCTTATGAGAATTGAGTCTTGGGAGGAGTATCGAGCACCGAATGAGTAAGAGTAAGTCCAACTCACACTCATTAACTCGTCGCCAAGCATAGGTGAGGATTGAACCATTACATCAGAGGTTCCCTCTTGGGTTGAAGTCCCAGAATCAAGAGTGGACTTGAAAGACTAGATCCCCTTGGGGATCCGATTCGTTCTTTACCTGGTAAGTATAGAACGACTGTGGCAACATCAGTGGGATTGTTGTACAATCACTGACACATAAGTGATTGTTGTCGGATAAGAGAAATGCTCAAATTGGTTCTATACTGATAGTGCTCTAATTTGCTTGAGTGGATTGGATTGAATGGTATTGATAGGTCATTATCTATTATTTTTTCTTTCTTAGATAGACAATTGACATTCTGATTAAGTATCTTCTAAGTTGATGTTATTTCTATATTATTCTGCATGTATATGTTTCATTTACCCATTTTACAAACTCATACATTCTATGTGCTGATGTCCATTTGGACTGCATCATTCATGATGCGAAGATAGGTACTAGTGATCACCAATAGATGCACTGTTGAGGATCTACTGCATTTAGCTGAGTTGGTGAGCCCTCCTTTACTTCGGAGGATTCTCGTTTTATTTTCATCTAGCTATTAGAGTCAGACTTTAGACTAGCTTTATTTTTGAATTGAGGTAGACATGGGTCTGTCATTGGTACCAATTGATACTGATAGGGGCTTCATAGACTAAATTTGAGTTGTTGATCAGATATTATGTTGAGCTAGTTTCTTTCATACTAGCTGGATTTATTGATTGGCAGATTGTCCACCTTTTATTATCATAGTCTTTCTTTGATTATTAAATATGTAAATTGAGGGAGTGTGAGGAGATCAAGTGCTTCTCTTAGGGACTATCATTAGTCTCTTAGTGCTGATCATGTCTAGGGTACCCTCCTAGGGCATGACAAAGTTGGTAGTAGAGCACAAAATCCAAGTGTCCTAGGGAGTCTATATGAAGTCGTTCTAGTAGAGTCTTGTTTATGAGTTTGTTGTTCACCACACTTTGTAAGCAGGAGGCTATAGGACATTAGGAATGGTTACACTTCTTTCATGATCTGATTCGTGCGATAGAGTTAAAACTCTATGAAACTCTCTTTTAATGCACGTGTTACGCGTTTGTAGAATTGTGATCATGCCTCCAAAAAGAGTTGTTAGAGGAAGAGGGTTTGCTGCCAGACAAAATGTTAACCAACCTAAGCCCCTGGGACAGGATGCTCAGGACACGTCCAGAGTCCACGAGTTCTTGAGGATAAACCCACCTGCGTTCACAGGGTCTACGCCCATGAGGACCCAAAGAACTATATTGATGAGCTTTAGAAGGTGTTTCAGGTGATGCATGTGGATGATATTGATAGAGTTGAATTGGCTTCCTACCAGCTCAAGGGTGTTGCCAGACTGTGGTTTGATCAGTGGAAAAAGGGTAGAGGAGAGGAAGCCCTAGATCTAACTTGGGCAGTGTTTGAGGAAGCTTTCTTTGTGAATTTCTTTCTGATGGAACGGAGGGAGGCCAAGGTAAGATAGTTCTTGAATCTAAAATAGGTCTATATGACTATGCAGGAGTATGGGCTTAAGTTCACCCCAACTATCCCACTATGCTGGTTGTTGATATGAGGGGGAGAATGGGGTTGTATGTTGATGGGCTAAACAAAGGGCCAAAGAAAGATGGAAGGGGAGTTATTCTAGTGAGAGATATGGATATCGGGAGGTTGATGACTTATGTACAACAAACTGATGAGGAGAGGCGGCAAGACAGAGAGGAGTACAAAAATAAGAGAGTCAAAACATCCAGCCATAAGGATAGGAGGAGAGGGAATGGGAATGGTATCAGGTTTAAGTCAAAGCCAACACCATCATCTTCTAGTGCACCTGCGCCCAAAAATAGGAATGAATAGAGGTCCTAGATCTCCTTATGTGTCTAGTAGATATGATAGAACCCCTGAGTGTCTTCTTGAACCATTTGATGTTTCTACTTCAGTGGGTGAGTCTATTATAGGTGAAAGCATCTATAGAGATTATGTAGTATCCATCCATCACAAAGATACTCTTACTCATTTGATTGAGTTAGAGATGATTGATTTTGATGTGATCCTTGGCATGGATTGGCTCCATGCCTGTTATGCCTCCATTGATTGTAGGACCCGAACCGTCAAGTTCCAATTCTTGAATGAGCCGGTCCTAGAGTGGAAGGGTTATTCTATTGTGCGTAAAGGCAAGTTAATTTCCTACCTAAGGGCCAGAAAACTAATTTTAAAAGGGTGTATCTATCACCTCATACGAGTCAAGTCTGATGATGTTGAGCCTCCTACTCTTGAGTCAGTCCCGATTATGAATGAGTTTCTTGAAGTGTTTCTTGAGGATCTGCCTGGAATTTCTCCTGATAGGGAGATTGACTTTGGGATTGATGTTCTCCTCGATACCCAACCTATCTCAGTTCTGCCGTATAAGATGGCCCTCGCTGAGTTGAAAGAACATTTGAGAGATTTGCTAGAGAAGAGCTTCGTTAGGCCGAGTGTTTCTCCTTGGGGTGCTCCTATCCTATTCGTGTGAAAGAAAGATGGGTCCCTAAGAATGTGTATTGATTTATAGGCAACTAAACAAGGTCACGATAAAGAATAAATATCCTCTCCCCAGGATAGATGATCTGTTTGACCAACTTCAGGGTGTCTCTTGCTTCTCAAAGATAGACCTCAGATCTGGTTATCGTCAGTTGAAGGTAAGAGAATGTGACATCCCAAACACAGCCTTTAGGAGTCGATATGGCCATTTTGAGTTCTTGGTCATGTCTTTTGGGTTGACAAATGCACCTGCAGCCTTCATGGACTTGATGAATAGGGTATTCAGACAATACCTTAATATGTTCATGATCGTATGCATCAACGACATTTAGGTGTATTCCAGAGATGAGGAAGAAAATGCCAATCACCTTAGAGTGTCCTCGAGACTCTCAAAGATCATGAGTAGTATGCAAAATTTCAAAATGTGAGTTTTGGCTCAAGTCAGTGGCTTTACTAGGCCACATGGTTTCGCGTGATGGTATTCGAGTGGACACCAATAAGATTAAAGCAGTTAAGAACTGGTCTAGACTGACCTCTCCAACTGATATAAGAAGTTTCTTGTGTTTGGCATGCTACTACCACAGATTTGTGGAGGGATTTTCTTCCATATACTCACCATTGACTATGTTGACTTAGAAGAAGGTCAAGTTTCAGTGGTCTGATGAATGTGAGAAGAGCTTCCAGGAGTTGAAAATGAGATTGACTAATGCACCAGTTTTAACCTTGCCTGATGGAATAGAGGATTTTGTGATATATTGTGATGCGTCATGGAAGAATGTAAGAAGGTGTTGGTGCGTAGCCAAAATACAACACTTTTGAAGCTTAAAACTAAGGATTTGTGTGTCTGAATGCGACTTTGGTTTTTTATATGTTTTTATGTCTATGTTTGCAGGATTACAGGTTGGCCAATGATTTTGGGGGAAATTAAAAGTTGCTGCAGATTTGTTGTTATGCGAGACACCTTATGGGCCGTAGACCATTCTATGAGCCGTAATGTGATTTCGTGAGGAATTCCAATGAGGGGCCAAGTTTCTGAAATTACTTTCACAAACATGCAGACAAGCTGTAAATTAATGTATGAGTCGTAGAAGAGGTTTCGTGCCCTGAGGTCAGAGAATGAAGGCGTTCTGAGGTTTATCAGACGAAACCTCCTTTATGAGTCGTAAACCATTTTACAAGTCCTAAAGGGGTGTCGTAAAGGAGAAGTCCAGTTTTCCAGCAATAATGTACAAGACCGCAATTACGGGTTGTGAACTTCAATACGGGCCGTAAAGTACTATCATAGAGTGTGCCGACCAGGTCTCCTAAGTTGTTTAGAATTTGAATTTTAATAATTATAAATAGGTCTTTTAGGTTATTCTTCATAAGTTCTCACCAGTTCACGTAAGTTTAACTTAGTTTTAGTTTAGTGCTCAGAGAACTCTTTTTTTTTAGAGAGAAAATTGTGAGAGAGTCTTTGAAAAAACTTGTGGTTTAATTCAATCTTCAAGCTTGTGATTTCATTAACGTTGGATTTACTTGTTCTTAATTCAGTTGTGTAACTATTAGTAATGTTTTCTAAATTCATAATCTCTTCATCTACGCAAAGCATGAGTAGCTAAATCCACAACTAGGGTTGTGGGAACCATGAAGAACTAACAAAGTAAAACTGGATAATTCACGATTCTTGGAAGGTGTATATGCATGTATGAATTAACTCTCTTCATTTTGCATGTTTTCTGATAGTGGCCAACATTAGAACCCACCTAGTGTTACCGACTGGACCAAGGTATTAATGAATAGAAAAAGAGATTGATTAACAGGATTCGATTAATGTGTTCTCGTCTAATGTCATGACCTGGGACTAGGGCCTAGACGTGACACGGCGAATGGGAACCCAAGCATCCCCAAACAAGCCTCAAGTATCTAAATCCACATCATCGATTCAGGGAAGACATACAAATAGCAACACATAGTTCTAAGGGGTGGGAGAATAGGACTCACGCTATAGGGGTAATATGGGGCTAGGGACTTTCCACATTTTCACACTGAAATATGTGTATAACCAAATACGAATGCCTCTAATCAAGATGGAACGGGGGCCAGGACATGTTCCGGGATCGCCGTCAAATGAAAAAGGAACTTGAAGATAGTAAAGGTAAAGGAAGATGGCTCATCCTTGGAATATGATACTCACTGCAATACTCTTCTGAATCGGACTACTCGTCAAACTGTTGATACTCGAAGTCGGCTCCTTCATGGTAAAATCGTGTAGGCATAGAGTATGCGCTAGTATGTTTGAATGTACTAAGTATGCGGGCATGCAATACATATGACTTACCAAACCTGCATTTCAATGTTAGATGACAAGGGCACATAATATAGAAAGAATCTTATATTCAAGGGAGAAATATACAAGATGTCATGAAATTCATGATGCATGAATGAAATGATGCTCATATATACCGGGGATGTGACCTCAACCGACATGCGTAAGACCAAGCGAGCTATTACTTGGAATCCCGATAAAAACCCCTCACCGGTACAGAGGTGGTCTACTTGCCAAAGGTAAACCATACTTCAACTTACGGGATCCCGTCCCATTTCGTATGAAGCAACCTCCTTACAGGAACCACTCCTATTTCGGTAAGGATTTTTCATATAGCATATCATATCACATAACACTTCAACTTACGGGAACCCATCCCATTTCGTATGAAGCCACCTTTCTTATGGGATCCCATCCCATTTCGGATAGGATTCTCATAACCCATGCTAGGCACATAGTTTGAGAAAAGGGAGAGGGCCCTTGGGATATCCCTAACGTCCTCAATCCATCTGTGCTAAGTCGACATCCCACGAGAATACTTATATATATACATGCTTTCAAGAGATACAATATTCTTTTCAAATCGTAATTTATTTCATCACCATTCAATGCACATTTAGGCTCAAACATCAAATCATAAGGCATAATCATGATACTCATGCAAGGAGTAGCTCATTTACATATTCAAAATGGTGCAAGCACCCGAGATGCTCCAAGATCCATAATCATAAGACATATCTGTGATCACATTCTTATCATAACGAATATCTTATCAAAATCATATCATAATTGTTTCATAGAACATAATTGGGCTTAACCCACTTCATAATTTCCATATAAATCAATGTCCATGAATGCAAATGCAATGCATGATGTGAGGATGACATGGGTAACAAAGATTCAAGTTAAAATCAACATCATACTATGAAATTGAATAAATCCATAATTAAATCAACATCTAAATCACAATATAAGTCACCCATGCATAAATCAACTTTATAAGGGGACATGCATGTTTATAACTTCATATCTCAATGTAAATCATTATAATAGTGATCAAAGTAGATTAAAATCATAGGTAAAGTACAGCCCATATATCAATTGGATTTAATAAAATCAAATAATGAAAACTCACATTTAAGGTAAACTAAAATCATGAAATCAATTGAAAAGAATTTTGGGTCTTCTTGGTTGAAAGGGACCAAGAATCAATCCCACATACCTTGATTGAGGAGCTGAATTTGAGTTGATTTACTACTCGGATTGTATGTTGGTGAATTTGTCTTGAGTCTACATATTCCCTGTGGGTTCGACCCTAACCTTGGTTAGGTTCTATTTCTTGACAGCGACCGCTTTATTTTCTAAAAAAGAGGTGTAACTTGGGCGACATCATCTTTCATTGGCACCAATTGATTGTGATAGATGCTTCATAGACTAGAATTGAGTTGTTAATCAGATATTGTGTTGAGCTAGTTTCTTTCATACTAGACGGATTTATTGATATGACTATTTGAGACTCTGATTGTCTGCCTTTTATTATCATAGTCTTCAATCGATTGTTAAATATGTGGATTGAGGGAGTGTGATGAGGCCAATTGGTTCACTTAGCGACTAGCAATAGTCTCTGAGTGTCGTCCACATCTAGGGTACCCTCCTGGGATATCACATTTAATTTGTATGGTGCTGCACCAGCTTAGTTCCAAACTTCCCTGGGGTATTCTCGGGGCATCCGATCTCCATTTTTTGCAAATAAATAGTTTCACATGGATTTCGACGCTCTAGATCTAACAGTGTAGTCGAAATTTCCAATGAAGCATCATACAGAAAAAAGAGGATCCCACATCTTTCTGGCTAATTCTAGTTAAAAGAACTGAGGAGGTCAAAATGCAACCGGATGTCCCCGTCAACTGAAGAAGGTCCAATATAGTCTGTTTTTCACATTCCGGAGTTGATCGCGCCATCAGTTTTAAATTCTAGGTTGTTTAGCTGGGTTTTTACAGAAATGCGTTGAACTCATTTTGCAACTTTTAGCCCAAAATCAAACCGGGGCCTTCCATCCTCGACCAACGCCCCTCCTAGCACAAATAGGTCATTTCAAAATTTATGAAACCATCAGAATCCCATCCCAAAATTGATGGTTGATATTCCATCCTGAATAACAATAGATTCGTAATGGAATAGCCATTTTGTAGTATGAATAACGATAATTTTTAAATTATGATATAACGACGGATTTGAGATGGAATATTTATTTCTTTGCTAGATATTACCACCTAATTTTGCCTATGGATTTAGCAATAAAGTAGATATGAAAAATTTAATTAGTATCCCATGACGAAATCAGTGATGGAAAAATGTTTTCTAGACTTTTATATATATATTTGTAAATGTATATCATATAGTTACAAAAATTTCATTGATAGAATTTATTATTAATAAATATATTTATTTGTTAGCGATAGATGTTATAATTCATTATTAAGTCCACCACAAAATTATCACAAAGTCATACCTTCTAGGGCACAAATTCATTTCAAAACTTTCATCTCTGTTATGAAACTCTCCGATAGAACTTGCTGTCTCCATCTTCGATCAAATTCTCCCTCTTCTCCGATGAAACTCTCATCTCGTTCCATCTCCATCTCAGAAGTAAGGTTCCCTCTTCTTTGACGAGCTCTCAAGATCTTATCTCTTTCAATTTTATTTAGCTCTCCATCTTTTTAACTCTTAACACTTTTCAATTCTTTTAGCTTGAAGCAAGATTAAAGTGCTTGGAAAATAGGACTTTAGTAGTTTTGGTGTTCTGAAAATATGAATTTTAGTAGTTTGAGTGCTCTAAAAATAGAGATTTTGACAATTTGGGTATTCTGAAATAGGGATTTGTCAGAAGTAAGGTTTTTTGACAATAGGGTCTAGGGTTCAAGCAAGCCTTGAGCTTAGGGTTCAATCATTTAACTGATTTAATTATATTTACTTTTGTGAAGTAAACAACACATTAGTTTGTTTATGTTTTATAATGCAGCTAATTTTCATTATTTGTGACTATTGATTAGCGGTTCATTTTTTCCCCTGCAGTATTATTATTTTACAATCAGTTGCTATATTACTATTATTTATGAATATGCGGTCTTGAACATCAGCAATGTACTGTCATATCCAAAATCATGCCTAGTCATTGAAGAATTTAATGCAATTATGCAATCTCATAATCAATTATATGAAACCGCAATAACATATATTGAATAAGGAATTTCTAAGAGTAAGTATAATTGAATAAACTCCCATGGAAATGAGATTATCACATACGGTCTGAAAAGAAGGTAGGGAGTGACAGAGTGATAAGTGGAATAGATAGGACATTAAGTATAATTTTATTTGGTTATTTTAATATGAATATGTAAGAATTGAATATGGAAAACCACTCTTTTCTGAGCATGTCTTTAGAATGTTTGACTTGAGCCAAAACGTCCATTTCATCAAGCCTCCTTTTCGATTTTTAACAGTTCAAATAATTTCACAAAATAGTAGAAGAACAAGAAGTTATCTCATGAAAATTGCCGTAACTTAAATCACTTTCTAAGAATTGGATAGTGAGTCTTATGAAGGAATTATTGATAAGTTGAATGCATCCACACATCAATTCATCTATATTAAGCATTCAGTTGTTATTAATTCTACTGTTATTGTTAATGTTCTTATTAATAACCAAGGCAGCATAATATCAAAATGTTGCAGGCACTTGCTGCTATAATCTTATTGTCGAGATCTAGTTGCTACTCGCTCGAGGTGCGTCTTGCTCTTTATTTATACTCTTAATTTAGCACAAAATTTAACTCTTGAGGTATTTACGTTACTGAATTTAACTAGAAAAAATATTACTCTCGAGGTATTTATTATACTAAATTTAACTGTCACGGCTGATTTCTCGAGTCATGATGGAACTTACCATAACCCGTCGATAGATAAGTCAATCTGTAACCCAGAACTATAAGTAATGGGTGTAAGGGGGAAAACTAATAGAATCTAACATATGCTAGGCAATATAGATGAATAAAAGCAGAAATTGAACTAAATATATACAAGGATTCCTCCCAGAACTTGAAAGTCACTAGTACTGAGCTACTATAACAAAATAAAGAGTACAAATCCCAAAAGTGGATAAAAAATATGAACAAGATCTGGCTAGTCTAAAAAATATACAAGAAGATGAGCCATCAAATTGAAGGAGACAACAATGATCAAAAAGCGCCAAAATCTCACCCTGTTCTCCAATGTAGATTGCAATAGGCTCGATCAATCGACGTTGATAAATGGTGCTCGGACTTACATCATGAAAGTAGATGCAGAGTGTACTATGAGTACCAGGACAACAGGTACTCAGTAGGCATCATAGGCCAATTGAGTAGGAATGATAAAAAACAATATGAAAATAGAAAAATAAACTTTAAATATAGTCAAGTAATAGTAAAAGGTAGAGGAAACGAACAATTACGCGTGCTGGGAGAATTCGGACTGAACTGCTATGCTATCTACACCTAGTCGAGCCTTCAGAAGCTTGGCGAGACACAAAATGTCTATAACTAAGAACATTAAGAAAATATAGAGTCTACCACACTGAAAATCGAGGAAATGAAACCAATCCCGAACCACGAATGTTTGAGGACAAAAGACCGCGTGTGGACTGGGTACCAAGGTTGGTATTACTGCTACCCGGATGCTTGCCCAATTAATGAGGTTGGTCAAGGCCGGGACTACTACTACCCAAATACTTATCAGATTAATAAGGGGGGCCGAGATAGGGACTATTGCTACCCAGATGCTTGTTTGAATAATAAATGAGGCCGAGGCCATGACTACAACTACCCGGATGCTTGCCTGATTAATTATTGAGGTCGAGGCCGGGACTGTTGCTACCCCAATGCTCTCCTGCTTAATAAAAGAGGCCGAAGCTGAAACTACTTTTACCTGGATGCTCGTCTGATTAACTAGTCGATAGTGTTGAGCTTTTTCCTTCCTTCAATCTGTACGATTATACCTACCAAAGATCACTTTCCTCGATGAACATAGTGTACGATCATACCTACCGAAGATCACTTTCCTCGATAAACAGAGTCAATTCTAACCACCAAATTACCAACCAACAATGAAACCGAAGCGGAAGGGACCTAACCTTACCAACATAAGTTAAGGCTGCCAAACATGGGGAATATGGATGATAGGGTGTTTACTTGGGTAAGTTACGGCCTAGCCAAGGTTTAACTACCACACCCTATTTTGTTGCGCCATTCTACAAGGATCTAATCGGCTAAAACAATGTTGGGACATCTATAGCAGGTTCTAGTCAAACTATACTAAGGCCAACATCCTCCATAACAATAACATACAAGGAAATAGTGCTACTAACAATAATAATAACTAATAACAATAATAATAGCTAATAAGGAAGTTCACATGCTTTTAGTCACTGAGAAACCCCGATAAAGGTCTAAAACAAGATTTCTACACTAAGGTATATAAACTACCCAACTCCAAATTCCAGATATTTCAACATGTTGTCACATAAACTAGCTCAATCTAAAATTAGGGAAGTCGTAGCCTACCTAGAGATCGATCATGCGCGCTCCAACTCACTCTGTTGGAGCCTTTTCCTTCCGAACGACCTCCAAATGTTGTTATGTTATAAAAAACAGATTCGCAAAATCATTTCGGTCATTTAGGAACTTAATTTGCAAGAAACAGAGACGGACCAATTTCAGAGCCTAAAAAGTGAAATGTGGAACTCGTGTCTGGAATTTTAGAATTGACCCTAAATATTGGTCCAAAAAAGCACCCCAAACAACTAACAATTAGAAACTCAATTCGAGGTCAAAAAACACCAAGAAACAGATATGCAACAAAATTCTAAAATTTAGGCAAAAAATAAGAAAGGGGGCAACAATTATAGGTGACAAATTACCAGAAATGAAGTCACAAAAGTCGAAACCAACCACCCCACGATGATTCTTGCAGAATTTCACATAATTTAGACCCCAATATTACTAAAAATGGACCCCGAATGCCCAAGTTACCATACCTCAAAAATCAATCAAAATGTCACAATGTAGCAGCGAAAAAATGTATTTTTGCCTCAAAAAAATCTTCTAACCAAGTTTTCAAGCTCACCACCACGTTCCTCGTGAAACCCCACCCCAAATAGACCCTTGAATCGCTAAAATTAAGCTCAGGTTGAGGAAAATATCTCCCTTAGAAGTAAGTTCATAAAGCTGGTCATGAATGTAAAATGTATTAGGGACCCGCATTACTTTGTTCTCCGTGATCGTGATAAAGTGCTCTATGATCATAGAGCACAGAGAAAATGACCTTCGTGATTGCAGAGGGTCCCCTACATTTGCAAAGGTCAACCCAGCTGGGCCTCCTCAATCGCATATAGAACTCCATGTTTACGAATGCCAAGCCAGCCTGACCTCCACAATCATGCTAGTGGCCCAAGATCACAAAGAAGAGGTCAGCTGACATCATATATCATACTGAAAAGCTAATTTTCCTCAACTCCAAAATATTTGATGGGGTACTCAGAATTCATCCAAAATCTCGTGCACACAATTTGACTGTGCTACACTACAAAATTTGATATTTTAGACTCAATGGCATAGTTAAAATTTCTATACGAGGTCGTTAGGTCTGGATATAGGTCCCACTCGTATGGCCATTTTTAGACTAATTCCACCAAGAGGCTCGAAAAGAGTTTGAAAGCCTTGAGAACCAAACGAAGGGCTATTCTAGACCAACTCAACATTCCAGAGCTAATCATGCTGTTAGAATTTTCATTAGAGCATGTTTTCAAAGAATCTTGACCAAAGTTAATCATTGGTTAATTTTGAAGGCTAAAATGTAAAACTTGATACAAACTCACATCGAAAATCTTGGTACTCGAGCCAATCATGCTTTTAGCCTAATTTGGCCATTCTAGAGCTAATGGAACTGTCAGAATTCCATTGCGAGGCCATTTACCTACATTTTACACCAAAATCAATTTTTCAAGGTATAAGACCTTATTAAACACGAAAAACTATATAACTCTCAAATAAATGACTAGGCGGCCGAGCTACTAGTGCTAGTATGTCATAAATGGCCTGGGTTATTATGGGAATGCTTCAAATGGTAAAAATAATGTAGTATAGGCAAACTAATCCAGAGCGTCATTACAATATCCACTATTGAAAGAACTTTTGTCTGTGAAAGTAAGGATGAAATCATACCTGAGTGCTCAAACATGATGGGGAATCACTCCTGCATCTCCCACATAGTCTCCTAGGTAGCGTCCTTAACTAGACGGTGTCGCCGTTGGACCTTAACAACAGGAATGGATCTGGAATGAAGCTGATAGACATCTTTGGCTAATATAGCTACTGGCTCCTCAACAAAGGTCAATCGGCATCTAACTCAACAGAATCATACTGTAGCACGTGGGACTTATCTCAAATGTACCGGAGTAGCATAGAAAAATTAAAAAAAAATGGGTGGATAGCTAAAAATGCTAGAGGCAAGGCCAACTCATATGCAACTTCACCAACACGCCTTAAAACCTCAAATAACCCAATATATCAGGGGCTAAGCTTGCCCTGCCTTTCGAACCTCTTTATGCCCTTCAAGGGCAATACACACAAAATTTCTTCTAACCAACACCAAGGGATAGAGGACGGTGTCTATAGTGTGCATAACTCTGTTGGCGGCTCTGAGCTGTCCTTAACTTGTCCTGAATTACCTGTACTCTAGCTAAAACATCCTGAAGAAGATCTGTGTTGTGCGTCTTAGGCTCGAAGGACTCAAACCAACCAATAGGAATGCAACAAAACCTATTATATAGGGCCTCAAATAGGGCCATTTGGATACTTGAATAGTAGTTGTTATTGTACGCAAACACCTCTAGGGAAAAAATGATCCCATTCACCCTTAAACTCCTATAAATACGCCTACAACATATCCTCTAGGACTTGAATAATAAGCTTTGACTGACAATCTATCTGGGGTTGAAATGCAATACTAAGGTCCACCCAGGTGCCTAACTCCCTCTGAAAAGCCCTCAGAAGCTAGATGTGAACTTTGACACTCGGTCTAAGATAACAAACATTGGAGCCCCATGTAAACGGACCAACTTTTGTATATAACCTCGAGCTTGCCGCTACATATTATAAATAGATTGTAGTAGGAGAAAATGAGCAGACTTGGTCAATCGATCCATGATGACCCATATAAGATCAATACCTTTGGATGTCCCGGGAAAACACATCATAAAGTCCATCATGATCTGCTCCCACTTCCACTAGAGAATGGGTAATCCCTGAAACCCCTACTAGGCCTTTGATGCTCGGCCTTCATCTATTGACAGCTAAGAAAATGGGACACATAGTTTATGATATCTCTTCTCATACCGTACAACTAATAATACGGTCTCAAATCATAATACATCATCATACTGCCCGTATGGATAGAGTATCTAGAGTGATGGGCCTCACAAAGGATAAAATGAATAATAACTCCCACTTTGGGAAAACGTAGGCGATTGTCATACCATAATACCCCCATCTAAATCTATAGAAGCCCGATCACCCTTTCCTCACAACACCAACTCCGATAACCCAACTAATGTCTCATCCTCAGACTATCGGCCACAAATCTAATCAAGTAAAGAAGATCGAGCCCTAATAAAGGCTAATATTTTGCCAGAGTCTGAAGGGTCCAACCTAGCCATCCTATTAGCTAAGGACTGAATGTCCAAAGCTAAGGGTTACTCTATAACAGATAGGTAGGCTAAGCTGCAGATACCTCCGCTTTTTGGCTCAAGGTGTCTGCTACCCTGTTTGTCGTTCGTAGATAATAGAGAATAGATAAATCATAATCTCCTAGGAGCTCAATCCAAAATCGTTGCTTGAATTTTAGGTCCCTGTGGCTCAGAATGTATTGAAGGTTGTGATGGTCTATATAAATCTCATAAAGAACCCAATATAAGTGGTGTCACCACATCTTTAGTGCAAAGACTAGTGCCACCAACTCTAGATCATTAGTAGGGTAGTTGTGCTCATGTGGTCTGAATTGGCAGGAGGCATAGGTAACAATTTGACCTTACTACATCAAAACAGACCCTAAACCACATCAGATGTGTCACATCATGTAGTAAAACCCATGCCTTCGTCTAGAAGAGTCAGGATAGGTATGGTGGTGAGTAACTCCATGAGCCGATAAAATCTCGACTCACACTCCTCTGACCATACAAAAGGGACACCCTAGCGGGTCAATCAAGCATTACTAGTAGAGAAGCCCTCAACAAAGTGTATGTATTACCCAGCCAATCCGATGAGGCTCTATGTCTTGTGATAGATGTAGGCCTAGCCCAACCTCGAATAGCCTCAATCTTTATCGGATCGACTATAATTCCCTTATTGGACAATGTGTCCCAGAAGTATCCCAGAACATAGCATTAAGATAATGATCTCTCAAAGTCTTGAGCACAATCCTCAGGTGTTGAACATCATCTCCACTCCACAGTATACTAAAATAACATTGATGAATACAATCACCAATGAGTCAAGCTAAGGCCTGAGTACTCGAGTCATCAAATCTATAAAGGCAGATTACTAAGCCTAGATGACACTACTAGGAACTTGTAGTGGCATAGCAGGTTCGAAAAGCAGTCTTAGGACATCTATTGCCCTAATCCTCAACTTGTGGTAATCAAATCTCATATCAATCTTAGAAAACATAACGGCACCTTAAAGATGATCAAATAAATCGTCAATATGAGGCAGGGGATAACAGTTCTTCACTGTTACCTTATTAAGATGCTTGTAACCTATGCACATCTGCAAGGTCTGGTCCTTCTTCTTAACAAAAAGGACAAAAGCACCCTATAGTGACACACTCGGGTTGATGAACATTGTACCTAAAAGGTCCTCAAGATGAATACTAAGCTTCGGAGCTCTGCGGGAGCTATCCGATACGGTGGAACTGAGATGGGATTATTGTCTGGCTTTAGATCTATGGTAAAATCAATGTCTCTCACTAGACGTAGGACAGGTAGGTTGGTGCATAACACATCAATAAACTCCTAGACCACTAAGACAAAATCAATAGAAAGAGTCTCACTGAAAACATCATGAACATAGCCTAAATAAGCTAAATACCTAGCATGGAAGATATAATCCCTATCGATGCGCAACTATAAGCATTGTGCCAAAAGACCAGAGGGATACAAGGCAAGGCTAATATAACGGTCTTGACATAACAATCCAAAATCACATGATGAGGAGAGGAGATAACCAATCCATGCCTAAAATAACATAAAAATCTAGCATATCAAGTAAACTATGATTTGCCCAAGTATCATGCCCCTAAATAGTAACCACACAGGACCTGCATACCTGATACACTATTAAAAAATCCCTTACTAGAGTAGAAACATGAATCGGCACCTCCCCCGGCTCCGAAACAATAGCCAAATATGGAGCAAAACATATAGACACATATGAGAAATTAGAACCTAGATCAAATAGAGTTGAAGTAGTATTTTGGCATATATAGATAGTACAATCGTCTGATGCGTTTGCCTCTCCCCCCGCTGGAACTGCATAAAAGTGTCCCTATCGGCCTCCACCTTGCTCATCTATCCTATCGCCTATATTGCCTCCCTGGCATCATCCCTAATCTACACCCATAAACCCTAAATTTGGGCTCTGCCTCTATGACCCTGAACCTGATATTCATCCCCAGGTGGAGGTGGCAATGTTGATATAGGATTGGCTCAATGGGGGAACTTTTTGTCTCAGTGATAAAGTGAAACCCAAACATAGCACCCCCAAGTATGATCTCCCATCGATCACACAGCTGCAGTATGTAGAAAGTGAATCTAACCCTCTTGAGCTCTGGCTTGGACTGGGACCACTCTAGCATGACTAGCTGCCCTCTGAATTTGGTAGAATCACTTGAATAGATCGGCTAGATTGACCTTGTTGATATCTACCCTGAGGAAACCTCTAGTTGGGTCTATCATAACTATCTCTACCCTTAGTCTGAGAGCCAATATAGCTACTCTGATGCCTAGCTTTCTTATCGATGCCCTCTTGGGCCTCGCAATAAATGTGCTCCATAGTGCGAGTATGGTCAACCACATCTAGAAATGAGTGACCTACTGAGACTACTCTGATCCACCCTCAACTAAAATCTCTACCCATGCACAAAACATTTAAACCCCTCCTCCTCTACTAAAAGAGTTGGTAAACTTAGCCTCGTACTCTAAGACCATTACAAGACCTTTTTCCAACCTCATAAACTATTTTTGAAAGTAGTCACTGACGCTCCGGGGAGTAAATCTAAATAGAAAGCCTTTAAAAACTCTACCCACAATAAGAGTGGTGATTCAATAGTATGAGTGCCACCATTGGTTGGCTAGCCCATAAAATGGATGAGCGGTGAACTTGGCCCCTCTGGACTCTACAAGGACTAGGGACTGAAGTTGCTCACAATAGGTCGTCAAAAACTCCATAGCATCCTCGCTGGTGACCCCAGAAAATGTTAGTGGTGACAATATCTAAAATATTCTCAACGTCTTCTACTCTTGTAATGACATGGAAACCTTTGGGGTAGCAAGCTAGGGTGCAATAGGTGGTGGTATGAATGATCCTCAAGAACTAGTAGGGAAGGCTAATAAGGTTGTGTTGGCTTGTCGAGATCTGGGGCGATGGCCTTTTGTAATCCCCCTAAAGCAGTAAAAAGTTGAACAATGGCTTCCAGCATGGTTGAAGGCATGGCTGGTGCGGGTGGGGGCAGTGCTGGTGTTGGCCCCTCTGACTGTGAAGGAATAGTGTGTCCAAATGTCCCTCTGTGCACTCTGGGGATGCATCCCTATCTGGTGCTAGAGCTACACCCCGCAGTCGACCTCTAGGATCCATAAACTATGAAAGATTGCAACAAGTCTTCATGAAACCAATAAGATACATGTTGCACAAAAGGATAAGAAATAGAGAATATTTCCTAAGTGACATCCTGTAGCTTCCTGAGGATAGGCCACAGATGACTTCACACCGATTCGCATGACTCTATTAGATGTTAGCTTTGTATGAGTGAGACCAATGAGCTTGAGGCTCTTATACCAACTTGTCGCAATTCAATTTCTTAAGTCATGACTTCACCCACCATAACCCACCGATAGGTGAGCCAACCCGTAACCCGAAACTATAAGTAATGGGTGTACAGGGGAAACTAACATAATCTAACATATATAAGACAATGTGCATGAATAAAAGAAGAAATCAAATTGAATGTATACAAGGATCCCTCCCAAAACTTGGAAGTCGCTAGTATAGAGCTACTACAACAAAATAAAGAGTACAAGTCACAAAAGTGGACAAAAAATATGTACAAGATCTAGCTAGTCTCAAAAATATACTAAAGGATAGGCCACCAAACTAAAGGAGACAATAACTATCCAAAATACCAAAAGCTTACCCTGGTCTCGATGTAGGCAGCAACATGCTCGATCAATCAATGCTAATAATTGGTGCTAAGATCTACATCACGAAAGTAGATGCAGAGTACAGTATAAGTACTAAGACAACATGTACTCAAACACATCATAAGCGGACTAAGCAGAAGAGGTAAAAGTAATATGAATTAGTGGAATAAACCTAAAACAGAGTCAAGTAACTATAAAAGGTAAAGTAAATGAACAATCATGCAAGTTGGGAGAATTTGGACAGAATTGTTATGCTATTTACACCCAGCCGGCCCTTTAAAAGCCTGGCAAAGACATAGAATGTCTATTACTATGAACACTAAGAAAATAGAAAGTCTACCACACTGAAAACTAAGGAACCGAAACTAATCCCCAACCATGAATGCCTGAGGATAGAAGATTGCATGTGAATTGTGTCCCAAGGCTGAGACTACTCCTACTCGGATGCTCGCCAGATTAATAAGGGAGGTCAAGGCCAGGACTACTACTACTTAGATACTCATCGGATTAATAAGAAATACCGAGGCTAGGACTACTGATATTCGGATGCTCATATAATTAATAAGGGAGACCGTGGACAGGACTACTACTACCCAGATGCTTGCCTGATTGATAATCGGGACTACTGCTACCCAGATGCTTTCCTGATTAATAAGGGAGGATGAGTCAATGACTACTATTACCTGGATGCTTGCCTGATTAACTAGCCGATGGTGTCAATCTTCCCTTCCTTCAATTTGCATGATCACGGATACCGAAGATCACCTTCCTTGGGGAATAAATTCAATTCTAACCAATGAATCACCAACCGAAAATGAAACCAAAGTGGAACAGCCATAACCTTACCAACAGAACTCAAGGACATCAAACTTAGGAAATATGGATGATAGGGTGTTAAATCAGGAAAGTTACTTCCTAGCTAAGGTTTAAATACCAAACTCAATCTACTGCACCATTCGACAGGGATCTAAGTCCACGGGAATAACGTTGGGACGTCTAAAGCAAGTTTCAGTCCTCCTATACTAAGGCCAAAATCCTCCATAACACTAACATATAGGGAAAACAGCGCCACTAACATTAATAACAGCTGATAACAATAATAATATCTAATAAGGAAGTTTTCATATACTTTTGGCCACCTAAAAAGCCCCTAATAAAGGTATAAAACATGATTTCTAAACCTAAGGCATGCAAATAAAACACCCAGCCCCGAATTCCAACTATTCCGGCATGCTTTCACACAAATTGGCACAACCTAATTCTAAAGAAAGGAAAGTTGTGACCTACATGTAGGTTGATCACACATGCTTCAACACAATCAGCTAGAGCTTTTACCTTTCAAATGCATCCACGTTGTTAAAAATAGGTTCACAACATCATTTGGTCATTTAGACACTAAATTCGCAAGAAACGAAAATGGATCAATTTTAGGTCCTAAAATGGAAAATATGGATTTTGGATTCAAAATTCTGGAATTAATCCCAAAAACTCGTCAAAAACAACACCTTAAGCTTAACTAACAACTAGACTCAATTTAAGATCAGGAAACACCAAAAGATAGATAAGAAACAAAATTCTAAACTTTAAGCTAAAAATAAGAAAGTAAGCAGCAGTTATAGGTGATCCTTGCGGAATTCCACACAATTTAGACCCCAAAATTACTGAAAACAGATCTTGAACGCCCAAGATACCATACCACCAAAATCTATTCCAAAAATTCACCATGTAGCAGCTAAAAAAGTATTTTTATCTCAAACAAAACTTCTAACCAAGTTTTCGAGCTCACCACTGCATTCCTCGTGAAATTCCATCCAAAATGGACCCCTGAATCGCTAAAATTGAGCTCAGTTTAAGGAAAATATCACCCTTAGAAGTAAGGACTTGAAGCTGGTAGTGAACTTACAATATATCAGAGTGTGCATCACTTTGTTCTCTATGATCATGGTCAATGGTGCTTTGGATCACAGAGCATAGAGATAATGACCTCCACGATCGCGGATGGTCCCCCGAGTTTGTGAAGGTCAACCCAACTGGGCCTCCGTGATCGCAGACAGGATCCACATTCGCAAAAGCCAAGTTGTCCTGACCTTCGTGATCATGGTCGATATTAGCCGAATAGCTGATTTTCCTCAACTCTGAAATTTTTTATGGGGCACTCAGAATTCATCCAGAACCATGTGCACGGTAACGAACAATGCTATCTTGCCAAATTTGATGTTTCAAACTCACTGGCACCATTAAACATTTCATACAAGATCATTACTACTATACGGGTCCCACTTCTGCGATCATTATTAGCTAAATTCCACCGTGGGACTTGACACGAGTTTGGAAGCCTTGGCAATCGAATGAATGGTCATTGCAAGCCAAACTATACATTTCAAAGCTATTCGTTCTCACAATGTTTATTTAGGCACATTTTCCAAAGATATTGACCAAAGTTAACTGTTGTGCAGTTTTAAAGGTTAAACTGTAAAACTCGATACAAACTCACACTGAAAGCCTAGATACTCAAGTTGACCATGCTTCTAGCCTAATTTGTTCATTCAGGAGCTGATGAAATAGTCATAATTTCGCTCCTAAGCCATTTACCTATATTTTACATCAAAATCAATTTTCAAGGTACAAGGCCTTCCAAAACATAACAAATTGCACAACATCCAAAACGAATGATAAAGTGGCCGAGCTACCAGTGTCAACATGTCATAAATGACGTGGGGTCTCTATGGGAATTCCCTAAATAAAAAAATAACAAAGTATAGGTAAAATGACCCAGAGGGTCATTACATTAACTAGAAAGAAGATTGATGTCATTATCTTGCGACTATTCGAATTTGCGTTATTTTTAAAAGATTGGTGAACTATTCGGAGAATTATTATTGGGTTGTTGTGGGTGTGTTTTGAGATTATTTATAGTTGGATCAATGTAATCTAGACTTTAAATTCTTCATTGGTCTTATTTGTTGGAGGAAGACATTCTAGACTTTGACTTCTTTATTGGTTTTATTTGTTGAAGGAATTGTTGTACTTATAGAGGAAAGTCATGTGATTGTCTTCAAACTATGTTTTTTGAAATAAAGGTTTTTGTTTTTACTAATATCTTTTGTATTTAAAGGTACTACTTTAACTAGCATTTTAAACAAGTTTGTAGTGAAAGAAAGTACTGATGTAATAGTTACAAGATTAGCTTGATGAGAAAAAATCACTATGACTTAAATTTGGTTATATTTATAGATATGAACACTTGAACCTTGTAAAAGTTATATCAATAATTGCATTAGTGAAATGGTATTAATATTTTGGGATGCCACAATATAGAAAGAATATCATATAAATTGGAAAATGGTGGAATATTTAGGTTCCTTCAAATTTCTTGTTACATTATATTTACAAATCTAAATACACGCACAAGCAACCATTTATAAGTGAAAAAAGGGATTGAACTCAATAGAAAACACCAAGAACTTCCTCCAGCATCTCGGTACAAGGACTTGTTTGTATATTATAAGAGCTAAATAATAACACATAGTTCCTCTCAACCTCAGAGATGCTCAACAAATCACATATCCAAATAACAAGTTTGCATAAGCGTATATTAAGAGTATCTTAACATGCATGCTAAGTGTATACACTTCAACATATTAGTCTAAAGAGTAGAAGATTAATATTTATTTGTTTATATAAGTGGACATCTATACCAGTGTCCTGTTGTTTGAGCTTGCAAGAAAGATGATCTGATAGGTCCTATAGCTAGAGATAAGTTCTTTATTAATTGTTGGTGATGGAAGATATTAGAAACTGATAAAGTAGTAACTAGTACATAGTATTTTTTTTCGGTAAATAAACAGTTTTTTATTAGCAGTAAGAATTACAATCCAAAAAAGAACTAAAGCTATAGCAACTTTATGTCATCAACAGTAGTATCTTACTTCAGCATAACTATAGAACTCATTCTATGTGATTACACAAGATAAGAATTAAGAGTTCTTAGTCTTATTTTCACACCTCCAAATGTCCAATAGAAGATCAAGTTCCGCAGCAAGTCGCCCCTGTAGTGAGGAAATAAGAGCTTGTTTCCGTAGAGAAGAAGCTCTAAGGTACAGTGCACCTGACATCGCTTTCTCTTATACAACCACTGATGGTAAGAGAACTGTTTTTGCTCCACTGAAAGGGTAGAGGCAAACCACTAAGAAGGAGTCGGTCCTCACTATATTCTTAAACCCAACAGACTAACTCATTTTACTATCCATAGTTTTGTAAGAAATGCAACTGCTAGGTTTCCAGGAAGTGTTGGGACTAGAACTGACATTTGTGTTTAGTGAGGGACTGACAATTCATTGTTGAGGATATTATTAATTTACAACTTAATAAAGTTATTAGAGGAACATTGGACCGTTTGCACTATAAAGATCATCCTTGTGTAAAATATGACAATAACAACGTCTATGGACCTATTTACACGGAAATAGACAGGGTGAAGATTTTTAATATGGTTCGAGTTGAACACTGAAGTGAACTCTGTAAACAAAAGATTGAAGATTTTAGTTGTTATCATTTCTTTGTATTGCTACATTTCTGCACCTACTAATCATCTACTCTAAGCATTTAAAAAAAACAAGCAGCACTTCTATCCCGAAGATGCAGCAATACAAAGACATGATCACAACTGGAATCTTTAATCTTTTGTTTACAGAGTTCAACTCGAACAAAATTAAAAATCTTCACCCTATCTATTTCCATGTAAATAGGTCCACAAACATTGTTGCTTGTCATATTTTACAAAAGGATCATCTTCATAGTGCAAACGGTCCAATGCTCCTTTTACAACTTTATTAAGTTGTAAATCAGTAATGTCCTCAACAATGAATTGTGAGTCCCTCACTAAAACACAAATGTCGATTCTAGTCCCAACACCTCCAGGCAACCTAGCAGCTGCATCTCTTACCAAACTATGGATAGTAAAATGAGGTGGTCTATTGGGTTTAAGAATATCGTGATGACGAATCCTTTTTAGTAGTTTGCCTTTACGCCCTTTCAGTGGAACGACAACAGATTTTTTACCATCAATGATTGTATAAAAGAAAGCGATGTCAGGTGCGCTGTACATTAGAGCTTCTCCTCTATGGAAGCAAGCTCTTATTTCCTCATTACAAGGGCGACTTGCTGCGAAACTTGATCTGCTATTGGACATTTGCATCAGATAGATACTTTAATAGAGTTAGACTCTATCATACAAACTTAGAATACAAAAATAATGTAACCATTTCTAATATCCTATAGCCTCCTACTTACAAAGTGTGATGCACAACACATTCATAAACAAAACTCTACTAGATGTGGCTTCATAGACTCTCTAGGATATTTGAACTCCATGCTCTGATACAAGTTTGTCACGCCTCGCTAGAGTACCCTTGGCATGGCCAGCACTCAAAGACTATTGCTAGTCCCCAAGCGAACCACTTGACCTCATCACATTTCATCCAATCACAAACTAACAGCAGAAGACATCAATGATCCAAGAAAACTTAATGTAAAGCAATAAAAATTCGATAATCAAAGGCCAAACAATCTTTCAATCAACTAAGTAAGAATAGTATGAAAGAAACTAGCCAAAAATAACATTCAATCACAATACAACTGTCTAGTCTATGAAGCCTCTAAATCATCTGACTAAATAATGCCAACGAAAGGTCCATGGCTACCTCAAAATAGAATAAAACAAGTCTAAACTCAAAGCTAGAATAGAAACATGATATCCTCAAAAAGTAGGGGAGGACTCACAAATCAGCCGAATGCAAATGGCTCCTCAACAGGGCGCCTTTTGATAACCACTAGTACCTGTCTCTGAATCATAAAAAGATCCAGGGTCAAATAGACGTTAGTACGTGGAATATACGAGCATATAAAATGGTAGAATGAAACATATAAAGGTAGAATAACATCAACTCAAAATAGCTCAACTCAAGATGTAGAGAACTCAATCAGCAAGTCAAGAATCTAAAGTAAGAATATAGTGTATACAATGACCACTCATATACCATCTAATCCAATCCGCTCAGAGCACTATCAACACCTTGCAAGGGTAAAGAACATCTGATTGGTAGATCCACAATCAATAGTATCAAATCCTCTTTTTGGAACAATAGGAAAACATTGGATTTTATGATTCAATCATCCTTTACCCTAACTACATAGTTATTAAGTTTGAGTTGGACTTAATCTTACTCAATTCGGTGCTCAATACTCCTTTCAAGACTCAAAATTCTCATAAAACATCAACCTATGGTTATCTCATTGAACTAGTCTCATTGGACATTTATCAACTCGATTCATCACATCAACTATCAACTCTTTGGTTAGAAACATTCTTTTAGGATTAACTTATGACTCATAAAGACTCTCTATCATACATCAGTCCAACTCATAATATTCAAGAAACAAAAGTAGATTTAAAGCATTTAGGAATTCCATAAACTCTTTAGGTTCAAATTATACTCATCCATACCCATTTAAGTGTGATATGTGAAAATAACAAGCATTCATTCTAGGGTTCATGTAGAAAGGTGAAATCATTTATTTCAAGTATTTAATTCATAAAAACTATAATTCATACAAGACCATATAAGAATACATTAGCATTAAGAAAAACCTTCAAGAACATTCATGGAAGATACTCAATTTGTCTGTAACTCCATGAATTAGGGTTATGGGGCACATGGAAGAACACAATCCATGTTCTGGTTAGCGTTACACACCTGGAAGTTTTGATTTTCGTAATGGCTTGGAAAAAGTCACAAGATCCCCTTGAAACCCTAGCTTTTTTCCCCTTGAAACCTTGCTCTAACTTGGAGAATGTATTTTGGCATGAAACAGTTGAATGGATATGTTTAGGGACTTGTTTAGCTATAAAAACACCAAGTTAAGGCTTTGAAAGAGGGAAAAAGGCCAAAATATCCCTTCTTAAAAATACTTTCACACATGTCAATTTACGGCCTATAGAAAGCCATTCGAAAACTTTTGGGAAATATTTTGGGGTCTCTAGATCCATTCCACGAGCCCAAACAACTGCTCGTAGAAGCATCTACGATCCGTAGTTGAGTCCGTCAAGTTAGGGGCTCAAAAATTGACTTTCAGAAGTTTTTCCACGAGTTACCAGGATAGGCCGTCATTCAAACCACGGCCATAAGTCAGTTCGTAGTTATGTTTTACTCTAGCAGTCCGCAGTAAAATGATCATAACTTTTGACATTGAACTTAAAATGAGGTGACATTGGTGGCGTTGGAAAGCTAATCAAAGAGCTATTCATTTGGTTGGTCATAGACCATCTTAATATTTGTATGCTAAAAGTTATGGTCATTTAAAGTTGACCCTTGCATAATCTAACACAAAAAACTCAATCAATAGGAAAGTTTTGAACTCGGCATAAGTACTAGAGGTCCCTTATGACCCTAATCCACTTTCCATATGTAACAATGAGTTTTGAAACATAGGTACATGTATGAATACAACTATGGGGTATCAACACCATTTTTCAGACATAGGTAGTATAAGTGCATACAAAATACAAGTAGTTTCATTTTTCTCCAAGCTAGTTGCACATAAAGGACATTCCAAAGAAATGCCAATCCCCCATCTATAAAGCCTTTCAATTGTAGCCCAATCTTTCCAACGCTACTACTTGAAATATAAAAAATTATTTTAGTGCTTCTAAGTTGTTACATACTAGTCTTCTCCATGGAACTTTAGGGAAAGAGTCTTGCATTTCTCTATATAGCTTCTGAATGGAAAAAGTTTTGCATAGAAAGATAATGATCATTATCATAGCCTGCTGATTCAAAGTACTTTTTTCCTTTCAATATCTTCATCAACAAACAAAATGCCTGATTTGCTTCAATATCCAATTCAGAGCCACCCTTTATTTAGTAATTATGTACCCATCTCACCCATAGTTTTTCTTTCTTTGTGGCTTAGGCACCACAACCATTTTGCAATAGTTGCTTTGTTCCATATCTTAATATCAATGATATTGAGTCCTAGCAGTGTTGAGTTTGTATAGTTGATCCCATGCGATAAGAGCGTTTTTACTAACATCACCTTTTCCTATCTATAGATACCTTCTATCTGTCTGAAGATACCTTCTACATATAGATACGATCATAGAAATTACCTTTTTAGGGAGAACAAAATATGTGACAAGTAGTTATAAATAGATTGTCATGAGTTTTACCCTTCTTCCATAAGAGAGGATCCTTGTTGTCTATGTTATAATCCTACCAATCTTTTTGTCCAATAAGGGTTGGCATTGGAGAATAGAAAGCCTTTTAGTACTAAGGGGTATCCCTAGGTACTCACATAGAAGATTTCCCTTGTTAAACCCCATAATATTTCCCTTTTAGATAGACTTTTAACCTTAGGAATCAGAGTTACTATAGTACAGTTATAGCTTTACACATAGTGCGTGTCTCAAACAAATGAATCACTATTATGGTCGCCTGTTTCTCGATAATCTTCCAGGTTTTCTTAAAGAAAACTGCATTTAGTCCATCATATCCTGGGACTTTCTCATTATCAATACCTTGCTTTAGCATGAAGTAATTCATCTTCAGTGACTAAGGCAATGAGATCCAGTTGTTGTTTCCTATTTGATAGGTAGTCATCCCCAATGACTCTTGGATTAACAGCAGGGAGGCACTACCTAGTAGCTGCTAATAAAAGTTTAAGTTCTCCATTTCAATTCGTTAGATTTCCATTTGTGTCCAACAATTTCCTTATCTGATTTTGGACTTGACTGCATCGCATTAAAGCAAAGAAGTACTTAGAGTTAGAATCTCCTGTTTTGAGCTAGTGAACTCTGGCCTTCTACTTGAGTATAGTTTCCTCAATAGTATATACTTGTACAATTATAAGAGAAGTTGATTCATTACACTAATATATAACAAACGCACATTCAAGACTTGAACATATATACACATCTTGATAATCGTGCATACATAATAAAGTAGCTGAAAAGAAATCAAAGAAAGATATGCTTATGAAGGAGAATTCGGTCTTTCTCTTTTATTCTATCATACTGTTCAGAAGATCTGAATAATGAATCTTTTTTCAATTGTTTCCATTTTATCTTGAAACCATTAGTTATATGTCATTTTCTATCCCTACTCATGAAATCAAAGCAACTACACAGTGACCAAAGGCCTCTAGGATATTAAATTGGTCAGCTACTAACTGCTTGTTTATTAGTAAGTTTTACATACAATGAGCTATTGTTGGTTGCCAATGAAGTATAGTATTTGACTTAAATTTTCTTTCCTTTATCTTAATTTTGTGCACAAGGAAGTATTATTTGTACTTTAAGTTGATTGTAATGCTTCAATTCCTCTTGTTTATCTTCAATTATATGAGGTTTGTATTGTAATTAGATAGCCTTGGTAGTTGACTAAAATTAGAATGCTTCAGCAAGCTAAATGGAATTAGAATGCTATAATTGTTCTATAAGTTTTGGATTTAGATTGTACTGTAAGAAAAATATTTTTTTCTAACTGTTTTTGTCTGTCAAACAGCATATTTTGACTAAATTTAAAGAATATGAATGAAAATATCTTTTGGTCAATGAGTTTGTGCTTGTTACTAATTATTTTATTAACTTAAATATTAGCAGGATCATTAATAGTATAGAGTATGGTCGCTATGATTATTCGCTCCACTTATTTCTGACTTCTTAATACACTCATCACTTTTCCAAAGTTGCATCTATCTTTCCCACACGTGCTCATAATTATTTCTTATAGTTATGCTGAGAGAGGGAAGAAACTTATAGCGGTCATCCTTATAGTTCTTGCTAGTATAAGTCTGATTGCTTGCAGTTATGTTATCGTTCAAAATGTTAATACAATTTTAGATTACATAACTATAGGCAACCGTACTGTTAAGAATTATAAGGATGATCGTTATAATTTTCTTCACTTCTCTCAGCATAGCTGTAGGAATACGTATGTTTGTGTAGGAAAGATGGATGAACATTGAAAAAGTGATGAGTGTATTAAGAAGTCAAAAAAAGTGCAATGAATCATCATAGTGACCATGAAGCTGCTGAGGGGACTCAAACAGGCGACTCTATCTCAATTGGAGAATATCTCTAGAGACTTGTAAGTATATATTTCACAATCTCTAAAAGCATCTTAAGTTAAGCTTAAAAGGTTATGTATGTTTAATTTTTTTGTGAAAATAATGACCCAATACATTTAAATTTAAAGAGTTATGTATATTTTTGCATTTGCCTTCAAAATTATTTTGTTCCCAATCTTTAATGCTTTCTTTTTTTTCTCTACTTATTACAAGAAAAATATGAGGAACTGTTTACGAAAAAAATAGTGTCTTAATCTCATATTGATCATTGTGAAGCAAATTATCAAGCTGTGGGGGTCAAAAAGAAGAGAAGAATATGCAGTTTTGGATCTAAAGCAAAATATTACTATGGGCAGAATCTTTGTGCCTCATCGTCAGTATCACCTTCTGTTTCTCAATCAATGCCAACAACAAATAATTTTTGGTTTGAAAAGCAAGTGATTCCTACACTTGCTAATCAAAAATAAAATTTGGGTGGTCTGATGGAAGCAAGTAGAGGTGGAAAAATTATACCCAACCCATTTGAGTTAGGGCGGAATAATAACCTGTTCATTTATTAACTCAATCATCTCAACCCAACCGATTTGAAATTGGATTGATATGCGACCGAATTAACTCGAGAGAGATTTTGTCAAAATATTTTTAAAGGAGTTTTATTTTTATTTAATATGTTTTATACGGTCATAATAAAAAATATAATTTTATTAAGTACTAGAATATTGTAAAAGAACAAATAAAATAAGTAAAACTTAATAAAACTCGAGCCGATTGGATCTTGACCCCACTCTATAACCCATTACTCAACTCAATTTTGACCCAACCCATTTTGATCCAAGAAAATTCTGGTTGAGTTGGGTCTTCACCCTTTAAATGTCTTGACCCATTATGACCCATCCAAATTTGACATAACCCTCCAATTACCACCTTTAGATGCAAGAAATAGAGAGAAGCATTTGTGACTTTGGGTTGAGGCAAATTCAGTAGTTCATCACTGTGTCCTTCAAATCATGGCTAGACAAAAAGAAATCTCAAGCTTTTTTAGCATTCTCTGGTACCATATAAAATAAGATTATTCAAGTGAACTGTGTTTATTGATAGTATTTCTCAATACTATATATAAGTTGTACCTCTATAACTAAGAAAACTTATCGTTACATTTAATTACAGATAATGCAATTAATATAGTTAAGAAAATATATCCCTGTGATAATGCAATCATTTAAGAAAATATATCTCGGTGATTATGCAATAATATAAGATCTTCCAATAGCTACATAACATTACATTAGGTCACAAAATAATGGAATTTGAAAAGATTAGGTACATATGTTTCAGTAATAATTCACCTTGATTGTCCATTTGCATTTGAGGTGCATTGATTTTTAATTTCTTGATACATATATCACGACCAGGTCCCGGCCATGATGGTGCCTGTGAGATCCCACCTACAGGTAAGCCAATTACCCAAATCTCCAGGGTACTTGTCCTAGCTTCTAGTCAAGCCCAAGACCAACACAACAATATAAAGAACTGGAATCTACCAAGAACCTAGAAGTCAACTGATACAACAAAGCCAAAATATGATATACAACCCAAGAGTGCTCCTATAGATACATAATACTACAATACAAGGCAAAAGTCTAAAAGCAAAAGACAGCCATCAAAAGAAGTGATAAAGCTAGAGCTGCCACTACTCACCCAAAGGAAGTCTCCTGCTCTCCTGGATCCACCGAACACGGTGCCCCCGACTATAACCTGGACCTGCACCATGGGAAGTACAGAAGTAGGGGTGAGTACCAAAAAAAAGCACCCAGTAGGCATCATCAGTTGACCGGGTGAAATAATATACATAAAGAAGTGCAAATGCAGATAAAAGCAGTTGTCCCATAAATCAACCCTGTAACCTCAAACCAAATCGAACCATGACCCTTACGCGGGTGCAAGGCCCTAATATCTATGCTTGTACGCCACCCCAGCCCCTATAAGCCCAAAAAGTACACCCACACACAATATAACTGACAGATAATCAATGAACCCCACAGAACCATCACAGAGCCCAACTCTCCACATCATCTGATCAAGGGTCGATTGTACGTGGTGTAAGGCCCTAGTGTCTATGCATGAATGCCCCCTAATCCCCTATAAGCCCATAGGGTACACCATGCACAATCAAGGTATGAATAGGTGTGTAGATCCATGAGTAATCAATCACGGGGCCTTACATCCATCACAGGAAATGAGACTAAAACAAGGTAACGACAGTGATAGCATCAGTTTCCACAACATCTAGGCCCAATAGGACCATTTCTAAGTCAGAAACAAGTCACAGTACGGCAAGTATTCAACAAGTAGCCTTGCAATCATCACATCTCAATAATGCTAGTAGCATGCCCTCACAGACAATAGCATAGGTTAGAATACATACCTGTCTCACAATATCAGCCCATATAGGACCCTTATCAAGCCTCCATGTAGTCCTTATTATCGGAATGTATTGAATTTATTGTATTTATAGCTAACAACAAAGAGTAATATCTCACAACAGCATATACTACACATACCGGACACAACTCGCATCTCAAATACATCTCAGTTCAACATGCTCATCATTTAATCCAATCTAAGGTTTAGGGAAAGCCTAACCTACCTAGTTGTCAACGCCTTGAACTTTGAATCACTCCAGTCAAGCATTTTCTTTCTTGGCAGTCTCCCGATGTTTCTCAACTGTTAAAATATAACTCACAATATTAACATGGTCAATTTGGCTATATTAACTTGAGAAACAGGTGGAGTTAGGCTAAAAAGGAACTAAAATGGGAAAAAGAGGGCCCACCCCAAAATCCCTAACAATAATTTGAAAAACATTCCCCACGATAACCCAAGTCTACAGCCAAAAATTTAGCTAAAAAAGGGACCCCAGAATACTGAGAAAAAGCCCAAGAAAGAAGTTAAAAACTTTATGGGGAAAACATTCCTTCAAATCTTTCTCGGTCAAAATTCTCGAAAACTCGACAATGTCAGCTAAAACCCAACATACCATATAGTTCTCCTTAGAACGTAGAATAGTTTAGACTCAAGTTTCACTTAATTCTGTCAAGAAAGGCTAGGATATCCCCACATACATTTTTCACAATTTCTGAGAAAGTATTCAGCTAAAACAACAAATTTGCCTTGAAACATGTGCAAAATCCTAAATTTGACTTCACAACGACATTCCTTGCGAAAAACCGAGTCACATGGACCTTTAAAACGTCGAAAATGAACTCCCAAAGTGATTTTTATAAATGAATCAATGTGGGAATTATGGTTGTTCACGAAGGGGATGGCCTATATATAGGCCACCCAAATAATCTCCGGGAATGCGGATCTAGCCCCGCGAACGTGGAGCTTCAGCGTGTTTACCCTCCGCGAATGCACGAACACACTCCGCGAATATGAAGGGTTAATTTTTCTGGTGCTGCACCAGCTCAGTTCCAAACTTCCTCGGGCTATCCAATGTTCATTTTTTGCAGATGAATAGTTTAGCCATATGGATTTGATGTTTCGAATCCAATGGTGCAGTCGGAATTTCTAACGGAGCATCCCACAAAAAATTTGGGTCTCACTTCTTTCCAACTAATTTTAGCTAAGAAACTGAGGGGGTCAAAATGCAACTGAATGTCTCTGTCAGCTGATGAAGGGTCATTTCAGCTTATTTTTGACGTTGTAGAGCTGATCGTGCCATCAGTTTTCAATTCCGAGCGCATTTAACTAGGTTTCTATAGAAATGCATTTTTTAGCATCTAGTTGAACTCATTTTGCAACCTTTTGTCCAAAATCATATCGGGACCTTCCATCGTCAGACCAACCACCCTCCTAGCACAAATCAGCGATTCCGGAACTGATGGAACCATCAGATTCCCAAGCTGAGGCCGTTTACTAAGGTTTTGATAGAAATCTCATTTTAGCAGTTTGTACTTCTCACTAACTTGCAAATTTGCACAATTCTTAACCGAAAAAACTTATAATCATCCCAACAACCCCAATAGGTCATAATAGGTGTGAGGTCGCTATACAAAAGCTCAAAATAGTAGAAATAAAGCAGAAACACAGAATTGACCTAGCGGGTCATTACAACATCCCCACTTATAAGAGTTTCGCCCGTGAAAGTTAAGTAAAGGCAAATCTAATGTCTCAAATATGTTGGTGTGCTGCACCCGCATCTGTGCCTCCTTCTTCCAAGTAGCCTCCTCAACTAGACAGTGTCGCCACTGCACCTTAACCATCGGTATGACCCTAGAGCGCAACTGCCCAATGTCCTTGGTCAAAATGGCTATCGACTCCTCAACAAAAGTTAGGCGGTCATCTAACTCAGCTGAATCATTTGGCAGCACATGTGACTCATCTGGAATACACCAGCGCAACATCGACACATAGAATACAAGATAGATGGCAGAGTAAGCTGGAGGCAGGGTAACTCATAAGCAACTGGCCCAACTATTCTCAAGATCTCCCGTCTCCTAAGTCGCATGACCCCTTTTAAGGGTAACACTCTCAGGATCACCCAATCTCCAACCTCAAACTGCATGAATTAGTGTCTATAGTCAGCATAACCCTGGTGTCAACTTTGAGTTATCCTCAGCTATCCTGTATTACCCGAACCCTGGCTCGAGAATCCTATAACAAATCTATATTGTTTAGACTCGACTTTGTAGCCTCAAACAACCAAACTAGAGTACGACATTGTCGACCATATAGGGCCTCAAATGGGGCCATCTGAATGTTGGTGTGATGGCTATTATTATAGGCAAACTCAACTAACGACAGAAACTAATCCCACTAACCCCCAAACTCTAACACACAAGCCCGTAACATATCCTCCAGAACCTGAATAGTGCGCTCAAACTAGCCGTCAGTCTAGGGGTGAAATATTGTGTCCAAATGAACTCGGGAGCCCAATTCTTACTAAAAAGCCCTCTAAAAGCTGGAGGTAAACTTTGAACCTCAGTCAAATATGATAGGTACGGGCACCCCGTGTAATCAGACTATCTTCTTAATGTAAATACGGGATAACCGCTCATCATCGAAGGTAGAATGGATTGGAAGGAAGTGTGCAGACTTAGTCAACTGATGAACTATCACCCAAATGTTCTCATGACCTCTAGAAGTATGGTGAAGTCCCATAACAAAGTCCATATTCACTCGCTCCCATTTCCACTCGGGAATGGGTAGTTGCTGAAGTGTCCTGCTGGGCCGCTGATGCTCAGCCTTTACCTACTCGCAACTGAGGCAACATGATACATAGTTTGCAATGTATCTCCTCATGTCATCCCACCAGTAATGTTGCCTCAGGTCTCTGTACATCTTAGTTATACCTGGATGAATAAAGTATCAAGAATCATGTGCCTTTTGTAGGATCAACTGTATCAAATCCCCACTCTAAGAACGCAACCCTCAAATCAAAGGAAACCATCTATATCAATTGTAGCTTGATCCTCAATACGCTATAACACTCTCTCTCTCAGACTTACTAATGACTCATCCTCGAATTGTGGGCCCCAGATCTGATCAACTAGTGAAGACGGAACCCCAATAAAGGCCCATACTCGGTCGGAGTCCGTAATATCCAATCGGACCAACCTGTTAGTTAGAGACTGAATGTCCAAAGTTAACGATCACTCCTCAGCTGCCATATGTGCTAGGCCACCCATACGTATTGCCTTCTGACTCAAGGCATTCGCTACCACGTTTGCTTTGCTCAGATGGTATAAAATAGAAATGTAATAGTCAGCCAACAACTCGATCCATTCTCTAGCAGCAATTCAGGTCTTGTTGAGTCATAATATACTTTAAGCTCTAGTGGTCTGTATAAATATCACAATGCATGCCATACAGATAATGCCTCCGAATCTTGAGCGCAAACATTATCGCTGCCAACTCTAAGTTATGTGTGGGGTAGTTACGCTCGTGGGCCTACAACTAATGAGAAGAATAAGTATAAGCCGACCTTATTGCATCAATACACAACCCAGCCCGATAAGAGATGAGTCATAATATACCACAAAGCTTTCTTTCTCAACAGGGAGGGTCAGAATAGGAGCGGTAGTGAGCAACTCCTTCAGCCTCAGAAAGCTGACCTCACACCTATAGGACCACACAAATGGCACACCTTGGCAAGTCAATCGAGTCAATGGAGAGGTAATGGTAGAGAACCCCTCGATAAACCATCTGTAATACTCTGCCAACCCAATAAAACTCTGAATCTCTGACACTGAAGTAGGCCTAGGCCAGCCATGAATCGCCTTAACCTTAGCCAGATCCACTCTAACACCCTCGTTGAACACCACCTTACCCAAGAAAGTCAGACTCAAGCCAGAACTCACACTTAGAGAATTTAGCATGCAACCTGTGATCCTGGAGTGTTTGTAGCATAATACAGAGATGTTGGGCATTCTGCTCTCAACTTGGCGAATATACCAGAATATTATCAACAAAAACCACTACGAAAGAGTAAATACCTGAGTCATCAAGTCCATAAATGTTTCAGGAGTATTAGTCAGCCCAAATGGCATGAAAAGGAACTCGTAATGCCTATAACAAGTCTAGAAGGCAGTCTTCTAGATATCCTCTGCCCAGATCCTCAGCTGGTGGTACCCTGATCCTAGATCAACCTTAGAAAAAACTAAGTCCACCTGCAACTCGTCAAATAAATCATCAATACACGACAGAGGATAATGATTCTCCCCCATCACCTTATTCAACTGTTGATAGTCAATACAAATCCAAAGAGTCTCTTCTTTGTTTATCACAAACAAGACAAGGGCTCTCTAGGGAGAAACATTCAGTCATATGAACCACAAATCTAGCAAACCCTGAAGCTATGAGATGAGCTCCTTAAGCTCTACAAGAGCCACCTGGTATGAAAGAATAAATATAGGCTTAGTGCCCGTCTCTATATTTATCACAAAATCAGTCTCCCGCTCATGTAGCAACCTGGGAAAATCTGTCAAAAATACATCAGGAAACTCAAGATACAATCGGTACAGACTCTACAATAGAAGTTTCAACTGTTACATCACGCATATGGGCTAAATAAGTTGAACACCCTACAGATATCAATCTCTGGGCCATAATGTATGATATAATACCTATCGGAACTCGACTCATGGACCCATGTCAAACCAATGCCCCGATATCATCAAGGTGACAGTCTTGGCATAACAATCTAATACAATATGATGTAGGGCCAACCAATCCATACCCAAAATAAGGTCAAATTCCAGGATATCAAGTAATATCAAATCAGCCCAGGTATCAAAACCTTGAAGAGTAACCACCCAACCTCTGCACACTTATCAACCATAAGCGAATCCCCCACTAGGGTCGATACTTGAACCCAAAAGGGTAGAGGCTCGGGAGTTACCCCCAGGGGGGAAACATAATACACAGACATATAAGAGAACGTGGAACCTGGACCAAACAAGGCTAAAATTGGATGATGGAATACAATAATCAAACCTGTGATGGCCGTATCAGAATCCTCAACCTCAGCTTGTGCTGGCACGGCATAAAAGTGACCCTGACATCCTCCCTCTCGAACATCACTGTTGCCCCCAGCTCTATCTCCCCTAGAGGGCCCTCTAGAACCCTGCTAATAACCTTACTAATCATCCTAACAACCACGATTTTTACCCCTACCCCTGCCACCTGGTGTAGGAGCTGACCTAGTGGGTTGCAGAGTGGTAAGTGTTGCCCTGTGCTTTGGATGATCTATGAGTTAATTATCTAGTCCCATGCACCCAAAGCAACACAATATATCCCTGTTTCTACAGTCACAGTCATACTGCCTTAATTAAGCTGCCCTGACTACCTGTGAAGGATGACCCAACTGGCCTTGAAGAATCCTAATTGCTCTCTCTTTGTCTACACCTAGTGTGATATAAAAAAACCATCCCTATTGGAAGTACTTGGGCCCTAATGGCCACCCTTAGAAGTCTGTAACGATGCCTGTTATGGATGGCTGGTCTAAATCTGCTATCTTCTCCTCGGAGGCCTATCTCTTGGTGCTCGAAACCTTGTCTGGGAGCCACTAAACTCTCCCTCATAACTAGCCCACTTATCGCTGCCCCTTTAGGCCTCAGGACTAATCTACTCTAGGGAGTGGGCAAGATCAACAATGTCCGATAATGACTATCTGGAAGTCACTAATGTATGTATGCCCATCCTTAGCTGAGGCCTCAATCCTCACACAAAACAATAAATCTGCTCTTCCTTGGTAGGAAAAATAGTTGTTGCATACCGGGTGAGCTCTTGGAACCTGACCTCATACTGGAACATGGTCATCTACCCCTGCCCAAGTTGTACAAACTAAACCCGGTGGCGATGTCTGAAACTCCTTGGCACAAACCTTGTCATAAAAGCCTATGTGAACTCGGCCGAAGTTAGTGGTGCGGCATCTGCTGGCTTAGTGTCTCGGCAAGTCCACCACCATTGCCTAGTCGTACTATTAAGCTGATCAGTAGCAAACTCAACACCTCGAGACTCCAGCAATCGCAAGGCATGTAATTTTCTCCATGCAGGTATAAAAACTCCTGTGTATCCCCTCTATAATTCCTTAAAACCTTGATTGGGTCAGTCTTAAAAAGTACCCAAGTAGTCATTGGTCCTGAACTGTACTACTCCGTCCGACTGAGCCGGGACCTCCAGAACAACAGGCTCTGCTGGTGCCTGGACTAGAGGAGCTGAAGATGGTAGCGCACCCTGTTGTAGGGCTCCAAGCACTACCCATAATTGTGCAAGAACTATCTGAACCTCAAGGGTAACTACAAAAACAACTAGGTGAGATAGTGCCTTCACCTGCGGCAGAGCGGGGGCCTCTGGTATCCGCTCCTCAGTCTTAGGAGACTGCTCCCTACTAGGGACTGACGGAGCAACCTACCCTGACCCTGACCCTGACCCCTGCCTTGAAGAGGCACTCTACACACCATACCTACGAGGAATGGACGAAGTCAGATTAATAAACATCGAGGAGCTATTGGAAAATGCACAACAAGGATCAATAACATATGAAGGTTTCTAAACATCCCATATCCTCTTGGAGATAGGCCACAGACGTCTTTGCACCTATCTACAAGACTCTACTAGATGGTAGCTTTGTACAATTGAGACCAATGAACCTGACTCTGATACCAACTTCTCACGACCCAATCCCGGTCATTATGGCGCCTGTCAGACCCCACCTACTAGCAAGCCAATTACCCCAATCTCCACGGTACCTGTCCTAGCTGCTAGTCAAGCCCAAGACCAACACAATAATATAAAGAAATGAAACCTCCCAGGACCTGGAAGACAACTATACAGAGCTACAATAAATAGGAATACATATCATATACATATATGACAAACACAAAATATGATATACAACCCAAGGGTGCTCTTATAGATACATAATACTACAGTACAACGCCTAAGTCTGAAATTAAAACAGTGCAAGGCCCTAATATCCCAGTGCAAGGCCCTAATATCCATGCATGTACGCCACTCGGGCTTCCATAAGCTCAAAAGGTACACCCGCTCATAATAAAATAGATAGATAATCAATGAACCCCGAGGAACCATCATAAAGCCCAACTCTTCACGTCATCAGATCAAGGCTCGGTTGTATGTGGGTGTAAGGTCCTAGTGTCTATGCTTGAGTGCCCCTTGATTCCCCCAAAAGCCCAGAGGGTAAACCCATGCCCAATCAAGGTATGAATAGGTGTATGGATCCAACGGTAAACAATCACAGGGCATCGCCCCAATAATTACATCTCAATCAGGTCCCCGACTTTGTGCCATCACGTGGCACCCAATCCAAAATATACATGCGTGATGGTGGGATGTATCCCTCACGGGAGAAAAAATCCCCCTCGCATAAATAATAGTGTCTCAGAATGTCAATCATGGGGCCTTGCCCTAAAATTAGAATCAACAGGGTCCTCGATCCATATTAGCCAATGTGTAACATACCCAGTGGGGTCCGCGGCCCAGAACATTGACAGGTTCTTGGTCCTAGGAATCGATATTTGAATCATGATGTTCAGACATTACCACCGGAACTTAGACCCCGAGGCATGTAACCTAGGGACTCGGATACTCGAGTGTGGTCGCTAATGTTAGAACAGTGACGAGAAGCGTCATTTAGGACTCAAGATATCAAACAATCACTCTCTCCACTAGTATATTCGGATCCGAAACTCCAAAGTTATATCATGCCCAGAGTTAACGTAGGCAACGATGCTCACAATATAGGTATCCCAAATATCACCATCCCTATTATAACAAAAACTAAACCCTTGTCTCAGCTACCCAGAACCAAAACCAAGCAGCTAATAATATTACATAGGAGTGTATGTCTCAATAATCAGTGTAAGGACGGGTTGAACAGACCAACATGCTATATTCCCGTCCATCATAGGTAACGAGAGTAAAACAAGGTAACAACAGTGATAGTATAAGTTTTAACAACCACTAGGCCCAACAAGAGAATTTCTACATCAGAAACAAGTCACAGTATGGCGAGTATTAAACAAGTAGCCTCATAGTCATCATATCTCAATAACGCTAGCAGCGTGCTCTCACAGACAACAACATAGGTTATTTTAGATACCTATCTCACGGTATCATCCTATAAATGCCCCTTATTAGGCCTCCCTATAGTCATTATTACCAGAATGTATCGAATTTACTGTATTTATAGCCAACGACACTTAGTAATATCTCACCACAGCATATACTACAAGTAATATCTCACCACAGCATATACTACACATATCAAACACAACTAGCATCTCAAATACATCTCAGTTCAGCATGCTCAACATTTAGCCTAATCTAAGGTTTAGGGAAATCCTAGCTTACATGCTTATCGACACCTCGAACTCCAAATGACTCCAGCTGAGCCTTTCTTTTCCTGGTAGTCTTCCGATGCTGCTCAACTATTAAAATATAACCCACAATATTAGCACGGTTAATTTGGCTATATTAACTTGAGAAACGAGTGGAATTAAACCAAATGGGCCTAAAATGGGAAAAATAGGGTTCATGTCTAAAATCTTGAACAAAACCTTGAAAAACGTTCTACACGATAACTCAAGTCTATAACAAAAAATTTAGCCCAAAATGATCCTCAGAAGATCGAGAAAAAGCCCAAGAATGAAGTGAAAAACTTTACGGAGAAAACATTCCTTTTAAAATTTTCTCAGTAAATATTCTCAAAAACCAGACCATTTCAGCTACCACTGAGCATACCATGAGGTTCTCTTCAGAACATAGAATAGTTTAAACGCAAGTTTCACTTAATTCCGTCAAGAAATAGTTATGATATCAGCACGTAAAGTTTTCATAATTTTTGAGAAAGTATTCAGCTAAAATAGTGAATTTATCTCAAAATACGTGCCGAATCCTGAATCCAATACGATGGCATTCCTTGCAAAAAACTTTGTCATGTGGACCTTTGAATCATCAAAAAATGGGCTCCCAGAGCCATTTTTATTGTTGAATCAATTTGGAAATTATGGTTGTTCGTGAAGGGGATGGCCTATATATAGGCCACCCATACCGTCTTTGCGAATGCGGATCGAGCCCCATAAACACGAAGGTAGGGGCCCAACCTTTCTCCATGAATCTAGAACCTTCTACGCAAATGTGGAGCTTTGCTGCATTTACCCTCCGCGAATACACCAACATTATCCGCGAACGTGGAGGGTTAATGTAACACCTGGTAAAATTACCAAAATACCTCTAGATGAGAGATGCTCGCATAACGTGTCTTCCCAAGCTCTAATGAAAAATCTGAGATCGGAATTGCGATCAGCATGAAACATTATGTGGGAAAATGGTCTTGATTGATTTTTAGAGCTACTGGATCAAAAGATAATTTTTCGATGCAAAAATGCAATTCAAAAAAGAGTGCGCGACATGTTCGGGTCGCGGACTTGTCACGGATTCTACGCTTGGATGTGATTCCAATATTTTCTACGGGTTTAGAAAACTCGATCGGAAAATTATTGGAGAAAACCCGAAATTCAACCAAGTCCGCGCGGACTTGGTACACTGAGGTGTATTTTTTTCAGTTTTTTGTAAGGGACATTCCAAACTTTTTCCAACCCCTCCTAAACTTAGAACAAGATCAAAATAGGTCATTTTGAGTATAAACTAGGGCTAAAGAGAAGAGAGGAAGAGCGAAGATTCAAGAGAATTGAGGGGAATTCTAGCAAGATTGATTGTCCAACTCCATACTAGGTATGTAAGGCTAACCTAAAACATGAAATTGTTCTTACATGTGCCACTTGATTGAGAGAGAATGGTAGATGAAAGTATTGAGTCTCGATACATGTTTTTCATGAATGTCTTCTTGTAAAGTTCATCTATCCTATGAGTTTTCTAAAGTTGATGATCATCATAGACTTAATTTTATTGATTAAATGCTTTTACAAGTTACTTCACAAACCCTATATGTTATTTTATAAAAGACTGCAGGAATGAACTTAGGGATTGAGGTTAGAGCCTTGAATTGAATGTTGACTGTGATGGTGATGTGAACATGATGATAGGATGAGAGACCCTAATGGTCTTGTGAGTATATAAATGAAATCTAATAATTTGTCTAATCAATTGTCCACCTCGTGATTAGTCTAAGCTTCTTGAGAGATTGATTGAGAACTGTGTTGATGAGATGATTGATATGATAGGCTGGAAGGCCCCATTGAGATAGAGTTGATGAGATGATGAGAGCCTTTATGAGACTAATTGAGATGATTGATTGAGATGGACGGTCTTATGAGCATTGAGTCTTGGGAGGAGTATCGAGCACCGAATGAGTAAGAGTAAGTCCAACTCACACTCATTAACTACGTCGCCAAGCATAGGTGAGGATTGAACCATTACATCAGAGGTTCCCTCTTGGGTTGAAGTCCCAGAATCAAGATGGACTTGAAAGACTAGATCCCCTTGGGGATCCGATTCGTTCTTTACCTGGTAAGTATAGAACGACTGTAGCAACATCAGTGGGATTGTTGTACAATCACTGACACATAAGTGATTGTTGTCGGATAAGAGAAATGCTCAAATTGGTTCTATACTGATAGTACTCTATTTTGCTTGAGTGGATTGGATTAAATGGTATTGATAGGTCATTATCTATTATTTTTTCTTTCTTAGATAGACAATTGACATTCTGATTAAGTATCTTCTAAGTTGATGTTATTTCTATATTATTCTGCATGTATATGTTTCATTCACCCATTTTAAAAACTCATACATTCCATGTACTGACGTCCATTTGGACTGCATCATTCATGATGCGAACATAGGTAATAGTGATCACCAACAGATGCACTGTTGAGGATCTACTTCATTCAGCTGAGTTGGTGAGCCCTCCCTTACTTCGGAGGATTCTCGTTTTATTTTCATCTAGCTATTAGAGTCAGACTTTAGACTAGCTTTATTTTTGAATTGAGGTAGACATGGGTCCGTCATTGGTACCAATTGATACTGATAGGGGCTTCATAGACTAAATTTGAGTTGTTGATCAGATATTATGTTGAGCTAGTTTCTTTCATACTAGCCGGATTTATTGATTGGCAGATTGTCCACCTTTTATTATCATAGTCTTCGTTGATTATTAAATATGTATATTGAGGGAGTGTGAGGAGATCAAGTGCTTCTCTTAGGGACTAGCATTAGTCTCTTAGTGCTGATCATGTCTAGGGTACCCTCCTAGGGCATGACAAAGTTGGTAGTAGAGCACAAAATCCAAGTGTCCTAGGGATTCTATATGAAGTCGTTCTAGTAGAGTCTTGTTTATGAGTTTGTTGTTCACCACACTTTGTAAGCAGGAGGCTATAGGACATTAGGAATGGTTACACTTCTTTCATGATCTGATTCGTGCGATAGAGTTAAAACTCTATGAAACTCTCTTTTAATGCACGTGTTACGCGTTTGTAGAATTGTGATCATGCCTCCAAAAAGAGTTGTTAGAGGAAGAGGGTTTGCTGCCAGACAAAATGTTAACCAACCTAAGCCCCTGGGACAGGATGCTCAGGACACGTCCAGAGTCCACGAGTTCTTGAGGATAAACCCACCTGCGTTCACAGGGTCTACGCCCATGAGGACCCAAAGAACTATATTGATGAGCTTTAGAAGGTGTTTCAGGTGATGCATGTGGATGATATTGATAGAGTTGAATTGGCTTCCTACCAGCTCAAGGGTGTTGCCAGACTGTGGTTTGATCAGTGGAAAAAGGGTAGAGGAGAGGAAGCCCTAGATCTAACTTGGGCAGTGTTTGAGGAAGCTTTCTTTGTGAATTTCTTTCTGATAGAACGGAGGGAGGCCAAGGTAAGATAGTTCTTGAATCTAAAATAGGTCTATATGACTATGCAGGAGTATGGGCTTAAGTTCACCCCAACTATCCCATTATGCTGGTTGTTGATATGAGGGGGAGAATGGGGTTGTATGTTGATGGGCTAAACAAAGGACCAAAGAAAGATGGAAGGGGAGTTATTCTAGTGAGAGATATGGATATCGGGAGGTTGATGACTTATGTACAACAAACTGATGAGGAGAGGCGGCAAGACAGAGAGGAGTACAAAAATAAGAGAGTCAAAACATCTAGCCATAAGGATAGGAGGAGAGGGAATGGGAATGATATCAGGTTTAAGTCAAAGCCAACACCATCATCTTCTAGTGCACCTGCGCCCAAAAATGGGAATGAATAGAGGTCCTAGATCCCCTTATGTGTCTAGTAGATATGATAGAACCCCTGAGTGTCTTCTTGAACCATTTGATGTTTCTACTTCAGTGGGTGAGTCTATTATAGGTGAAATCATCTATAGAGATTATGTAGTATCCATCCATCACAAAGATACTCTTACTCATTTGATTGAGTTAGAGATGATTGATTTTGATGTGATCCTTGGCATGGATTGGCTCCATGCCTGTTATGCCTCCATTGATTGTAGGACCCGAACCGTCAAGTTCCAATTCTTGAATGAGCCGGTCCTAGAGTGGAAGGGTTATTCTATTGTGCGTAAAGGCAAGTTTATTTCCTACCTAAGGGCCAGAAAACTAATTTTAAAAGGGTGTATCTATCACCTCATACGAGTCAAGTCTGATGATGTTGAGCCTCCTACTCTTGAGTCAGTCCCGATTATGAATGAGTTTCTTGAAGTGTTTCTTGAGGATCTTCCTGGAATTTCTCCTGATAGGGAGATTGACTTTGGGATTGATGTTCTCCTCGATACCCAACCTATCTCAGTTCTGCCGTATAAGATGGCCCTCGCTGAGTTGAAAGAACAATTGAGAGATTTGCTAGAGAAGAGCTTCATTAGGCCGAGTGTTTCTCCTTGGGGTGCTCCTATACTATTCGCGTGAAAGAAAGATGGGTCCCTAAGAATGTGTATTGATTATAGGCAACTAAACAAGGTCACGATAAAGAATAAATATCCTCTCCCCAGGATAGATGATCTGTTTGACCAACTTCAGGGTGTCTCTTGCTTCTCAAAGATAGACCTCAGATCTGGTTATCGTCAGTTGAAGGTAAGAGAATGTGACATCCCAAACACAGCCTTTAGGAGTCGATATGGCCATTTTGAGTTCTTGGTCATGTCTTTTGGGTTGACAAATGCACCTGCAGCCTTCATGGACTTGATGAATAGGGTATTCAGACAATACCTTAATATGTTCATGATCGTATGCATCAACGACATTTAGGTGTATTCGAGAGATGAGGAAGAAAATGCCAATCACCTTAGAGTGTCCTCGAGACTCTCAAAGATCATGAGTAGTATGCAAAATTTCAAAATGTGAGTTTTGGCTCAAGTCAGTGGCTTCACTAGGCCACATGGTTTCGCGTGATGGTATTCGAGTGGACACCAATAAGATTAAAGCAGTTAAGAACTGGTCTAGACTGACCTCTCCAACTGATATAAGAAGTTTCTTGTGTTTGGCATGCTACTACCACAGATTTGTGGAGGGATTTTCTTCCATATACTCACCATTGACTATGTTGACTTAGAAGAAGGTCAAGTTTCAGTGGTCTGATGAATGTGAGAAGAGCTTCCAGGAGTTGAAAATGAGATTGACTAATGCACCAGTTTTAACCTTGCCTGATGGAACAGAGGATTTTGTGATATATTGTGATGCGTCATGGAAGAATGTAAGAAGGAGGAAAAATATATTTATATTCTTGGATTTATTGGCCATAAAGAAAGAAATTACATTCTTCATTTAAAGGCCAAAAAGTACAACATACGATCTCTATTGTTTGTTTCCCTTATTTTTATACCACCACCCTTTGAGCATAATAGAAAATTGGAAAAGCAATTAGGGGTACAATTCATAAGTTCACGGTGGAAGAAGAAGTGGAAGGTCCCCGCCTAGTAGTGTAACTGCCTATTTTCTTTTTTTTATATAATCCTTTTGTCTTTTGTCTTTTGTCTTTTGTTTAGTGTCAATTTTATTTTTGAAGATTTAGGGGAAGTCTGAGTACCCAAATATGAACCTTGGGAGGCACCCAAAGGAACACTGGGGCTTAGACATCCAGGTATGTTTTTTGACCCCTTATGATCTATTTTGTTTTGATTTTGTGCATTGGTGACAATGCACATCTTTTTCGATGGGATGTGGGTAGTTATGGGCCTCAATGAAGTCTGAGTAGCTTGGGTCCAGAACTACCCCAATTTTTATCCTGGAGATTTCTTGCCTGTATTTTTTTTCCCTGTGGATATTTGATTTCTGTTAACCCAGCATGCTTAAGATGTTTAGACAATTTGTGTACATATAGTACCGATACTTGTGGCATATAGCATGTTTTTGTGTTTTGTTTCGAAAAAATGGTATCCACTAAAAAATTTGATTAGTATTTAGATAGTAACCATGCATGTTTAGGTGTTTGACAATATCTGTTCTGATAAGTAAGGGTAAATTTAGATAAGAAGCATGATCTGAGAGTCTTTCGTTGATAATGTATGTAGTGTCATGTGAGTGTGAGCTTTATTTGATAAATTCATGTGTTCTGTGCAAATACAAAACTTGCCTGGTTACTCTAAGTTACATTATAGATTAGTTTGATTAGGAAAGGATCTTAGACCATTGTTCTTAAATATTCCACTTTATCCTAAACATAACCAGCCAAATCAATGATATATCCGTTGTTCCTAATGTTTGAGCCTAACATGTACCTATTCTTTCAAAACACCTAATTAACCCAACCTTATCTAGTGAAAAATCCTGAATTTGGCCCTGGTCCTTCCTTGAACATTGCATACCTTGACTGAGGCAAAAAGCCTAACTTGAGGGTGGCTACCAAAAGTTTCCCTGATTTTGAGGATAGATAACGTGCACCTCAACACAGGCCAAAAGCCTAAGTTGAGGGTAGCTAGTGTAAGGGTAAAGCACAACTAATAAGGGAGGTGAGTTAGGAATACAACGAAAAAGGATAAAAATCATGTACGAGGTGCAAGAAAAATGAAAGATGCCTTAATTGAGATCTAAAAAGCAAAATGAAATGTAAAAACAAGACAAAAAGCTGAAAATGAAAAGAAAGCACCCACAAAAGCATGAAAGATGAAAAAAGGGAGAATAAGGTAAAAATAACAGAGTTGGTAGGGCGAAAGTGTAGAAAACCAAAGTTTCAAGGAGGGCCTTTAGTCACTATTTTTCTAAAATATCATATCAAAGCCAGCCCTAGCCTACTTTACAGGCTTAGAAAGTCCTAGAGTGATCCTAGTCCAATTAGTTTAAGGTCTGAGTCATAAGTATAGGGGAAAACCTATGGTATTAGTCATGCACAGTTCCAATGTTAAAACATGGAAATATCATTGAGTGTCAAATATGGGACTTATTTCTGTGAGTGCACTTGCATTGCATTATTACATTAGACTTGTTCAGTGATTATGAAATGTTGATAATACCTTGCGTGTCATAGTTGTGTTGTCACATGCACTAGCTTGCATTGGTTTGCGAAATAGCTATCTAATCTCATTTTGAAGAGTTGGTGTGGGTATCTGAGTCAGAGATGTATGTGATGTATGCCATTGAATTGAGGTCTGTGTGTGACTGTATTATCTACATAGATTGAGTCTGTCGCTTGAGGACAAGCAACAATTTTAAGTTGAAGGTGTTGGTGTGCAGCTAAAATACAACACTTTTGAAGCTTAAAACTAAGGATTTGTGTGTCTCAATGCGACTTTGGTTTTTTATATGTTTTTATGTCTATGTTTGCAGGATTACAGGTTGGCCAATGATTTTGGGGGAAATTAAAAGTTGCTGCATATTTTTTGTTATGCGAGACACCTTACGGGCCGTAGACCATTCTATGAGCCGTAATGTGATTTCGTGAGGAATTCCAATGAGGGGCCAAGTTTCTGAAATTACTTTCACAAACATGCAGACAAGCTGTAAATTAATGTACGAGTCGTAGAAGAGGTTTCGTGCCCTGAGGGTCAGAGAATGAAGACGTTCTGAGGTTCATCAGACGAAACCTCCTTTATGAGTCGTAAACCATTTTACATCATGATAAGTGTGGGAAGTCGATAGTGTACTCGATGATTGAAGGACCTATCGACTTGCATTAACTTCCCGTGGCTAGTAGGGGGAACTTTAATGTAATTGCGGATCCATTAGAAAAAACTTGGGGGTCGGCCTCCTGACTTCAATGCCTTTATTGAAGTGATGAGCTTTGAAGATATGATTTTCTCGTTTGGATTATTTGATTGGGCTTTCAATGACAGCAAATTGACTTGGAGCAATAATCAAACCGGTCAACATTGTATCTGGGCCAGACTAGATAGAATCCTTTTGAATGGGGACTGCCCGCTTCTATATAAAAGCCGTTTTGCTTCCACCAGAGTTGACCATTTGCCTAGAGTATCCTCTGATCACTCTCCTCGAGTAATCTTCTTAGAAGATTATAATACTCGCAGGCCTGGGGTCTTTCGTTTCCAAAGAATGTGGATTCGGCATTCTTATTTTCACATTGATCTCAACCATGCTCGGGAAATCCTTTTCAAGTATTCTCCAGGAAGATTGACTCGACAAATAAAGCACTGAATTGGCGAACTATTTCAGAATATAGAAATGCCGAAAACGAAGAAGGCCAATTTGCTCTTGAACAGAGTTGGTCTGCTGATAAGAAAATAGAGTTAGATTCGGCCAAGAGTAACCTTGAAAAACTTCTGCTTTACGAAGAAAGATAGAGAATAAGCACCTTGAACCAAATTCAGAACTTGTCTTTGTATGGCAGGAAGCTCTCAATTTATTTCATACATTACTTTCTTCTCAAGGTTCGGTGCTTGAAGATGAGATCCTTGAGACCATCCCCTCTCTAGTCACAGAGGAAGATAATAAGATGCTCACGAGTCCTCCTAATATGGAAGAAGTTCAAAAGGTAATTTTTAGCATGTCGGCGCGCACTAACCCAAAAAAAGGTCTCCCCTATCCTTTAAAGCCAAAAGGCTTTCCGGATTCTTTTTATATAGAAAATATTGTTCGGATTTCAAAAACTTCCAGCTGGTCACCTTATTTTTTCGCTGAAGGTGCGATCCCCCGTTCCATCAATGCTACTTTCCTTGCTTTGATTCCTAATATTTTGATCTAGGACTACCTCTATTTAAATCTAAAAAAAAAAAATTTCTCATCTTCTGGATAGAGTATAAAATAAAGTGGTAGGAGATGAAAGCATTGTTATCCAGTGGATTTTGCAAACATGTTCTTTTCTCGATGCCTATACACCTTCTTGCAGGAATTCCAGTTTCAGAGGGAGTTCTTGACCAGTTGGAAAAAATTTTAGCTAACTTTTGGTGAGGCGGTGATGAAGACAAAAGAAAGCTTCACTGGATATTTTTTGATACTATGTGCCTACCTATTCAGGAAGGGGCTTTGGGTCCTCCTACTACAAGACATTTTCAAGAGCTTTCAAAAGCTTTTCGTATGAAGTTTACCTGGTCAATAAGAGGGGGGTACTTTCAATGAGAAGAATATCAGAGAGCCAGGGGTGGAACCAGAAATCAGTGCTAGCTCCATTTCCAATCCACCATTTTTAGCCCTTAAGTATTGGTGGGGTTGCCTGAAAATAGAACGGATTTCACTCCAAGTCCTGACAACCAGGTTTGGAAGCAGCAAACCATAGGGGCTTTCAGATAGTTTCTTTTGAAAAAAGCAGTCCAAAGTATGACTCCCTCTTATTGACCAGGCCAACTCCTTTACTAGTTATTTCTCCAAAATCATAGATGTGCTTGACGCACATGGAAACTGCTTTTTCAATGATATCGAAGCATTTTTGCCTCATAGAGTGGTTTATGATATCAGGAATAGTGGTATATTCACATCTCATCAGGAGGACAGGGGATGGAAAAAGAATCGTAGTGAGTCATTTATTCTCAAAGCTGGTTGGGAATCGATAAGAAATCGAACGGGCATTCAAGCTTGGACTCAATTTGTCTGGGATAAAGCCATTCCTACAATAATTAGCATTTTTGCGTGGAAGCTCTTATTTGACTTTGTATGCGGGGATTTCAGAATCAGTTAAGGGAAAAAATTCAGACGAAAGGTATAAGATTAGCAAGCAAATGCTTGTGCTGTTCGGAGCATGATAAATAAAGTATTGATCGCCTCTTCATCAAGAGTGAGCTTGCTATGGAGGTTTGGAACCATTTTGATCGCCTTTTCAATATAAGATCCTTCCAAACGGATTCCATTCAGTCCCGGCGATTTAACAGATCTCGCAGGAAATCCCAAGTTGGCTACGTCACGTCTATGCTTACTATTTTTTCAGTTTGGGAACTCTGGAAGGAAGGCAATAGCAGTAAATTAGAAAACCCAATATCTCAACCGGCTACTATTATTCAAAAAATTACGGACTGGCTGAAAGACTGTTCTCAGCTTCTTGACATCAGATCATCTTGGACGTTTACTGATTCTATTCTTCAGGATGCGCTCTACCGTAAAGTACTATCATAGAGTGTGCCGACCAGGTCTCCTAAGTTGTTTAGAATTTGAATTTTAATAATTATAAATAGGTCTTTTAGGTTATTCTTCATAAGTTCTCACCAGTTCACGTAAGTTTAACTTAGTTTTAGTTTAGTGCTCAAAGAACTCTTTTTTTTTAGAGAGAAAATTGTGAGAGAGTCTTTGAAAAAACTTGTGGTTTAATTCAATCTTCAGGCTTGTGATTTCATTAACGTTGGATTTACTTGTTCTTAATTCAGTTGTGTAACTGTTAGTAATGTTTTCTAAATTCATAATCTCTTCATCTACGCAAAGCATGAGTAGCTAAATCCACAACTAGGGTTGTGGGAACCATGAAGAACTAACAAAGTAAAACTTGATAATTCACGATTCTTGGAAGGTGTATATGCATGTATGAATTAACTCTCTTACTTTTGCATGTTTTCTGATAGTGGCCAACATTAGAACCCACCTAGTGTTACCGACTGGACCAAGGTATTAATGAATAGAAAAAGAGATTGATTAACAGGATTCGATTAATGTGTTCTCGTCTAATGTCATGACCTGGGACTAGGGCCTAGACGTGACACGGCGAATGGGAACCCAAGCATCCCCAAACAAGCCTCAAGTATCTAAATCCATATCATCGATTCAGGGAAGACATACAAATAGCAACACATAGTTCTAAGGGGCGGGAGAATAGGACTCACGCTATAGGGGTAATATGGGGCTAGGGACTTTCCACATTTTCACACTGAAATGTGTATAACCAAATACGAATGCCTCTAATCAAGATGGAACGGGGGCCAGGACATGTTCTGGGCTCGCCGTCAAATGAAAAAGGAACTCGAAGATAGTAAAGGTAAAGGAAGATGGCTCATCCTTGGAATATGATACTCACTGCAATACTCTTCTGAATCGGACTACTCGTCAAACTGTTGATACTCGAAGTCGGCTCCTACATGGTAAAATCGTGTAGGCATAGAGTATGCGCTAGTATGTTTGAATGTACTAAGTATGCGGGCATGCAATACATATGACTTACCAAACCTGCATTTCAATGTTAGATGACAAGGGCACATAATATAGAAAGAATCTTATATTCAAGGGAGAAATATACAAGATGTCATGAAATTCATGATGCATGAATGAAATTATGCTCATATATACCGGGGATGTGACCTCAACCGACATGCGTAAGACCAAGCGAGCTATTACTTGGAATCCCGATAAAAACCCCTCACCGGTACAGAGGTGGTCTACTTGCCAAAGGTAAACCATACTTCAACTTACGGGATCCCGTCCCATTTCGTATGAAGCAACCTCCTTACAGGAACCACTCCTATTTCGGTAAGGATTTTTCATATAGCATATCATATCACATAACACTTCAACTTACGGGAACCCATCCCATTTCGTATGAAGCCACCTTTCTTATGGGATCCCATCCCATTTCAGATAGGATTCTCATAACCCATGCTAGGCACATAGTTCGAGAAAAGGGAGAGGGCCCTTGGGATATCCCTAACGTCCTCAATCCATCTGTGCTAAGTCGACATCCCACGAGAATACTTATATATATACATGCTTTCAAGAGATACAATATTCTTTTCAAATCGTAATTTATTTCATCACCATTCAATGCACATTTAGGCTCAAACATCAAATCATAAGGCATAATCATGATACTCATGCAAGGAGTAGCTCATTCACATATTCAAAATAGTGCAAGCACCCGAGATGCTCCAAGATCCATAATCATAAGACATATCTGTGATCACATTCTTATCATAACGAATATCTTATCAAAATCATATCATAATTGTTTCATAGAACATAATTGGGCTTAACCCACTTCATAATTTCCATATAAATCAATGTCCATGAATGCAAATGCAATGCATGATGTGAGGATGACATGGGTAACAAAGATTCAAGTTAAAATCAACATCATACTATGAAATTGAATAAATCCATAATTAAATCAACATCTAAATCACAATATAAGTCACCCATGCATAAATCAACTTTATAAGGGGACATGCATGTTCATAACTTCATATCTCAATGTAAATCATTATAATAGTGATCAAAGTAGATTAAAATCATAGGTAAAGTACAACCCATATATCAATTGGATTTAATAAAATCAAATAATGAAAACTCACATTCAAAGTAAACTAAAATCATGAAATCAATTGAAAAGAATTTTGGGTCTTCTTGGTTGAAAGAGACCAAGAATCAATCCCACATACCTTGATTGAGGAGCTGAATTTGGGGAAGCACTTAGCTTGAATTGGACTTCAATTAAACCCTAGCCTTGAACCTTGAGAGAGGAGAGTAGAGAGTATTTGGGAGGTGATCATATGAGGAGTAGAAGATTTTAGGAGAATGAATTAAGAGGGGAGGGATATCAGCTGAATTAGGGGTTTAGGATAGGTAAAAGGTCACACTTCATAATTAAAATAAACTAGAATTACATAAATGCCATTAATGAAACGGGCAAATATTGGAACCATTAGGTCTATATGGTTGCCTACACGGTCCGTGAGTTGTCACACGGACCATGAACAGTGACCGTGAACCGTTACTTCACTGGGAATTTATTCGAGGCTAAGAGGTACCACACGGACGACTTCATGGTCCGTGTGACTCCACACGGGCCATGGCATGGACCGTGTGATAGAACTTAAAATAATTTCTACACGAAAAAGTTACGAGATGGTACTTCCATACTTAGAAAAATTATACATGGTGAGTTACACGGAGGGCCACACGGCCCGTGACACATCACACGAACTATGTGAGTGGCCGTGGGCCCTCACTTGGTCAAAACTTTCCTCCGTCTCAAATTTCCCCTACCATGAGCTGGACCAAGTGTCCCTCCACGGGAGGCCACACGGTCCGTGTGGCTTCCCGTGTGGGCCTTCCGTAGAGCAATGCCTGGCAGCTTTGCTCGAGACAGTATCAAAGGATCCAGTAAAGCCACTCAAAAAAAATTCGGGTCCTTACATCTAATCAACCAAACTGGGGGAAGGGGAGGTTGTATTAGGACTTATAGGTAATGGTTAGTAATGAACACTATAGAGATATGCACACTATGGAGATGCGCCAAGTCGCATAGTGAAATTTGTCTCTTCTCTTTGACCGAAGGGCTTGGTGAACTTAAATTACCATCCTGCATGTTATACACTAGACAAGAATTAAGTTATTCGGTGATACTGAGTTGGGGAATCATGGGGAACACAATACCCTAGTTGCTATCCTTTTATTGATCTTTCTCTCGTGATAGTCAGTTAGTTTATTTTTCTCATTGATTTTTGCAAGCCCCCCCCCTTTGGGGAATTGAGTTGATTTACTACTCAGATTGTATGTTGGTGAATTTTTCTTGAGTCTACATATTCCCTGTGGGTTCGACCCTAACCTTGGTTAGGTTCTATTTCTTGACAGCGACCGCTTTATTTTCTAAAAAAGAGGTGTAACTTGGGCGACATCATCTTTCATTGGCACCAATTGATTGTGATAGATGCTTCATAGACTAGAATTGAGTTGTTAATCAGATATTGTGTTGAGCTAGTTTCTTTCATACTAGACGGATTTATTGATATGACTATTTGAGACTCTGATTGTCCACCTTTTATTATCATAGTCTTCAATCGATTGTTAAATATGTGGATTGAGGGAGTGTGATGAGGCCAATTGGTTCACTTAGCGACTAGCAATAGTCTCTGAGTGTCGTCCACATCTAGGGTACCCTCCTGGGATATCACATTTAATTTGTATGGTGCTGCACCAGCTTAGTTCCAAACTTCCCTGGGGTATTCTCGGGGCATCCGATCTCCGTTTTTTGCAAATAAATAGTTTCACATGGATTTCGATGCTCTAGATCTAACAGTGTAGTCAAAATTTCCAATGAAGCATCATACAGAAAAAAGAGGATCCCACATCTTTCCGGCTAATTTTAGTTAAAAGAACTGAGGAGGTCAAAATGCAACCGGATGTCCCCGTCAACTGAAGAAGGTTCAATATAGTCTGTTTGTCACATTCCGGAGTTGATCGCGCCATCAGTTTTAAATTCTAGGTTGTTTAGCTGGGTTTTTACGGAAATGCGTTGAACTCATTTTGCAACTTTTAGCCCAAAATCAAATCGGGGCCTTCCATCCTCGACCAACGCCCCTCCTAGCACAAATAGGTCATTTCAAAATTTATGAAACCATCAGAATCCCATCCCAAAATTGATGGTTGATATTCCATCCTGAATAACGATAGATTCGTAATGGAATAGCCATTTTGTAGTATGAATAACGATAATTTTTAAATTATGATATAACGACGGATTTGAGATGGAATATTTATTTCTTTGCTAGATATTACCACCTAATTTTGCCTATGGATTTAGCAATAAAGTAGATATGAAAAATTTAATTAGTATCCCATGACGAAATCAGTGATGGAAAAATGTTTTCTAGACTTTTATATATATATATTTGTAAATGTATATCATATAGTTACAAAAATTTCATTGATAGAATTTATTATTAATAAATATATTTATTTGTTAGCGATAGATGTTATAATTCATTATTAAGTCCGCCACAAAATTATCACAAAGTCATACCTTCTAGGGCACAAATTCATTTCAAAACTTTCATCTCTGTTATGAAACTCTCCGATAGAACTTGCTGTCTCCATCTTCGATCAAATTCTCCCTCTTCTCCGATGAAACTCTCATCTCGTTCCATCTCCATCTCAAAAGTAAGGTTCCCTCTTCTTTGACGAGCTCTCAAGATCTTATCTCTTTCAATTTTATTTAGCTCTCCATCTTTTTAACTCTTAACTCTTTTCAATTCTTTTAGCTTGAAGCAAGATTAAAGTGCTTGGAAAATAGGACTTTAGTAGTTTTGGTGTTCTGAAAATATGAATTTTAGTAGTTTGAGTGCTCTAAAAATAGAGATTTTGACAATTTGGGTATTCTGAAATAGGGATTTGTCAGAAGTAAGGTTTTTTGACAATAGGGTCTAGGGTTCAAGCAAGCCTTGAGCTTAGGGTTCAATCATTTAACTGATTTACTTATATTTACTTTTGTGAAGTAAACAACACATTAGTTTGTTTATGTTTTATAATGCAGCTAATTTTCATTATTTGTGACTATTGATTAGCGGTTCATTTTTTCCCCTGCAGTATTATTATTTTACAAGCAGTTGCTATATTACTATTATTTATGAATATGCGGTCTTGAACATCAGCAATGTACTGTCATATCCAAAATCATGCCTAGTCATTGAAGAATTTAATGCAATTATGCAATCTCATAATCAATTATATGAAACCACAATAACATATATTGAATAAGGAATTTCTAACAGTAAGTATAATTGAATAAACTCCCATGGAAATGAGATTATCACATACGGTATGAAAAGAAGGTAGGGAGTGACAGAGTGATAAGTGGAATAGATAGGACATTAAGTATAATTTTATTTGGTTATTTTAATATGAATATATAAGAATTGAATATGGAAAACCACTCTTTTCTGAGCATTTCTTTAGAATGTTTGACTTGAGCCAAAACATCCATTTCATCAAGCCTCCTTTTCGATTTTTAACAGTTCAAATAATTTCACAAAATAGTAGAAGAAGAAGAAGTTATCTCATGAAAATTGCCGTAACTTAAATCACTTTCTAAGAATTGGATAGTGAGTCTTATGAAGGAATTATTGATAAGTTGAATGCATCCACACATCAATTCATCTATGTTAAGCATTCAGTTGTTATTTATTCTACTGTTATTGTTAATGTTCTTATTAATAACCAAGGCAGCATAATATCAAAATGTTGCAGGCACTTGCTGCTATAATCTTATTGTCGAGATCTAGTTGCTACTCGCTCGAGGTGCGTCTTGCTCTTTATTTATACTCTTAATTTAGCACAAAATTTAACTCTTGAGGTATTTACGTTACTGAATTTAACTAGAAAAAATATTACTCTCGAGGTATTTATTATACTAAATTTAACTGTCACGGCTGATTTCTCGAGTCATGATGGAACTTACCATAACCCGTCGATAGATAAGTCAATCTGTAACCCAGAACTATAAGTAATGGGTGTAAGGGGGAAAACTAATAGAATCTAACATATGCTAGGCAATATAGATGAATAAAAGCAGAAATTGAACTGAATATATACAAGGATTCCTCCCAGAACTTGAAAGTCACTAGTACTGAGCTACTATAACAAAATAAAGAGTACAAATCCCAAAAGTGGATAAAAAATATGAACAAGATCTGGCTAGTCTAAAAAATATACAAGAAGATGAGCCATCAAATTGAAGGAGACAACAATGATCAAAAAGCGCCAAAATCTCAACCTGTTCTCCAATGTAGATTGCAATAGGCTCAATCAATCGACGTTGATAAATGGTGCTCGGACTTACATCATGAAAGTAGATGCAGAGTGTACTATAAGTACCAGGACAACAGGTACTCAGTAGGCATCATAGGCCAATTGAGTAGGAATGATAAAAAACAATATGAAAATAGAAAAATAAACTTTAAATATAGTCAAGTAACAGTAAAAGGTAGAGGAAACGAACAATTACGCGTGCTGGGAGAATTCGGACTGAACTGCTATGCTATCTACACCTAGTCGAGCCTTCAGAAGCTTGGCGAGACACAAAATGTCTATAACTAAGAACAATAAGAAAATATAGAGTCTACCACACTGAAAATCGAGGAAATGAAACCAATCCCGAACCACGAATGCTTGAGGACAAAAGACCGCGTGTGGACTGGGTACCATGGTTGGTATTACTGCTACCCGGATGCTTGCCCAATTAATGAGGTTGGTCAAGGCCGGGACTACTACTACCCAAATACTTATCAGATTAATAAGGGGGGCCGAGATAGGGACTATTGCTACCCAGATGCTTGTTTGAATAATAAATGAGGCCGAGGCCATGACTACAACTACCCGGATGCTTGCCTGATTAATTATTGAGGTCGAGGCCGGGACTGTTGCTACCCCAATGCTCTCCTGCTTAATAAAAGAGGCCGAAGCTGAAACTACTTTTACCTGGATGCTCGTCTGATTAACTAGTCGATAGTGTTGAGCTTTTTCCTTCCTTCAATCTGTACGATTATACCTACCAAAGATCACTTTCCTCGATGAACATAGTGTACGATCATACCTACCGAAGATCACTTTCCTCGATAAACAGAGTCAATTCTAACCACCAAATTACCAACCAACAATGAAACCGAAGCGGAAGGGACCTAACCTTACCAACATAAGTTAAGGCTGCCAAACATGGGGAATATGGATGATAGGGTGTTTACTTGGGTATGCTACGGCCTAGCCAAGGTTTAACTACCACACCCTATTTTGTTGCGCCATTCTACAAGGATCTAATCGGCTAAAACAATGTTGGGACATCTATAGCAGGTTCTAGTCAAACTATACTAAGGCCAACATCCTCCATAACAATAACATACAAGGAAATAGTGCTACTAACAATAATAATAACTAATAACAATAATAATAGCTAATAAGGAAGTTCACATGCTTTTAGTCACTGAGAAACCCCGATAAAGGTCTAAAACAAGATTTCTACACTACGGTATACAAACTACCCAACTCCAAATTCCAGATATTTCAACATGTTATCACATAAACTAGCTCAATCTAAAATTAGGGAAGTCGTAGCCTACCTAGAGATCGATCATGCGCGCTCCAACTCACTCTGTTGGAGCCTTTTCCTTCCGAACGGCCTCCAAATGTTGTTATGTTATAAAAAACAGATTCGCAAAATCATTTCGGTCATTTAGAAACTTAATTTGCAAGAAACAGAGACAGACCAATTTTAGAGCCTAAAAAGTGAAATGTGGAACTCGTGTCTGGAATTTTAGAATTGACCCTAAATATTGGTCCAAAAAAGCACCCCAAACAACTAACAATTAGAAACTCAATTCGAGGTCAAAAAACACCAAGAAACAGATATGCAACAAAATTCTAAAATTTAGGCAAAAAATAAGAAAGGGGGCAACAATTATAGGTGACAAATTACCAGAAATGAAGTCACAAAAGTCGAAACCAACCACCCCACGATGATTCTTGCAGAATTTCACATAATCTAGACCCCAATATTACTAAAAATGGACCCCGAATGCCCAAGTTACCATACCTCAAAAATCAATCAAAATGTCACAATGCAGCAGCGAAAAAATGTATTTTTGCCGCAAAAAAATCTTCTAACCAAGTTTTCAAGCTCACCACCACGTTCCTCGTGAAACCCCACCCCAAATAGACCCTTGAATCGCTAAAATTAAGCTCAGGTTGAGGAAAATATCTCCCTTAGAAGTAAGTTCATAAAGCTGGTCATGACTGTAAAATGTAATAGGGACCCGCATTACTTTGTTCTCCGTGATCGTGATAAAGTGCTCTATGATCATAGAGCACAGAGAAAATGACCTTCGTGATTGCAGAGGGTCCCCTACATTTGCAAAGGTCAACCCAGTTGGGCCTCCTCAATCGCATATAGAACTCCATGTTTACGAATGCCAAGCCAGCCTGACCTCCACAATCATGCTAGTGGCCCAAGATCACAAAGAAGAGGTCAGCTGACATCAGATATCATACTGAAAAGCTAATTTTCCTCAACTCCAAAATATTTGATGGGGTACTCAGAATTCATCCAAAATCTCGTGCACACAATTTGACTGTGCTACACTACAAAATTTGATATTTTAGACTCAATGGCATAGTTAAAATTTCTATACGAGGTCGTTAGGTCTGGATATAGGTCCCACTCGTATGGCCATTTTTAGACTAATTCCACCAAGAGGCTCGAAAAGAGTTTGAAAGCCTTGAGAACCAAACGAAGGGCCATTCTAGACCAACTCAACATTCCAGAGCTAATCATGCTGTTAGAATTTTCATTAGAGCATGTTTTCAAAGAATCTTGACCAAAGTCAACCATTGGTTAGTTTTGAAGGCTAAAATGTAAAACTTGATACAAACTCACATCGAAAATCTTGGTACTCGAGCCAATCATGCTTTTAGCCTAATTTGGCCATTCTAGAGCTAATGGAACTGTCAGAATTCCATTGCGAGGCCATTTACCTACATTTTACACCAAAATCAATTTTTCAAGGTATAAGACCTTATTAAACATGAAAAACTATATAACTCCCAAATAAATGACTAGGCGACCGAGCTACTAGTGCTAGTATGTCATAAATGGCCTAGTTGTTATGGGAATGCTTCAAATGGTAAAAATAATGTAGTATAGGCAAACTAATCCAGAGCGTCATTACAATATCCACTATTGAAAGAACTTTTGTCTGTGAAAGTAAGGATGAAATCATACCTGAGTGCTCAAACAAGATGGGGAATCACTCCTGCATCTCCCACATAGTCTCCTAGGTAGCGTCCTTAACTAGACGGTGTCGCCGTTGGACCTTAACAACAGGAATGGATCTGGAATGAAGCTGATAGACATCTTTGGCTAATATAGCTACTGGCTCCTCAACAAAGGTCAATCGGCATCTAACTCAACAGAATCATACTGTAGCACGTGGGACTTATCTCAAATGTACCGGAGTAGCATAGAAAAATAAAAAAAAAATTGGGTGGATAGCTAAAAATGCTAGAGGCAAGGCCAACTCATATGCAACTTCACCAACACGCCTTAAAACCTCAAATAACCCAATATATCAGGGGCTAAGCTTGCCCTGCCTTTCGAACCTCTTTATGCCCTTCAAGGGCAATACACACAAAATTTCTTCTAACCAACACCAAGGGATAGAGGGCGGTGTCTATAGTGTGCATAACTCTGTTGGCGGCTCTGAGCTGTCCTTAACTTGTCCTGAATTACCTGTACTCTAGCTAAAACATCCTGAAGAAGATCTGTGTTGTGCGTCTTAGGCTCGAAGGACTCAAACCAACCAATAGGAATGCAACAAAACCTATTATATAGGGCCTCAAATAGGGCCATTTGGATACTTGAATAGTAGTTGTTATTGTACGCAAACACCTCTAGGGAAAAAATGATCCCATTCACCCTTAAACTCCTATAAATACGCCTACAACATATCCTCTAGGACTTGAATAATAAGCTTTGACTGACAATCTATCTGGGGTTGAAATGCAATACTAAGGTCCACCCAGGTGCCTAACTCCCTCTGAAAAGCCCTCAGAAGCTAGATGTGAACTTTGACACTCAGTCTAAGATAACAAACATTGGAACCCCATGTAAACGGACCAACTTTTGTGTATAACCTCGAGCTTGCCGCTACATATTATAAATAGATTGTAGTAGGAGGAAATGAGCAGACTTGGTCAATCGATCCATGATGACCCATATAAGATCAATACCTTTGGATGTCCCGGGCAAACACATCATAAAGTCCATCATGATCTGCTCCCACTTCCACTCGAGAATGGGTAATCCCTGAAACCCCTACTAGGCCTTTGATGCTCGGCCTTCATCTATTAACAGCTAAGAAAATGGGACACAGAGTTTATGATATCTCTTCTCATACCGTACAACTAATAATACGGTCTCAAATCATAATACATCATCATACTGCCCGTATGGATAGAGTATCTAGAGTGATGGGCCTCACAAAAGATAAAATGAATAATAACTCCCACTTTGGGAAAACGTAGGCGATTGTCATACCATAATACCCCCATCTAAATCTATAGAAGCCCGATCACCCTTTCCTCGCAACACCAACTCCCATAACCCAACTAATGTCTCATCCTCAGACTATCGGCCACAAATCTAATCAAGTAAAGAAGATCGAGCCCTAATAAAGGCTAATATTTTGCCAGAGTCTGAAGGGTCCAACCTAGCCATCCTATTAGCTAAGGACTGAATGTCCAAAGCTAAGGGTTACTCTATAACAGATAGGTAGGCTAAGCTGCAGATACCTCCGCTTTTTGGCTCAAGGTGTCTGCTACCCTGTTTGTCTTTCGTAGATAATAGAGAATAGATAAATCATAATCTCCTAGGAGCTCAATCCAAAATCGTTGCTTGAATTTTAGGTTCCTGTGGCTCAGAATGTATTGAAGGTTGTGATGGTCTATATAAATCTCATAAAGAACCCAATATAAGTGGTGTCACCACATCTTTAGTGCAAAGACTAGTGCCACCAACTCTAGATCATGAGTAGGGTAGTTGTGCTCATGTGGTCTGAATTGGCAGGAGGCATAGGTAACAATTTGACCTTACTACATCAAAACAGACCCTAAACCACATCAGATGTGTCACATCATGTAGTAAAACCCATGCCTTCGTCTAGAAGAGTCAGGATAGGTATGGTGGCGAGTAACTCCATGAGCCGATAAAATCTCGACTCACACTCCTCTGACCATACAAAAGGGACACCCTAGCGGGTCAATCAAGCATTACTAGTAGAGAAGCCCTCAACAAAGTGTATGTATTACCCAGCCAATCCGATGAGGCTCTATGTCTTGTGATAGATGTAAGCCTAGCCCAACCTCGAATAGCCTCAATCTTTATCGGATCGACTATAATTCCCTTATTGGACAATATGTGTCCCAGAAGTATACCAGAACTTGGCATTAAGATAATGATCTCTCAAAGTCTTGAGCACAATCCTCAGGTGTTGAACATCATCTCCACTCCACAGTATACTAAAATATCATTGATGAATACAATCACCAATGAGTCAAGCTAAGGCCTGAGTACTCGAGTCATCAAATCTATAAAGGCAGATTACTAAGCCTAGATGACACTACTAGGAACTTGTAGTGGCCATAGCAGGTTCGAAAAGCAGTCTTAGGACATCTATTGCCCTAATCCTCAACTTGTGGTAATCAAATCTCATATCAATCTTAGAAAACATAACGGCACCTTAAAGATGATCAAATAAATCGTCAATATGAGGCAGGGGATAACAGTTCTTCACTGTTACCTTATTAAGATGCTTGTAACCTATGCACATCTGCAAGGTCTGGTCCTTCTTCTTAACAAAAAGGACAAAAGCACCTTATAGTGACACACTCGGGTTGATGAACACTGTACCTAAAAGGTCCTCAAGATGAATACTAAGCTTCGGAGCTCTGCGGGAGCTATCCGATACGGTGGAACTGAGATGGGATTATTGCCTGGCTTTAGATCTATGGTAAAATCAATGTCTCTCACTAGACGTAGGACAGGTAGGTTGGTGGATAACACATCAATAAACTCCTAGACCACTAAGACAAAATCAATAGAAAGAGTCTCACTGAAAACATCATGAACATAGCCTAAATAAGCTAAATACCTAGCATGGAAGATATAATCCCTATCGATGCGCAGCTATAAGCACTGTGCCAAAAGACCAGAGGGATACAAGGCAAGGCTAATATAACGGTCTTGACATAACAATCCAAAATCACATGATGAGGAGATAACCAATCCATGCCTAAAATAACATAAAAATCTAGCATATCAAGTAAACTATGATTTGCCCAAGTATCATGCCCCTAAATAGTAACCACACAGGACCTGCATACCTGATACACTATTAAAAAATCCCTTACTAGAGTAGAAACATGAATCGGCACCTCCCCCGGCTCCGAAACAATAGCCAAATATGGAGCAAAATATGTTGACACATATGAGAAATTAGAACCTAGATCAAATAGAGTTGAAGTAGTATTTTGGCATATATAGATAGTACAATCGTCTGATGCGTTTGCCTCTCCCCCTGCTGGAACTGCATAAAAGTGTCCCTATCGGCCTCCACCTTGATCATCTATCCTATCGCCTATATTGCCTCCCTGGCATCGTCCCTAATCTACACCCATAAGCCCTAAATTTGGGCTCTGCCTCTATGACCCTGAACCTGATATTCATCCCCAGGTGGAGGTGGCAATGTTGATATAGGATTGGCTCAATGGGGGAACTTTTTGTCTCAGTGATCAAGTGAACCCCAAACATAGCACCCCCAAGTATGACTCCCATCGATCACACAGCTGCAGTATGTAGAAAGTGAATCTAACCCTCTTGAGCTCTGGCTTGGACTGGGACCACTCTGGCATGACTAGCTGCCCTCTGAATTTGGTAGAATCACTTGAATAGATCGGCTAGATTGACCTTATTGATATCTACCCTGAGGAAACCTCTAGTTGGGTCTATCATAACTATCTCTACCCTTAGTCTGAGAGCCAATATAGCTACCCTGATGCCTAGCTTTCTTGTCGATGCCCTCTTGGGCCTCGCAATAAATGTGCTCCATAGTGCGAGTATGGTCAACCACATCTAGAAATGAGTGACCTACTGAGACTACTTTGATCCACCCTCAACTAAAATCTCTACCCATGCACAAAACATTTAAACCCCTCCTCCTCTACTAAGAGAGTTGGTAAACTTAGCCTCGTACTCTAAGACCATTACAAGACCTTTCTCCAACCTCATAAACTATTTTTGAAAGTAGTCACTGACGCTCCGGGGAGTAAATCTAAATAGAAAGCCTTTAAAAACTCTACCCACAATAAGAGTGGTGATTCAATAGTATGAGTGCCACCATTGGTTGGCTAGCCCACAAAATGGATGAGCGGTGAACTTGGCCCCTCTGGACTCTACAAGGACTAGGGACTGAAGTTGCTCACAATAGGTCGTCAAAAACTCCATAGCATCCTCGCTGGTGGCCCAAGAAAATGTTAGTGGTGACAATATCTAAAATATTCTCAACGTCTTCTACTCTTGTAATGACATGGAAACCTTTGGGGTAGCAAGCTAGGGTGCAATAGGTGGTGGTATGAATGATCCTCAAGAACTAGTAGGGAAGGCTAATAAGGTTGTGTTGGCTTGTCGAGATCTGGGGCGATGGCCTTTTGTAATCCCCCTAAAGCAGTAAAAAGTTGAACAATGGCTTCCAGCATGGTTGAAGGCATGGCTGGTGCGGGTGGGGGCAGTGCTGGTGTTGGCCCCTTTGACTGTGAAGGAATAGTGTGCCAAATGTCCCTCTGTGCACTCTGGGGATGCATCCCTATCTGGTGCTAGAGCTACACCCCGCAGTCGACCTCTAGGATCCATAAACTATGAAAGATTGCAACAAGTCTTCATGAAACCAATAAGATACATGTTGCACGAAAGGATAAGAAATAGAGAATATTTCCTAAGTGACATCCTGTATCTTCCTGAGGATAGGCCACAGATAACTTCACACCGATTCGCAGGACTCTATTAGATGTTAGCTTTGTATGAGTGAGACCAATGAGCTTGAGGCTCTTATACCAACTTGTCGCAATTCGATTTCTTAAGTCATGACTGCACCCACCATAACCCACCGATAGGTGAGCTAACCCGTAACCCGAAACTATAAGTAATGGGTGTACAGGGGAAACTAACATAATCTAACATATATAAGACAATGTGCATGAATAAAAGAAGAAATCAAATTGAATGTATACAAGGATCCCTCCCAAAACTTGGAAGTCGCTAGTATAGAGCTACTACAACAAAATAAAGAGTACAAGTCACAAAAGTGGACAAAAAATATGTACAAGATCTAGCTAGTCTCAAAAATATACTAAAGGATAGGCCACCAAACTAAAGGAGACAATAACTATCCAAAATACCAAAAGCTTACCCTGGTCTCGATGTAGGCAGCAACAGGCTCGATCAATCAATGCTAATAATTGGTGCTAAGATCTACATCACGAAAGTAGATGCAGAGTACAGTATAAGTACTAAGACAACATGTACTCAAACACATCATAAGCGGACTAAGCAGAAGAGGTAAAAGTAATATGAATTAGTGGAATAAACCTAAAACAGAGTCAAGTAACTATAAAAGGTAAAGTAAATGAACAATCATGCAAGTTGGGAGAATTTGGACAGAATTGTTATGCTATTTACACCCAGCCGGCCCTTTAAAAGCCTGGCAAAGACATAGAATGTCTATTACTATGAACACTAAGAAAATAGAAAGTCTACCACACTGAAAACTAAGGAACTGAAACTAATCCCCAACCATGAATGCCTGAGGATAGAAGATTGCATATGAATTGTGTCCCAAGGCTGAGACTACTCCTACTCGGATGCTCGCCTGATTAATAAGGGAGGTCAAGGCCAAGACTACTACTACTTAGATACTCATCGGATTAATAAGAAATACCGAGGCTAGGACTATTGATATTCGGATGCTCATATAATTAATAAGGGAGACCATGGACAGGACTACTACTACCCAGATGCTTGCCTGATTGATAATCGGGACTACTGCTACCCAGATGCTTTCCTGATTAATAAGGGAGGATGAGTCAATGACTACTATTACCTGGATGCTTGCCTGATTAACTAGCCGATGGTGTCAATCTTCCCTTCCTTCAATTTGCATGATCACGGATACCGAAGATCACCTTCCTTGGGGAATAAATTCAATTCTATCCAATGAATCACCAACCGAAAATGAAACCAAAGTGGAACAGCCGTAACCTTACCAACAGAACTCAAGGACATCAAACTTAGGAAATATGGATGATAGGGTGTTAAATCAGGAAAGTTACTTCCTAGCTAAGGTTTAAATACCAAACTCCAATCTACTGCACCATTCGACAGGGATCTAAGTCCACGGGAATAACGTTGGGACGTCTAAAGCAAGTTTCAGTCCTCCTATACTAAGGCCAAAATCCTCCATAACACTAACATATAGGGAAAACAGTGCCACTAACATTAATAACAGCTAATAACAATAATAATAGCTAATAAGGAAGTTTTCATATACTTTTGGCCACCTAAAAAGCCCCTAATAAAGGTATAAAACATGATTTCTAAACCTAAGGCATGCAAATAAAACACCCAGCCCCGAATTCCAACTATTCCGGCATGCTTTCACACAAATTGGCACAACCTAATTCTAAAGAAAGGAAAGTTGTGACCTACATGTAGGTTGATCACACATGCTTCAACACAATCAGCTAGAGCTTTTACCTTTCAAATGCATCCACGTTGTTAAAAATAGGTTCACAACATCATTTGGTCATTTAGACACTAAATTCGCAAGAAACGAAAATGGATCAATTTTAGGTCCTAAAATGGAAAATATGGATTTTGGATTCAAAATTCTGGAATTGATCCCAAAAACTCGTCAAAAACAACACCTTAAGCTCAACTAACAACTAGACTCAATTTAAGATCAGGAAACACCAAAAAATAGATAAGCAAAAAAATTCTAAACTTTAAGCTAAAAATAAGAAAGTAAGCAGCAGTTATAGGTGATCCTTGCGGAATTCCACACAATTTAGACCCCAAAATTACTGAAAACAGATCTTGAACGCCCAAGATACCATACCACCAAAATCTATTCCAAAAATTCACTATGTAGCAGCTAAAAAAGTATTTTTATCTCAAACAAAACTTCTAACCAAGTTTTCGAGCTCACCACTGCATTCCTCGTGAAATTCCATCCAAAATGGACCCCTGAATCGCTAAAATTGAGCTCAGTTTAAGGAAAATATCACCCTTAGAAGTAAGGACTTGAAGCTGGTAGTGAACTTACAATATATCAGAGTGTGCATCACTTTGTTCTCTATGATCGTGGTCAATGGTGCTCTGGATCACAGAGCATAGAGATAATGACCTCCGTGATCGCTGATGGTCCCCCGAGTTTGTGAAGGTCAACCCAACTGGGCCTCCGTGATCGCAGACAGGATCCACATTCGCAAAAGCCAAGTTGTCCTGACCTTCGTGATCATGGTCGATATTAGCCGAATAGCTGATTTTCCTCAACTCTGAAATTTTTTATGGGGCACTCAGAATTCATCCAGAACCATGTGCACGGTAACGAACAATGCTATCTTGCCAAATTTGATGTTTCAAACTCACTGGCACCATTAAACATTTCATACAAGATCATTACGACTATACGGGTCCCACTTCTGCGATCATTTTTAGCTAAATTCCACCGTGGGGCTTGACACGAGTTTGGAAGCCTTGGAAATCGAATGAATGGTCATTGCAAGCCAAACTATACATTTCAAAGCTATTCGTTCTCAGAATGTTTATTTAGGCACATTTTCCAAAGATATTGACCAAAGTTAACTGTTGTGCAGTTTTAAAGGTTAAACTGTAAAACTCGATACAAACTCACACTGAAAGCCTAGATACTCAAGTTGACCATGCTTCTAGCCTAATTTGTTCATTCAGAAGCTGATGAAATAGTCATAATTTCGCTCCTAAGCCATTTACCTATATTTTACATCAAAATCAATTTTCAAGGTATAAGGCCTTCCAAAACATAACAAATTGCACAACATCCAAAACGAATGATAAAGTGGCCGAGCTACCAGTGTCAACATGTCATAAATGACGTGGGGTCTCTATGGGAATTCCCTAAATAAAAAAATAACAAAGTATAGGTAAAATGACCCAGAGGGTCATTACATTAACTAGAAAGAAGATTGATGTCATTATCTTGCGACTATTCGAATTTGCGTTATTTTTAAACGATTGGTGAACTATTCGGAGAATTATTATTGGGTTGTTGTGGGTGTGTTTTGAGATTATTTATAGTTGGATCAATGTAATCTAGACTTTAAATTCTTCATTGGTCTTATTTGTTGGAGGAAGACATTCTAGACTTTGACTTCTTTATTGGTTTTATTTGTTGAAGGAATTGTTGTACTTATAGAGGAAAGTCATGTGATTGTCTTCAAACTATGTTTTTTGAAATAAAGGTTTTTGTTTTTACTAATATCTTTTGTATTTAAAGGTACTACTTTAACTAGCATTTTAAACAAGTTTGTAGTGAAAGAAAGTACTGATGTAATAGTTACAAGATTAGCTTGACGAGAAAAAATCACTATGACTTAAATTTGGTTATATTTATAGATATGAACACTTGAACCTTGTAAAAGTTATATCAATAATTGCATTAGTGAAATGGTATTAATATTTTGGGATGCCACAATATAGAAAGAATATCATATAAATCGGAAAATGGCGGAATATTTAGGTTCCTTCAAATTTCTTGTTACATTATATTTACAAATCTAAATACACGCACAAGCAACCATTTATAAGTGAAAAAAGGGATTGAACTCAATAGAAAACACCAAGAACTTCCTCCAGCATCTCGGTACAAGGACTTGTTTGTATATTATAAGAGCTAAATAATAACACATAGTTCCTCTCAACCTCAGAGATGCTCAACAAATCATATAACCAAATAACAAGTTTGCATAAGCGTATATTAAGAGTATCTTAATATGCATGCTAAGTGTATACACTTCAACATATTAGTCTAAAGAGTAGAAGATTAATATTTATTTGTTTATATAAGTGGACATCTATACCAGTGTCCTATTGTTTGAGCTTGCAAGAAAGATGATCTGATAGGTCCTATAGCTAGAGATAAGTTCTTTATTAATTGTTGGTGATGGAAGATATTAGAAACTGATAAAGTAGTAAATAGTACATAGTATTTTTTTCGGTAAATAAACAGTTTTTTATTAGCAGTAAGAATTACAATCCAAAAAAGAACTAAAGCTATAGCAACTTTATGTCATCAACAGTAGTATCTTACTTCAGCATAACTATAGAACTCATTCTATGTGATTACACAAGATAAGAATTAAGAGTTCTTAGTCTTATTTTCACACCTCCAAATGTCCAATAGAAGATCAAGTTCCGCAGCAAGTCGCCCCTGTAGTGAGGAAATAAGAGCTTGTTTCCGTAGAGAAGAAGCTCTAAGGTACAGTGCACCTGACATCGCTTTCTCTTATACAACCACTGATGGTAAGAGAACTGTTTTTGCTCCACTGAAAGGGTAGAGGCAAACCACTAAGAAGGAGTCGGTCCTCACTATATTCTTAAACCCAACAGACTAACTCATTTTACTATCCATAGTTTTGTAAGAAATGCAACTGCTAGGTTTCCAGGAAGTGTTGGGACTAGAACTGACATTTGTGTTTTAGTGAGGGACTGACAATTCATTGTTGAGGATATTATTAATTTACAACTTAATAAAGTTATTAGAGGAACATTGGACCGTTTGCACTATAAAGATCATCCTTGTGTAAAATATGACAATAACAACGTCTATGGACCTATTTACACGGAAATAGACAGGGTGAAGATTTTTAATATGGTTCGAGTTGAACACTGAAGTGAACTCTGTAAACAAAAGATTGAAGATTTTAGTTGTTATCATTTCTTTGTATTGCTACATTTCTGCACCTACTAATCATCTACTCTAAGCATTTAAAAAAAACAAGCAGCACTTCTATCCCGAAGATGCAGCAATACAAAGACATGATCACAACTGGAATCTTTAATCTTTTGTTTACAGAGTTCAACTCGAACAAAATTAAAAATCTTCACCCTATCTATTTCCATGTAAATAGGTCCACAGACATTGTTGCTTGTCATATTTTACAAAAGGATCATCTTCATAGTGCAAACGGTCCAATGCTCCTTTTACAACTTTATTAAGTTGTAAATCAGTAATGTCCTCAACAATGAATTGTGAGTCCCTCACTAAACACAAATGTCAATTCTAGTCCCAACACCTCCAGGCAACCTAGCAGCTGCATCTCTTACCAAACTATGGATAGTAAAATGAGGTGGTCTATTGGGTTTAAGAATATCGTGATGACGAATCCTTTTTAGTAGTTTGCCTTTACGCCCTTTCAGTGGAACGACAACAAATTTTTTACCATCAATGATTGTATAAAAGAAAGCGATGTCAGGTGCGCTGTACATTAGAGCTTCTCCTCTATGGAAACAAGCTCTTATTTCCTCATTACAAGGGCGACTTGCTGCGAAACTTGATCTGCTATTGGACATTTGCATCAGATAGATACTTTAATAGAGTTAAACTCTATCATACAAACTTAGAATACAAAAATAATGTAACCATTTCTAATATCCTATAGCCTCCTACTTACAAAGTGTGATGCACAACACATTCATAAACAAAACTCTACTAGATGTGGCTTCATAGACTCTCTAGGATACTTGAACTCCATGCTCTGATACAAGTTTGTCACGCCTCGCTAGAGTACCCTTGGCATGGTCAGCACTCAAAGACTATTGCTAGTCCCCAAGCGAACCACTTGACCTCATCACATTTCATCCAATCACAAACTAACAGCGAAAGACATCAATGATCCAAGAAAACTTAATGTAAAGCAATAAAAATTCGATAATCAAAGGCCAAACAATCTTTCAATCAACTAAGTAAGAATAGTATGAAAGAAACTAGCCAAAAATAACATTCAATCACAATACAACTGTCTAGTCTATGAAGCCTCTAAATCATCTGACTAAATAATGCCAACGAAAGGTCCATGGCTACCTCAAAATAGAATAAAACAAGTCTAAACTCAAAGCTAGAATAGAAACATGATATCCTCAAAAAGTAGGGGAGGACTCACTAATCAGCCGAATGCAAATGGCTCCTCAAGAGGGCGCCTTTTGATAACCACTAGTACCTATCTCTGAATCATAAAAAGATCCAGGGTCAAATAGACGTTAGTACGTGGAATATACGAGCATATAAAATGGTAGAATGAAACATATAAAGGTAGAATAACATCAACTCAAAATAGCTCAACTCAAGATGTAGAGAACTCAATCAGCAAGTCAAGAATCTAAAGTAAGAATATAGTATATACAATGACCACTCATATACCATCTAATCCAATCCGCTCAGAGCACTATCAACACCTTGCAAGGGTAAAGAATATCTGATTGGTAGATCCACAATCAATAGTATCAAATCCTCTTTTTGGAACAATAGGAAAACATTGGATTTTATGATTCAATCATCCTTTATCCTAACTACATAGTTATTAAGTTTGAGTTGGACTTAATCTTACTCAATTTGGTGCTCAATACTCCTTTCAAGACTCAAAATTCTCATAAAACATCAACCTATGGTTATCTCATTGAACTAGTCTCATTGGACATTTATCAACTCGATTCATCACATCAACTATCAACTCTTTGGTTAGAAACATTCTTTTAGGATTAACTTATGACTCATAAAGACTCTCTATCATACATCAGTCCAACTCATAATATTCAAGAAACAAAAGTAGATTTAAAGCATTTAGGAATTCCATAAACTCTTTAGGTTCAAATTATACTCATGCATACCCATTTGAGTGTGATATGTGAAAATAACAAGCATTCATTCTAGGGTTCATGTAGAAAGGTGAAATCATTTATTTCAAGTATTTAATTCATAAAAACTATAATTCATACAAGACCATATAAGAATACATTAGCATTTAAGAAAAACCTTCAAGAACATTCATGGAAGATACTCAATTTGTCTGTAACTCCATGAATTAGGGTTATGGGGCACATGGAAGAACACAATCCATGTTCTGGTTAGCGTTACACACCTGGAAGTTTTGATTTTCGTAATGGCTTGGAAAAAGTCACAAGATCCCCTTGAAACCCTAGCTTTTTTCCCCTTGAAACCTTGCTCTAACTTGGAGAATGTATTTTGGCATGAAACAGTTGAATGGATATGTTTAGGGACTTGTTTAGCTATAAAAACACCAAGTTAAGGCTTTGAAAGAGGGAAAAAGGCCAAAATATCCCTTCTTAAAAATACTTTCACACATGTCAATTTACGGCCCATAGAAAGCCATTCGAAAACTTTTGGGAAATATTTTGGGGTCTCTAGATCCATTCCACGAGCCCAAACAACTGCTCGTAGAAGCATCTACGATCCGTAGTTGGGTCCGTCAAGTTAGGGGCTCAAAAATTGACTTTCAGAAGTTTTTCCACGAGTTACCAGGATAGGCCGTCATTCAAACCACGGCCATAAGTCAGTTCGTAGTTATGTTTTACTCTAGCAGTCCGCAGTAAAATGATCATAACTTTTGACATTGAACTTAAAATGAGGTGACATTGGTGGCGTTGGAAAGCTAATCAAAGAGCTTTTCATTTGGTTGATCATAGACCATCTTATTATTTGTATGCTAAAAGTTATGGTCATTTAAAGTTGACCCTTGCATAATCTAACACAAAAAACTCAATCAATAGGAAAGTTTTGAACTCGGCATAAGTACTAGAGGTCCCTTATGACCCTAATCCACTTTCCATATGTAACAATGAGTTTTGAAACATAGGTACATGTATGAATACAACTATGGGGTATCAACACCATTTTTCAGACATAGGTAGTATAAGTGCATTCAAAATACAAGTAGTTTCATTTTTCTCCAAGCTAGTTGCACATAAAGGACATTCCAAAGAAATGCCAATCCCCCATCTATAAAGCCTTTCAATTGTAGCCCAATCTTTCCAACGCTACTACTTGAAATATAAATAATTATTTTAGTGCTTCTAAGTTGTTACATACTAGTCTTCTCCGTGGAACTTTAGGGAAAGAGTCTTGCATTTCTCTATATAGCTTCTGAATGGAAAAAGTTTTGCATAGAAAGATAATGATCATTATCATAGCCTGCTGATTCAAAGTACTTTTTTCCTTTCAATATCTTCATCAACAAACAAAATGCCTGTTTTGCTTCAATATCCAATTCAGAGCCACCCTTTATTTAGTAATTATGTACCCATCTCACCCATAGTTTTTCTTTCTTTGTGGCTTAGGCACCACAACCATTTTGCAATAGTTGCTTTGTTCCATATCTTAATATCAATGATATTGAGTCCTAGCAGTGTTGAGTTTGTATAGTTGATCCCATGCGATAAGAGCGTTTTTACTAACATCACCTTTTCCTATCTATAGATACCTTCTATCTGTCTGAAGATACCTTCTACATATAGATACGATCATAGAAATTACCTTTTTAGGGAGAACAAAATATGTGACAAGTAGTTATAAATAGATTGTCATGAGTTTTACCCTTCTTCCATAAGAGAGGATCCTTGTTGTCTATGTTATAATCCTACCAATCTTTTTGTCCAATAAGGGTTGGCATTGGAGAATAGAAAGCCTTTTAGTACTAAGGGGTATCCCTAGGTACTCACATAGAAGATTTCCCTTGTTAAACCCCATAATATTTCCCTTTTAGATAGACTTTTAACCTTAGGAATCAGAGTTACTATAGTACAGTTATAGCTTTACACATAGTGCGTGTCTCAAACAAATGAATCACTATTATGGTCGCCTGTTTCTCGATAATCTTCCAGGTTGTCTTAAAGAAAACTGCATTTAGTCCATCATATCCTGGGACTTTCTCATTATCAATACCTTGCTTTAGCATGAAGTAATTCATCTTCAGTGACTAAGGCAATGAGATCCAGTTGTTGTTTCCTATTTGATAGGTAGTCATCCCCAATGACTCTTAGATTAACAGCAGGGAGGCACTACCTAGTAGCTGCTAATAAAAGTTTAAGTTCTCCATTTCAATGCCTTCGGGGGTGTTCGTTAGATTGCCATTTGTGTCCAACAATTTCCTTATCTGATTTTGGACTTGACTGCATCGCATTAAAGCAAAGAAGTACTTAGAGTTAGAATCTCCTGTTTTGAGCTAGTGAACTCTTGCCTTCTACTTGAGTATAGTTTCCTCAATAGTATATACTTGTACAATTATAAGAGAAGTTGATTCATTACACTAATATATAACAAAAGCACATTCAAGACTTGAACATATATACACATATTGATAATCGTGCATACATAATAAAGTAGCTGAAAAGAAATCAGAGAAAGATATGCTTATGAAGGAGAATTCGGTCTTTCTCTTTTATTCTATCATACTGTTCAGAAGATCTGAATAATGAATCTTTTTTCAATTGTTTCCATTTTATCTTGAAACCATTAGTTATATGTCATTTTCTATCCCTACTCATGAAATCAAAGCAACTACACAGTGACCAAAGGCCTCTAGGATATTAAATTGGTCAGCTACTAACTGCTTGTTTATTAGTAAGTTTTACATACAATGAGCTATTGTTGGTTGCCAATGAAGTGTAGTATTTGACTTAAATTTTCTTTCCTTTATCTTAATTTTGTGCACAAGGAAGTATTATTTGTACTTTAAGTTGATTGTAATGCTTCAATTCCTCTTGTTTATCTTCAATTATATGAGGTTTGTATTGTAATTAGATAGCCTTGGTAGTTGACTAAAATTAGAATGCTTCAGCAAGCTAAATGGAATTAGAATGCTATAATTGTTCTATAAGTTTTGGATTTAGATTGTACTGTAAGAAAAATATTTTTTTCTAACTGTTTTTGTCTGTCAAACAGCATATTTTGACTAAATTTAAAGAATATGAATGAAAATATCTTTTGGTCAATGAGTTTGTGCTTGTTACTAATTATTTTATTAACTTAAATATTAGTAGGATCATTAATAGTATAGAGTATGGTCGCTACGATTATTCGCTCCGCTTATTTCTGACTTCTTAATACACTCATCACTTTTCCAAAGTTGCATCTATCTTTCCCACACGTGCTCACAATTATTTCTTATAGTTATGCTGAGAGAGGGAAGAAACTTATAGCGGTCATCCTTATAGTTCTTGCTAGTATAAGTCTGATTGCTTGCAGTTATGTTATCGTTCAAAATGTTAATACAATTTTAGATTACATAACTATAGGCAACCGTACTGTTAAGAATTATAAGGATGATCGTTATAATTTTCTTCACTTCTCTCAGCATAGCTGCAGGAATACATAAGTTTGTGTAGGAAAGATGGATGAACATTGAAAAAATGATGAGTGTATTAAGAAGTCAAAAAAAGTGCAATGAATCATCATAGTGACCATGAAGCTGCTGAGGGGACTCAAACAGGCGACTCTATCTCAATTGGAGAATATCTCTAGAGACTTGTAAGTATATATTTCACAATCTCTAAAAGCATCTCAAGTTAAGCTTAAAAGGTTATGTATGTTTAATTTTTTTGTGAAAATAATGACCCAATACATTTAAATTTAAAGAGTTATGTATATTTTTGCATTTGCCTTCAAAATTATTTTGTTCCCAATCTTTAATGCTTTCTTTTTTTTCTCTACTTATTACAAGAAAAATATGAGGAACTGTTACGAAAAAATAGTGTCTTAATCTCATATTGATCATTGTGAAGCAAATTATCAAGCTGTGGGGGTCAAAAAGAAGAGAAGAATATGCAGTTTTGGATCTAAAGCAAAATATTACTATGGGCAGAATCTTTGTGCCTCATCGTCAGTATCACCTTCTGTTTCTCAATCAATGCCAACAACAAATAATTTTTGGTTTGAAAAGCAAGTGATTCCTACACTTGCTAATCAAAAATAAAATTTGGGTGGTCTGATGGAAGCAAGTAGAGGTGGAAAAATTATACCCAACCCATTTGAGTTAGGGCGGAATAATAACCTGTTCATTTATTAACTCAATCATCTCAACCCAACCGATTTGAAATTGGATTGATATGCGACCGAATTAACTCGAGAGAGATTTTTTCAAAATATTTTTAAAGGAGTTTTATTTTTATTTAATATGTTTTTTACGGTCATAATAAAAAAATATAATTTTATTAAGTACTAGAATATTATAAAAGAACAAATAAAATAAGTAAAACTTAATAAAACTCGAGCCGATTGGATCTTGACCCCACTCTATAACCCATTACTCAACTCAATTTTGACCCAACCCATTTTGATCCAAGAAAATTCTGGTTGAGTTGGGTCTTCACCCGTTAAATGTCTTGACCCATTATGACCCATCCAAATTTGACATAACCCTCCAATTACCACCTTTAGATGCAAGAAATAGAGAGAAGCATTTGTGACTTTGGGTTGAGGCAAATTCAGTAGTTCATCACTGCATCCTTCAAATCATGGCTAGACAAAAAGAAATCTCAAGCTTTTTTAGCATTCTCTGGTACCATATAAAATAAGATTATTCAAGTGAACTGTGTTTATTGATAGTATTTCTCAATACTATATATAAGTTGTACCTCTATAACTAAGAAAACTTATCGTTACATTTAATTACAGATAATGCAATTAATATAGTTAAGAAAATATATCCCTGTGATAATGCAATCATTTAAGAAAACATATCTCGGTGATTATGCAATAATATAAGATCTTTCAATAGCTACATAACATTACATTAGGTCACAAAATAATGGAATTTGAAAAGATTAGGTACATATGTTTCAGTAATAATTCACCTTGATTGTCCATTTGCGTTTGAGGTGCATTGATTTTTAATTTCTTGATACATATATCACGACCAGGTCCCGGTCATGATGGTGCCTGTCGGATCCCACCTACAGGTAAGCCAATTACCCAAATCTCCAGGGTACTTGTCCTAGCTTCTAGTCAAGCCCAAGACCAACACAATAATATAAAGAACTGGAATCTACCAAGAACCTAGAAGTCAACTGTACAAAGCTACGATAAGCAGAAATACATACTGATATATATATACAACAAAGCCAAAATATGATATACAACCCAAGAGTGCTCCTATAGATACATAATACTACAATACAAGGCAAAAGTCTAAAAGCAAAAGACAGCCATCAAAAGAAGTGATAAAGCCAGAGCTGCCACTACTCACCCAAAGGAAGTCTCCTGCTCTCCTGGATCCACCGAACACAGTGCCCCGCGACTATAACCTGGACCTGCACCATGGGAAGTACAGAAGTAGGGGTGAGTACCAAAAAAAGGCACCCAGTAGGCATCATCAGTTGACCGGGTGAAATAATATACATAAAGAAGTGCAAATGCAGATAAAAGCAGTTGTCCCATAAATCAACCCTGTAACCTCAAACCAAATCGAACCATGACCCTTACGCGGGTGCAAGGCCCTAATATCTATGCTTGTATGCCACCCCAGCCCTTATAAGCCCAAAAGGTACACCCACACACAATATAACTGACAGATAATCAATGAACCCCACAGAACCATCACAGAGCCCAACTCTCCACATCATCAGATCAAGGGTCGATTGTACGTGGTGTAAGGCCCTAGTGTCTATGCATGAATGCCCCCTGATCCCCTATAAGCCCATAGGGTACACCATGCACAATCAAGGTATGAATAGGTGTGTAGATCCATGAGTAATCAATCACGGGGCCTCGCCCCAAAAATCACATCTTAATTGGGTCTTCAACCCTATGCCAGCACGTGGCAACCGATCCAAAATATACATGCGCGATGGTGGGACGTATCCCCTGTGGGAGAAAGAATCCCCCTCACATAAAAAATAGTGTCTCATCTCAGAATGTCAATCACAGGGTCTCACCCCTAAAATGGAATCAGCGGGGTCCCTGATCCAAAACAGCCAATGTGTAACGTACCCAGCGGGGTCCACGACCCAGAACATCAATAGGTGCTCAATCCTAGAAATTGGCATCTGAAGCCTAGAGCTCAGGCGCGGGCACTGGAACTCGAACCTCGGGTCATGTAACTCAGGACTCAGGTACTCGGGTGTGGCCGCCGGTGCTCTAACAACGATAGGAAGTGTCATCTAGGACTCGAGATGTCAAACTATCACTTTCTCAACTAGTATATCCGGATCTAAAACTCCAATGTCATATCATGCCAGAGTCAACATAGGCAACGACGCTCACAATATAGGTATCTTAAATATCACCATCCCTTTGATAACAACAACTAAACCCTTGTCTCGGATACCCAAAACCAAAACCCAATAGCTAATAGTACATGGGATCGTATATCTCAGTAATCACCGTAAGGATAGGTCGAGCAGACCAACATGCTATATTCCCATGCATCATAGGAAATGAGAGTAAAACAAGGTAACGACAGTGATAGCATCAGTTTCCACAAAATCTAGGCCCAATAGGACCATTTCTAAGTAAGAAACAAGTCACAGTACGGCAAGTATTCAACAAGTAGCCTCGCAATCATCACATCTCAATAACGCTAGTAGCATGCCCTCACAGACAATAGCATAGGTTAGAATACATACCTGTCTCACAATATCAGCCCATATAGGACCCTTATCAAGCCTCTATGTAGTCCTTATTATCGGAATGTATTGAATTTACTGTATTTATAGCCAACAACAAAGAGTAATATCTCACAGCAGCATATACTACACATACCGGACACAACTAGCATCTCAAATACATCTCAGTTCAACATTCTCATCATTTAATCCAATCTAAGGTTTAGGGAAAGCCTAACCTACCTAGTTGTCAACGCCTTGAACTTTGAATCACTCCAGCCAAGCATTTTCTTTCTTGGCAATCTCCCGATGTTTCTCAACTGTTAAAATATAACTCACAATATTAACATGGTCAGTTTGGCTATATTAACTTGAGAAACAGGTGGAATTAGGCTAAAAAGGAACTAAAATGGGAAAAAGAGGGCCCACCCCCAAAATCCCTAACAATAATTTAAAAAACATTCCCCACGATAACCCAAGTCCACAGCCAAAAATTTAGCTAAAAAAGGGACCCCAGAATACTGAGAAAAAGCCCAAGAAAGAAGTTAAAGACTTTATGGGGAAAACATTCCTTCAAATCTTTCTCGGTCAAAATTCTCGAAAACTCGACAATTTCAGCTAAAACCCAACATACCATATAGTTCTCCTTAGAACGTAGAATAGTTTAGACTCAAGTTTCACTTAATTCTGTCAATAAAGGCTAGGATATCCACACATACATTTTTCACAATTTCTGAGAAAGTATTCAGCTAAAACAACAAATTTGCCTTGAAACATGTGCAAAATCCTAAATTTGACTTTACAACGACATTCCTTGCGAAAAACCGAGTCACATGGACCTTTAAAACGTCGAAAATGAACTCCTAAAGTGATTTTATAAATGAATCAATATGGGAATTATGGTTGTTCATGAAGGGGATGGCCTATATATAGGCCACCCAACTAATCTCCGGGAATGCGGATCTAGCCCCGCGAACGTGGAGCTTCAGCGTGTTTACTCTCCGCGAATGCACCAACACCCTCCGCGAATGTGAAGGGTTAATTTTTCTGGTGCTGCACCAGCTTAGTTCCAAACTTCCTCGGGCCATCCAATGTTCATTTTTTGCAGATGAATAGTTTAGCCATATGGATTTCGATGTTTTGAATCCAATGGTGCAGTCGGAATTTCTAACGGAGCATCCTACAAAAAATTCGGGTCTCACTTCTTTCCAACTAATTTTAGCTAAGAAACTGAGGGGGTCAAAATGCAACTGAATGTCTCTGTCAGCTGATGAAGGGTCATTTCAGCTTATTTTTGACGTTGTGGAGCTGATCGTGCCATCAGTTTTCAATTCCAAGCGCATTTAACTAGGTTTCTATAGAAATGCATTTTTTAGCATCTAGTTGAACTCATTTTGCAACGTTTTGTCCAAAATCATATCGGGACCTTCCATCGTTAGACCAACCACCCTCCTAGCACAAATCAGCGATTCCGGAACTGATGGAACCATCAGATTCCCAAGCTGAGGCCGTTTACTAAGGTTTTGATAGAAATCTCATTTTAGCAGTTTGTACTTCTCACTAACTTGCAAACTTGCACAATTCTCAACCGAAAAAACTTATAACCATCCCAACAACCCCAATAGGTCATAATAGGTGTGAGGTCGCTATACAAAAGCTCAAAGTAGTAGAAATAAAGCAGAAACACAGAATTGACCTAGCGGGTCATTACAACACCCCCACTTATAAGAGTTTCGCCCGTGAAAGTTAAGTAAAGGCAAATCTAATGGCTCCAATATGTTGGTGTGCTGCTCCCGCATCTGTGCCTCCTTCTTCCAAGTAGCCTTCTCAACTAGACAGTGTCGCCACTGCACCTTAACCATCGGTATGACCCTAGAGCGCAACTGCCTAATGTCCTTGGCCAAAATGGCTATCGACTCCTCAACAAAAGTTAGGTGGTCATCTAACTCAGCTGAATCATTTGGCAGCACATGTGACTCATCTGGAATATACCAGCGCAACATCGACACATAGAATACAAGATAGATGGCAGAGTAAGCTGGAGGCAGGGTAACTCATAAGCAACTAGCCCAAGTATTCTCAAGATCTCCCGTCTCCTAAATCGCGTGACCCCTTTTAAGGGCAACACTCTCAGGATCACCCAATCTCCAACCTCAAACTGCATGAATTGGTGTCTATAGTCAGAATAACCCTGGTGTCGACTTTGAGTTATCCTCAGCTATCCTGTATTACCCAAACCCTGGCTCGAGAATCCTATAACAAATCTATATTGTTTAGACTCGACTTTGTAGCCTCAAACAACCAAACTAGAGTACGACATTGTCGACCATATAGGGCCTCAAACGGGGCCATCTGAATGTTGGTGTGATGGCTATTATAATAGGCAAACTCAACTAACGACAGAAACTAATCCCACTAACCCCCAAACTCTAACACACAAGCCCGTAATATATCCTCCAGAACCTGAATAGTGCGCTCAAACTAGTCGTCAGTCTAGGGGTGAAATATTGTGCCCAAATCAACTCGGGAGCCCAATTCTTACTAAAAAGCCCTCTAAAAGCTGGAGGTAAACTTTGAACCTCAGTCAAATATGATAGGTACGGGCACCCCGTGTAATCGGACTATCTTCTTAATGTAAATACGGGATAACCGCTCGTTATCGAAGGTAGAATGGATTGGAAGGAAGTGTGCAAACTTAGTCAACTGATGAACTATCACCCAAATGTTCTCATGACCTCTGGAAGTATGGTGAAGTCCCATAACAAAGTCCATATTCACTCGCTCCTATTTCCACTCGGGAATGGGTAGTTGCTGAAGTGTCCTGCTGGGCCGCTGATGCTCAGCCTTTAACTACTAGCAACTGAGGCAACATGATACATAGTTTGCAATATATATCCTCATGTCATCCCACCAGTAATGTTGCCTCAGGTCTCGGTACATCTTAGTTATACTTGGATGAATAGAGTATCAAGAATCATGTGCCTTTTGTAGGATCAACTGTATCAAATCCCCACTCTAAGAACGCAACCCTCAAATCAAAGGAAACCATCTATATCAATTGTAGCTTGATCCTCAATACGCTATAACACTCTCTCTCTCAGACTTACTAATGACTCATCCTCGAATTGTGGGCCCCAGATCTGATCAACTAGTGAAGACTGAACCCCAATAAAGGCCCATACTCGGTCGGAGTCCGTAATATCCAATCGGACCAACCTGTTAGTTAGAGACTGAATGTCCAAAGTTAACGATCACTCCTCAGCTGCCATGTGTGCTAGGCCACCCATACGTATTGCCTTCTGACTCAAGGCATTCGCTACCACGTTTGCTTTGCTCAGATGGTATAAAATAGAAATGTCATAGTCAGCCAACAACTCGATCCATTCTCTAGCAGCAATTCAGGTCTTGCTGAGTCATAATATACTTTAAGCTCTAGTGGTCTGTATAAATATCACAATGCATGCCATACAGATAATGCCTCCAGATCTTGAGCGCAAACATTATCGCTGCCAACTCTAAGTTGTGTGTGGGGTAGTTACGCTCGTGGGCCTACAACTAACGAGAAGCATAAGTAATAAGCCGACCTTATTGCATCAATACACAACCCATCCCGATAAGAGATGAGTCATAATATACCACAAAGCTTTCTTTCTCAACAGGGAGGGTCAGAATAGGAGCGGTAGTGAGCAACTCCTTCAGCCTCAGAAAGTTGACCTCACACCTATTGGACCACACAAATGGCACACCTTGGCAAGTCAATCGAGTCAATGGAGAGGTAATGGTAGAGAACCCCTCAATAAACCATCTGTAATACTCTACCAACCCAATAAAACTCCGGATCTCTGACACTGAAGTAGGCCTAGGCCAGCCATGAATCGCCTTAACCTTAGCCAGATCCACTCTAACACCCTCGTTGAACACCACCTTACCCAAGAAAGTCAGACTCAAGCCAGAACTCACACTTAGAGAATTTAGCATGCAACCTGTGATCCTGGAGTGTTTGTAGCATAATACAGAGATGTTGGGCATGCTGCTCTCAACTTGGCGAATATAACAGAATATCATCAACAAAAACCACTACGAAAGAGTAAATACCCGAGTCATCAAGTCCATAAATGTTTCAGGAGTATTAGTCAGCCCAAATGGCATGACAAGGAACTCGTAATGCCTATAACGAGTCCAAAAGGCAGTCTTCTAGATATCCTCTGCCCAGATCTCAACTGGTGGTACCCTGATCCTAGATCAACCTTAGAAAAAACTAAGTCCATCTGCAACTCGTCAAATAAATCATCAATACACGACAGAGGATAATGATTCTCCCCCGTCACCTTATTCAACTGTTGATAGTCAATACAAATCCAAAGAGTCTCTTCTTGGTTTATCATAAACAAGACAAGGGCTCTCTAGGGAGAAACACTCAGTCATATGAACCCCAAATCTAGCAAACCCTGAAGCTATGAGTTGAGCTCCTTAAGCTCTACAAGAGCCACCCGGTATGAAAGAATAAATATAGGCTTAGTGCCCGTCTCTATATTTATCACAAAATCAGTCTCCTTCTCATGTAACAACCTGGGAAAATCTGTCAAAAATACATCAGGAAACTCAAGATACAATCGATACAGACTCTACAATAGAAGTCTCAACTGTTACATCACGCATATGGGCTAAATAAGTTGAACACCCTACAGATATCAATCTTTGGGCCATAATGTATGATATAATACCTATCGGAACTCGACTCATGGACCCCTGTCAAACCAATGCCCCGATATCATCAAGGTGACAGTCTTGGCATAACAATCTAATACAACATGATGTGGGGCCAACCAATCCATACCCAAAATAAGGTCAAAGTCCAGGATATCAAGTAATATCAAATCAGCCCAGGTATCAAAACCTTGAAAGTAACCACCCAACCTCTGCACACTTATCAACCATAAGTGAATCCCCCACTAGGGTCGATACTTGAACCCAAAAGGGTAGAGGCTCGGGAGTTACCCCCAGGCGGGAAACATAATACACAGACATATAAGAGAACGTGGAACCTGGACCAAACAAGGCTGAAATTGGATGATGGAATACAATAATCAAACCTGTGATGGCCTTATCAGAATCCTCAACCTCAGCTTGTGTTGGAACGGCATAAAAGTGACCCTGACATCCTCCCTCTCGAACATCACTGTTGCCCCCAGCTCTATCTCCCCTAGAGGGCCCTCTAGAACCCTGCTAATAACCCTACTAATCATCCTAACAGCCACGATTTTTACCCCTACCCCTGCCACCTGGTGTAGGAGCTGACCTAGTGGGTTGCAGAGTGGTAAGTGTTGCCCTGTGCTTTAGATGATCTATGAGTCAATTATCTAGTCCCATGCACCCAAAGCAACACAATATATCCCTGTTTCTACGGTCACAGTCATACTGCCTTAATTCAGCTGCCCTGACTACCTGCGAAGGATGACCCAACTGGCCTTGAAGAATCCTAATTGCTCTCTCTTTGTCTACACCTAGTGGGATATAAAAAAAACCATCCCTATTGGAAGTACTTGGGCCCTAATGGCCACCCTTAGAAGTCTGTAACGATGCCTGTTATGGATGGCTGGTCTAAATCTGCTATCTTCTCCTCAGAGGCCTATCTCTTGGTGCTCGAAACCCTGTCTGGGAGCCACTAAACTCTCCCTCATAACTAGCCCACTTATCGCTGCCCCTTTAGGCCTCAGGACTAATCTACTCTAGGGAGTGGGCAAGATCAACAATGTCCGATAATGACTATCTGGAAGTCACTAATGTATGTATGCCCATCCTCAACTGAGGCCTCAATCCTCACACAAAACAATAAATCTATTCTTCCTTGGTAGGCAAAATAGTTGTTGCACACCGGGTGAGCTCTTGGAACCTGACCTCATACTGGAACATGGTCATCTACCCCTGCCCAAGTTGTACAAACTAATCCCGGTGGCGATGCCTGAAACTCCTTGGCACAAACCTTGTCATAAAAGCCTATGTGAACTCGGCCCAAGTTAGTCATGCGGCATTTGCTGGCTTGGTGTCTCGGCAAGTCCGCCACCATTGCCTAGTCGTACTATTAAGCTGATCAGTAGCAAACGCAACACCTCGAGACTCCAGCAATCGCAAGGCATGTAATTGCTCCATGCAGGCATAGAAACTCCTGTGCATCCCCCCCTACAATTCCTTAAAACCTTGATTGGGTCAGTCTTAAAAAGTACCCAAGTAGTCATTGGTCCTGAACTGTACTACTCCCTCCGACTGAGCCGGGACCTCCAGAACAACAGGCTCTGCTGGTGCCTGGACTAGAGGAGCTAAAGATGGTAGCGCACCCTGTTGTAGGGCTCCAAGCACTACCTATAATTGTGCAAGAACTGTCTGAACCTCAAGGGTAACTACAAAAACAACTACGTGAGATAGTGCCTTCACCTGCGGCAGAGCGGGGGCCTCTGGTATCCGCTCCTCAGGCTTAGGAGACTGCTCCCTACTAGGGACTGACGGAGCAGCCTACCCTGACCCTGACCCTGACCCTGACCCCTGCCTTGAAGAGGCACTCTACGCACCATACCTACGAGGAATGAACGAAGTCAGATTAATAAACATCGAGGAGCTATTGGCAAATGCATAACAAGGATCAATAACATATGAAGTTTCTAAACATCCCATATCCTCTTGGAGATAGGCCACAGATGTCTTCGCACCTATCTACAAGACTCTACTAGATGGTAGCTTTGTACAACTGAGACCAATGAACCAGGCTTTGATACCAACTTCTCACGACCCAATCCCGGTCATTATGGCGCCTGTCAGACCCCACCTACTAGCAAGCCAATTACCCCAATCTCCACGGTACCTGTCCTAGCTGCTAGTCAAGCCCAAGACCAACACAATAATATAAAGAAATGAAACCTCCCAGAACCTGGAAGACAACTATACAGAGCTACAATAAATAGGAATACATATCATATACATATATGACAAACACAAAATATGATGTACAACCCAAGGGTACTCCTATAGATACATAATACTACAGTACAACGCCTAAGTCTGAAATTAAAACACGTCCATAAAAGAAGGAGACTGTGACAAAGCCAGAGTTGTCAGTGCTCCCTCAAAAGAAGTCTCCTCGCTCCCAAATCCCTCGAAATTAGTGCCCTCGACTAGAACCTTAACCTAAACCATGGAAAGATCTAGAAGTAGGGGTGATTACTAGAAAAAGCACCCAAGTAGGGGTGAGTACCAGAAAAAGGCACCAGTAGGCATCATTGGCCGACCGAGTGAAATATTATACATAAAGAAGTGCAAATACAGATAAAAGAAATTGTCCCATAAATAAACCTTGTAACTTTAAACCAAACCAAACCATGAATCGTACACAGGTGCAAGGCCCTAATATCCATGCATGTACACCACTCGGGCTTCCATAAGCTCAAAAGGTGCACCCGCTCATAATAAAATAGATAGATAATCAATGAACCCCGAAGAACCATCATAAAGCCCAACTCTTCACGTCATCAGATCAAGGGTCGGTTGTATGTGGGTGTAAGGTCCTAGTGTCTATGCTTGAGTGCCCCTTGATCCCCCCAAAAGCCCAGAGGGTAAACCCATGCCCAATCAAGGTATGAATAGGTGTATGGATCCATCGGTAAACAATCACAGGGCATCGCCCCAATAATTACATCTCAATCAGGTCCCCGACTTTGTGTCATCACGTGGCACCCAATCCAAAATATACATGCGTGATGGTGGGACGTATCCCTCACGGGAGAAAAAATCCCCCTCGCATAAATAATAGTGTCTCAGAATGTCAATCATGGGGCCTTGCCCTAAAATTAGAATCAACAGGGTCCTCGATCCATATTAGCCAATGTGTAACATACCCAGTGGGGTTTGCGGCCCAGAACATTGGCAGGTTCTTGGTCCTAGGAATCGATATTTGAAACATGATGCTCAGACGTTACCATCGGAACTTAGACCCCGAGGCATGTAACCTAGGGACTTGGATACTCGAGTGTGGTCGCTAATGTTAGAACAGTGACGAGAAGCATCATTTAGGACTCAAGATATCAAAACTCTCTCCACTAGTATATTCGGATCCGAAACTCCAAAGTTATATCATGCCCAGAGTTAACGTAGGCAACGATGCTCACAATATAGGTATCCCAAATATCACCATCCCTGTTATAACAAAAACTAAACCCTTGTTTTAGCTACCCAGAACCAAAACCAAGCAGCTAATAATATTACATAGGAGTGTATGTCTCAATAATCAGTGTAAGGACGGATTGAACAGACCAACATGCTATATTCCCGTCCATCACAGGTAACGAGAGTAAAACAAGGTAACAACAGTGATAGTATAAGTTTTAACAACCACTAGGCCCAACAGGAGCATTTCTACGTCAGAAACAAGTCACAGTATGGCGAGTATTAAACAAGTAGCCTCATAGTCATCATATCTCAATAACACTAGCAGCGTGCTCTCACAGACAACAACATAGGTTATTTTAGATACCTATCTCACGGTATCATCCTATAAACGACCCTTATTAGGCCTCCTATAGTCATTATTACCAGAATGTATCGAATTTACCGTATTTATAGCCAACGACACTTAGTAATATCTCACCACAACATATACTACACATATTGAACACAACTAGCATCTCAAATACATCTCAGTTAAGCATGCTCAACATTTAGCCTAATCTAAGGTTTAGGGAAATCCTAGCTTACCTGCTTATCGACACCTCGAACTCCAAATGACTCCAGCTGAGCCTTTCTTTTCTTGGAAGTCTTCCGATGCTGCTCAACTATTAAAATACAACACACAATATTAGCACGGTTAATTTGGCTATATTAACTTGAGAAACGAGTGGAATTAAACCAAATGGGCCTAAAATGGAAAAAATAAGGTTCATGTCTAAAATCTTGAACAAAACCTTGAAAAACATTCTACACGATAACTCAAGTCTATAACAAAAAATTTAGCCCAAAATGATCCTCAGAAGATCGAGAAAAAGCCCAAGAAGGAAGTGAAAAACTTTACGGAGAAAACATTCCTTTTAAAATTTTCTCAGTAAATATTCTCAAAAACCAGAGCATTTAAGCTAACACTGAGCATACCATGAGGTTCTCTTCAGAACATAGAATAGTTTAAACGCAAGTTTCACTTAATTCCGTCAAGAAATAGTTATGATATCAGCACGTAAAGTTTTCATAATTTTTGAGAAAGTATTCAGCTAAAATAGTGAATTTATCTCAAAATACGTGCCGAATCTTGAATCCAATACAATGGCATTCCTTGCAAAAAACTGTGTCATGTGGATCTTTTAATCATCGAAAAATGGGCTCCCAGAGCCATTTTTATTGTTGAATCAATTTGGAAATTATGGTTGTTCGTGAAGGGGATGGCCTATATATAGGCCACCCATACCGTCTTTGCGAATGCGGGTCGAGCCCCGTGAACACGAAGGTAGGGGCCCAACCTTTCTCCGTGAATCTAGAACCTTCTACGCAAATGTGGAGCTTTGCTGCATTTACCCTCCGTGAATGCACCAACATTCTCCGCGAACGCGGAGGGTTAATGTAACACCTGGTAAAATTACCAAAATACCTCTAGATGAGAGATGCTCGCATAACGCGTCTTCCCAAGCTCTAATGAAAAATCTGAGACCGGAATTGCGATCAGCATAAAACATTGTGTGGGAAAATGGTCTTGGTTGATTTTTAGAGCTACTGGATCAAAAGATAATTTTTCGATGCAAAAATGCAATTCAAAAAAGAGTGCGCGACATGTTCGGATCGCGGACTTGTCACGGATTCTACACTTGGATGTGATTCCAATATTTTCTACAGGATTAGAAAACTCGATCGGAAAATTATTGGAGAAAACCCGAAATTCAACCAAGTCCGTGCGGACTTGGTACACTGAGGTGTATTTTTTTCAGTTTTTTGTAAGGGGCATTCCAAACTTTTTCCAACCCCTCCTAAACTTAGAACAAGATCAAAATAGGTCGTTTTGAGTGTAAACTAGGGCTAAAGAGAAGAGAGGAAGAGCGAGGATTCAAGAGAATTGAGGGGAATTCTAGCAAGACTGATTGTCCAACTCCATACCAGGTATGTAAGGCTAATCTAAAACATGAAATTGTTCTTACATGTGCCACTTGATTGAGAGAGAATGGTAGATGGAAGTATTGAGTCTCGATACAGTTTTTTCATGAATGTCTTCTTGTAAAGTTCATCTATCCTATGAGTTTTCTAAAGTTGATGATCATCATAGACTTAACTTTATTGATTAAATGCTTTTACAAGTTACTTCACAAACCCTATATGTTATTTTATAAAAGACTGCAGGAATGAACTTAGGGATTGAGGTTAGAGCCTTGAATTGAGAATGTTGACTGTGATGGTGATGTGAGCATGATGATAGAATGAGAGACCCTAATGGTCTTGTGAGTATATAAATGAACTCTAATAATTTGTCTAATCAATTGTCCACCTAGTGATTAGTCTAAGCTTCTTGAGAGATTGATTGAGAACTGTGTTGATGAGATGATTGATATGATAGGTTGGAAGGCCCCATTGAGATAGAGTTGATGAGATGATGAGAGCCCTTATGAGACTAATTGAGATGATTGATTGAGATGGACGGTCTTATGAGCATTGAGTCTTGGGAGGAGTATCGAGCACCGAATGAGTAAGAGTAAGTCCAACTTGCACTCATTAACTACGTCGCCAAGCATAGGTGAGGATTGAACCATTACATCAGAGGTTCTCTCTTGGGTTGAAGTCCCAGAATCAAGAGTGGACTTGAAATTAGATCCCCTTGGGGATCCGATTCGTTCTTTACCTGGTAAGTATAGAACGACTGTGGCAACATCAGTGGGATTGTTGTACAATCACTGACACATAAGTGATTGTTGTCGGATAAGAGAAATGCTCAAATTGGTTCTATACTGATAGTACTCTAATTTGCTTGAGTGGATTGGATTGAATGGTATTGATAGGTCATTATCTATTATTTTTTCTTGCTTAGATAGACAATTGACATTCTGATTAAGTATCTTCTAAGTTGATGTTATTTCTATATTATTCTGCATGTATATGTTTCATTCACCCATTTTACAAACTCATACATTCCATGTACTGAAATCCATTTGGACTGCATCATGAGCGAAGATAGGTACTAGTTATCACCAATAGATGCACTATTGAGGATCTACTGCATTTAGCTGAGTTGGTGAGCCCTCCCTTACTTCGGAGGATTCTTGTTTTATTTTCATCTAGCTATTAGAATCAGACTTTAGACTAGCTTTATTTTTGAATTGAGGTAGACATGGGTCTGTCATTGGTACCAATTGATACTGATAGGGGCTTCATAGACTAAATTTGAGTTGTTGATCACATATTATGTTGAGCTAGTTTCTTTCATACTAGCCGAATTTATTGATTGGCAGATTGTCCACCTTTTATTATCATAGTATTTCGTTGATTGTTAAATATGTAACTTAAGGAAGTATGAGGAGATCAAGTGCTTCGCTTAGGGACTAGCATTAGTCTCTTAGTGCTGATCATGTCTAGGGTACCCTCCTAGGGCATGACAAAGTTGGTAGTAGAGCATAAAATCCAAGTGTCCTAGGGAGTAATATGAAGTCGTTTCTAGTAGAGTCTTGTTTATGAGTTTGTTGTTCACCACACTTTGTAAGCAGGAGGCTATAGGACATTAGGAATGATTACACTTCTTTCATGATCTGATTCGTGCGATAGAGTTAAAACTCTATGAAACTCTCTTTTAATGCAAGTGTTACGCGTTCGTAGAATTTTGATCATGCCTCCAAAAAGAGTTGTTAGAGGAAGAGGGTTTGCCGCCAGAAAAAATGTTAACCAACCTAAGCCCCAGGGACAGGATGCTCAGGACACGTCCAGAGTCCACGAGTTCTTGAGGATAAACCCACCTGCGTTCACAGGGTCTACGCCCATGAGGACCCAAAGAACTATATTGATGAGCTTTAGAAGGTGTTTCAGGTGATGCATGTGGATGATATTGATAGAGTTGAATTGGCTTCCTACCAGCTCAAGGGTGTTGCCAGACTGTGGTTTGATCAGTGGAAAAAGGGTAGAGGAGAGGAAGCCCTAGATCTAACTTGGGCAGTGTTTGAGGAAGCTTTCTTTGTGAATTTCTTTCCGATAGAATGGAGGGAGGCCAAGGTAAGATAGTTCTTGAATCTAAAATAGGTCTATATGACTATGCAGGAGTATGGGCTTAAGTTCACCCAACTATCTCGCTATGCTGGTTGTTGATATGAGGGGGAGCATGGGGTTGTATGTTGATGGGCTAAACAAAGGGCCAAAGAAAGATGGGAGGGGAGTTATTCTAGTGAGAGATATGGATATTGGGAGGTTGATGACTTATGTACAACAAACTGATGAGGAGAGGCGGCAAGACAGAGAGGAGTACAAAAATAAGAGGGTCAAAACATCCAGCCATAAGGATAGGAGGAGAGGGAATGGGAATGGTATCAGGTTTAAGTCAAAGCCAACGCCATCATCTTCTAGTGCACCTGCGCTGAAAAACGGGAATGAATAGAGGTCCTAGATCTCCTTATGTGTCTAGTAGATATGATAGAACCCCTGAGTGTCTTCTTGAACCATTTGATGTTTCTACTTCAGTGGGTGAGTCTATTATAGGTGAAAACATCTATAGAGATTATGTAGTATCCATCCCTCACAAGGATACTCTTACTCATTTGATTGAGTTAGAGATGATTGATTTTGATGTGATCTTTGGCATGGATTGGCTCCATGCCTGTTATGCCTCCATTGATTGTAGGACCCGAACCGTCAAGTTCCAATTCTTGAATGAGCCGGTCCTAGAGTGGAAGGGTGATTCTATTGTGCGTAAAGGCAAGTTTATTTCCTACCTAAGGGCCAGAAAACTAATTTTAAAAGGGTGTATCTATCACCTCATACGAGTCAAGTCAGATGATGTTGAGCCTCCTACTCTTGAGTCAGTCCCGATTATGAATGAGTTTCTTGAAGTGTTTCTTGAGGATCTGCCTGGAATTTCTCCAGATAAGGAGATTGACTTTGGGATTGATGTTCTCCTCGATACCCAACCTATCTCAATTCTGCCGTATAAGATGGCCCTTGCTGAGTTGAAAGAACAATTGAGAGATTTGCTAGAGAAGAGCATCATTAGGCCGAGTGTTTCTCCTTGGGGTGCTCCTATCCTATTCGTGTGAAAGAAAGATGGGTCCCTAAGAATGTGTATTGATTATAGGCAACTGAACAAGGTCGCGATAAAGAATAAATATCCTCTCTCCAGGATAGATGATCTGTTTGACCAACTTCAAGGTGTCTCTTGCTTCTCAAAGATAGACCTCAGATCTGGTTATCGTCAGTTGAAGGTAAGAGAATGTGACATCCCAAACACAGCCTTTAGGAGTCGATATGGCCATTTTGAGTTCTTGGTCATGTCTTTTGGGTTGACAAATGCACCTGCAGCCTTCATGGACTTGATGAATAGGGTATTCAGACAATACCTTAATATGTTCATGATCGTATGTATCAACGATATTTAGGTGTATTCGAGAGATGAGGAAGAAAATGCCAATCACCTTAGAGTGTCCTCGAGACTCTCAAAGATCATGAGTAGTATGCAAAATTTCAAAATGTGAGTTTTGGCTCAAGTCAGTGGCTTTACTAGGCCACATGGTTTTGGGTGATGGTATTCGAGTAGACACCAAAAAGATTAAAGCAGTTAAGAACTGGTCTAGACTGACCTTTCCAACTGACATAAGAAGTTTCTTGTGTTTGGCATGCTTCTACCACAGATTTGTGGAGGGATTTTCTTCCATATACTCACCATTGACTATGTTGACTTAGAAGAAGGTCAAGTTTCAGTGGTCTGATGAATGTGAGAAGAGCTTCCAGGAGTTGAAAATGAGATTGACTAATGCACCAGTTTTAACCTTGCCTGATGGAACAGAGGATTTTGTGATATATTGTGATGCGTCATGGAAGAATGTAAGAAGGAGGAAATATATATTTATATTCTTGGATTTATTGGCCATAAAGAAAGAAATTACATTCTTCATTTAAAGGCCAAAAAGTACAACATACGATCTCTATTGTTTGTTTTCCTTATTTTTATACCACCACCCTTTGAGCATAATAGAAAATTGGAAAAGCAATTAGGGGTACAATTCATAAGTTCAAGGTGGAAGAAGAAGTGGAAGGTCCCCGCCTAGTAGTGTAACTTCCTATTTTCTTTTTTTTATATAATCCTTTTGTCTTTTGTCTTTTGTTTAGTGTCAATTTTATTTTTGAAGATTTAGGGGAAGTCTGAGTACCCAAATATGAAACTTGGGAGGCACCCAAAGGAACACTGGCGCTTAGACATCCAGGTATGTTTTTTGACCCCTTATGATCTACTTTTTTTTTATTTTGTGCATTGGTGACAATGCACATCTTTTTCGATGGGATGTGGGTAGTTATGGGCCTCAATGAAGTCTGAGTAGCTTGGGTCCATAACTACCCCAATTTTTATCCTGGAGATTTCTTGCCTGTATTTTTTTTCCCTGTGGATATTTGATTTCTGTTAACCCAACATGCTTAAGATGTTTAGACAATTTGTGTACATATAGTACCGATACTTGTGGCATATAGCATGTTTTTGTGTTTTGTTTCGAAAAAATGGTATCCACTAAAAATTTTGATTAGTATTTAGATAGTAACCATGCATGTTTAGGTGTTTGATAATATCTGTTTTGATAAGTAAGGGTAAATTTAGATAAGAAGCATGATCTGAGAGTCTTTCGTTGATAATGTATGTAGTGTCATATGAGTGTGAGCTTTATTTGATAAATTCATGTGTTCTGTGCTAATACAAAACTTGCCTGGTTACTCTAAGTTACATTATAGATTAGTTTGATTAGGAAAGGATCTTAGACCATTGTTCTTAAATATTCCACTTTACCCTAAACATAACCAGCCAAATCAATGATATATCCGTTGTTCCTAATGTTTGAGCCTAACATGTACCTATTCTTTCAAAACACCTAATTAACCCAACCTTATCTAGTGAAAAATCCTGAATTTGGCCCTGGTCCTTCCTTGAACATTGTGTACCTTGACTGAGGCAAAAAGCCTAACTTGAGGGTGGCTACCAAAAGTTTCCCTGATTTTGAGGATAGATAACGTGCACCTCAACACAGGCCAAAAGCCATGTTGAGGGTAGCTAGTGTAAGGGTAAAGCACAACTAATAAGGGAGGTGAGTTAGGAATACAAAAAAAAGGATAAAAATCATGTACGAGGTGCAAGAAAAATGAAAGATGCCTTAATTGAGATCTAAAAAGCAAAATGAAATGTAAAAACAAGACAAAAAGCTGAAAATGAAAAGAAAGCACCCACAAAAGCATGAAAGAGGAAAAAGGGAGAATAAGGTAAAAATAACAGAGTTGGTAGGGCGAAACTGTAGAAAACCAAAGTTTCAAGGAGGGCCTTTAGTCACTATTTTTCTAAAATATCATATCAAAGCCAGCCCTAGCCTACTTTACAAGCTTAGAAAGTCCTAGAGTGATCCTAGTCCAATTAGTTTAAGGTCTGATTCATAAGTATAGGGGAAAACCTATAGTATTAATCATGCATAGTTCCAATGTTAAAACATGGAAATATCATTGAGTGTCAAATATGGGGCTTATTTCTGTGAGGGCACTTGCATTGCATTATTACATTAGACTTGTTCAGTGATTGTGAATTGTTGATAATACCTTGCATGTCATAGTTGTGTTGTCACATGCACTAGCTTGCATTGGTTTACAAAATAGCTATCTAATCTCATTTTGAAGAGTTGGTGTGGGTATCTGAGTCGGAGATGTATGTGATGTATGCCATTGAGTTGAGGTCTGTGTGTGACTGTATTATCTACATAGATTGAGTCTGTCGCTTGAGGACAAGCAACAATTTTAAGTTGAAGGTGTTGGTGTGCAGCCAAAATACAACACTTTTGAAGCTTAAAACTAAGGACTTTGTGTGTCTCAATGCGACTTTGGTTTTTTATATGTTTTTATGTCTATGTTTGTAGGATTACAGGTTGGCCAATGATTTTGGGGGAAATTAAAAGTTGCTGCAGATTTGTTGTTATGCGAGACACCTTACGGGCCGTAGACCATTCTATGAGCCGTAAGGTGATTTCGTGAGGAATTCCAATGAGGGGCTAAGTTTCTGAAATTACCTTCACAAACATGCAGACAAGCTGTAAATTAATGTACGAGTCGTAGAAGAGGTTTCATGCCCTGAGGGTCAGAGAATGAAGACGTTCTGAGGTTCATCAGACGAAACATCCTTTATGAGTCGTAAACCATTTTACAAGTCCTAAAGGGGTGTCGTAAAGGAGAAGTCCAGTTTTCCAGCAATAATGTACAAGACCCCAATTACGGGTTGTGAACTTCAATACGGGCCGTAAAGTACTGTCATAGAGTGTGCCGACCAGGTCTCCTAAGTTGTTTAGAATTTGAATTTTAATAATTATAAATAGGTCTTTTAGGTTATTCTTCATAAGTTCTCACCACTTCACGTAAGTTTAACTTAGTTTTAGGTTAGTGCTCAGAGAACTCTTTTTTTTAGAGAGAAAATTGTGAGAGAGTCTTTGAAAAAACTTGTGGTTTAATTCAATCTTCAAGCTTGTGATTTCATTAACGTTGGATTTACTTGTTCTTAATTCAGTTGTGTAACTGTTAGTAATGTTTTCTAAATTTATAATCTCTTCATCTACGCAAAGCATGAGTAGCTAAATCCATAACTAGGGTTGTGGGAACCATGAAGAACTAACAAAGTAAAACTGGATAATTCACGATTCTTGGAAGGTGTATATGCATGTATGAATTAACTCTCTTCATTTTGCATGTTTTCTGATAGTGGCCAACATTAGAACCCACCTAGTGTTACCAACTGGACAAAGGTATTAATGAATAGAAAAAGAGATTGATTAACAGGATTCGATTAATGTGTTCTCGTCTAATGTCATGACCTGGGAATAGGGCCTAGACCTGACACGGCGAATGGGAACCCGAGCATCCCCAAACAAGCCTCAAGTATCTAAATCCATATCATCGATTCATGGAAGACATACAAATAGCAACACATAGTTCTAAGGGGCGGGAGAATAGGACTTACGCTATAGGGGTAATATGGGGCTAGGGACTTTCCACATTTTCACACTGAAATATGTGTATAACCAAATACGAATGCCTCTAATCAAGATGGAACGGGGGCCAGGACATGTTCCGAGCTCGCCGTCAAATGAAAAAGGAACTCGAAGATAGTAAAGGTAAAGGAAGATGGCTCATCCTTGGAATATGATGCTCACCGCAATACTCTTCTGAATCGGACTACTCGTCAAACTGTTGATACTCGAAGTGCTCGGCCCCTACATGGTAAAATCGTGTAGGCATAGAGTATGCGTTAGTATGTTTGAATGTACTAAGTATGCGGGCATGCAATGCATATGACTTACCAAACCTGCATTTCAATGTTAGATGACAAGGGCACATAATATAAAAAGAATCTTATATTCAAGGGAGAAATATACAAGATGTCATGAAATTCATGATGCATGAATGAAATGATGCTCATATATACCGGGGATGTGACCTCAACCGGCATGCGTAAGACCAAGCGAGCTATTACTTGGAATCCCGATAAAAAACCCTCACCGGTACAGAGGTGGTCTACTTGCCAAAGGTAAACCATACTTCAACTTACGGGATCCCGTCCCATTTCGTATGAAGCAACCTCCTTACAGGAACCACTCCTATTTCGGTAAGGATTTTTCATATAGCATATCATATCACATAACACTTCAACTTACGGGAACCCATCCCATTTCCTATGAAGCCACCTTTCTTATGGGATCCCATCCCATTTCGGATAGGATTCTCATAACCCATGCTAGGCACATAGTTCGAGAAAAGGGAGAGGGCCCTTGGGATATCCCTAACGTCCTCAATCCATCTGTGCTAAGTCGACATCCCACGAGAATACTTATACATATACATGCTTTCAAGAGATACAATATTCTTTTCAAATCGTAGTTTATTTCATCACCATTCAATGCACATTTAGGCTCAAACATCAAATCATAAGGCATAATCATGATACTCATGCAAGGAGTAGCTCATTCACATATTCAAAATGGTGCAAGCACTCGAGATGCTCCAAGATCCATAATCATAAGACATATCTGTGATCACATTCTTATCATAACGAATATCTTATCAAAATCATATCATAATCGTTTCATAGAACATAATTGGGCTTAACCCACTTCATAATTTCCATATAAATCAATGTCCATGAATGCAAATGCAATGCATGATGTGAGGATGACATGAGTAACAAAGATTCAAGTTAAAATCAACATCATACTATGAAATTGAATAAATCCATAATTAAATCAACATCTAAATCACAATATAAGTCACCCATGCATAAATCAACTTTAAAAGGGGACATGCATGTTCATAACTTCATATCTCAATGTAAATCATTATAATAGTGATCAAAGTAGATTAAAATCATAGGTAAAGTACAACCCATATATCAATTGGATTTAATAAAATCAAATAATGAAAACTCACATTTAAAGTAAACTATATTCATGAAATCAATTGAAAAGAATTTTGGGTCTTCTTGGTTGAAAGGGACCAAGAATCAATCCCACATACCTTGATTGAGGAGCTGAATTTGGGGAAGGACTTAGCTTGAATTGGACTTCAATTAAACCCTAGCCTTGAACCTTGAGAGGGGAGAGTAGAGAGTATTTGGGAGGTGATCATATGAGGGGTAGAAGATTTTAGGAGAATGAATTAAGAGGGGAGGGATATCAGCTGAATTAGGGGTTTAGGATAGGTAAAAGGTCACAATTCATAATTAAAATAAACCGGAATTACATAAATGCCATTAATGAAACGGGCAAATATTGGAACCATTAGGTCTATATGGTTGCCTACACGGTCCGTGAGTTGCCAGACGGACCATAAACAGTGACCGTGAACCATCACTTAAGAAAATTTCACAGAGCCAACACTGGGAATTTATTCGAGGCTAAGAGGTACCACACAGACGACTTCATGGTCTGTGTGACTCCACACGGGCCATGACATGGACCGTGTGATAGAACTTAAAATAATTTCTACACGAAAAAGTTACGAGATGGTACTTCCATACTTAGAAAAATTATACATGGTGAGTTACACGGAGGGCCACACAGCCCGTGACACATCACACGAACCATGTGAGTGGCCGTGGGCCCTCACTTGGTCAAAACTTTCCTCCGTCTCAAATTTCCCCTACCATGAGCTGGACCAAGTGTCCCTCCACGGGAGGCCACACGGTCCGTGTGGCTTCCCGTGTGGGCCTTCCGTAGAGCAATGCCTGGTAGCTTTGCTCGAGATAGTATCAAAAGATCCAGTAAAGCCACTCAAAAAACATTCGGGTCCTTACATCTAATCAACCAAACTGGGGGAAGGGGAGGTTGTATTAGGACTTATAGGTAATGGTTAGTAATGCACACTATAGAGATGTGCACACTATGGAGATGCGCCAAGTCGCATAGTGAAATTTGTCTCTTCTCTTTGACCGAAGGGCTTGGTGAACTTAAATTACCATCTTGCATGTTATACACTAGACAAGAATTAGGTTATTCGGTGATACTGAGTTGGGGAATCATAGGGAACACAATACCCTAGTTGTTGTCCTTTTATTGATCTTTCTCTCATGATAGTCAGTTAGTTTATTTTTCTCATTGATTTTTGCAAACCCCCCTTGGGGAATTGAGTTGATTTACTGCTGGGATTGTATGTTGATGAATTTGTCTTGAGTCTACATATTCCCTGTGGGTTCGACCCTAACCTTGGTTAGGTTCTATTTTTTGACAGCGACCGCTTTATCCTCTAAAAAAGAGGTGTAACTTGGGCGACATCATCTTTCATTGGCACCAATTGATTGTGATAGATGCTTCATAGACTAGAATTGAGTTGTTAATCAGATATTGTGTTGAGCTAGTTTCTTTCATACTAGAAGGATTTATTGATATGACTATTTGAGACTCTGATTGTCCACCTTTTATTATCATAGTCTTCAATTGATTGTTAAATATGTGGATTGAGGGAGTGTGATGAGGCCAATTGGTTCACTTAGCGACTAGTAATAGTCTCTGAGTGTCGTCCACGTCTAGGGTACCCTCCTGGGATATCACATTTAATTTGTATGGTGCTGCACCAGCTTAGTTCCAAACTTCCCTGGGGTATTCTCGGGGCATCCGATCTCCGTTTTTTGCAAATAAATAGTTTCACATGGATTTCGACGCTCTAGATCTAACAGTGTAGTCAAAATTTCCAATGAAGCATCATACAGAAAAAAGAGGATCCCACATCTTTCCGGCTAATTTTAGTTAAAAGAACCGAGGAGGTCAAAATGCAACCGGATGTCCCCGTCAACTGAAGAAGGTCCAATATAGTCTGTTTTTCACATTCCGGAGTTGATCGCGCCATCAGTTTTAAATTCTAGGTTGTTTAGCTGGATTTTTACAGAAATGCGTTGAACTCATTTTGCAACTTTTAGCCCAAAATCAAACCGGGGCCTTCCATCCTCGACCAACGCCCCTCCTAGCACAAATAGGTCATTTCAAAATTTATGAAACCATCAGAATCCCATCCCAAAATTGATGGTTGATATTCCATCCTGAATAACGATAGATTCGTAATGGAATAGCCATTTTGTAATATGAATAACGATAATTTTTTAAATTATGATATAACGACGGATTTGAGATGGAATATTTATTTCTTTGCTAGATATTACCACCTAATTTTGCCTATGGATTTAGCAATAAAGTAGATATGAAAAATTTAATTAGTATCCCATGACGAAATCAGTGATGGAAAAATATTTTCTAGACTTTTATATATATATTTGTAAATGTATATCATATAGTGACAAAACTTTCATTGATAGAATTTATTATTAATGAATATATTTATTTGTTAGCGATAGATGTTATAATTCGTTATTAAGTCCGCCACAAAATTATCACAAAGTCATACCTTCTAGGGCACAAATTCATTTCAAAACTTTCATCTCTGTTATGAAACTCTCGGATGGAACTTGCTGTCTCCATCTTCGATCAAATTCTCCCTCTTCTCTGATGAAACTCTCATCTCGTTCCATCTCCATCTCAGAAGTAAGGTTCCCTCTTCTTTGACGAGCTCTCAAGATCTTATCTCTTTCAATTTTATTTAGCTCTCCATCTTTTTAACTCTTAACTCTTTTCAATTCTTTTAGCTTGAAGCAAGATTAAAGTGCTTGGAAAATAGGACTTTAGTAGTTTTGGTGTTCTGAAAATATGAATTTTAGTAGTTTGAGTGCTCTAAAAATAGAGATTTTGACAATTTGGGTATTCTGAAATAGGGATTTGTCAGAAGTAAGATTTTTTGACAATAGGGGATAGGGTTAAAGCAAGCCTTTGAGCTTAGGGTTCAATCATTTAACTAATTTACTTATATTTACTTTTGTGAAGTAAACAACACATTAGTTTGTTTATGTTTTATAATGCAGCTAATTTTCATTATTTGTGACTATTGATTAGCGGTTCATTTTTCCCCTGCAGTATTATTATTTTACAATCAGTTGCTATATTACTATTATTTATGAATATGCGGTCTTGAACATCAGCAATGTACTGTCATATCCAAAATCATACCTAGTCATTGATGAATTTAATGCAATTATGCAATCTCATAATCAATTATATGAAGCCGCAATAACATATATTGAATAAGGAATTTCTAAGAGTAAGTATAATTGAATAAACTCCCATGGAAATGAGATTATCACATACGGTCTGAAAAGAAGGTTGGGAGTGACAGAGTGATAAGTGGAATAGATAGGAAATTAAGTATAATTTTATTTGGTTATTTTAATATGAATATGTAAGAATTGAATATGGAAAACCACTCTTTTCTGAGCATTTCTTTAGAATGTTTGACTTGAGCCAAAACTAGGAGTAGCATAGAAAAATAAAAAAAATTGGGTGGATAGCTAAAAATGCTAGAGGCAAGCCAACTCATATGCAACTTCACCAACACGCCTTAAAACCTCAAATAACCCAATATATCAGGGGCTAAGCTTGCCCTGCCTTTCGAACCTCTTCATGCCCTTCAAGGGCAATACACACAAAATTTCTTCTAACCAACACCAAGGGATAGAGGGCGGTGTCTATAGTGTGCATAACTCTGTTGGCGGCTCTGAGCTGTCCTTAACTTGTCCTGAATTACCTGTACTCTAGCTAAAACATCCTGAAGAAGATCTGTGTTGTGCGTCTTAGGCTTGAAGGACTCAAACCAACCAATAGGAATGCAACAAAACCTATTATATAGGGCCTCAAATAGGGCCATTTGGATACTTGAATAGTAGTTGTTATTGTACGCAAACACCTCTAGGGAAAAAATGATCCCATTCACCCTTAAACTCCTATAAATACGCCTACGACATATCCTCTAGGACTTGAATAATAAGCTTTGACTGACAATCTATCTGGGGTTGAAAGGCAATACTAAGGTCCACCCAGCTGCCTAACTCCCTCTGAAAAGCCCTCAGAAGCTAGATGTGAACTTTGACACTCGGTCTAAGATAACAAACATTGGAACCCCATGTAAACGGACCACCTTTTGTATATAACCTCGAGCTTGCCGCTACATATTATAAATATATTGTAGTAGGAGGAAATGAGCAGACTTGGTCAATCGATCCATGATGACCCATATAAGATCAATACCTTTGGATGTCCGGGGCAAACACATCACAAAGTCCATCATGATCTGCTCCCACTTCCACTCGAGAATGGGTAATCCCTGAAACCCTTACTAGGCCTTTGATGCTCGGCCTTCATCTATTGACAGCTAAGAAAATGGGACACATAGTTTATGATATCTCTTTTCATACCGTACAACTAATAATACGGTCTCAAATCATAATACATCTTCATACTGCCCGTATGGATAAAGTATCTGGAGTGATGGGCCTCACAAAGGATAAAATGAATAATATCTCCCACTATGGGAACACGTAGGCGATTGTCATACCATAATACCCCCATCTAAATCTATAGAACCCCGATCACCCTTTCCTCGCAACACCAACTCCCATAACCCAACTAATGTCTCATCCTCAGACTATCGGCCACAAATCTAATCAAGTAAAGAAGATCCAGCCCTAATAAAGGCTAATATTCTGCCAGAGTCTGAATGGTCCAACCTAGCCATCCTATTAGCTAAGGACTGAATGTCCAAAGCTAAGGGTTACTCCATAACAGATAGGTAGGCTAAGCTGCAGATACCTCCGCTTTTTGGCTCAAGGTGTTTGCTACCCTGTTTGTCTTTCGTAGATAATAGATAAATCATAATCTCCTAGGAGCTCAATCCAAAATCGTTGCTTGAATTTATGTCCCTGTGGCTCAGAATGTATTGAAGGTTGTGATGGTCTATATAAATCTCATAAAGAACCCAATATAAGTGGTGTCACCACATCTTTAGTGCAAAGACTAGTGCCACCAACTCTAGATCATGAGTAGGGTAGTTGTGCTCATGTGGTCTGAATTGGCAGGAGGCATAGGTAACAATTTGACCTTACTACATCAAAACAGACCCTAAACCACATCAGATGTGTCACAACATGTAGTAAAACCCATGCCTTCGACTAGAAGAGTCAGGATAGGTATGGTGGTGAGTAACTCCATGAGCCGATAAAATCTCGACTCACACTCCTCTGACCATACAAAAGGGACACCCTAGCGGGTCAATCAAGCATTACTAGTAGAGAAGCCCTCAACAAAGTGTATGTATTACCCAGCCAATCCGATGAGGCTCTATGCCTTGTGATAGATGTAGGCCTAGCCCAACCTCGAATAGCCTCAATCTTTATCGGATCGACTATAATTCCCTTATTGGACACTATAATTCCCTTATTGGACACTATGTGTCCCAGAAATCTCCCAGAGCTTAGCATTAAGATAATGATCTCTCAAAGTCTTGAGCACAATACTCAGGTGTTGAACATCATCTACTAAAATATCATTGATGAATACAATCACCAATAAGTCAAGCTAAGGCCTGAGTACTCGGGTCATCAAATCTATAAAGGCAGATTACTAAGCCTAGATGACACCACCAGGAACTTGTAGTGGCCATAGCAGGTTCGAAAAGCAGTCTTAGGACATCTTTTGCCCTAATCCTCAACTTGTGGTAATCAAATCTCATATCAATCGTAGAAAACATAACAGCACCTTAAAGATTATCAAATAAATCGTCAATATGAGGTAGGGGATAACAGTTCTTCACTGTTACCTTATTAAGATGCTTGTAACCTATGCACATCTGCAAGGTCTGGTCTTTCTTCTTAACAAAAAGGACAAAAGCACCCTATAGTGACACACTCGGGTTGATGAACATTGTACCTAAAAGGTCCTCAAGATGAATACTAAGCTTTGGAGCTCTGCGGGAGCTATCCGATAGGGTGGAACTGAGATGGGATTATTGCCTGGCTTTAGATCTATGGTAAAATCAATGTCTCTCACTAGACGTAGGACAGGTAGGTTGGTGGATAACACATCAATAAACTCCTAGACCACTAAGACAAAATCAATAGAAAGAGTCTCACTGAAAACATCATGAACATAGCCTAAATAAGCTAAATACCTAGCATGGAATATATAATCCCTATCGATACGCAGCTATAAGCACTGTGCCAAAAGTCCAGAGGGATACAAGGCAAGGCTAATATAACGGTCTTGACATAACAATCCAAAATCACATGATGAGGAGATAACCAATCCATGCCTAAAATAACATAAAAATCTAGCATATCAAGTAAACTATGATTTGCCCAAGTATCATGCCCCTAAATAGTAACCACACAGGACCTGCATACCTGATACACTATTAAAAAATCCCTTACTAGAGTAGAAACATGAATCGGCACCTCCCCCGGCTCCGAAACAATAGCCAAATATGGAGCAAAATATATAGACACATATGAGAAATTAGAACCTAGATCAAATAGAGTTGAAGTAGTATTTTGGCATATATAGATAGTACAATCGTCAGATGCGTTTGCCTCTTCCCCCCCCCCCCCCCCCGGAACTGCATAAAAGTGTCCCTATCGGCCTCCACCTTGGTCATCTATCCTAAATTTGGGCTCTGCCTCTATGACCCTGAACCTGATATTCATCCCCAGGTGGAGGTGGCAATGTTGATATAGGATTGGCTCAATGGGGAAACTTTTTGTCTCAGTGATCAAGTGAACCCCAAACATAGCACCCCCAAGTATGATCTCCCATCGATCACCCAACTGCAGTATGTAGAAAGTGAATCTAACGCTCTTGAGCTCTGGCTTGGACTGGGACCACTCTAGCATGACTAGCTGCCCTCTGAATTTGGTAGAATCACTTGAATAGATCGGCTAGATTGACCTTGTTGATATCTACCCTGAGGAAACCTCTAGTTGGGTCTATCATAACTATCTCTACCCTTAGTCTGAGAGCCAATATAGCTACCCTGATGCCTAGCTTTCTTGTCGATGCCCTCTTGGGCCTCGCAATAAATGTGCTCCATAGTGCGAGTATGGTCAACCACATCTAGAAATGAGCGACCTACTGAGACTACTCTGATCCACCCTCAACTAAAATCTCTACCCATGCACAAAACATTTAACCCCCTCCTCCTCTACTAAGAGAGTTGGTAAACTTAGCCTCGTACTCTAAGACCATTACAAGACCTTTCTCCAACCTCATAAACTATTTTTGAAAGTAGTCCCTGACGCTCCGGGGAGTAAATCTAGATAGAAAGCCTTTAAAAACTCTACCCACAATAAGAGTGGTGATTCAATAGTATGAGTGCCACCATTGGTTGGCTAGCCCACAAAATGGATGAGCGGTGAACTTGGCCCCTCTAGACTCTACAAGGACTAGGGACTGAAGTTGCTCACAATAGGTCATCAAGAACTCCATAGCATCCTCGTTGGTGGCCACAGAAAATGTTAGTGGTGACAATATCTAAAATATTCTCAACGTCTTCTACTCTTGTAATGACATGGAAACCTTTGGGGTAGCAAGCTAGGGTGCAATAGGTGGTGGTATGAATGATCCTCAAGAACTAGTAGGGAAGGCTAATAAGGTTGTTTTGGCTTGTCGAGAGATGGGGCGATGGCCTTTTGTAATCCCCCTAAAGCAGTAAAAAGTTGAACAATGGCTTCCAGCATGGTTGAAGGCATGGTTGGTGCGGGTGGGGGCAGTGCTAGTGTTGGCCCCTCTGACTGTGAAGGAATAGTGTGTCCAAATGTCCCTCTGTGCACTCTGGGGATGCATCCCTATCTGGTGCTAGAGCTACACCCCGCAGTCGACCTCTAGGATCCATAAACTATGAAAGATTGCAACAAGTCTTCATGAAACCAATAAGATACATGTTGCACGAAAGGATAAGAAATAGAGAATATTTCCTAAGTGACATCCTGTAGCTTCCTGAGGATAGGGCACAGATAACTTCACACCGATTCGCAGGACTCTATTAGATGTTAGCTTTGTATGAGTGAGACCAATGAGCTTGAGGCTCTTATACCAACTTGTCGCAATTCAATTTCTTAAGTCATGACTGCACCCACCATAACCCACCAATAGGTGAGCCAACCCGTAACCCAAAACTATAAGTAATGGGTGTACAGGGGAAACTAACATAATCTAATATATATAAGACAATGTGCATGAATAAAAGAAGAAATCAAATTGAATGTATACAAGGATCCCTCCCAAAACTTGGAAGTCGCTAGTATAGAGCTACTACAACAAAATAAAGAGTACAAGTCACAAAAGTGGACAAAAAATATGTACAAGATCTAGCTAGTCTCAAAAATATACTAAAGGATAGGCCACCAAACTAAAGGAGACAATAACTATCCAAAATACCAAAAGCTTACCCTGGTCTCGATGTAGGCAGCAACAGGCTCGATCAATCAATGCTAATAATTGGTGCTAAGATCTACATCACGAAAGTAGATGCAGAGTACAGTATAAGTACTAAGACAACATGTACTCATACACATCATAAGAGGACTAAGCAGAAGAGGTAAAAGTAATATGAATTAGTGGAATAAACCTAAAACAGAGTCAAGTAACTATAAAAGGTAAAGTAAATGAACAATCATGCAAGTTGGGAGAATTTGGACAGAATTGTTATGCTATTTACACCCAGCCGGCCCTTTAAAAGCCTGGCAAAGACATAGAATGTCTATTACTATGAACACTAAGAAAATAGAAAGTCTACCACACTGAAAACTAAGGAACCGAAACTAATCCCCAACCATGAATGCCTGAGGATAGAAGATTGCATGGGAATTGTGTCCCAAGGCTGAGACTACTCCTACTCGGATGCTCGCCTGATTAATAAGGGAGGTCAAGGCCAGGACTACTACTACTTAGATACTCATCGGATTAATAAGAAATACCGAGGCTAGGACTACTGATATTCGGATGCTCATATAATTAATAAGGGAGACCGTGGACAGGACTACTACTACCCAGATGCTTGCCTGATTGATAAGGGAGTCGAGGCCGGGACTACTGCTACCCAGATGCTTTCCTGATTAATAAGGGAGGATGAGTCTATGACTACTATTACCTGGATGCTTGCCTGATTAACTAGCCGATGGTGTCAATCTTCCCTTCCTTCAATTTGCATGATCACGGATACCGAAGATCACCTTCCTTGGGGAATAAATTCAATTCTAACCAATGAATCACCAACCGAAAATGAAATCAAAGTGGAACAGCCCTAACCTTACCAACAGAACTCAAGGACATCAAACTTAGGAAATATGGATGATAGGGTGTTAAATCAGGAAAGTTACTTCCTAGCTAAGGTTTAAATACCAAACTCCAATCTATTGCACCATTCGACAGGGATCTAAGTCCACGGGAATAACGTCGGGATGTCTAAAGCAAGTTTCAGTCCTCCTATACTAAGGCCAAAATCCTCCATAACACTAACATATAGGGAAAACAGTGCCACTAACATTAATAACAGCTAATAACAATAATAATAGCTAATAAGGAAGTTTTCATATACTTTTGACCACCTAAAAAGCCCCTAATAAAGGTATAAAACATGATTTCTAAACCTAAGGCATACAAATAAAATACCCAGCCCCGAATTCCAACTATTCCGGCATGCTTTCACACAAATTGGCACAACCTAATTCTAAAGAAAGGAAAGTTGTGACCTACATGTAGGCTGATCACACATGCTTCAACACAATCAGCTAGAGCTTTTACCTTTCAAATGCATCCACGTTGTTAAAAATAGGTTCACAACATCATTTGGTCATTTAGACACTAAATTCGCATGAAACGAAGATGGATCAATTTCAGGTCCTAAAATGGAAAATATGGATTTTGGATTCAAAATTCTGGAATTGATCCCAAAAACTCGTGAAAAACAACACCTTAAGCTCAACTAACAACTAGACTCAATTCAAGATCAGGAAACACCAAAAAATAGATAAGCAACAAAAATTCTAAACTTTAAGCTAAAAATAAGAAAGTAAGTAGCAGTTATAGGTGATCCTTGCGGAATTCCACACAATTTAGACCCCAAAAGTACTGAAAACAGATCTTGAACGCCCAAGATACCATACCACCAAAATCTATTCCAAAAATTCACTATGTAGCAGCTAAAAAAGTATTTTTATCTCAAACAAAACTTCTAACCAAGTTTTCGAGCTCACCACTGCATTCCTCGTGAAATTCCATCCAAAATGGACCCCTGAATCGCTAAAATTGAGCTCAGTTTAAGGAAAATATCACCCTTAGAAGTAAGAACTTGAAGCTGGTAGTGAACTTACAATATATCAGAGTGCGCATCACTTTGTTCTCTATGATCGTGGTGAATGGTGCTCTGGATCACAGAGCATAGAGAAAATGACCTCCGCGATCGCGGATGGTCCCCCGAGTTTGTGAAGGTCAACCCAACTGGGCCTCCGTGATCGCAGATAGGATCCACATTCGCAAAAGCCAAGTTGTCCTGACCCTCATGATCATGGTCGATATTAGCCGAATAGCTGATTTTCCTCAACTCTGAAATTTTTTATGGGGCACTCAGAATTCATCCAGAACCATGTGCACGGTAACGAATAATGCTATCTTGCCAAATTTGATGTTTCAAACTCACTGGCACCATTAAACATTTCATACAAGATCATTACGACTATACGGGTCCCACTTCTGCGATCATTTTTAGCTAAATTCCACCGTGGGGCTTGACACGAGTTTGGAAGCCTTGGAAATCGAATGAATGGTCATTGCAAGCCTAACTATACATTTCAAAGCTATTCGTTCTCAGAATGTTTATTTAGGCACATTTTCCAAAGATATTGACCAAAGTTAACTGTTGTGCAGTTTTAAAGGTTAAACTGTAAAACTCAATACAAACTCACACTGAAAGCCTAGATACTCAAGTTGACCATGCTTCTAGCCTAATTTGTTTATTCAGGAGCTGATGAAATAGTCAGAATTTCGCTCCTAAGCCATTTACCTATATTTTACACCAAAATCAATTTTCAAGGTATAAGGCCTTCCAAAACATAACAAATTGCACAACATCCAAAACAAATAATAAAGTGGCCGAGCTACCAGTGTCAGCATGTCATAAATGACGTGGGGTCTCTATGGGAATTCCCTAAATAAAAAAATAACAAAGTATAGGTAAAATGACCCAGAAGGTCATTACATTAACTAGAAAGAAGATTGATGTCATTATCTTGAGACTATTCGAATTTGCGTTATTTTTAAAAGATTGGTGAACTATTCGGAGAATTATTATTGGGTTGTTGTGGGTGTGTTTTGAGATTATTTATAGTTGGATCAATGTAATCTAGACTTTAAATTCTTCATTGGTCTTATTTGTTGGAGGAAGACATTCTAGACTTTGACTTCTTTATTGGTTTTATTTGTTGAAGGAATTGTTGTACTTATAGAGGAAAGTCATGTGATTGTCTTCAAACTATGTTTTTTGAAATAAAGGTTTTTGTTTTTACTAATATCTTTTGTATTTAAAGGTACTACTTTAACTAGCATTTTAAACAAGTTTGTAGTGAATGAAAGTACTGATGTAATAGTTACAAGATTAGCTTGATGAGAAAAAATCACTATGACTTAAATTTGGTTATATTTATAGATATGAACACTTGAACCTTGTAAAAGTTATATCAATAATTGCATTAGTGAAATGGTATTAATATTTTGGGATGCCACAATATAGAAAGAATATCATATAAATTGGAAAATGGTGGAATATTTAGGTTCCTTCAAATTTCTTGTTACATTATATTTACAAATCTAAATACACGCACAAGCAACCATTTATAAGTGAAAAAAGGGATTGAACTCAATAGAAAACACCAAGAACTTCCTCCAGCATCTAGGTACAAGGACTTGTTTGTATATTATAAGAGCTATATAATAACACATAGTTCCTCTCAATCTCAGAGATGCTCAACAAATCATATATCCAAATAACAAGTTTGCATAAGCGTATATTAAGAGTATCTTAACATGCATGCTAAGTGTATACACTTCAACATATTAGTCTAAAGAGTAGAAGATTAATATTTATTTGTTTATATAAGTGGAGATCTATACCAGTGTCCTATTGTTTGAGCTTGCAAGAAAGATGATCTGATAGGTCCTATAGCTAGAGATAAGTTCTTTAATAATTGTTGGTGATGGAAGATATTAGAAACTGATAAAGTAATAACTAGTACATAGTATTTTTTTCGTAAATAAACAGTTTTTTATTAGCAGTAAGAATTACAATCCAAAAAAGAACTAAAGCTATAGCAACTTTATGTCATCAACAGTAGTATCTTACTTCAGCATAACTATAGAACTCATTCTATGTGATTACACAAGATAAGAATTAAGAGTTCTTAGTCTTATTTTCACACCTCCAAATGTCCAATAGTAGATCAAGTTCCGCAGCAAGTCGCCCCTGTAGTGAGGAAATAAGAGCTTGTTTCCGTAGAGAAGAAGCTCTAAGGTACAGTGCACCTGACATCGCTTTCTCTTATACAACCACTAATGGTAAGAGAACTGTTTTTGCTCCACTGAAAGGGTAGAGGCAAACCACTAAGAAGCAGTCGGTCTTCACTATATTCTTAAACCCAGTAGACTAACTCATTTTACTATCCATAGTTTTGTAAGAAATGCAACTGCTAGGTTGCCGGGAAGTGTTGGGACTAGAACTGACATTTGCGTTTTAGTGAGGGACTGACAATTCATTGTTGAGGACATTATTAATTTACAACTTAATAAAGTTATTAGAGGAACATTGGACCGTTTGCACTATAAAGATCATCCTTGTGTAAAATATGACAATAACAACGTCTATGGACCTATTTACACGGAAATAGACAGGGTGAAGATTTTTAATATGGTTCGAGTTGAACACTGAAGTGAACTCTGTAAACAAAAGATTGAAGATTTTAGTTGTTATCATTTCTTTGTATTGCTACATTTCTGCACCTACTAATCATCTACTCTAAGAATTTAAAAAAAACAAGCAGCACTTCTATCCCGAAGATGCAGCAATACAAAGACATGATCACAACTGGAATCTTTAATCTTTTGTTTACAGAGTTCAACTCGAACAAAATTAAAAATCTTCACCCTATCTATTTCCATGTAAATAGGTCCACAGACATTGTTGCTTGTCATATTTTACAAAAGGATCATCTTCATAGTGCAAACGGTCCAATGCTCCTTTTACAACTTTATTAAGTTGTAAATCAGTAATGTCCTCAACAATGAATTGTGAGTCCCTCACTAAACACAAATGTCAATTCTAGTCCCAACACCTCCAGGAAACCTAGCAGCTGCATCTCTTACCAAACTATGGATAGTAAAATGAGGTGGTCTATTGGGTTTAAGAATATTGTGATGACGAATCCTTTTTAGTAGTTTGCCTCTACGCCCTTTCAGTGGAACGACAACAGATTTTTTACCATCAATGATTGTATAAAAGAAAGCGATGTCAGGTGTGCTATACATTAGAGCTTCTTCTCTATGGAAACAAGCTCTTATTTCCTCATTACAAGGGCGACTTGCTGCGAAACTTGATCTGCTATTGGACATTTGCATCAGATAGATACTTTAATTGAGTTAAACTCTATCATACAAACTTCATATACTCAATTTGTCTGTAACTCCATGAATTAGGGTTATGGGGCACATGGAAGAACACAATCCATGTTCTGGTTAGCGTTACGCACCTGGAAGTTTTGATTTTCGTAATGGCTTGGAAAAAGTCACAAGATCCCCTTGAAACCCTAGCTTTTTTCCCCTTGAAACCTTGCTCTAACTTGGAGAATGTATTTTGGCATGAAACAGTTGAATGGATATGTTTAGGGACTTGTTTAGCTATAAAAACACCGAGTTAAGGCTTTGAAAGAGGGAAAAAGACCAAAATAACCCTTCTTAAAAATACTTTCACACATGTCAATTTACGGCCCATAGAAAGCCATTCGAAAACTTTTGGGAAATATTTTGGGGTCTCTAGCTCCATTCCACGAGCCCAAACAACTGCCCGTAGAAGCATCTACGATCCGTAGTTGGGTCCGTCAAGTTAGGGGCTCAAAAATTGACTTTCAGAAGTTTTTCCACGAGTTACCAGGATAGGCCATCATTCAAACCCACGGCCATAGGTCAGTTCGTAGTTATGTTCTATTCTAGCAGTCCGCAGTAAAATGATCATAACTTTTGACATTGAACTCAAAATGAGGTGACATTGGGGCGTTGGAAAGCTAATCAAAGAGCTTTTCATTTGGTTGGTCATAGACCATCTTATTATTTGTATGCTAAAAGTTATGGTCATTTAAAGTTGACCCTTGCATAATCTAACACAAAAAACTCAATCAATAGGAAAGTTGTGAACTCGGCATAAGTACTAGAGGTCCCTTATGACCCTAATCCACTTCCCATATGTAACAATGAGTTTTGAAACATAGGTACATGTATGAATACAACTATGGGGTATCAACACCATTTTTCAGACATAGGTAGTATAAGTGCATTCAAAATACAAGTAGTTTTATTTCTCTCCAAGCTAGTTGCACATAAAGGACATTCCAAAGAAATGCCAATCCCCCATCTATAAAGCCTTTCAATTGTAGCCCAATCTTTCCAACGCTACTACTTGAAATATAAAAAATTATTTTAGTGCTTCTAAGTTGTTACATACTAGTCTTCTCCATGGAACTTTAGGGAAAGAGTCTTGCATTTCTCTATATAGCTTCTGAATGGAAAAAGTTTTGCATAGAAAGATAATGATCATTATCATAGCCTGCTGATTCAAAGTACTTTTTTCCTTTCAATATCTTCATCAACAAATAAAATGCTTGTTTTGCTTCAATATCCAATTCAGAGCCACCCTTTATTTAGTAACTATGTACCCATCTCACCCATAGTTTTTCTTTCTTTGTGGCTTAGGCACCATAACCATTTTGCAATAGTTGCTTTGTTCCATATCTTAATATCAATGATATTGAGTCCTAGCAGTGTTGAGTTTGTATAGTTGATCCCATGCGATAAGAGCGTTTTTACTAACATCACCTTTTCCTATCTATAGATACCTTCTACCTGTCTGAAGATACCTTCTACATATAGATACGATCATAGAAATTACCTTTTTAGGGAGAACAAAATATGTGACAAGTAGTTATAAATAGATTGTCATGAGTTGTACCCTTCTTCCATAAGAGAGGATCCTTGTTGTCTATGTTATAATCCTACCAATCTTTTTGTCCAATAAGGGTTGGCATTGGAGAATAGAAAGCCTTTTAGTACTAAGGGGTATCCCTAGGTACTCACATAGAAGATTTCCCTTGTTAAACCCCATAATATTTCCCTTTTAGATAGACTTTTAACCTTAGGAATCAGAGTTACTATAGTACAGTTATAGCTTTATACATAGTGCGTGTCTCAAACAAATGAATCACTATTATGGTCGCCTGTTTCTCGATAATCTTCCAGGTTTTCTTAAAGAAAACTGCATTTAGTCCATCATATCCTGGGACTTTCTCATTATCAATACCTTGCTTTAGCATGAAGTAGTTCATCTTCAGTGACTAAGGCAATGCGATCCAGTTGTTGTTTCCTATTTGATAGGTAGTCATCCCCAATGACTCTTGGATTAACAGCACGGAGGCACTACCTAGTAGCTGCTAATAAAAGTTTAAGTTCTCCATTTCAATGCCTTCGAGGGTGTTCGTTAGATTGCCATTTGTGTCCAACAATTTCCTTATCTGATTTTGGACTTGACTGCATCGCATTAAAGCAAAGAAGTACTTAGAGTTAGAATCTCCTGTTTTGAGCTAGTGAACTCTGGCCTTCTACTTGAGTATAGTTTCCTCAATAGTATATACTTGTACAATTATAAGAGAAGTTGATTCATTACACTAATATATAACAAAAGCACATTCAAGACTTGAACATATATACACATCTTGATAATCGTGCATACATAATAAAGTAGCTGAAAAGAAATCAGAGAAAGATATGCTTATGAAGGAGAATTCGGTCTTTCTCTTTTATTCTATCATACTGTTCAGAAGATCTGAATAATGAATCTTTTTTCAATTATTTCCATTTTATCTTGAAACCATTAGTTATATGTCATTTTCTATCCCTACTCATGAAATCAAAGCAACTACACAGTGACCAAAGGCCTCTAGGATATTAAATTGGTCAGCTACTAACTGCTTGTTTATTAGTAAGTTTTACATACAATGAGCTATTGTTTGTTGCCAATGAAGTGTAGTATTTGACTTAAATTTTCTTTCCTTTATCTTAATTTTGTGCACAAGGAAGTATTATTTGTACTTTAAGTTGATTGTAATGCTTCAATTCCTCTTGTTTATCTTCAATTATATGAGGTTTATACTGTAATTAGATAGCCTTGATAGTTGACTAAAATTAGAATGCTTCAGCAAACTGAATGGAATTAGAATGCTATAATTGTTCTATAAGTTTTGAATTTAGAATGCTTCTGTAAGAAAAATATGTTTTCTAGTTGTTTTTGTTTGTCAATCAGCATATTTTGACTAAATTTAGAGAATATGAATGAAAATATCTTTTGGTCAATCAGTTTGTACTTGTTACTAATTATTTTATTAATTTAAATATTAGTAGGATCATGAATAGTATAGAGTATGGTCGCTACGATTATTCGTTCCACTTATTTCCGACTTCTTAATACACTCGTCACTTTTCCAAAGTTGCATCTATCTTTCCCACACGTGCTCACAATTATTTCTTATAGTTATGCTGAAAGGGGGAAAAAACTTATAGCGGTCATCCTTATAGTTCTTAATAGTATAAGTCTAATTGCTTGCAATTATGTTATCGTTCAAAATGTTAATATAATTTTAGATTACATAACTGTAGGCAATTGTACTGTTAAGAATTATAAGGATGATTATTATAATTTTCTTCACTTCTCTCAGCATAACTGTAGGAGAACGTAAGTTTGTGTGGGAAAGATGGATGAAACTTTGAAAAAGTGATGAGTGTATTAAAAAGTCAAAAATAAGTGCAACGAATCATTGTAGTGACCGTGAAGTTGTTGTCGGGACTCAAACAGGCGGCTCTATCTCAATTGGAGAATATCTCTAGAGACTTGTAAGTATATATTTCACAATCTTCACTAAAAACATCTTAAGCTAAGCTCAAGAGGTTATGTATGTTTAAATTTTTTGTGAAATTAATGATCCAAGTACATTTAAACTTAAAGGGTTATGTATATTCTGCATTTGCCTTCAAAAATTATTTTGTTCTCAATCTTTAATGTTTCCTTTTTTTGTCTACTTATTATAAGAAAATTAAAATATGAGGAATTACTACGGAAAAAAACAGTGTCTCAATCTAATATTGCTATTGTGAAACAAATTATTAAGTTGCGGGGGGAGAAAAGAAGAGAGGAATATACAGTCTTGGATAGAAGTACATGCTATGGATCTAGCCAAAGATCTTTAACAATAATTTTAATTAAATAAACAAAAAATAAAAATAGATTAAATCACAATTAACATAAATTTCTCAAAAAAATTGAATAGAAGTATATTAAAAGAAATTCACAATTATTAATATATATATATATATATATATATATATATATATATAATTTGTTAGAATAATACATGTAAATTCGTTTTTCTTACCCCATCATGTAATACTTCTTTCTTTGAATCTTCATATAGTTCCTACAATGAAAATTATGTGAACAAGTAATAAAAGATCTAATGAAGAAACAATCTCCAAGTGGCAATTTTTGAAATTTAAGATAAGAAAAAAAAAAATTCCTCCGACTTATTTTATGTGGTACCCTTTGATTTAACACATTGTTTATAAAACAAGAAGAACTTGTGGTCTAAAATAATAGGCATAATACATAAATTGGACCCTAAACTTAGCTTCAAATCATAGTGCACAAGTAGGCACTTTAACAATCCAACACTTCGACAAAAAAATACTTTAACTTTCGAATCTCACGAGTGTTGCTTGTTCAAGTGTTGAAGTTATAGTACTTTTTGGTTGAAGTGTTTGATAATTAATGTGCCTACTTGTGCACTATGAAAGTTAAAGGTCAAAGTTAAAATTTGAATCCAAATTTAAAGTCCAATTTATGTACTACACCAAAATAACACTTAGATATTTATGTATATGAGATTCATTATACTAAAAGTAAAAGAGAAATTTCAAAAATAAATTATTTCTGATTATAGTAAAATAACATTACGTTTAGAACGGACTATGAATGTCACTTGAAATGTGACAAAGGGAGTAGTAATTGTTTTTCCACATATGGCATACGCATTAATGAACTTGATTGTGTGAGTAAAGGAATAGACTATAGAGTATCAAATTTGATTCATACGATCTACTGTTTTGCAAACTAAAATTTTCTTCAACATATTGCAATGCTGAATTTCAATGTTAAGAAAATCTTTCTTTTCATACATTTATTTTATTAGGTTCCTCGAATGTATTTATTTTATTAGGGTTCCTCGAATGTATTTATTTTATTAGGGTTGTTTTCACTATTTTAGGAGCCCATTTTATGTAAAAAGAAAAAAAACCTACCAACATTAATATTCTTAAGAACTTTTACCATATATTTAAGGACTCCTAATCTTTCACGATGGTTCTTGCCACATATATATATGGTAGAAATTAATATTATAAAGATAAGTAAATAGTAAATAATGAGTTTGTCTATTGTTTATTGTCTAATCTTTTAATAAAGGGCAAAAAATTCAATCAATATTTCTAAACAACATCATGCTCATATGTATATATATAAAGATAACTAAATAGTAATTCGAGAGATATAATGGGTTTGTCTATTGTCTAATCTTTTAATAAATGGCAAAAATTTCAATCAACGTTTCTAAGGATCATCATATTTTCTAATATAGTATAGATAGATAGATATAAATGTATATCTTGGTTTGTATATCTATCTCTTTGTACAGTATCTCAGGGATAGATCTGTATATATGCATGAACGTCAGGTTTAAGTTATAGTGATATACACAATATACCCGCGGGATATATTGTCACACTTATGTTTTGGATATCGATTTCACTCCCGTAACCAGGTGGAGCATCAGTATTATTTGAGCAGAGTTGGAGAAATTTTAAGAATACAGACTATGTGCTAAATCTTCTGTGTTAGTTTTGTCTAAATATGGTGGTATTACTTTCATGATGTGTGTGTGTGTGTATATATATATATATATATATAGGGATGATATTAAAATAAAGAAGGCCTATGTGTCAGTCTATTGTCATAATCATATATTAGCTCGATTTTACTGACAGCTTGAAAGCAATTCGAAGAGGATAGATTCGATTCAGCAGTGGCTTTCTAATTTTTTCATATATTAAAAGACTTTTGTTTGTACATCCAACACTTCTAATCCAAATAGTTCCAGCGGATCTAAACAATCTTATTTTTTTAAAAACATATATCTTACTTACGAGAATTTTTTTCTCTCTGGTCTTGTCTTCTCACTAAGTGGTTGAACACACCTATCTTACAATAAAGTAAGCACAAGACAAATATTTACTTGCTCTTTTTAGCATATGCTACCTAAAGGGTATCTGTAGTTGAATTCTTTGCTTTGTTGATCGGCTGAGGAAAAGGCAAATAGTATTTGGAAGAAAGGCATAATTTTCATCTTCATGAAGTGTAGAACGAGGTTGGCTTTCCATTGAGTCGAAGAAACAATCCAAATCATAGTCAATATCCATTATTTAATTAAGCACCACGTGGTTTGTTGGTCGCTTTAAATCATCCAAAGACGTACTGCTTCAAATATAGGGAGTTGCAGCAAGTTGAAGGGAAAGGGAAGTCAATTTAAACATAGCGCCACCATAACCCTAAGGAAACAAGATTGGGTTTATATGTGTAGACTATCCTTGAAAGTGTTTATTCTACCAATGTCATGCCCCAAGCCTAGGGCCGAGACGTGACACGGCGAATGGGAATCCGAAGGGATCCCAAACAAGCCTCTTAAGCATGCATAGCACATCCTTGGCTTCGCGGAAGCATAAAAGAGCAATAAATACGTAACACATAATTTCTAATGGAAATAGGGCTTTAGACTCACGCTATGGGGATATTATAAGGAAGTGGATAAGCATGAATCACATAGCCAATAAGTCTAAGGGGCGGGTAAGTATGACTCACGCCATGGGGATTTTTAGGAACTTGGAACTTCCATCTTGTCAACACAACAAACATTCACCACAAAAAGGAGATAAGGGACTAAGGGAAAATTCGAACAATACATATATATAATAAGAGTCGAGCTCATAACATACAACTCAAGTATCCAACAATACCTCTAATTACGAACGGAGCGGGGGCCAAGACATCTCCCCGGCTCACTCTCAAAGATAGTATCCAAAAATAGAGTAGTTCGAATAAAAGTATGAAAGTAAATGGATATTTATGTATTAGTACTTGAAATGTACAAAGTATACGGGGTGCAAATGCAACAAGGGACATAAGCCATATTTAACAATATGCATAATCGTAATCAATGAATGTAAGTTCAATATGTCATGCATGCTCAATTCCATGGTCAAATTATATAAGAATGAATCATCAAATCATATAGCATATTATACATAGATGGAAAGGGACCATAACCGACATATAAGACCAAGCAAGCTACTACTTGGAACCCCAGTATTCACCCCACACTGAATAAAAGGGTGGTCTACCTTGCTGGGGTAAACCAAACACTCACCTTACGGGAACATCATCCATTTCGAAAAGTGCCTCATAGTTACCTTAGGGAATATCTCCCATTTCGACACCCATGTTTTATCAACCTTACGGGAACATCTCTCTTTTCAGTATATGTATTTTATTAACCTTACGGGAACATCTCTCATTTCGGTATATGTATTTTATCAACCTTACGGGAACATCTCTCATTTCAGTATATCAATCACATGTGTCGTATGGGAACATCACCCATTTTGGTCAATCATACAACTTAAGCTATATGGATCTATTAGCTAGTTTACAATCCTATAGTGGCAACATAGTTATAGGACAGTGGTTATTTACCAAGGTCCGCTTGGTGCTACGTCACAATCCCAAGAAATACTCAAATTATCCTTATAATCATAATATGCAAAGCATTTTAGTGTCTTCATAGTTCATGGAGTAGCTCATAAAAACCAAGGCTTCATCATATCAAAGATAGGGCTTCATAACTTTTCATAGCTTTCACAACATTTCACAATTCATAGCATTAAATCACATATCTTGCCATAAAGCCTTTGTCAACATAAGAAGCTTGATTCGTGATTTAGTACAGCATGGTTGGTACGCATTTATGCTAAAAACCATGCAAGAACATCATCTTTAAACATGAGGAGAGTAGCAAAACCCCTTTCTCAAATCATGCCAAATAACCCATTTTATCATAGCAAAGCATAGTTAAGGCATCATAAACCCTCATCTTAAATCACATTTTTCTGATGACTTGTCATTTCATAATATTATACGAAGACAAATAATATAATACTCATCATAATATCATCATAGTTTTTCTTCATGGTCATGTCATGCAAATAGTTCATGAAATCTTCATAAAATCCATAACTTGGAAAAGAGTCTTAGAGAGAAAATGGTTGAGCTCGTGAGAGAAAGATTCCCTCAATCAAAACCCACATACCTTGGTGTGCTTTTGGTGGAGAAAATATTATTTGGAGATGGAGAACCCCAAACCCTAGCTTTCCCCCTTTCCTTGAATGTGTTGAAGAGCTTGGGAGAGTTTTTTAGACTCAGGGTTTTTGGAATAAGGAAGAATGAGGTGGTGTAGGGTCATTTGGGGGAGCTTTAGACTGATATAGGGCATGTGGGAAGTCAAAACGACATAAGATTGGGCTTAGGGTGTGAGGAAAGGGATAAAATACCCTTTTTAAAACTGGCCGGACAGTTTCACGAAATCCCGTTTATGGGCCGTAATTCATTCCACGGCCCATAGTGTAGGTTGTAGAAACTGACAGCTTGACAATGCTTCACTAAAATGGGCATAACTTTTTTGTCCGAACTCTAAATGAGGTAAATCAGTTGTGTTGGAAAGATAATTCAAGGAGCTTTCATTTGGTAGGTCGCCCAGCATCTAATTCATCATGTGATAAGAGATATGATTAGTTGAAGTTGACACATATATGAATTCATGTTAGACATTGGCGATTGGAATCGTTTGCACATGACTTGATGAGAGAGGGGCTTGGAATTGCATGAGGGGTCATGAAAGGGCTATATAACGCTATTAAGGGAATAGGAAAGATTGGAACCTCCCCTATAAAAATCACTGTACAGGACCACGAGACCCCTTTACGGGTCGTGGTCCAATCTACGAGCCGTAGATAGAGGTTTGGTCTAATAGACTTTCACCCCCTTCTATCATTCTCATTTCACGACATGGTCTATGACTCGTGTAAGACTTTACAGGCTGTCTGATGAGTTGTAGATTGAACTCCTGAAAGATCTCAAATTTCACCAAGTCTGACCGAGTTTCACGATACCTTATATGAGCTAGCGTAGTCCATCTTACGACTCGTAAAACCCTCTCGTAAACACGGACAGTTTTTCCAAAAATTTCCAAAGCTTATTTTCTTGCATCTCTCATACTCCTCATAGGCGGGGTCTTACAACCAAATTACTAGATACAACCATAGATCGAGCCCAAGAAGTCCTCTCCTTATGGTCAAATGACATTCAACTCCTCGAGATCATATTTGTATTGTTATAAAAAATGCTAAATGAATCTATTTCATTCTGATTCGATTTAAGAAGAACATCAAGCACGACTCAAATTCAAAGTTTCATAAAGTGGAGTTTCATTCTTAAAGGAACAAATTTATTGGCGAAAGTTTCTCCTCTCCAATTTTATGTCCTCACTAACACGTCTTATAAAATAGAGTCAAGCAAGTAATTATGCACATTCAACCTATATAATGAGGGAGTGCAACTAACTAGTATGCAATATTGAAGTAACAACATCCCTACGTAATTCCATCTTCAAAACCCCATAACTTACGAAAGCCCTCAACTAAACTAGCGTCGCATTCAAAATATATATGTAAATATAGTATTCCCTCTATCCCAATTTAAGTGTGTTAGAAATGAATTAAGATTTTTGAATCTGGTACTTTTAGATTAAAAATGTGTCTAGTTTTTAAAATTTTTGTAGTCTTGTTACTAGGAGGGGTGGAATGAAAAGACTTGTTGAATATTGAAAAATACACTTTTTTTAGGGATAGACTAAAAAAGAATGTAAGACTCTTAAATTGAAATGGAGGGAGTAATAGTTATATTTTTTAGATGATTAACTTTTGATGGGATTTTCAACTTCTGCCTGAATCTTGACATTGCCAAAACTATAGTGTATCAATACTTTTTTCTACAACAAATAGGCTTCCACAACAGCAAAGAAAAAGAACACATTTGTGGTAATATTAACTGCTTGAGCAAAAAGATTCTATAAATACATAAAATTTATTTCCTCCAAGAAAGTGGCCTATTTTGACTAACTAGATAGTTTGTGCATGGCTAGTTCCCGGTGTGGAGATGAGCGTTCGAGAGAGTAATTAATAATTCCAAAACCTTAACAAGCTGTAATGCGTTAATACATGTGTAAGGCTCTTTTAAAGTGGGGTTTCTTAGTACAACTTGTGCAACAAAAGTCCTACTTCTGTGGATGCACCTAGGCCGACATTTCTGGAAGCTTCATTTAGATGCCGAGAGTTGTTTGATAGAGCATAGCCTGTGATAGGACCAAATGATCAGCAGAATGCCCTGCCTCTCCATTTTCAGCATCGATGCTCTCACCATTGCTGACAATAATTAAATAAACCTCAACATAGTTTCACCAACTTTTGAACCATCACCAGTAGAAATAACATTTTCAGTTCTCTCACTATTGTTTAAACCAGCCTCAATAATAATTTTAATTAAATCTGAACCAGCACCAACAAAGTTAACATTAATAATGCTTTTAGGATCCTGTGTCTAAGGTTTCTAGGATTTCTCCTTAAAGTAAGTAGAAATGCGCTTCTTTTCAGGCCTTCTGCTCTCACCATTGTTGACAACACCTAAACCAACCTCAACAACAATTTCAATAATTTTCAGATAATCACCAGTAAGATTAATATCATCCACGGTACCAGATCTAGATAAGTATGATGGTTCAGGGAATGCATCCATATTACCATTGTCCCTTATCCACGTATGGGGGTTGCAGCAGTGGATTGCGGTTGTAACCGTGTGGTGTAGGGGAAGCATGTTTGGTGTGTTGGACCAGCCGGTATGACTCTCTGGATGATGAGCTTTCTTCCACGTGCTTCGACACTGCAGGACCGAGAAGAATTTACAACTCATTATGACCAAAAGTAGCTCAGCTTCAACAAATTCACTTATCATCATCACATGACAAATAATTAAACCAGTTAAAAGTCATTGTAGTTTAGATATCAGCTATAGGCTGTCACGACAACATGTCCCCCTTTTTTACTCACACTCTACAAGCTATTGAAGTGGTTTCAATAGTTAATGTAGTTGTGCATGGGTAGGAAATGTTAGTGTCAGAGTTCGGGGGACATTAAATCGTGTGAATGCATGCAGTATAGGTCATTAACTGAAGGCAATAATGCGAATTTGTATGTATCCTTGCTGATTCTCTAAGGAACTGAAGCAACAGCAGAGACACCCCCCTTTTCCAGCACATCTTGATAAACAGTTTCAACAATGTATCCACTCACAAACTTTATCATTGAACGGCTAGAGTCAACTGCTTTAGTCAGAACAAACAAACCTCGTCATTTCAACAAACACTTAAAACTAAAAAAACATGGATATAACCCAGTATACCTGTTTTGGTCGTCGATTTTAGTGACCACGCCCACTTAAATACCAAAGAAGCAACATTGTTCGAGTATTTCTCATAATGTCGGAAATAATCACCTTTCTATTTTTCATTACTATTATTGCTACCAAGTGTTCCTAAAGTAATTGAATGTGTTACACAAGATGATGTGTTCTTAATTTTAACTAAGTTAAGTCGAGTAGGTAGAAGTTATCATAATATATTTAGAGAAGGAATAAGGAAGGAATTGTGTTGATAAAATTAGAGATGGAAATACCTGGACAACATGCTGTCAATCTCACTGAGAGGATTTCTTCGTTAGGGAGATTGTCAGGTGGATACGGAATACATATGTGCAACTTGAAGAGACAGTGGTGCTTTGCATCTGAACCTTCATTGAACTGCAAGTAGGTAGAAGGCATACAAATATTTTTTAGGGGAAATATTGTGGGCAGGTAGTATGTAGAAGTTAATAGTTCTTGCTGCTTCAGATCATATAGCTTAAAAGAAACTACAGTACGAATATACCTGAAATAAGAAGACCAATGCCCATTCTCTGCAGCTGAGTGAATCCTCGTTCATTGCTTGTATACTTTCGTGCTAAGGGGACGATCATAAGGTCATAGATAGGTGCCCAGAAAAGAACGCTGAGCGTGTCAAATACGGATAGAGATGCTGATGGAATCTCAAAGTGGGGTCCCATCTTATTGTCCATTATGTTGCCTTGGTTAACAAACATGGTGCTCATCTGACCATAGACACAGGAAAACACGATACCAGTAGCCCATATGGGGAGTAGACGGATGATCGACTTGACCTCCTCAACTTGAGTCACTGTGCAGAGCCTCCACGGATTCATAGATCCAGTGACTTTATGAGATTTAGTTTCCACAGCAGCCTTGTCTAAGAACCTGAATTTCATTTTTCAAGTGGCCAATAAATTAGCGAATGGCCGATATAGCTAATCCCTTAAATAATAGATGCTGCACCATTTTGCGGCACAATGCAAGGAAGACTTGGAAGAAAAGACTGCAAAGTCAGAAGTTTGAACCGATTCTCAATTGCTTTCTTACAAACACTTTCAAGCCACCACACAGTAGATGGAAGTAACAAAACAGATGGTTCTATCCTTGATTGCGTGGTATACTCAGACTTCAAATCAGTAAATTGGCTGTAAGAATATGTTGTCGTTGGAAGAACGGCAAATTTAAGTGTTCCCCTCATCAGTACGATGTCATGTTACGATGACCAATATGGACTGTTTAGTTGCATTTGAAAGTTCCATTGATGGAGCTGTGAATCCTATCCGTTACCTGATGTGATGAGCTGTGCTTCTTGCTTGTCCGCTGGGGACACCTTTACTTCCAAGACTCCATTTCACAGATCCAGGAGATATTAAAACGGTGTCCCTTTCTGTAGCAAAACTGCATATTAAAAGTACTGTATCAGAAAATGAGCATCCTATTTCGGTTTCAAACAATGAAGTAGAGCGGCCAAGTTCTTTCTTTTCAACTAAAGTAGCTTTAACAATGAGTAGCATAAACAAGAATCATACAATATTCTGAGCATTTATTATTATTATTATTTTGCTTTTAAATCATTTTGCAAGGGAAATTGCAGTGTATGTATTTTTTCTGAAATTGCTAAATGTAATGAATTAGTTTAACTGCAGTAATTTAAAAAAATTCATCACAAATTATGAGCCGTGCTATGTGTTACTCATTAGAGAGTAATAAGGGTGACCGCAACAGGGTGTAATAGTGAACTAAAACAGTGGGCAAGGACGTACCAACAGGAAAAGGTGATCATACAGCAACGAACTGTAGTTGCAGCCTACACGAACGGGAAACCTGTTAAAGTAGAATTGGGTTAGTCCAAAAGAACTTGTTATGTGTGGATGCTTCTGCTGAAGTAATGTTCAAGCATGAGGTGTTTAAACATGAGGTGGACCATCTTGCGGAGTTTGAGGTAGAGGTAATGTTTTGGTGGCACCAAATGAGTCATCGCCTCCTAGGAAACAGGAGTCACGATGAGGCATTCGACACCAGCAGAAGGGGAGGAGGGGAGTTTAAAGTAAGTTGAAGGAGTCTTTGTAATAGTGAAGAGTAGAAGGGGAGTTTAAGAAAGTAAAGGAAGGGAATTGGAAGTGTAAATTTGAAGAAAACATACAAACAGAAGGGGGAAGACGGAAGAATTAAGAGAGAGCTAAAGAGGTGAAGAAGAAGAAGAAGAAGAAAGAAGAAATGAGGAGAAGGGACATTACTTACAGGAAGACTTGGAGAATGAAGGGCGGGAGTGATGGTTTTTTTTTTTTGGTCTTGCCTGGTGGCGTAGTTGTTGTAGGATTTGAACAACTATTTCTCATATACCTTTGGAGCTGCTTGTGAAGATTTCCATAATATTGTAGCACAAGCTTCAGGACTGGTCAAAGAAACAGACTTTGTGAGGATACAGCAAACATCGAGATATTCAAGAAAACAATGCAAGAGTGTAAAAGCAAAAACTACAAAATCTTTGCTTCAACACAAGTACAATGTGTCCGCGTCTTTAATCTGACACATAGCATTGTCCAGTTGAAGATATTGGACTAATTCAGAAATATAATCAGCAATTTGCACAAACTCTTCTAAAGAATAGTCCATCTTAGCGCAAATAACATACCATCATTATGCAGGCGTAGGGATGCATGCCTCGGGCATTGTGGCACTCATCAAATATTATAACTTTTATCATGTCTATTTGTAAAAAACTGTCTCTCAAAGCAGCAAGTAGTATTGCCGGAGTAACAATAAGTACCTGAAAGACAACCCTGTGGTGATTACTTATGACAAATCCAAGTAATATATATTCACAACGACTAACTTAATTCCTAGCATATAAATGCTGAGCATCAGATCTAATATATTCGAAGAGAGCCCTGGCAAACACAGAACCTTAAGGCACACAACAACTCATTTGCAACTTTCCTTCAAGAATAGCATTTAGCACATTACTATTCCATGATATCCCAAAACCAACAAATATGAGCAGGTAGTAGCAATGGCTTTTACAACCATTACTTTTCTTGGCTAATCTGTACAAAATGTTGCTTTGGTTCACTGCAATTTTGATCTCTAATGGTTACGGGGATGGGATAGACAAGGATATCACATAGGTTGGGATAGGTTGGGATATCCCACTATTTTAGTACAAAATGCATTCTGGGTGTAATTAATACTCATAACCAAACGAAAAATAAAATACTTACAAATTTTTATCCCGAATTGTTATCCATTATCCCACCAACCAAGCAACCCCTAATTGTCCAAAGTAAGGTTGTGGTGGATTTGACCCTTCAGCTATTGGGTTTTTTATATACATGGGGGCTTTACTTCAGCCAAGAGCATATACTCCATGTACCATTACTTTTGGCAATAGAGAGGATTGATAAACAGTGACTTCCATTTTATACCCGTATTAGTTGTTTAACTGGAATTTTTTCAAGACAACGTAACTATATTCACTGCCAACTCAAGCAACTTCTAATAATTTATCGCTGAAGATAAAATATAGTTCATACACACCTCATGATCGTCCACTTGTTGTTGCCATGTAGCAGCATCCCAATAATCAACACCCATCTCTCCCCAATATTTGCCCACTTTTAAGTTGGTATGCATCATCAAAGCATTGTAAATTATCAAATCACAACATAAACATTATGAGAACAATTCTACAATTTTTATACTGGAGAGAAATTAGTGGATACATCTATTCATAAGAATATACACATTAAGATGATGAATTTTAAGGGACAAGATTGAGAAGCTAGAAGTACTACCTGAGTCACCAGAACAACGGTCGGGACCAAGAAAACAGCTATGTATGGAGACGGCTTTCGAAGAAGGTAACCGTAGCTTCTAAGAAGCATAATTGCAATCAAGTCTTTCCAGAACCAGTCTCCAAGTAAACAATGGTGTTCTGCTTTAATGCAACCTCCAAGGCTTCCAACTGATAACTACATGACAAAATCAACACATATTACAAAAGTTCATTTTGTTAAAATAAAATATCAGTTGTTTTTATTTAACTCCATTAAAAGAGAAAATAACTATAGGATGCCAACCTTCTTGCAAAAGGCAGAGGGCCAGCAGAGAGCTGTTGGTTTCCAGAGACTGCAACTTCAGTTGGCTCCATTCTCTACATTAACATCAGACCAAACAAAACTAAAGGCATCAACAAAGTAATACAAATTAAACAACACACTCTCCAAGAAAATGGCAACCAGGTGATCATACATAAAACCACTTATTTTATCTACACACTTGAAAGAAACACAGAGAGCCCACAATCCAAGAAAAGTAAAGGAATCAAACCAGAAAAATAGAACAACGTTTTGCTAGTTCAACACATATAATCAAAGATTTAATACCTCATAGAAAAATTCATTTCAAAAAATGCATAAAGAGTGATCTTTATGAAAACAAACATAGAAATAGTCAGCTTGTACCATTATTTATCATCGACGTTAACATCAGACCAAACTAACATAAAGACACCAAGAAAGGAATGAAGGAAAAATTCAAAACAATCCCAAGGAAATGATAAACAGGTGACAAAATCCTTTGTAATGTTTCAAAGAGAAACAACAATCTAAGAGCACATACATCAAATCAGAAAGGAAAAAAAAGACTATATGTAAGTAAAAGAATGTATAATCAAGGATTTATCTCCCATGGAAAACCCCATTTCAAAAAAAGCAAAAAAGATTGATCTTCATAAAAAAGAAACACACAGATAATCAGCTGATTCCATTGGTTTGTTATCTACATTATCATTGAACCAAACAAACATAAAGACACCAAAAAGTAACAAAGATGAAACAGAGAACAACCAGATTACATACCAGGGCTAAAGCAGCCTATTTATGTAACACACTTTGTACCATTTCAAAGAAACACACACCCCAAAAAAAAGCAATATCCAAGAAAAGTACACATATCAAATAAGAAAAACTAAACAAGATTATGTAAGTAAAAGAACATAAGATCATCCATTTCATAAAAATGTATAAAAGATTTTTATGAAAAGCAAACACATAAATAGTCAACCGACTCCATTAATTTGCTATCTACATTATCATTGAACCAAGCAAACATAAAAGACACCAACAAAGTAACAAAGATAAAACAGAATACAAACATGTGACATACCACGGTAATGCACGAGCTCTGAGAATATTTCTCTTCCAATTTAAAATTTAAAATCAAAATATGAAGAGTGAAGTAACCAGAACCAAAAACTGCTGATGTTGTTAAAGTTAGGAATGCCTACTAAATGTAGAATCATATATGTGTATATGTGACTGATCTATAATACATTAGCAGCTTTCACATCCCTAATTTGATACTAAAACAAACAATAGTTGAACAAATTATTTCAACATGTATGAAAGTAGTTCAGTGACTTATTTCTTTACCTAAGGCACTGGGCAGAAATATAGTCAGATGCCGCAAATGATCTGAAAAGTACCAGATTTGTGCGAGTATCATTAGTCAGTCTTACTCCTTTCCTACATAAAATGAAAGAAATTTTATATTAGTCCAAACTACAAGATAGCAAGCAACTATTCTCCAACATAAACATGTTGAAATTATTCAAGAAATCAATTAACATTACAGAATTAATTCCACTAACATGTGATGTGCCTTGTTGTATATAATAATCATAAATAAGAATTTACATGAATATTAAACATATATTGCACAAAAGCAGTGAAGTGCAAAATATTATCAATAGGGGCAGATTCAAGATATTGGATGGGGATTCCCTAAAACTTCAGTTAGTGGCAGAAAAAGAACCGTTTAAACTTTGTTCCCTCTTGGTCACCATCACGCCTGTATTTTGTTCAACAATGAGAGGTACATTCATAAAGATTTGAAAACAAGTACTCATAGTATATATTCATAAATAATTTAGAAATTCAATACAAATTGGATCAGCTACTCTAAACATGCCTCCTATAATCATAATAATTTGATGAAGAATTCAACTTTTCACATTTAAGAAGCACTTAGCTAATTTTAAGTTGTTTGGATTCTTGCAACCTGTGGAACATCAACAGGGAACTGATGAATTTCACCCATCCAGGGATTCTTCTCCTTGGCTGGATTTATACTTCTCAAAGCCTTCCAAACAGCAATGTTACATTTAAATCCTGAATCAAATGCTATTTGCCACGTTTGATCTCCTTTCCTGATCCTTCCTTTAGCTTCTGAATAGGCCAATTCGTACCAAAGGGAACTATTTGAAGTGTTCCCGAATCGGTTGAGTGTCATTCTTGAAGGCTCCATATGCCAATCGAAAAGCTGTAGATTTTTCTCTAGTTCATTCAGTGCAGCTCTTTCACCAGCATGAATGCAGAACCAACTTAAAGTCTGGGATATAAGGCCTTATCTTCGCCTTCAATAGCTTCCTCCCCACCAATGTGGTGAAGAAAAGGAACTGCTCAGACATAGGATACTAACATTTTTAATGAGCATAAAATTGCATAGAAGGGAAAGGACTTAGTTAAACAAGAAAGCTAGGATGTAAATTTGGAAAACGTACAAGCCATCAACAGGTTTCCAACATTTTGTTCTGTGCATTAGAAGCCTAAAAAACAAAAGTATATCTGCACTCAAACTTGCTAAACCTGAAACCATTTAGTATTTTTTTCGTGTAAATATTAATTGTTCTCATTCCCTTATCCAAATAAATCAATCCCTTCTCCTTCAAGGACGTATGTTTCTCAGTGAAAGGGAGCAGCTAACATTGGCTAATTAAGAACAATAAAAAAAGAAACATTAAGAGCTACAAAGACGGAAAACGCAGCAAGTAAAGTCGGAAGAGTAATAAAGTTAAATACAGTAATAAAGTAGTCAAGTCAGAAGCTTCTACAGCAAGTACTTCCACACCGTAGTTCAGTTAAACCACATTCCAAGCATAGAAACATGAAAATGGGAATTCATAAGCACATAATACATTTAGGACAGCATTAATCGGAGAGGATAAACGGAGAATAAAACGTAAAGCGAACAGGGGGGTTAAAATATAACAATCGGAACACAGCACCAGCAACGCAGTCATATTGTCAAACAAGTTACATGCACAAATGAAACCTTGAACCAACAACAGTACCCCGCAAACAAACCCACGGATTCCAACCTTTTAACCAAAGGAACAGGGTACATTGTCTAACTACGATAATTAATAAGTGAGACAGCAAGAGTTACAAAGAAGAGAAGACGCAGCCACTAAAGTAGGAACACCAATAAAGTTAAGTTGACGTATTAGCAAGAACATGAATAGGAGACCTCGTACATGGGAGATTCTAACATGCATGGGGAAATCGCAGTGGGGAACTTAAGGCAATTACAAATTTTCGACCTACAACAGCAAAATTAAGGACCTCGAAGAAGCTGTTAAACAAGGGGGGAAGCCTAAGAACATGAATAACCATACATAACGAAGAAATACTTGCCAATTTCCGAATTCTAAGCTTCCATCGAAGAAGGAATAACCCAATTTTAAGCAGCGAACAAGAAGGGAAAGGGGAAAAACCATATACATATGAAAAGTAGAGAAATCTGTTTTTCTAATTTAATTCTTTAAGGCAGAAGCAAAACACAATTCGAGAAACAACCAAAGAAGAGAAGAAAACCTGCAAAATCAGATTCTTACCTGGCCAGCACGAAGAGAGAGCTAAATTTGCAGCACCAGGAGATGAGCAAAATGCATGTATTTGGGTGAGCGGGTGGAAAACGGTGGGGAGGAAGAACCACGTGTAGAAGACAAACACTGATTGGCCATTGAGGACGGCCGCGAAATGACCCTGGAAAACCTCCTTATTACGACTGTGCCACTATACATAATGGCCCCAGGAATCAGATTTATTACCAAAATGCCATTGGTCGTCCACCAGAAGTGCCACTTATTAATTGTTCCTAATCCTAATATTTTACCGAACAGATACTTATATGTATGGGTGAAAAAAATCAAATCAAAAATCGAATCAAATCGCAAATTAAATCAATCCGAGAGAAAAATTCCAACTAATAGTTTTGTTTGACTTGATTTGGTATTGAAAAAAAAATTAATTATATTTGGCTTGGTTTGATTTTAACTTTAAAAAAATCAAAATTCGAGACTAAACCAATCCGACATTATATATATATCGGAGAAGGGTCTAAAATGCCCTCGACTATTAGAAATGGTATAAAAATATTTTTCATCCACCTATTAGGCCTAAAATGTCTCTATCATCTACTTGTGGGTCCAATAATGTCATTCATTCATCTTTTTGGTGCACTTATACCCTTTAAACTAACAACCTTTTTTTTCCTTTTTAAATATTTATTATGTTTTATTTTCTTAAGGAATAAAGTAACCCCATCCTCAATTCTTTTTTTAACGAAAAAAAAATCTTACAATTTTTTTTATTTTTAAAAATTTATTTTGGGGTTATAAAGAAATATATTATTTTTATTTGGACAAAATATGTGAAAAATATGATTAAAAAAATAAACTAGTAGTTTTATTGTATTTTTTTAATCTTTTTTAGGGCCATGAAGAAGGTATATTTTTTTGGATTTAATAAATTATGGAATTTAAAAAAAAAACTCTCTTAAAAAAATCTAAAGTTACAACAATACATATTTTGATTTTTTTTTAAAAATCGACACATACTTGTATTTTATGTAGACATAATAATTATCCTTTTAAGGATCAAAGTGATTTATTAAAATCGATTTGACTTTCTTTAATTTTTTTATTTAATCAAATTTGAATAGTTTTCGTTATTTTTAATACAACATTGAAAAAAAAATAAAAACTTACTCTTTGGATGAATTAAAAATTTACTTTTTCATTAACTTTGTATATTTTTAAAAAGTTTTCTTTTTTAGAAAGCTAAATCGGTTAATTATTTTAATAAATCAATTTGATCATTTTTTTTAAAAAACACTTTGATCCTTAAAGAGATACATTATTTCAGTTTGGATAAATTATGGAAAGAAATCTAATAAAGATAGAGATTTATTTCATTCCATTAGAAAATGAAATACAATATATATTTAGAAAAGAAAAAGAAAAAAAAGGGTGGTTAGTTTCAGGTAAGGGTGGCATCGGAACCGGATTCAGAACCACCAGACCGGTAATTACCTGTACCGGGCCGGAACCGATATAAGGGAGGGTAAAACATTCCGGAACCGGACCGGAACTGGTACCGGCGGTTCCAGGAAATTCCCCCTTACCTTTCCGGTCCGGTACCAACTGGTACGAGACTGGACCGGCCCAGATCGGTAATTCCAAAAAAAAAAAAAATGGTAAATTTGATTAAATTATTAAAATTTGAAGTTTAATTTTTATATTTTAAATTAAGTTTAATATTTAAATTAAAATTGGAGCTTAAAATGTTAAAGGTTATATTAAAATTTAAAAATAGTATTAGTATTCATTATATAAATTTTTTAAAGTTTAAAATGAAGTTTAATTAAAATAGTCATAAATATAAAAGTGTTAAATTAACTAACTGCAACCAGTTTTATAAGTAGTTATACTTAAATAAAATTTTAAAAGTGTAAAATCAATTTTTTTTTACCTTTTTACTTTAAAAGTTTAAATTTCAAATTGTATAAATGTAAAATTTAAATTTTGAATGTTTCTTTTTATATTTTAAACTTTAAAGTTAATAAAGATTTGAAAAATAAGGGGGCAAATATATTTTTAAAAAATTCAAAACTTAAATTAAAATTTAAATCAAGATAATAACTTTAAAAAAAGAAATAAGACGAATAGCCTATAATTTTATTATGTTATTTTAAAATTTAAATTGTACAATGTACAGATATTAGAAATCAACCTAATTTATGCAACCACCTTCTAGGAAGGGTTCTGTTTCATCTAGGTCTTATTTATTGTAAATTTGTAATACACTAATATCTTAAACCACTTTGAAATTCTTGCCTAAGTGTTTCTAACATTTCTAGTGTTACATTTTCTGGAATCGGCTCTTGAGCTTGTTCCTCCAGAAAATCCATGTCATCTTCACTTGATTCCGATAAAAATTATCTATATTGGCTTCAAACTGAGAAGGCAAAGTTGGACGCCTTAAATTTCTTCGCTCCGCATTTATCCAATCTCGGAATAAAACTGAAACTTCCAAGCTATTTGCTGCTAGTGAATGTCTATGTCTCCAAATTAGAATTTAGCAGCACTAAAAGCGCCTTCCGAAGCCACCGACGATGTTTGAATAGCGAGGATATCACTGACCACCCGCTGAAGTCTTGGAAAAGCTTTACCACGATTCTTCCACCATGCCAAAAAATTGTTGCTTCCTCTCTGTATCCTTAATGCTTTCTGTAGCATGGTTAAGATATTCATCAAAATTATTCTTTTCGTTAGTAGTAAGTCCAAGATGAAATTCTAACATGTCATCAATATCATTCTCGTATCTAGGCCTAGATGGTTGTGGTTCGTGATATTGTACATTATCTACTAAATTATACACTTCTAAATCATACAGTTTCCTAGCTTCTGTTTTAATGCTACTTTTAACTACATCTAACTTATGTGATTGATTATCCTCATCGTATTGAATTTCTAAGTTTGCATATATACTATTTACCATTCGAGATACTCTGACTTCTTTGTAAGCCGGGTTAAATAAATAAGCAGTTAAATAAATCTGAGGAATTGGGAAAAAGTATTTCCTAAGTTTTTCAATCATTTTTTTAACAAGTTCCCTAAATTTTGGATTATTTTTAAACAAAGCAAATTTAGTGCACATAGCACAAATATTAGGCAAAATGGAACAAATAGTAGGATAATAAAGACTAGAGATTTGTTTAGTAGCTAAATAAAAAACTCTTAAAAATTCAATCAAATCCCTAATATCATTCCAATCACTTTCATCTAGTCGGTAAGTCATATCAGCATTATGGACATTCCAAACCATTGTAACGGGTCTCCTATATTCATAAGCTACTTTTAGCATTTCATACAACGATTTTCACCTAGTAGCTACTGTTTTGGGAATTTTCTTAACAGGCAAATTACATTCAATACACCGACTTTCAAATTCTTTAGCCTTTACTTGACATTTAAAAATAAAATGACATGCAATTTCTACTTTATTATAACCATTTTCAAATAATGACACACCATTTCTAACAATTAAATTGTAAATATGAGCAGCACATTTTATATGAAAACCATCTTCATAAATAGGACTAAGAACAAGTCTTAAATAATCAACATCATGTTTATTACTAGAAGCGTTATCTAAAGTTACACTAATTATTTTACTAGAAATACCAAAAAATTATAAAACATCAAGAATAGTCTGTGCAGTATAAGAATCAGTTTTACGCATTTCACAACTTTTATATCCCAAAATTCTTTTTGCATATTCCAATTTTCATCTATCCAATGGTCGGTAATTGTAAAATAATCATTACCAGTTACACTACGACCCATATCAGAAGTAATTGTTAATCTACAAGTACTATAAGCAAATAAACATCGAAGATATTGTACATGTCGTGCTTGATAATCAAAAACATCTTTTTTTTGTTGTATTTCTTGAAAAACCATTAAAAGATGGGTTATAAACAATTTGAATATAGTGAATTAAACCAGGATTTTCGGCAAAACTAAAAGGCAAACCAGTAATAACAATCATTTTGGCCAGTTCGTCTAAGTCACGTTATCTATTATAAGGGCGATGTGTACTAGGACCAGAAACATTAGTAGGGTTTAATTACGACTGCACCATATTTGAACCTCTCACGGATTCTTTGGGAATGAAAGTTCCATATTTTTTGGCATCCGCAATGGCTTGAGCATGTAAAAATTCTAATTTACAATAATGCATTAAATGAATTTTCAAATGACCTGTCTCACCCCCCTTTCCTGAAGTTTTATGGTTTAAAACATGCTTGCATTTATTACAAACCGTTTTTGTTTTATCTTTGTTTTGTGTTAAAAATCGTCAAACAACAGATTTTTTAACACATTTCGTCTTAGACCTATTACATGTCGATGGTTGCACGGGGGGAGCGGGAGCGGGAGCGGGAAGGGGGAGTAGTAGCAGTATATGGGGTTTGAGTTTCATCGTCACAAAAAATATCGTCGTCCTCATTAAGAGTTTCATTGTCATCAAAAATATCGCCGTCCTCATTAATTTCATTATCATCTTTTGGTAAATCTTCATTAAAACCAAATCTATGTTCAAGAAATTCGTGATCTAATTTCGTATTAGAATCAATGTTAAAACAAGTGTCGTCTACGTGTGTAAAATCTTCGGTATTAAATCTAAGTGGTGGTTGTCTTGTAGATTTAGACGAACTACCACCGGATTTTTTACCGGTTAAAGCTTCGGTAATTCCACCGAAAAAAGTACTTTTTCCCTTTCCTTTTCTACCGGAATCCATGTTAAATTAAATTAATCAACTAAAGATTATATGTAAAAACTCAAGTTATGAACTTATAATTTTATGAATATAAGAAAATTAATTCAAGTAGACAAGTACTCAAGTAGTAAAGATTAAAGAATAAAAACTAATTAGAAGAACAAATAAGTTGGATCGAAGGTATTGTAAAAAGTAGGAACCGAAGTTGATGAAACTTGAGAAACTTCAGACCATGTATTAATTGAATAGGGAAGATGATTAGGCGTTAAGGGAGCATAGCGCCAATGAAAACAAATTTAACATAATCTGCATCCTCCATTGTTATAAGAAAATCTTGCTTTCAAATTTATATATAGTGTGACAATCATAAGTATTAATTGAATAGGAAAAAGGACTTGTATTTAAATAGAACTAGAATTAGCAAAGTACATTATTTATTTATGGAAATCCCAATTTCTTGGCCTAAAGCTATGATAAATTTAAATAATCGGTTTTATGTAGCATGTCTCAACATCATGTTTTTCACTTGAATGGAGCAGCCTCGAGTCTATAGTCGCTTTAAGTTTGAGGATTCTGATGTTGCACAGGAAAAATACATGTCCTTTTTGTAGAGCTTCAGTTTTGCCCACAACACATGACTCACTACATTATTCTTAATCTTAAGCAATTCAATTAGAGTTGTGATTAGTAATTGTTATTTCTGTACTGATCATTGCAATCACAATTCCCTCTTCTTTATTCTAGTTTTTGACCATGTAATCTGTTTACAATATAACATACATTCTGTAACATAATTTCATGGCTCGCAGTAAACATTACTGCATTTATTTCTTGTTTATTCCTTAAATTTCACCATCTTTTATATGTAGTTTTCAAATCTCTTCATATGTTAAATGACTGTTGTATGCACGTCCAACACCCGCATCATATGATGGCGCGAGATAAAGTTGTTTTCCAGAATTGTGAATGAGCAAACTCCTATTAACTGCTTGAGCGAAAACATCGTATAAATTACATCAGAAAAGTGGCTGCATATGTAGACCAAAAGTAAAAAGATCGATAAAGTTTTGCAGACAGAACAAATCAACAAAATTACTACTATAATATTTACACTTCAATTCTATGTCTGCTTTGACATACAACTTCATTAGCATTCTTTCGTTTTCCTTACTCTTTCGGTATAATTCCAGCTCAATTGTCACACTAATCTGCTGGAATGTAAAGCATTGAGACAACCATCCTTGTACATACATACCTTAAACTACAGCAAAAGTAGCTGGCAATGAAAATCATTGTCAACAACTTTGTGGCCTGTAGTATTTTGGAGGCATTGATGGGCACTTTTCATTCATATGGGGGTATATATCCATTGTATTGTATCCAGGCAATTCCATCCGGTACTTCCCCCGAATTTGACAGAATGGAAGCTTCACTGTGTCATCCGCATTGCACCACTTAGGCAACCGATTCGTATTGTTTTCAAAAAACTTGAGTGAGTAAGCATCTTTTATCTGCACTTCAAAACAACACAACAAGAGACAACTTAAGACCATTACCTCCTGAAAGAAAGGACGGCAGACCCCCACCAGTTCATTAGTATCTCAATGAAATTTGGTATAAAACTCTATATGCCTTTCAGTGAGATGTACCAAAAAGGGTCAACCGGGATTGAAACAGTCGAAGAAACATCTATAAAACAAATAAAAACTACCTCTCCACTCCCCAGCCCACTCTAAACTCCCTAGTTCACCTCTTCATGGATATTACCGTATAGAAAAAAAGCACTTTTTCTTTCACTAACTGCTAATGCCACAAAATCATCCCTATAGATATATCGATCGAAAGAAGTAGGTCCAAAACAGACAGAAAATAGACTAAGTTTTTGACAGTATAAAGGTGGACTCCTGGCCCCTCTCGTAGCCATTTGGTGATAAAAAATTGCAGTAGTCAAGGTAAAGGAGGGAACATCTCTTTTTTAAGGCAAAGTGAACCATGTACACATTTGACGATAACTCAAGCACAAAAATAGAACAGTCGGAACAGGGGAAGTAACTTAAAGAGAATCAACTGACCAAATATATACTTGGTACGCATAAGTGAATAATAGGACAGGATAAGCAAAAGTTGCTACCACCAGTGCAATGGCCAAGGATTTTTTAAAAAAAAATTATAGGTTCAGATTCATCCAGTTAATGCACCCAAATGCTCAGGCACACAACTGGAAAAAAAAACCCACTTAAAAATGGAACTTCAAAATCCATCTAACGAACTCACCGTGAATTCTGTAACCTGAATTGAACTTGCAAGTGGACCAAATAGTCCTGCTTCCTTATACATTTCAAGAATAAAAGCAATACAAGATGTTGATTTCCCATCACTATAAACCCAGTCATCCTGTTCTGGAATAGTCAACAATTCGGCAAAAGATGACCCACGCTTTTCAACTTCGACAAGAACATCAGGAAGGTCAAGGCCCTGCATGGACACAATATTCAGATCCTCATTCAACATTAGTTGTGGATAGTGTCAGATGTACAGAACAAGCCTGCACTCGCTTTGCTTTATGCTCGAGAATTTTGACCGGCATGCTTTTGACCAAACCATTGTGCATTTCAGGGCAAACTATATAGTTACATTATTGAGCTTTGTTATTTCCTAATTATTTGCTCAACTAAATAAAACCAGTTACTAAACAAAGGAACATACTATCTAGATGAAGAGCTGCTCTAAGTGTATTTTGTCAAATTTTTGTCTTAATAACTAGAGACAGTTCATTACTACTTGAAAACAGATATGACCTGAGTTCCAAGTCGCTTGTTTAAGGCTTCATTCCACATGTTAGCTGCATATTCGGGTTGTAAGTGATTCCAAACAGTCATGACAGAAGCAACCTGTACCAAGCAACATACCAACAAAAAATTAAAGCTGGTGAAATTTCACAAAAGCACCAAATTGAAGAGGCATAAAGCAATACAGCAGCACTATTTCCATGCCCCGCACCCACCCTCCCACCAACTATACACTCAACATTTTTCCCGTGTTCAACATTCTTTCATACATCTCAAAAGTAATTAAAAGCGCGAGCATCATCATATGATATTTTGATATTCTTGCACAAAAAACTGAGAAAGCATCTTCATAACTGCACATAAGTAAACATTTTTAATCCCTACTGACTGTTGGCAATTCAGAGTCCGATTATATTTCCATGAAACCAAGATTATATTTCCATGAAACCAACTGCTGACATCAATTCATCTTAGTCATATTGATATGGCATGAAACTTCTGCTGAACTTTAAACTATCATAAGCTAATAAGTGAAAATGGGTCACTTGGATGCTTTACAATTTGAATGGGAATAAATGATCATGCAAATATCTCGTGTATTATTTCGAATCTCTTATGTGTAAAAATAAAGATCTCTTCTCAAAGAAAAACATAAAACTCAAATTTGTGAAAGGCTACAAAACCAATTCAACATGATGTTCAACACATCAAAACCTGACCAGCTACTCTGAAATCCAATAAGAAATCGAGAACTAATTTTGTTTGGGTATAATTTAAAATTAGTACACAATAGTCTTCTTGGAAAAAGCACATGCAATTGATTAAAGTGTCAAATGAAAAGTATTACAAAGTAAAAGCATCATTAAGAGGTAATGGAGGAAACACTTCAAGGTAATAAAGCAAGAACAAATTTGGCATAATTATGATCTGAAAATATAGATGGTACATACCAGATGAGCATCCAAGGGAGAGGGATAATTTCCGTCAATTGTATCTATCCAGCTAAATATTAAGTTATGGAAACCATATGGTTTGCCTGCCATGCTTCGTGCATATTCCCAAGCAGCAGTCTGATTAAACTTGGCACGGAGATCAGGGTGCAAAGGCAGCAATGCAATATGTGGATTGGAATCATCTTTTGTCAGCTCAAACTCCCACCATTCATCCCAGGGTAAAATAGCAATTATATCTTCTCCCTGGAAGTAGATACACAAACAAGCTGGTTCATAATTTAACAGTAATCATGTTATTATCCACTTTAAGCCTTAAGGGGTCATTTAGTATGTTAGAGAAGCATAGATAGTCTTGGAATAGAAATTTAGTACTGTCTTATTCCTTGTTCAGTTACTAATAATCCTTGGATAAGTTATATCAGGATTCATAATTAGTATCGGGATGAGTTATCCCTATCAGAGGGTGGAACAATAATACCAGGATAAAACAATAAAAATGACCAAAATACCCCAAAGTTCCCTCAAACCCTTTCTCTACTGAATAAGGTGGAGGGTATTTTTGTGAACAGACAACCCATTCTTAGAATTATGCGATGCATGTTGCTTTTTAATACAACAAATCAAATAGTCAATGAGAAATAATACCAGGATAACCAATCCCGGCATAACTTGTCTTCAAACCAAACGACCACTAACAGTTCTCTCATTTGGTTCAACTCCACACCCAACCTCCCCTGGTAATTTAGGTTCAACCACTACCAGACACTACCTCAAGCTACATAATTTGGAACACAAAGTTCTGACTACTTCATCTGATTAAAGATGGTGCAACTTTTGTACAGGGATCATGGCATTTGATATGATAGCAATACAACATGGAATTTGAACTCAGCACTATCACATAGTTGTACTAGTGGTTAAAGTTGTATACTTTGTATATGCATCACTGCGCAGTCCACAACTCCACACCCTGAAATCGCCCCATACTACAGTTCCCTCTGAAGTTATTCAACTTGATTTGGAGTATCGGGTAATGTCTGTTGCACCTGAATCAAGGTGCATACTTTTCACTAGCTATGGAACCAATTCAACACTTCAAAATCTAACGAGCCATATCTCCCGGATATCATTTGTAAAAGCAAATTAGCTATATGATAGGCTGCTAACTACACCTTAAGGATATCATAAACAAGTAAAAGAAAGGAGAATGACAGTAGCAAAGAAGAGTTAAATTCTAGCTACGTAGTAAAATTTAAGCTCAAATTTTTTTAAAAAACAAAACCTAGCAACTAAGAAGCTACGGATAAAAAGAAAGCTTCTTGACAATTTTTTTTCTTTTTTTCTCTATACCTCAGAATGCGACTAAGAACCTAGGGAAAAAAAAAAGAAAAGCTTAAGACTCGTGAAGATTTTCCTCTTTTGTTTCCTTTACCTCCGTTGAATTAAAATTTTCTTCTCCAAATTATTTTTTAGAACATAACGACTCTCAAAGTTCAATAATGCTAACTATGTAATGTTCGATGGAAATACACTAATATCCTTTGCATCTCATGTAGGAACAAAGTAAACCTTAAAGGCACAAAAAGAAGAAGAGGAGCATGTTTCATCTTCAACTTGATGAATTCCATAATCTGAATGCATGTCACAACAGTGTTATCAAAGATGCACTTAAGCCCTGAAGTGAGGCTCAAAACGTGTTGAGTGCTTCCCCTGGCTTAAAGTGCGCTTCAATGTTATCATCAAGGCTCTAAGACATACCTTCCCTTGTGAACCTTACAGCTTAGAGCTTTTTCTCTATTTGCGCCTTTTCTCAACAAAGCCCACACTTTATTTGTGCTTTGCACTTAAAGCCCTAACAGACCTTGGAGCTTTTTTGCACTTCCACTTTTGATAACGCTATGCCACAGTTGATATATGAAAAGTAAAATTGTAGTAATAAATAAAGAAGATTATAAAATGTAACATACGTATTTTGTAAATGGAGGCAGAATTTCCACCTTACTAGTTACTATGGCCATCAAAAAGTTGAAAATAATATCTTAAACAAGAGACTGCAACTTTTCTGAGAGCAGCCAACCCAGACATCATGATAAATTCTAAGCAAAAGACACATGCTTGCAACAATCAGATCCTATATGTGGATTATTTTAGACATACACAAAAGTGACATTTTTGTCCCTTTTCATACTCCGATCATACTTGTCATTGGTACGATTGTTGAGCATGTAACACAAAAGTCCATGGAACCAAATTAGAAATCTGTATTTGCTCCAGTGAAAGAAAGAGCAATGGAAAAAGTACCATCATGTGACAGCAAAAAATAAAAAAAGCATAGTACCTTATCATTCTCATGTCCAGATTCACCAACCCACAGCTTTCCTTCATTATCCCTCAAGCAAACAGCACTATGGCCAGCATAAGATCCAGATACCCATTTTTCTAACGTCTCAAAACCACCCCAACGCCCTCTAATTTTTGATATTGCAAGAAAATCTCCAGAATGTATGTCTTCAGTGGTAAGGTTGCTGACCCATGGTTGAGGACGTTGATCAAATGAAGCACCCATGTGTTTCTTCAGAAATCCCATATTTGAGTTTTCACCCCATCCCGTGTTTGTGAACAAAGGGAAAACATCCCATAATGCTCTAAGGGTTCCTAACATTCCTGCTTGCATAAGGAAAATTGAGACTCCTTTACGTTTCACCTGCATTTGCATATTATAGTCCATTACTCTTGCATATTACTCTCATCATAACTGATGCTTCTATTAATGTCCATGAAGTTCCATTTATGAAATAATTGCAACTTACATATTCTAACTCAGCTTGAGACTCCCACTCTTTGATCTGAAGAGTATGTTCACGAGATAAAGCATAGTAATCCCACGTCACACGGTATGGAGTTGCAAAGATGTAAAGGTCCATACAAGTATAACTGTGTGCATTGTTGACCTGAATAATAAGAAATATTAATCAATGAAAGAACATAGCACTCCCAAAGATATAAATTCGACTATACGTTGATGTACTAAAAACGTTGGACCATGAACATTTATTAACAAGTACATTGTTTAGCCGTTAAATAAGTCAGTTACTCCCTCAATTTTATTTCATATGGCATTATTAGCTACAGAGCTTAAGTAAAAAAAAAAAGACTTTTGACGCATACAAACTTACAACTTATTCTTAAACATGCCATGACACTGTAAGAAGCAAGCCATTAAGGGTAAAACGGGAAGTTCAAAGTTTATAGGCTTCGCAATATAGAAAAGTGTCATTCTCTTGGAAATAGACTCAAAAGAAAAGAGAAATATATAAATGTAACTCGATGTATACTTAGTCACCCTATCAAAAAGATATATACTTTGTCAAGAACTCAATATTTTTATAATTTGTAAGTCAAAAACCGATCTATGAAAAGAATGTCATATATACCAAATGGTAAAATTAAAACATGTGACTTCTCATCAAAGGTGTAAAGAGATCTAAAACGAGGATAAAATGCATAAAGCATTTTATAAATACAATTTAAAAAACTCAACTCACCAAAAGCTATTCCAGTAATTGAGCTGAATCACTCTCAGGCAAAGACGCATTAACAATGACACAATAACTCTTCCTTTTTAGCACATTAACCAAAGTTTCTAAATGCATAAAGAAAGCTACAGAAGAGATCCAAGGAGACATTAATCTCAAACATCAGCATCCCGAGGGCTTTTGTCTAGTAATAAGATCACAGGGCATGATGCATGGGACATGAGCTAGGCGCACCTCACAGGTTCAAAACCTACACTAGGCAAAATCTTGGTTTTTATGCGGATAAGCTTAGTTCCATGGAGTTCAGAACCATGTGCCACTGGCCCTCATATATTTCACAGTTATCCAAAAAAAGTTTTAAACATTAAAGTTGTGACCCGCGAAAACCTCCCAATTGAGTAGTAAGGAGATTATCAAAACTACACATTAAGAAGAACCTATGTTTTCTTTTCAGTTGTATTACTCCCTCCATTTCATTTTATGTGTTTTAGTTTGACGGAATGTGGAGTTTAAGTAAAGAAGACTTGGAGTTCAGAACCATGTGCCACTGGCCCTCATATATTTCACAGTTATCCAAAAAAAGTTTTAAACATTAAAGTTGTGACCCGCGAAAACCTCCCAATTGAGTAGTAAGGAGATTATCAAAACTACACATTAAGAAGAACCTATGTTTTCTTTTCAGTTGTATTACTCCCTCCATTTTATTTTATGTGTTTTAGTTTGACGGAATGTGGAGTTTAAGTAAAGAAGACTTTTGAATTTGTGGTTCTAAATTAAAGAGGTGTATAATGTGCCAAAATGACATCTGAATCTCTTGGTAAGTTTTGGGGTTAAAGAGTTATTAAATACAAAAAGTGGCATTCTTTTTATTTTTTAAACATTCTATAAGGTGAAATAGCTATTGTATTTCATTTTCATACTATTTTTTATATGGTTACTTCGACCGAGATCCATTAGAAACAACTTGTCTACCTTCACAAGGTAGGGGAAAGGCTGCATATACACTACCCTCTCCAGACCCTACTTGTGGAATAACATGGGGTATTATTTTGTTGTTGTACTTACAAGGAAAATAAGACAAATTGAAACAGAGGGAGTACTGCATAAATTTAGTGAATGTTGATTTACCGCATTGGTCCTATGTCAGGACCAACCAAAAGTAATATTTAATCGAGGTTATCAATGTATATAAGAACAATATGTCAAGCAACATTTACAGGTAAAGGAAGCAAAAAACTGCTAGGCTAGAGGACATCTACTGAAAATCTATACAGAGTCTAGAACTTGTAAGGCCTCACTGTCTTCTATCAACTAAAAAAAACAAATGCATAAATTATTTCATTCATAATCTTTTGCATGTACATCTTCAGTGACAAACAACCACTAATTACTAGTTATATGTAGACTGGTGTAATTCAGTCCAGACCAGATGAGCTGTTTGAAGAATGAATTCTTTGATCCCACCAACAGAATCTATAAAGAGGAGGCAACCTAAGAAAAAGAAAAAGAGAAACTCCCTCCGTTTCAAAAGAATGAGCTACTTTTCTTTTAAATCTATTTCAAAAAGAATGACCCATTTCCTTTTTCGGCAACACTTTAATTTCAACTTTTCATGTGGCATGTTCCAGGCCACGAGATTAAAGAGCATTTTGATACATTTGACATAATTATAATTTAGGACTACAAGATTGAAAAGTCTTTTTTATTTTCTTATACTCCGTGTCAAGTCAAACTAGGTTATCCTTTTTTAAACGGAAGGAGTAAGAATTCACAGTATTGATCTATGGAGAAGTGCCATTATTGAGAACAGATGGTCAAAACTTCTTAAAAATTTGGCTAACCCACTGCTGCAGTTAATAGATTTAACGATCACGCAACTGAAAAGAGTGCCACAACAGATACGTGTGCCAAGCTAATTAACCACTGCACTAAAAGAGTTGTTTAGCATCAGAAAGGGGAAGATTTGGAATTCAAGTAATAACTTGCTTAATCTTAACTCATTTTATCTCAAGGGTGACTGGGACATTTTTATTGCTATAAAGGGCCAATGCAGCCCAACAAAGACAGAAATTAATCAATGGAAAAGAGCCCAACCTAACAAGAAAAAAGGGGAGGTTGAAAGTGATATCAAATGCAAAACGTAAAAAGAAAAACGAAAAGAATAAACATTGAAATCTGTTGGAGCTTTAAGCGCAAACCACATATAAAACGGAAGCTCTAATGAAGAAAGACACAAATGAAGAAAACAATGAAAAACATATATAACACAAAATAATAACTACAAACACAAACAACATTTATATGGGTAAAAGCTTTGAAAAAATTACAATTAGCCAAAATAGTTCTTCTTCATGATTTCTTCACCAATACACAACCCAAGGGTGAGAAACATATGTCTTGGCAGCTTAGTGGCTAAAGCGCTGCCTAAGCGAGGTGAACCACTCAGCCTATTTTCCACCTAGCTTCAGGGCTAAAACGCATCTCAAACAATCTTTGACCCACACCATCAATACCAAGCAAACCATCCTAATCAGCCTAGTTCAAGACATGAAGGGCATAACTAGCACCAGATAACAACATACCAAATTCCTTGTGAAACACTTGACAATAACACATCACATCACCAACCTCATGGCACCATTTATCATATCAACATTTATCATAACTCATTCACAAGTAGGGAGCATTGACTACTTAAACATTCAATACCTCTAAAATAGTGCAATTTCAAGAGACCGCCTTAAGTGACCAAGTTGAAGCCATTTTCTACAGCCATGAGCAGTTATAAAGCCCTTTTATCCTCAACTAGCAAGAATATAGGACATGAGGATAGAAAGACAGATAAACAGCAAATACGGAAAATGACAATGGTGAGCACCTAAACTCACAGTGATCTCATCTTTCCTATGTATATATTTCCTTTACTTTCAATTTGTTTAAGATATCTTTTTAAAATTATTGACTTGAGTTTCAAGGTTTTGCGTACTTAGCTCGGATGTATTACTCACAGTCTCACACACGATTCAACTTAGGTCCATCAAGAGGCAACCATCTTGAGGCACAGTGTCATCAGCCACCAAGCGTGATGCCTTGATCTAATCCAAAAATGGTATAAGCTGTTTCCCTCACCATCAGCTCCTTTTGCGGTTCAAGATCCATTCCAGTTGCTAAGATTAGTTTATACAGGCAATATACCAAATTATTTTATACCTCTCTTAGTATTTGGCTAAGATCATTTCACATCCCAAAATGTTTCTGTTAGTTCCATTCAAAAATTTACTAGCACATACAAAATCTTCAAATAATTAACTAAAAGCCAATTTTCAGAATAGCCAACTCTGCAAATCATCCACATCATATTTCCAATAAATATATTAACTGAATAAAATACTACTTGTATACTAAGTTGCTCGGACGCACCCATGTTGACACAACTTGAACTTGGGTTTGGTCGACCAATTTTTGAAACTTTTACCAAATCAATGGAGAACTTTGAGACAGATACAATGATTTATGTAATCAAAATAAAAGCTAAGGTAAAATCGAAGAAAATTAACTACCTTATATATAGAAATTTCTAAAGTCCTTTCCTTATAACACCGGAGTCCGAGCAACATAGCTCTTATTGCGAATAAGAGCAAGTTTATCACAATAATTAACTGCTCTAGACTAGGCTAAACCTAAATTCAAAAAACAGAAGTCCAACTTCAACAAACAGAGACAAGAATCAAAAACCTCCCTAAACCCAAAACTTCTACTAATTGATACAACATCAAAATACAAGGAAAACAACAACTACCCATAATTGTAAAGTAGCAAATTTAGATTTTTTTTAATTGAAACAAACCTTGATATGGAGAGTACCACCGCCAAATCTACTTCCAGTTTTGTTGTGAAGTTGCAATGAAGCAGTGTTGTTGTAAAAGCAAGCACCTTTCCATTTCAGGGTATTATTATTAGCTATTGAAACAGCCCCAACAAAAGAGGGCAATAAGTCAACAGCACTGTAGAGAGAGTTGACAATGGGCCATGACACTTGTACAGGTAACATTGGCAAAACATCTTGTATATGAAATAGTGACTTTGACCCACTTAGGAAGAAAAAGGAAAACATCAACACTATGAATAAAATATGGGTTTTCAAGAAAACTGCCATGGCTAACTTCTGCTGAACCTAGGGGAGTTTTGGGGGGTCATATATATGGTTAGTAAGGAGATGGGTTGCCACAGAAACAAGTTATTCAAGAATCAATTGTAAGTTAGTTCCATATGGTTAGAGAATTTTCTTTTCGTGATACCACACAGTTCCTTTTCTTTTCTTTTCTTTTCTTTTTCGTGTTAGTTGTCAATTTTTTCCTCTTTTGGATCTCAATGACGAAATTTGGAAAAAAAAATTGTCATTCATTTTAGTTGCTTTTTTCTGTCTTTTGTCAACTGAATTTTCTATTATTGTATTTGTTGTTGTCTTTCTCGCTGGGTGGACATAAATATCAAAAAATTAACAAAATCAAATCGTATCAAACTAATTTAATCTTTTTATATTTTAGTTTGATGTCGGTGTTATTTTTATAAAAGTTTGATTCTTTGGTCTGATGTTCAGTGTAGAAGTTTCGGAACTTCGGTGCACCAAAGAATCGAACTTTTATTAAAAAAATTTAAAAAAAAATTATATATATATTAGACCAAAAAAATAAAATTATATTTATATACATATAAATCAATTAGCAATTAATTAAATCATTCATTAAACAAGTCAAAGTAGCAACAAATTTATAATTTATATAGCTCACTTGAAATATTATTTTCCAAGAGAAATTCAAACATATTTTTGTCGATTTATGTCATGTAAAAGATGTCTTCATGCTTATATTCCTCAAGTAATAGTTAGAGGCGCAAGTTCTTGGCAAAGATAAATATAGTTTTTTAAGCACAAGAAGTGTACCATAGAAACATATCATCGCCTAATATGATTTTAAGTTTTTAAGTGTCTTATACTTTGATTTTGTCCTCTTTTTATTTTCCATTAGTTTGCACCAAAAAATATTATAAAAACACTGAATAAAATCGAACTAAACTTGAAAGACCGAACCGAAATGTTTTGGTTCGATTTATTGTGCACACTTTTTCAAAACCAAAAACCAAAAAATCAAACTAAAATTTGTTAAAATCGAACCAAAGAATTGAACGCCCACCCTATTTCTCATAAATGATCCCTTCAATATCATGTATTTGATCTCCAAATTGGACTTCATATGGATAGCACACGTCCCACGAAAAAATCTAAAAAAATAAATAAATAGAGATAAGTATAAAAAATACGTCTAAACTATTATTTATTTTTTTAGTTTCATGCCTAAACTATTGGGAGTGTGAGTTTCATACCTAAACTATCACTTATTAGTTTGAAAAACACACTTCAGTGATATGTGTAATACACTCTCTCTTTTATTTGAAAAAAAATTTAGTTAAAAGTAAAATGTTAAAAGTATAAATATTCTTCCAAAAAAATATTATTTTACAAATAAAATTTAAAATATTTTTCTCACCTACTCCACTGCCCACACTCTGCATACCCCCCCCCCCCCGCCCGCTCACCCCCCGACAATCCCCGCCTTTTTATTTTTTTGAATCTCTTTTATAAAATATTTTTAAAAAGTTCAAACTCCAGCCCCTGCTCCACTCCTACCTAAAATATTAATTTTTTTTAAATAAATAAAATTTTATCTCAACTACATGTAATCCTCCGCTCCTAATTTATATTTACCTTTTTTTAAAAAAATATTTGTAGATATGTACACATACTTTTAGAAAAATATTTTTTTTCTACTTGTTTATCGAATAAAGCATAAATAAAAAAATTATTTTAAAAAAATCTTGCGAAAAATTTAAAAAAAAAATTCTAAAAATAATTAAAAAAAACAAAAGCGGAGGACTAAGTGGGTGGCGTAGAATTATTTTTTCTAAAAAAAATTGAAATAATATTTGGATTATTATTTTAAGAGGGAGATTAAGTAAGAATTTTTTAAGAAAATTTACAATTTTTATCGTGGTGGTGGTGGGGGTTGGGTGGGGGGGGGGGGGAGGTGAGAAGTGGTAGGGTGGAGTGAGAAAAATATTTTATATTTTATTTTATGATATTTTTTTGAAATATAATACTTTAATATTTAATTTTAACTAATACTATAATTTATGTATTTTTTGCCAAGGTGGAATATTTTGTCCATGTAGAATGTGATGTGATATTTTGAAAAAAATAAAAGAGAGGTTGTAGTACATACACTATGGTGAGAGTGGAATAAAAGATAGAGGTGTGTTTTTCAAACTAATAAATGATAGTTTAGGTATAAAAGTCACGCTTTTAATAGTTTAGGTATGAAACTAAAAAAAAAGGATAGTTCAGGTGTGTTTTTGACACTTATCTCAAAAAAAAATATAGATTTCATCTCCGAGCAAAAATATTTTTTTTTATTTGTTTTATCTTTTGTTTGGTTTCTTTTTGAAAAAACTTAATTTTTTAACAAGTTTTTAATTCAAAATTTCCACGTATTAAATTAAAATAATAATACAAAATTTCAAAATATTTTAATACATTCTATATATTTTTAATTAAATATTATATTATTAAGAAAATTAAAATGTTGGAAAGTAATCACCCCAATCTTCTAATTATGAATCCGCATCTACGAAATCTTCGCTTTACATCTAAATTTAAGTTTTGATCGAAATTTTATAGCTAACTTAATTTCTCGATCATTGATCTAAAGGTTCTCATTGTCATCCTTCTTCGTCTTATTCCATATTCAAAGCTTGACTTTAAAAGATGATGTGACACAAATGTGAATTTTAAGTGAATAATATATCAAACGACTTGCAACTTTGCAAGAAAATCATATTTACATTTTAAATTATTTAGAGGAGATTTGAATTAATTGATATTGCAAAAAATCGATTAACAATATATATACTTTGTTGTATCAGTAATGTATATAGATGTATACACATGTAAAAAACATGGTTATATACCACCTATACATAATTATACACTATTTATATAATATCAATATATTATATATACATATTGATAATGGCTTAACTCATAAATAGACACTTAAACTTGTCCTCATTTTTCATTTAGACACCTAAACTAAGACAAGTACATAATAGACACCTCAACTGTTAAGATTTGATCCCATTAGACATTTTTATCCTAATTTCAGAAATGGTGTCCGTGCGTGAGCGTCACGCAGATGACTTGGATTAATTACTTAATCATCATTTTACACGTAAGGTACACTTATTACACGTAATTACCCAGTCAACATTCTAAATCCTAAGGGTAAAAGCCCTAATTAAAGGGTATTTGCGCTATTCGTCTTTGTCCACCGTTGTTCGTCTCCGCTGCTGTTCGCCTTCGTCCTCTCCGCCGACGCTTACTCTCTACCGCTCTTTGTCTTCCTTGTGTCTTCTCCGATCACCGGCGTCCCAGAAAAGTTGGTGGAACTCTCAGAAGAACATTACTGAAAAAGGTGTAAAATTCTTTGAATTTAATTGATTTGGGAAAGCTTGTGTTCGTTTCTCATAAAAGTCTACAGTGAAAGCTTGTATTCATTTTTAAACCAACTATTTATTTTTGGCTGAAAAAAAAAACTACAATGTTTTTGGCTTAGAAAAAAAAACAGTGCAATGAACATGGAAAAGGAATGTGGAGAGCTTATCACTCTCCACATTTGAGTGAGGCACAAATATAGTACCAAGTAGGATAAAAGTGTTTAATGGGATCAAATCTTAGCAGTTGAGGTGTCTATTAGGAACTTATCTTTGTCTAAGTGAAAAATGAGGACAAGTTTAGGTATCTATTTATGAGTTAAGCCTTGATATATTTCATATACATATGAAGTTTTTTGAAGTTGAGATTCTCAACTTTATGTTTATGTCCAAAGTTAAATATTTGGCATCTCTTCTCTTGTCTTTGTAGCTGATATTGATTTTTGCTTAATTTTTGACCATTTTTATTTTTAAGTGAAAAGATTCTTCGTTGTAACACTTTATTTTAAGGGCAAATTATAGAAATATCATACTTTTTAGTGTTAACTTTAAGTAATGCCGACTTTTTTTATAATTACTTAAAATCCCTCCTTTTTGATAGTTTGACGATACAAAAAATAAGGCAGTGATACATTTTGAAAAAATAGGAGCATTAATTGCTAGCAGCGGAAAAAAAGAAAAAGTTGCAGCGTTATTACAAAAATCAATCAATTACGATTTAACCTTTCCTCGATTAGTTAAACTCTTCTTTTATGCGTGCAAGAAAGGTGTAACGAAGATTTCAAATTTAGTGCAAGAAGTAATTTCCCTCTCTGACAGCAATATCTTCATCAACCTCTGATGCACACTCATACATCTAAATATTAATGGCATATGGCATGCCATAGAAATGGTAAAGTTGTTTTCCTACTGTGAATTCCTGTCCTAAGCTTTCGATCAATATGTCGTATGCACTTTTCGCCCATGAGAACCTTACATAGCTCCCGTCCTCGACCATGCGAAAGTAATTTGTCGGTATAGGAGATTCAGGCAACTGTGAATATATGAGAGTATGAATGAAGTACAAAATGGTCATTTGTACAGCGTTTTCAGTGCTCTCCCATTCCCCCATCAAAAAATGATCAACAAGTCGCACTTTTTTGACACTTGCATATGCTCCAGGGAAGTATGTCTGCATCAATCTGTCGGGATTTTCATCGATGTACTGAAAATCTTCAACACTACTAGTACACTTCAAGCCAGTGTTGATTGAAAAGTCTCTCTTATTGAACTGAAGCACGTTACCACTGCCATGTCTAATGTGAATTTCATCCAAATTGTATTGTTCAATCTCCAACAACAGCAGGTACTTCATTATCTAACCTTGAAAATTGCACATGGGCATTCGGATATATCGGCCAAAATTAGTTCGATGAAATTTTGCTAATGCTTCGGCTCCAATAGAGGTCTTTATGTCATCTACAAAATCACAGTTGTACGTGATGCCAAATAGAATGCCTAGGGACCTGTTTGATAACATAACTAATACCCTGCACTGAAACACAGGTAAAGTTTAGTACATACTGATACACACATTAACATTAAGTAAATGTTATATTTTAAATGGTGATATAAATAGATATGAAACATTGATACAAATTATTGATACATTTGTGATATATTTAATACAAATATAGAATGATACAAAGTGAATATGTGCATACTAAATGCAAAGACTGATATAAATTTAAATATGTATATAATAATGATATAAAGTGCACAACTTCCTTTACAGAGAAAAAATATTATATTATCCTGCACATATATTTCTTATATTGTATCAGGATGGTATTGTGTCATGATCATAACAATATTGATACAAATTTATAGCTCATATAGCAGCGATACAAACTCTTAAAGATGCACAGAGACAAAATATTTTATTGAAGCACAGTCTCCTTTAAAAATGCATAACTCATTATACATAGTATATGGCATAATTGATACAAAAAAATATAAATAATTGTGATAACACATTCATATCGTCATTACATATTATAATAACTACTTTGTAAAAATAAACTCAGTGATAAATAAATAAATAAACCATGATACGAAAAAGGTACTAATAATTCTATCAAAATCTTGCATTATCAGTTCCAAAAAGCAAGAACGAAGTTTTGATACAAATCATATTGCAAACACTAAATGCGACAAAAGAATTTCAAACAAAAACAATGCAAAGTCGAAACCGTTGGCAATGAAGGTGCAACAGACAACAGTACTAATCTTTTTTTTAAGGTGCTTCATCACTTCGGGATTTGGATGTAGACCCAACAAACTTCTTCGATTTGTTCATCTTCGACGCTTGAACCTTAGAGATCCTCTTCGTCTTGCACACTGCATGATTAGAATTCTTAGTCCTATTATCATGGGAACCATCCTCGACTGAAACATCCAGTGGTTTGTGGGGAACTTCTGATTATGGCATTTCTTCGCTTGGTTGAAAAACTTCGGCATGACTAATATTGTCGGTATTTGGTAATGCATAACTAATGTCGTGAAAAGATGAGGAGTAGACTCCATTATAATGGAGAATAAGCCTCTGAGAAAGAAAAAAATTGAGAAAGAAATTAGGGCAAAAACGGGAAAGGAGAAAAGGGAAAAAGAGGGAAACATTCCATATACGCCTTTTTTGGGAAATTGGATTCAAATTGAATTTAAACATAATCAATAACTTTTAACTGAGGACGTGATTGAACTGACAACATGATTAACCTGTACATTAATATATTGTTTGTATCAATAGAGATGAGAGAGAGTCAAAAAAAGGAGATTCTTGTAATTTTTAAAAAAGAAGGGATAATAAGAAATTATGGAAACATAAGTTGTGTATTCTTGTAATTTTCTGTTATTTTAATGTCATCTAAAGATATATATGAGTGTTTTTATGAGATATTTGGACTTGTTTGGTTCTTACGCAACCGTGTATTCTTGTGAGTAAGCCCAACCTTTTTTTAAAAACTATTAGGAGAACAATATTAAATCGTTTTCCAACAAAGAAAGGATTATAACCCAAGGAAATTTATGTAAATGTATCCTTCGACCATCTAGTTTATCAACGTGATCAAAGTATACATTACCTATCCACTTCGGCTATATATGTCGTGCATAGATATCTATATTTATTATAAAACAAAGCATATATTTCCTAATAATAAAATATTCTAAGTCAACCCGTTGGGTTTGTCTCATATACATTTTTCATTGGGTTTTCTTCATTTCAAGACCTTTTTACATTGTTAAACATTTTTTTCCCTTTATGTTGCTAAGATTAAAGATTTTATCTTGTTAATTGTGTACTTGTGGATCCTTTCAATCAAACTTGATAAAATATCCTCAATCCAATTAGAAAGTATTTGGCATAGGTAGTTTGATAGTAATGTGAAATTACAAGGAATAAATCCCTCACCTGAAAGTTCTCAGATATTTATGTTAACTATTACAGATGTTAATAAACTAACAACAATAACATACCCAGTGGAATCCCACAAGTGAGGTTTAGGGAGGATAGATATATCCAGACCTTACCACTACCTCATAGAAGTAGAGAGGTTGTTTCATGGGAACCCTTGTCTCAAAAACCTTTAAGCAAAATAAACTAGATATGAAAAAAAGGAAAGGAAAGGGAACAGAAAAATCGACTATTAACGAAAAGCACATGTCAATATGTAAATACGATAGAATTAACACACGTACGACAAATAATGACAACACATGATATGGATCACGCCTACTCTTGCTACCTTACTATACCTCAAGGCCAGGCATCTGCCTAACTCTACCAACCAATTAGTCTGCTACTCTAATTCGCGACCTTAACTCCTTTCTATCTAAGGTCATGTCTTTGGTGTCGTCATATCTTGTCTGATCACCTCCCCCCAATACCTCTTCGATCTACCTCAACTCCTCTGTGTAACTCCCAAAACCAACCTCTCGCACCTCCTAACAGAAGCATCGGTACTCCGTCTCTGCACATGTCCAAATCATCACAGTCTCGTTTCCTTTATCTTATCAGTCATCGGGGCTACCTCTAGCTTCTCCCGAATGATTTCATTCCTAATCTTATCCCTCCTTGTGTGACCATACATCCATCTCAACATCCTCATCTCTGCAACATGCATCTTCTGAACATGTGCATTTTTTATTGGCCAACACTCCACCTCATACAACAAAGATGGTCTAACCACCATTCTGTAAAACTTACCTTTTAGTTTAGGTGTTCTTGTCACACAATACTCCAGAGGCAAGCCTCTATCTAGTCCATGTTGCCCCATACAATGTGTGACATCATTGTCGATATCGCTACTACTCTGAATGATGGACCCCAGACACTTAAAGTTTTCCCTCTTGGGGATAGGTTGAGTGGCAACCCTCACATCAATGTCTGCTTCATCCCTCGTAACACTGAATTTGCACTTCAAGTATTCTGTTTGGTCCTACTCAGTTTGAATCCTTTAGACTCCAAGACGTGTCTCCAAGCCTCCAACCTATCATTAACTTTAGTCCGAGTCTCATCAATCAGTACTATTTCATCTGCAAATAACATATACCATGGAACCTCCTCCTGAATAGATCACGTCAGCTCATCCATCACTAATCCAAACAGGAAAGGGCTCAACACAGATCCTTGATGGAGACCCATCTCAACTAAAAAATACTCTGAGTTTCCTCCCGCCATTCTTACCCGAGTTTTGGCTCTGTCATACATGTCCTTAATCGCCCTGATATATGCCATTGCGATACCTTTCACCTCTAGACACCTCCATAGGACATCCCTTGGAACTTTGTCATAGGCCTTCTCGAGATCAATGAACACCATATGAAGGTCCTTCTTTCTTTCCCTATATTTCTCCACTAATCTCCGAACAAGATGAATTGCTTCAGTATTCGATCGCCCCGGCATGAATTCAAACTGTTTCTCCGAAATAGACACTACTCTTCTCACCCTCGTGTCCACCACTCTCTCCCAAACCTTTATAGTATGACTTAACAACTTGATACCCCTATAATTGTTATAATTTTGAATATCCCCTTTGTTCTTGCATTGTACTCCTCCATTCATCAGGCATCTTGGGAGTCTTCATAATAGCATTGAACAGTCTAGTCAACCGCTTTATGCCACCTTGACCATGTCCTTCCAAAAATCTATCGGAATCTCATCAGGTCCGACCGGCCTCCTTCTCTTCATCCTGCTAATAGCCCTTCTAACCTCCTCAACTCTAAACCGCCTGCAATAACCAAAATTACGATGACTTTCGGAGTGTGCCAGGTCACCCAACTCAATATTTCTATCTCCTTTTTCATTTAAGAATTTATGAAAGTAAGCTTGCCCTCTTAATTTAATGGAAGTGTCATCCACCAACACCCTCCTCATCCTTGATGTACTTCACTTGGTCCAAGTCTCGAGCTTTCCTTTCTCTCTCTTTAGCAAGATTATACAATCTCTTGTCCCCGCCTTTATCACTTAGCTTCTCATATAGGCGCTCAAACACTGATGTCTTAGCACTCGTCACCGCCATCTTTGCTTCTGACTTAGTCGTCTTATATGTCTCCTTAAGCATTCACTTTTCATCTTCATCCCTACACTCCAACCACTTCGTGTAAGCAACCTTCTTATCTTTCACTTTGGCATGAATTTCCTCATTCCACCACCAATCACCTTGACGTTTAAGTCCGCCGTCAAATCCCAGGGCTCAACCCTGGACAGGCGGTGGAAACTACCAAGCTGGAGTACGGTAGGGGCAGAGGGAATTTCCGGTGGAGCGGTGAAATGTCCACCAAAGGTCCCTCTCGAAATCCCTAGTATCTCGGTAGCTACCTTTTTAATGCATCCAGCAATGGTGTCCCACATATTGTTCACATTTCCACCACTACTCCAAGCCTCCAAGTTTCTCAACTTTTCTTCCATCTCTCAAGGGAGCGCAGGAGGAATAAGGGCTATCTAATCCTCGATTGGGCATAAATAACCTTCTTCTTTTCTCTCTTGATCTCTAAATTCATCACTAGAAACCTATGTTGAGTGGAAATATTTTCACTCGGAATAACCTTGCAATTCTTACATAAACTTCTATCGCCCTTCCGGAGAAGTAGGTAATCTATCTAAGTCTTAGCTATCATACTACGAAAGGTAATCAAGTGGTTCTCCCTCTTCGGGAAACATGAGTTAGCAATAACTAACTCAAAGGCTTTGGCAAAATCCAAAAGACACGTCCCACCTCCATTCCTCTCCCCAAAACCAAAGCCTCCATGAACATCTTCAAACCCGCTAGTGGTTGCCTCGAAATGCCGATTAAAGTCACCCCTAATGAAGATTTTTTCCATCTCCAGTATGTCTCGCACAACCACATCTAGATCTTCCCAAAAGAGCCTTTTGACTTCCTCATCTAGGTCTACTTGGGGTGCATAAGCACTAACTACGTTCGCTACATGCCTACCAACCACGAGCTTGATAAGCATCATCCTAACATTAACCCTTCCAACCTCAACCACGTAATCCCTAAGGTCCTCGTCTACTAGGATACCTACACCATTTCTATCGCTAGAACCACCCGAGTACCACATCTTAAACCTATCCACATCCCGAGCTTTGATACTTACCCATCTGATCTCCTGAACACACACTATATTAATGTCTCCTCTTAAGACATTTTACTAGCTCTATGGATTTCCCTATTAGTGATCCTATATTCCACGACGTTATCCTTAACTTACATAAGCATGTGACCCTTTCACCACCCCTACCCCTTACCCCCAACCCCAATCCCAACCGACAACATGACCCTAGTCTGTCATTCGATCCTGACGCCACTAAACTTAAGAAGTAATAGACTACTAAGCTACCAAAATCAGGAGGCGCTCTAATGAAAAACTATGCAACCCAACATGAAAGACAAGTACAAACAAGGTGAATGAAACAAATAACAGTGAGCTAGAAATAAACAAGTCAATGCACAATATTAATGAGAAAGAACCAAGAGAATACGTAGCCACAATCGGAGGTTGATTTCAAAACAAACAAAAAAATAAATCAAGAAATCAGTGAAAATAACAGAATCACAAATTTTCACAAAGTCCCACCAATTTAAGGAAGACACTATAACAAGAATTAAAGCAAACCTAGAAAGAAAAAATGATGACAGAAATTTTGGCAAAGCAGCAACGTATAATATCGAATATGTACAGCCAAAATAATCAGATACTAACACCCAGAAAAATAAATCGGGATCTCATATTACAAGAAATAATGAAGAGAAATACACTAAAAAGTAAATCTTTAGTAAATCCACACAGAAAAGAATCACGGAATCAAGAACTAGATTGAAACCCTAAAGAAACTACAGAGTTAGAGGAAAAAATTGAAGCATACCCAGTTGAAAGATGAGGAAGACAAGGCAAGAAGAGCAGTAATGCCACCCAATTTAGAGAAATGATGAACAAAAGAATCGCCCCAAAACAGTAGAAGAAACGAAATCCAATTTAGAGATCTCGCCGGTGACGTCGCCGGGCAGAGTTGGAGAGGGAATTGAGAGAAAAGTAATGAATCTCTCTCTTTCTTTTTGTTCTTCTTATCCAATGACAAGGTCAATTATACAAATGTTAATAAACACAGGTTGAAATTAAAAAGCTACAGTCCTACAAGAATCCGTTCAACTACTGCGCCTCAATCTCAAGTTGGGGTCGACTATATGAATTGTCATTGACCGTGTTGCTCTGTTTAACCTCATCTGAATCCGAAAACGAGTATCCGTCTATCATAAAGAAAAGAATTCCTTTGTAGTCTAATCTGTAACCTGCATGTATGCTTTATGAACTATGCTGATATTCCTGTAGCTTCCTTTGGAATCAAGAAAAGGAAGGCCACTGGGATCAATGTGCAGAGAACCTGTATAACAATGCCTAAAAAGAGATTGTCAAAAGATCCTGAAGAGATATTTAGAACTGAAGCCAACCCTGCTCCTACGAAGGATCCAACCGTAGAACCTAAGTTGTTTATCGACATGAATAATGCAAATAAAGTCCCTTCAACGCCTGGAGGACAAAGCTGTCCTGATAAGATAAGAAAGGGCATGAACCTACAAAAGGAAGAAAATACTTGTGAAAATATGGAACAGGAATAGATGTTAGCTGTTCCAGATGTTCTATAACTACTTTTAAGAAGGCCTCATGTAAAAGAATTTGGGACATACTTGAATTGATTGATGCCATCAGAGAGAGCAGAACCAAATAGCACTGTAACCTTGTCTGAGATGCCTAATAAAACATTAGCTCGAGAAACCAAAACCATATCTAGAACAGTCAGAAGGGCCACACCAACTTGAGTACACCTGCATGAGTTATAGATAGAAAAATGAGTATTTGGTAATCTAAGTCAATATTCCTTCATGACATCACATTCGCAAGTCAAAGATCTACTTACATGAGAATATGTCGCAATCTCATCCTTTTTAAATAGCGATTGTATGTCAAGGTCCCGATCATGAGACTCAACCATCCAAGAACACGTGCTGTTCCAAGGAAAGATGCATCCAGTTTTAAGAACTCTGTCTGATAATAGAACATAACCGTCGAGAGATTTGGAACGGTCACGTGAGCCAAAAAGAACCAAGCCATTGGTCTGGACTCCAAGGGAAAATTTGCAAGAGAATAACCACCGCAAAATCAGTCAGCAGTTCATTAAGGAAATGCAAAAAAAGAAAAAAAAAGAAAAATGGTATTACAAACAAAAAGTTAAGAAGATGGGAGACTACAGAACAATTCACAACCTCCCATGAGGTCCAGACTGACTAATGAAACATGGACACATGGAACTCAGCGATGGAAGCACTAAAAAAGTGATAGCTTTGCCTGTGATTTAATCTATTGAAAGTAACACTGCCACTTTGATCCTTCTTAAGAATTGTAACACAAGGCCAATACTGATGAAAGTGTTCTTGGAATCACAATTTCATTATTTCAGTTAAGGTGATACAAGTCCATTTTATATGCCAACGAAAGCAGTCCTTTAATCGTCCTATTACCCCTTCAAATATGGTACAAAAATTAAAAAGAATAGCATCAGGAAAGGTTAAAAAGAAGGCTGAGGAAGACTTTTAAGACCTAGGTCCCATCATGTCATAAGATACACTGAAGCTGGTAGTGGTCTAGCAGAAGTTCCATAAGGAAAATAAATTGATTCGTGATTATTAATCAAAAAGCATCAAGACAAAAAGGAATTTAAAACTTCCTCACAAGTTACCTCAAAATGGCTGGCTGGCGAAAAGCCCTAAATAATGTGTAAGTGGCCATTTTCAGTGATTGATACCATGGAGACAATGATGATCCATTTTTGTCAGGAGCTTGAAATTTATTTTCCAGAGTTGGTGCACTTTTTGTATTTTTCTGGCTCTTTTTTCTCCTCAAAGTACTATTTTTTGATTTTTCACCAGAGAACTTTTCTTCATCAATAATTCCACTCATCATGTCAGAACCATTAGATGCAGAACCTTCAGGGAATGCTTTACCTTGTACAGAACCCTCCTCAACCAAACCACACGAAAGGAGCTGCAAAGCGGGTAAGAAGGAGAAAAGGAGGAAAATCCTATCAATCTGTAAATTGATTAATGCATATCCACCTAGCAAACTACCACAGATTCCTCCGAGTGCCATAGAAAGCCAAGATATTGACTGAAGATCACCAGCAAATGATGCCCTATTAACAAGTAATGATAAATTAAAACAATGTCATGCCTTTCACGCATAGGTAAGGTGCAAGTTGTACATGACAGAGTCTGAGCCTGTCGAACTTGCATGTAAAGTGAGACTCACAATTAAGTGACAATGAACAATTCAAATACACACAAACCCAGGCATTCCATCATCATAAACTTCAAATGAAAGCAAACACCCTTTTATATAACTACATTTGATCATGGACTGCATAGACAAGTTTACCCATGGTATCATCTGCTATTTGATCTGACTAATTTGACATTTACTTTTGTTTTGTTGTCAAAGGCTTAATTTTGGGTCCAGGTACAATTTAAAACTGCGTTTGTTTCTACAGCTACATAAGATGACTCAGATGTGAACATTCCTTTATTAAATTAGAATGACAAAAATAGTCCCATGCAGAAGAATATACCTCTCAAATCTTACTGCCTCAGCGATCATTGCGTCAATTACGACATCAGCCATTGCAGAGCCCAGGTTCTGCACTGTCAAAAGAATCATGAGCTCTATTCTTGAGTTTCTCAGGAAAGCACTTAACCCTAAAATGAGCCATGGCAACAGCGAGAGCAAAGTTGCAAATGTAAGGTAGGGGATTCTTTTCCTTCCTCTAATTGGAAAGCAATCGGATAATATCCTGCAAACAGTATATTGAATATGGTTGATGGAGCAGAAGAGCAGGTAAAGAACTATTTTTCCAACAAGGTTTCATGAGAAACGACAAAAAAAATCTTAGCAGAGTAGTCATGAACAGCACACCAGCAGTTGCTGACCATCTTATAATAAATTTATTGTTTAATGACAATTTCCATGAATTAAGAAAATTCCATCTGGTCGTTAAGCCATATTCTTAGGTCTTCCACATTAAGATGCTACCATATGGTAAAAGATGATCCCATGATGTTTATTAAAGTTTCCTCCCACAGCTCTTTTATTTATATGATAAAGTCTTCAGCATATCTAAATACCACCTAGCAAAGAACAATTTTCTTAATAGTATTTCACATTGACCAAAACAGAATACTTAAAGTGCAAAATCAGTGCTGCGAGAGATGAAGTGGTCATCGAAGTGAGGCTTGTCACCCAACCTATTCCCAAGAGAGAAAACTTTAAATATCTTGGGTCAATCATCTAGAGTAGTGGTGATATCGATGATGATGTCATGCATCGTATTGGAATAGCATGGATGAAATAGAGGCTTGCCTCTGAAGTATTGTATGATAACACAATACCAGCTAAACTTAAAGGCAAGTTTTACAGAATGGTGGTTAGACTATCTTTGCTATATAGAGTGGAGTGCTAGCCAATCAAAAACTCGCATGTTCAAAAGATGCAAGTTCAGAGATGAGGATGTTGATGTGTGAACATACTAGATGTGATAAGATCAGGAATGAGGTTATTCTGGAGAAGGTAGGGGTGGCATCTGTGACAGACAAGATGAGAGAAATAAGGTTGAGATAGTTTGGGCATGTGCAGAGGAGTATTGAAGCTCCTGTTAGGAGGTGCGAGATGTTGGATTTAGGGGTTATGCGGGAGTTAGAGATAGGACCGAAAAAGTATTGGGAAGAGGTGATTATCCAAGACATGGCACAGTTTCATATCGCCGAGGATGTGATCTGAGATAGAAAGGAATGGAGGTCGGCGTATTAGAGTAGAAGGTTAATAGGCTGATAGGGGTAGGATGTTGTCTTGCCTTGTAATGTAATAGGTTAGTAGGATTAGTCACATCTTTATATATTATGGTATTATTGCCCGTCATTTGTTACTTTTATTTTATTTATAGATTTTCATTGCTTTTTATCTTATTCAGTATTCTATATCTATTATTTTTCTGCTTTTAGGGCTGATATATTTGAGCCGAGGGTCTTCTGAAAATAACCTTTCTATCACTATGAGGTAGTGGTAAGGTCTGTGTACACTCTACCCTCCCCAGATCCTACTTGTGGGATTTCATTGTGTGTGTAGTTATTGTTGTTTGTTACATTGATCTGCAGCTCCTTTTGTTGTTTCTGGTACGGCTAATCAGAGCTGCAATCATATGTTATGAAATCAAACATCTTAACAACTTTTTTCTTTTGATATGTAACATGACACTTAAATGTTTTAGATTAATGGACGAATTCTGTAGGATCATTAAATTCTTAGAAGAATCTGATATTCAGCTAAAGCCAAGCTTTACTTAACATTTACATAAAAGTTGGGCTTGCCAGGAAGTTGGAAAAGCAAATGAAGTGCACATAGTTCGCATCAACTTTGAGTCTCATGTTCATATAAATCAGGAAATGTTCATCCCATATACAGAGAACTGAAAATTAAGGAAAAAACAGAAAAATCAAATCCCCCTAATTTCTCATATTTGGTATAATTACATCATACACAAAAGATACAGACAACCAGAACAGAAGACCAAACGGAATGAACTTCTCTTAGACCATAGAAGATTTACAAAAGTATGTAAGAGAAAGGAACAACATTGAGGACAAGATGTTGTTTCACAAAGAAAATCCATTTGATTGATAGTTGGATAGGTTTAAATAGTATTGTGTACTCTCATATTATAATTAGCTAGGGACTTCATGAAACAGTAATAGATTTTTGCAAGTAAAAAAAAAAAATTATTACTGAACAATAATAATTTTCTGACTTACAAAAAGAAAACAAAGATGCCCCCCTTCCCCCCCCCCCCCCCCCCCCCCAAAGAAAAAGAATGAAAATGGAAAAGGACAGATAATTTCAGTTTGAGGTGGACTGGCTATTACCAGTGTGATACAACCACAGAGATGAGAGGAGGCAATCATATTGTGGTTGGACCACTTAATCCTAATCAAAGCCAAGACGTCTTCAAGTCTTTTATTTAACCCCAAAGGCTTAATAACCATTGACCTAAGCCACAATGTGCTGGAGTGAGAGGAAGTACTCTGTGAACAATGCTGCCAGGTACTATATATACTGGGGAGAGGTACTTACAATATCCATGAATTTGTTTATACATATTTTATCCTGGCTGATGGACCTATAAGGTAAAATTCTATGTTTCTAAAGCTCAAAAACTAACATAAAACGTCTAATATTCACTCAATTCAAGCATGACGATCCGCCGAACCATTCAAGCATGTCGATCGACCGAATCTTTCAAGCATGTTGATCTACCAAATCATATAGAACTCATCCAAATTTGGTCGGAAGGTTTGTTTGGCTTAATATGTTTTTAGTTCTATGCTTGAGAATTGTTTCGAAGATATTTGTTTAGACAATACTGAACAAGACTCAAACATATTGCTGGAACGCCATTTTCTAATCGTTCACAAGTATGCACTAGAGAAGGTCACAAGAGGTAGAGTATTCAAGATAGATATATACCCATATAAAGGTTTTATGCTCCATGGAAAGAATGCTATCGAAGTGATAAATTGGGAGGCTGATGGTGATAACTTCAAGTTGTCTTTCAACTGATATGAAACTGCTGTCCAGACAAAGGATCTAAACCCCTGCTTGCAATAATTGAGAATGGTGTTAATTATACCCAAGGAGAAAATAATAGGCTTCCAACAAAAACCTACAAAATGCATTTACGAGATGCTCAAATAAACAACAAAAGGGAATGAAGAACCAAGAGATTACATGACTAATCGCTTTCTTTTTTTAAAAAAAAAATATTCACTTTCCTGCCCCTCTGTAAATGCTGTTTAATTTGAGGAATAGAAGAGCAACTCTATAAGGGCGCTCTCTTAACATCAGAAAGGCTACCAAAATACTCTATCAGAATATGAGATGTCACATAGAAGACAAGTCCAAAGACCTTAAGGGTTCAGTTCATTCAAGTACTAGTTATGCAGGAATTATAATGCAAAGAATGTTTATGCAGTGAATAATAATATAGGTATCGTCATGCAATAAATAATAATACAGAGCATGTTATGTAGGGATTTCCTACTTAAAGAGCATTTTTAACTTTAAATACTTTTTTATCCCCGTATTGCTAATATACATTTTCTTATTTCCACATTATATCCCACATAAAAAGAAATTAAGACCCCTGCATATGCTATGTCACATTAATCTTAGTATGGCCAACCAAGTAATGCATTGCCTAGGTGGCCAACAAACAATGGATTACTTATCAAATATTGTTTTCTTATACAGCCAACTAAACATATAATTCAATGTGGAATTTTATGTTGAGATTATTTAGCTAATTTAGCCAATCAAATGATCCCTAAGATATCTTGTTGAGATAAACAGCAAGATAACTGCTATTACAGCAAAATTATATTTGCAAGATAAGAGAACAATCATGTTGGTTCAGTTAAGCATAATTTTTTCCAAGCTCTGCTGTAAGACTTCATTCAAAAAACTTTTAGTACTGATGTCAAAAAAATAGACTTTACTCGAGCAAATAAAAGAGGCAACAGGGTGAAATAATTTTTCTTATGGACAGCAGCATATTGGGTCCAAGATTTTAATATATTGGTTTTCTAATTAATGGTGTTACTTCTTGCAGTAGCTTTTCCATATCTGGTCCTGTACCATATTTTATCAAACCTCTATTGAGGAGTTCTTCTCTGTGTTCAACTGCCACGGGTTAATTCCATGTTTTATTCTGTTGAAATCAAAGTGCTTAAAAAGCACATTGAAGACTTTTATTCCTCTCCCACTCAAACACTAGGCTACCGATAGAACAGAAAGCATAAAGCTTTAAACAATTGCTGAACAAAAAGCATAAAGCTTTAAATAATTGATTTGGAAAAGATCTCAAACCATCACAATCATTGATATGTTTTATGTGATAAGCAAAATCAGGATTTATTTATTTTGAAAAAAAATAAAACTGGGGGTAGGGGCAAGAGGGAATGGGACAAGTGATTACAAGGTGGTAAATCAAACCCTCAAAAATAAGATGCAAGTTCGGATAGCCAACCAACTGAGTTCTAAGATTCTCTAGCCGGATTAAGTTAAACTGACACCCTGACGATAAATTTTGATGGCAGACTCAGGAAAAGTTGTTAAAGGAGCTTAGTAGCTAAGAAATAAACCTTGAAGCATTGCTAACCAAGGTTGTTGATTTGCAAACCATAAGAAGAAGTGATCTATAGATAAAGATAAGCATGGAACCTAATACAACAACTATACATCAATTCCAAACTAGTTGGTTCGTTCTGTTCCATTTAACCCATTTCTAATCACCCAAAAGTAGAATAAGGAATTCCCAAAACACGCAATTCAACAAAATCCTGAACTTCTGACTTAAAACCCAGAAACCCCCGTCCGTTATTAACAAAAAAAATTAACCCCAAATGCTGAAATGAGAAACAGACGGCATAATTGACATCTAAATTCAATAAAAAGATGGGAAATGGAGAAAGAAATCACCTGTGTGAAGTAAATGAGACAAACAAGCCATAGAAAGGAAGCCCCAAAAGCAGTGCGTAACTGCTTAAACCAACTGATCATTTTGGAATGGATCGATGACTAAAAGATTAGATTTCTTGTTTTCTCCAGTCGTTCCTGTTAATGGCAAAGAAGACTGGGGAATTGGGGGATGCCCACTCACTTCTTCCGGTTATACAAATCTATAAACTTCTTGCCATAACGTATTCATTGCTCTTTACCATTTTCCATCTTTTTTTCTCCTTCTTGGCCGTTGTTAAAGTCCAGAGTCCACCAGCGCCTACATTTGGAAATTAATCAAATAAATCAATTTTTATTTGATTTGATTTTTTAAAATTTGATAATATTTTATTTCATTTTGATTTTGTTTCAAAAGAAAAATTGAAATAAGTTGACAAATTATATAAGTTTTTTTTAATAATTAAATATACATAGTATATTATTTTATAAATAACTTTTATGCGAAAAAAATGCAATACTGTAATGAGAATGAGTAATGTATGATGCACTTTTTATTTGTACAATAATATCAATAATTTATTCTTTATTTAATATGTTTATATTGGTTATTATATTAGATCAAGTAATAATATAAGAAGAAATGTTAACATAAGTGAAGTTATGACATAAGTATTATAAAATCTAAAATGACATTGGGAGAATTTATTTCCTTTCGAATGAATTGTTATCTTTTTTCCTTTTTTGAATGAATCATTTATTTTATTTTTCGTGATCAAATAACCGAATCAAATTAAATTGAAACTAATAACAACAAAAACGTTAAGTAAAAATTATATTTGATTTGATTTGTTTCTAATAATTCAAAAAGTGATTAAATTGATTTGAATTTGATTTTTGGCTAATAATCGACCTATAAACACCCTTACATTTGGTAAATGTATTGTGTTCCCTCCATTTTGATTTGCTTGTGTGTTTTTTAACTTGACATAAATATATTGAAATGGACTAAAAAGAAAAGACATAACAGATAAACATACCTTTTGACTCCTTCAATTTCTTGTGTTCACAAATAGACACCCTACATTTCATAATATAAATTAGTTCAAGCGTATTTCACTTGAATTGTCATGTAGAATGTGTGTGCATTTCTCCATCTGAATCAGAATAAATATGTTTTCGAACCGTCTCTTTAAAATTCAAAGTGGATATTCTTGCGCGAATCTCAACAATTACTTGTCCTGATTCTATATATTGATCGTTTTGAATTAAAAGCAAACTTTTGGGTGGAATATTCATATTATGTAGAATATCTTCACTCTCAATAGCTACATACAAGTCCATAGAACATAGAAAGGCGAGATGACCATGACGTCTACGTGTCGGATGAACCAAGTCCTCATTGAATTTGATTTTTCCATTAGATGGGGCTCACACATGTTCTGCAGTACCCCCCGTGAATACTCTTCCGGCATGAAAAGTTCTTAACATTAATTGAGTACCCAGTCCTCCAACCGAGTGACCTGCAATAATACCTACAGCTTCCCCCGATTCAATGTCACTACGAAGAAGTTCGGGAGTTACGAAGGAAGCTTCGAGCTCATATTCGTCATGGGTTGGGAACGGGAATTGAACTCTATGAGATCGAATCTCTTATTGTTCCTCAGTAGCCCAGTGGTAGAGCGGTCGGCTGTTAACTGATTGGTCATAGGTTCGAATCCTACTTGGGGAGATTTGATTGATTCTGATTTCTTTAATTCAGAATAAAGGGTCTCGCTTTGCCCGTTAAGAGTAGGTAACATGTTCCTCGTTTTTGTTTCTACTGCATTCTATCTCATCGTATCACATTCTATTCTGCGAGATTTGAAAATCACCATCAATACTTTGGTCTAGGTCCGAGATAATTCTTCGTTCCATAGCCCTGGGGCTATTTACAACTAGCCAATTAACCTGTGTCCGCGTTCCCGAAGGCACCTCTCTCTTTCAAGAGGATTCGCGGCATGTCAAGCCTTGGTAAGGTTCTTCGTTTTGCATCGAATTAAACCACATGCTCCACCACTTGTGCAGGCCCCCGTCAATTCCTTTGAGTTTCATTCTTGCGAACATACTCCCCAGGCGGGATACTTATTGCGTTAGCTACAGCACTGCACGGGTCGATACACACAACGCCTAGTGTCCATTATTTATGGCTACGACTACTGGGGTATCTAATCCCATTCGCTTTCCTAGATTTCGTCTCTCAGTGTCAGTGTCGACCCAGCAGAGTGCTTTTGCCGTTGGTGTTCTTTCCGATCTTTACGCATTTCACCGCTTCACGGAAATTCCCTTTGCCCCTACCATACTCCAGCTTGGTAGGTTCCATCGTCTGTCCTTGGATTTGACGGCGGACTTAAAAAGCCACCTACAAATGCTTTACGCCCAATCATTTCGAATAACACTTGCATCCTCTGTATTACTGCGGCTGCTGGCACAGAGTTAGCCGATGCTTATTCCCCAGATACCATCATTGCTTTTTCTCCGGGAAAAGAAGTTCACGACCCGTGGGCCTTTTACCTCCACGCAGCATTGCTGCGTCAGGTTTTCGCCCATTGCAGAAAATTCCCCACTACTGCCTCCCGTAGGAGTCTGGGCCGTGTCCCAGTCCCAGTGTGGCTGATCATCCTCTCGGACCAGCTGATCATCGCCTTGGTAAACTATTGCCTCACCAACTAGCTAATCAGACGTGAGCCCCTCCGCTAGCGGATTACTCCTTTTGCTCCTCAGCCTACGGGGTATTAGCAGTCGTTTCAGCTGTTGTAACCCTCCCAAGGGCAGATTCTTAGCGTTACTCACCTGTCCGCCACTGGAAACACCGTTTTCCGTGTTTACCGTCTGACTTGCATGTGTTAAGAATGCCGCCAGCATTTATCCTGAGCCAGGATCGAACTCTTCATGATATTCATAGTTTCATTACTTATAGCTTCATTGTTCGTAGACAAAGCGGATTCGAAATTGTCTTTCATTCCAAGGCGTAACTAATATCCATGCGCTTCATATTTGTCCGAAGTTCGCTCCAAGAAATATAGCCATCCCTACCCCCTCATGTCAATCCCCACGAGCCTCTTATCCATTCTCATTGAACGACGACGGGGGAGCAAATCCAACTAGAAAAACTCACATTGGGCTTAGGGATAATCAGACTCGAACTGATGACTTCCACCGCATCAAGGTGACACTATACCGTTGAGTTATATCCCTTCCCTGCCCCATCGACAAATAGAATTGACTAATCCTAAGTCAAAGGGTCGAGAAACTCAACGCGACTATTCTTGAACAACTTGGAGCCGGGCCTTCTTTTTGCACTATTACGGATATGAAAATAATGATCAAAATCGGAATCAATTGTCAAACTGCCCCTATCGGAAATAGGATTGACTACCGATTCCAAAGGAACTGGAGTTACATCTCTTTTCCATTCAAGAGTTCTTATGCATTTCCACGCCCCTTTGAGACCCTGGGTACCAAAATGTCCTTTAATCTTGTGGCCTTAATAATGTCACATGAAAAGTTGAAATTAAAATATTGCCAAAAAAAATAGATCACTCTTTTTTTAACAGACTAAAATAAAAAATAAGTCATTCTTTTTTAAATAGAGGGAATACAATTTTATACTATGCCAAAAAAGAAAAAAAAAAGACAAACAAACTGAGAGACAGTAAAACTGAAACTTTTACAAAATTCTCACATACTCTTCGATTTTGTTTGGTTCACTTAAACTTGTTATGAGAGAAGTGCACTATAAGAATTGTTTATGCAGGTTTTGTTTGGAAAATGCCACGTAATATATGTAGGGTTTGTTTAAAAATGTGACACCCCAACTTTTAAAGGTGGAACTAGCACCTGGTGCCATACTCGATCATTGGTTGACCCTGTTAGACATGTATGTTACTGGCGCATACAAGTCACACTCAATAAATACAAACAAGTATATTTCACCTTATTAGAAGTCACAACCAGTAAGGCCACAATTAGAGAACTCGAGTACGCCGTCAATCTAAATTTTTAGCAGTTTTTTTCAGTTATATTTGTTTTAACGAAAAAAGAATAAAGAAAGTCTCGAAGAGCGAAACGGCCCTCCAACTCCTCCAAATGTAAGGGAGGGCTAACGAGATTTCTTTTGCTTAAGGCTAGGCGTATAGATAGATTTCTGGATCTTGAGATTAGTTTAATTTCTCTGGCTAGAAATAATAAAAAAACTAGGAATAACTGATTCTAGGTCAATATCAATAAAGAGCAGGTTCATTCTATAGCAAAAATAATTCAACTAATCTGTAACAGATATATAATACTCATTATGTAAGGGCCAAGGACACTATGATATCTAGAATCACAAAAACTATACATGCAAAGGCGAATAAGGTAGTCATGCTGATAGTATAAAAGTAACAAAATCTACACTAACAACAATGCACAATTATACGATCCCCAATCTACTAAACTCTAAGAGTACTATTCTTTATTGGGATAGGCTCTGACCTACTCATCAGATATGTACAGGAAAAGATTGGCAAATCTCTAAATTTGACATTCTCGAAAGAAGCAAAGCTAGCTATCTATTAAAAATCAGCCACATTACGAATGAAATCTGTCAGATCTACAGATATGAGTGCAAAATTCTCAAGCACGAGGTATTAGTACAAATAATGTACCAAAGAAGCAATGCAAATAAAATTGAGTAGGTGTCATAATGTACTAAATGTGAATATAAGGGGGCAAAAATTATGAAAGTGTGCTTACTGGATTCTGAATCTGTAAATAGCTGAACTAGTACCATAAAGTATTGTAAATACTCGGATAAAGATTCAGAGGTTAGCCAGAACGTACTTACCTATTTGATTTTTTAAGAAGAACGATAGAGATTTCATTTAACTTAGGTTGATCTACGCTAAAGAGAGACCTACATCAAGATAATCCCAAATTTGAAGTGAGATCTTCAGTCAGCGTGCCTCGGAGCAGCTCAAACAAAGAATAGTCTGGTCCACTCTGAACTCAGACACGGCCCGTCCGTCTGCTGCTAAGTCCAGAAATGGCGCCGAGCGAGGGTACTTTGGCAATGCTCCCAAATAATGAATTCAAGACATAAAGCATAAAATCACAACTAATTGAACAATCAACTTAATTAAATCAAGCTAACTAATATAATCAAATACCAAATGTGCTCGGTCAGAAATGATCATAATACAGCCTAACGATTCCTCGCACAAATCGTATGTCAATAATCAAACAACAATTTGAATGTGCTCCCATAAGCTTGACAGATAAAAACAACAATCAATACAACCTACCCGAGCCTTTATAACTCCGACATGTACACATCAATCTAACTGCATTTAATCAAAATTTCAGAGACTTTATGAAAATAATTGGTGGTAATTTTTGTTAATTTTATTTCACAACTTGCTTAACTTCAAAACTTAATATACGATCATTTTGTGATTCGAATACCTCATTACACATCATTCTTAGTATATTCAACTCTCTCAGTCTTATCCTAAAAGTAGGTACTAATTTACACATTTCAAACAGGTGAGGTGTTACAAAAAGACCGTTTTATAGTTGGATTTACTGTAAGAAATAACACAATACCGTATAAATACTTATTTGTTTAATTTGTCATTACATAATTATAATATAATTATAAACGTGATGTTTAATTGCATAAGTTTAACTATACAGTGGATGGGAGAAACTCACTTTATAACATGAATGCACCATTAAAAAGATTAAGAAAAAATTGTATTAAGTAAGAATTGGATCCTAGTTGTTACGCCCCGGGAGGGTACCCTTGGTGTGACCGACACCTAGAGACTATTGCTAATCCCCAAGCGAACTACTTAGCCTCATCACATTAATTCAATCAAATAACTCTACTGAACAACAAAAACAAAAGTAAGTAGATGGGCACACCTCACCTAAAGTCTCAAAGTATATAGATAATAATAACGACTAGTAGAAAGAAACTAACTCACAATCTAAACATCAACGTTCAACCAACGTCTATGAAACCTCTATCACTAATCATGTGGTGCCAATGACAGACCCATGGCTACCCAAATCAAAATAAAGAAAATAGCCCAATTTAACTCTAAAGCATGATGAAATAAAAGTAGTGGGTCCTCCGAAGTAGGGGAGGCTCACCAATCAGCTGCGAATCTCAGATCTTCAACGGAATGCCTGTTGACGTACTCTAGTACCTGCCTCTGCATCATAAAACGATGCAGTCCAAAATGGACATCAGTACTTGGAATGTACTGGTATGTAAAATAGCTGAGTGAAACCGAAACATGTAGAGCAATATGGAAACAACATCAACTCAAAATAAACATCAAATCTCATCAAATCGTCAAATGTCTATCTATGCAAGATTAAAGAGTAGACAAGTGACCTATCAATCAACTCGGACTTATCTCAAAGGAGCTCACCTCCTCTCATCTCATCTCAAAGGAGCTCACCTCCTCTCATCTCATCTCATCTCATCTCATCTCAACTCAGAGTACTCAAGGCAGGAAATTTATGGGAGTTTCTCTTATCCGACAACAATCACTTATGAGCCAGTGAATGTACAACAATCACGTTGATGTTGCCACAGAAGTTCCAAACTTGTCAGTTAGGGAACGAATCGTAACCATATTAGCTCACCTAATATGGAGTCAGTCGTCAATAATTCCGCTATTGCTTTCAGGGACTTCTAATCAAGAGGGAACCACAATATATGTGATGGTTCTAAGCCTCACCTATGTTTGGCGACGTAGTTTGATGAGTTCAAGTCGGACTAACTCTCACTATTTCAGTGATCGATACTCCTCCTATGACTCAATGCTCATAAAACCATCAATCTAATCAACTCATAGGGACTTTGGCCCTATCATCAATCAATCTCATGGGGTTTTTAACCCTCTCATCAATCAACATCTCATAGAGACTTTAGCCCTCTCATCAATCAATATCCCATAGGGACTTTAGCCCTCTCATCAATCAATCTCATCAGTGACTCAAGATTTAGGACAATCATTAGGGAACAATCGAATAGACACATCGGTGGAGTTCATTTATAGCGACTCATTGAGCTATCAAATTCTATCAACTCATCATCATCCTCTTATCACAATCACAATCGACAATCTCAACTCAAGGCTCTAGACTCAATTCTTAAGTTCATTATGCATGCTTTCAAAAATAGTCATGTAGGATTATGCAATTCTTCATGAAAATGTTCAATTCAAGAAAACAAGTTTATATGATGATCATCAACATAGAAAAACATGTAAATTCAAATAGAATTTTAAGAAAAACCATCAAGGATTCATGTATGTAGACTTTTGAACCATCAACTCATCTATGGGGCACATGAGAGAACAATCTCATGCTTTTAGTTTAGTCTTACATACCTGGGATGAAGCTATCAATAAGTCACGTCAAAGATTTCTTCTCAAAACTCTCAAACTCAAGCTCTTCTCCTCTTTCCTCAAGCCCTAGCTTTGTTAGATTATGGAATAAGACTTAGAATGAGGGTTTTAGACCATTTTTACGTTGAAATGACCTTATTAGATCATGTATAGAGTTTAGGAGGGGTTGAAAATTGACGGGAATGCCCCTCGTAAAATTAGAAATTTTTCAGCTCGAAAAAGCCCAGTTCGCGACGCAGACTGGTTGCACACAGTGTACTTTTAGAACAAGTTTCTGAACGAGTTTTCTCAATCCCGTCGAAAATTTTCATAAAAGTATAAGTGCTGGTCCGCGATGGAGGCGCGACGCACTCCTATCGGCACCAACACTGTTTTTTTGCCTCGAATCGAAAAATTATCTTTTGATCGGGTCGCTCTAAAAATCGACCGAGACCATTTTCCCACTCAATTTTTTGTGTTGATCACAAATCCGGCCTCGAATTTTCCATACGATGATTGAAAGATGTGTTACACGCATACCCTCCCTCTAGGGGTATTTTGGTAATTTTACCGGGAGTTACACTAGTCCTGAGTGAAGAACTCAACCTTCAACAAAGCACTATCTTTAACCTTCTTATAATATGAGTACAGATAATGTTATACTAATTTTTAAAAATCTATACTATATAAAATATCTAGAAGTATTGAGGGGAGGTGATTAGACAAGATATGGAGAATTTAGATCTAACCGAGGACATGACCTTAGATAGAAAGGAGTGGAGGTCGCGAATTAGAGTAGCGGGGTAGGTATGATTGGTGTCTCTAGTGGTCGTATGTGTGTTGAATGCATCGTATTTACATATTGAAATGTGCTTTTTGTAAAGAGTCGCTCTTTTATTTCAATTTTTAGTTCTATTTCTCCCTTTTGTTCCCGTTCCTTCTCTTTGCTATATCTAGTTTATTCTGCTTATGAGTTGTTGAGTCGAGGGTCCCCAGGAAACAGCCTCTCTACTTCTTACGAGGTAGTGGGAAGGTCTGCGTACATTTCTACCCTCCCCAGACCCCACTTGTGGGATTTAACTGGGTATGTTGTTGTTGTTGTTACATTAAATATCTAATTTTTACCAGATATCAAACTGAACAGGTAAGTGTTACCAGATATATCCAGATTGCTGCTGGATTTTCAATAAAATCAAGGCAACTAGGACAAATAACAGTAAGCTTAGAGAGCCAGTAACATATGATACATTATATATTTATTAGATGCAGTACGTTGGAACATTGGTGGGACGATATACAAATGGTCTGACTGTGTGTGAATGTCCTGAAGGATGATTGTAGCTGAACTTCACCCCGGCGTTGCTATCTCCCAGACGTGTGCAGTGCTCGTGGAAGCTGCTGATAGGTCTCGCTAGGCATGCATCCCAACGATCGCTCTCTGGCATTGTCTCAGCCACTCTATATATCCCCTTGGAGTCTGTGAATGCCTGATAATTCAGAACTTCCCCCGCCTTTGTAATGCAAAGAACTGCAACCTCTGCACCTGCAACAAGGAAATAAGATAAACCGCCTTCAGATACAATGAACAATGAACTGTTATTATTATTATGCGTGTATCAGTACTAGCACCAAAAGGGGGATAAGATAGATTGCATAGCGTGTTGAACCAGCATCAACAGTACAAGAAATAACATCAACCAGCAGAAACATAGTTGAGCTAATAACCACACACTTCTATATATGTCGGATATCAAATGCCGGATGCTTTATCCCAAATTGACCAAAAAGAGTACAATTTTGCCTAAGGTTTTGCTACCAAAAGATGTCCTGAGAGAAATTTCTATCATACTAACATAGAGCTACAGCATTGCATCTATTATTATGAGCTAACATTAAAACATTTAAAAGTAATAATGAACACGAGTACCTAATTACGCTTGGACTTTATTCCATACGACTATAAAATAAAAAGTTTTTTTCCTGTCACAGCCTTAAATTTTGATTGGTTTTTAGTTTGATCTTAAACCTGCCACAAACCAGAGCATATTCTAGACAACAAGAATTGAGTGAAAAGTCAAATCTTCCCATGAAATGAAGTGTCTGGAACCAAAGGTGGGGAATTAGGATAGCAAAACTAGGACCGACCAATAATATTGCCTGAAAGAACACCAAGCAACTATCAACACTGTATTTCATATCTAGCTACGGATGGTTAGGAAAAACGAAGGAGATAAAATGGTGATAGACATTGACGCATGTTACCCTTCACCATCATGACATTTTCGGTGGAACAACCAAACTGTCATGGTACCCACAAGTAAAATTTGACACCTTCAAATAATCCAGTCATGCCCTTTTGTTGAGATAGTTTTTACTTTTTGATAAATTAGGAAATTTGATGTGGAAATTCTCGATAGATTTTAGGAGTAGGTTAATAAGTGAAGCCTAATATGAATGAGTCATAAATCAAGTTTCCCGACTTTCTATGACATTTCGGCACCTCTTTTCTATAATGCCCAATATCATTGGCAAATACCAAACAACAGAAGTACATAAAACAGCAAAGTCCATAATGGACTAAGTGATGAACTAAACAAGGCAGGATAATCAAACAGCGCATACTAAGTAGCAGACAGACTGACGTAGAGAGTCTATTGTGCATTAGGCATCTAGTGGTGCAATAAGATTCTCTTAATTTTCTTTTTTCATATATGAGACTAAGGTGAGCTTGAACATGTGTAGCAATGGTGTTTCACTACTGAGATTGTGTCGGCACCTGAATACACATGCCAAGATTTGTCGTGTGCTTCCAAGCCCATCAGCTTTCACCTTTGCATTTACAAATTCAACAGAACCTTCTAACACGAGAGATTTCATGGCGTCAATATTGCAATACAGTTAATTCTTTCTAAGGAGCATATAAAGTATAGAAGGTTTCTTAGCCTATATTTCTATGTAAGTGCGTATGGATAGGTACACGGAATGAGAGGAAACAAAGGGCATTATTTAGTCCTCTTCAATATTTCAAGAATCCGTTTTACTTCGCTACATATTTAGCATCGAATATCAAATAAAACAAATAGTCCATCAAGGTTGAAATCTTATTGGTCAGCAAAAAACATGCTATTAAATTCCTTCTCAAAGATTCTTATAGAGTGGTGGTTAGACCGGCTATGTTGTATGGGTCGGAGTGTTGCCAGTCAAGAACTCTCACAATCAAAAGATAGAAGTGTTCGAGATGAGGATGTTGTGATGGATGAGTTGATCTACTAGGAGAGACATGATATAAAAAATGAGGATATTTGAGACAAGGTGAGAGTGAATACGGTGGAAGACATGGTCCGGACATGTAATGAGGAGATACACGGATGCCACAATATATAAGTGTGAGGTTGGTTTTGGATGGATTCGGGAGAGTTAAGAGGTAGACCGAAAAAATATCAGGGAGAAGTGATTACACATGACATGGCACAGTTACAGCTTACTGAGGACATGACCTTAGAGCGAAAGGTGTGGTGGATATGAAATAAGGTAAAAGGTTAATAGGTATGAGTGTTTTGTCTTGTTGCTCATACAAGCAGTCACATGACTATTCTTGTAATTTCTTGTTCTCCAGTTTTTGTTACCATCAATTGTTTGTGTAGTTCAATTGTAGTATTATTCTGCTACCATTTTTTTTTTTTTTTTGTAATATTACTATCCATTGTCTCTTATACTTTCATTACGTCTTTTCTATACTATTTTTGTCTTGAGCCAAGGATCTATTGGCAATAACCTCTCTACCTCACCTTTGAGGTAGAGGACCCCACTTTGTGAGACTACACTGGGTATGTTATTGTAAAGATTTTTGTACAATTTTACCATAAGATTCCCCAAAGTAGGTTAATTTCAATCATTTGATGCACTATTTACTAAAGGTCCAATGGATCTTCTTGTGATCTTTTTATTACATTTATTGTCTAATCAGTTACTTGCTCATCCCTCCATCCCAAAACACTAGTTATGTTTCGGTTTTCGAGAGTCAATTTCACTTTTCTTTATAGCTACAATGGCTTAGATTAACTCAATATTTTAAAATTAAAATAAAAAATTTTAGATATTCGAAAACTATATGAAAACAACAACAACATACCCAGTCCCACAAGTGGGGTTTAGGGAGGGTAGAATGTCCGCAGACCTTACCACTACGGCACTACCTCATAGAGGTAGAGAGGCTGTTTCCTGGGAACCCTCGTCTCAAAAACCCATAAGTAGAATAAACTAGATATGGGAAAAGGAAAAAAAAAAGGAGGAATAGAAAGAGTGACTAATAAGGAAAACTACATCAAAAGTACGTTGTAAAACTACATCTTAAAATGTTACTCCAACTCATATAGTTTGAGTCTTGAAAAGTGAAAAGTCACAAGTATTTTAGGACATAAGGAGCAATAAAAACTCAATGATTAGGATATCTGATGCTTAAGCTTTATCTGTAAGCTGTAACTAGGTTCATGAACATACTGCTTTGGCTTTAATGCAAAACGGGTGAATTCATCTCGTTTTAACCAACACGGAAAATCAAATGAGTAATTAAATAGAAAGGAAGAAATAATTGACTTTGTTTCCCCATAATAACAAAGTTGAAAGTTTGGAACTTTAGTTGATCCATTGGGTACAAACACCCCTATATTTGACTTTGAGAATTCTTAATCATGCCAATTTTTCTGAAACTATCAGTAAACATCCATCATAAATATAAACAATCATTTAATCAAACAAAATAATGTCCAACATGATTCTAAAAACACTGTGATTTGGAGAATTATAGTAGCTCAGTTGATTGACTATCTGAATTTTAAAGCTCGTTGGCAAGGGTTTGATTCCCCATCCTATAATTCCCTAGCTAGATTTTTCTGACAATTTATAAAATTAGTAAAACTCTGAAATATCATCCAAACTACATCAAAAACAACAAAAGCTAGAGCAATCATAAAACAATGGATTCGAAATTGTAACCAAGCATTATCCCTGGGTTCTATACCCTATTCATTTAGTGGCTGTTTAGACATGAACATTTTTTACCTTTTTTTCAGGGTTAAATTCCGGTAATCATGTTTAATCAGAAAATTCTGATTTTTTTTTCCATTCCAAATCACTCACAGGATTTCTAAAACAAGTCCAGTTTATATATTCATAGTCAAACACAACTCCAATTTCCAAATACCATTTTTCACTTTCAAAGCAAAAGCTACTTTTTTTTTTCTTCAAATTTCACAATTTTCATGGCCCTAATTTTGAAGTTTTACTTTTCATTCCGATTAAGCTTCCTTCCAATTCTGGAAGTTCTTCTCAGTTCCAAAGCTAAAGATCATAGTTCTCAAACAAGAAATAGATAAGATTTAGAACATACACCAGTACATACAGTAGCAATATCAGCTAGAAAAAAAAATAAAGATAAAGAGGGTAAAGAAGGAACCTTCTAGAACATGGTCTTCGGGACCAACAGAAGAATCCCCACAGACATCACAAACAACTCTTCCATGAATTTCTCCGGTCCAACCTCTTACACCTTGTAGGGTCATAAGTGTAATTATCACAATCAAGTAAAGTTCCATTAATAATACCTTTCTCCAGCTCGACTCCATTTTTTCTTGCAAAAAAATAAAAAAAAGCTCACTGGTTTCTTGATTTCATTTTTTTCAAACAAGAAATTGGACCGGTGAAGTATTTTAATCAGGTGGGGTGGTTGAAAGATGGTAGGACCGGTATCTGAACCCGGTTCGTCCTCGAGTCTCATTGGACTCGGTTCGTTGCGTCGGTGACTCGGTACTTTTGGAATTTGGAGTATCAAGTACTAAAATGGAGTATTATGTTTGATAGTTTTTTTGTTATTTTGTATAAAATTCAGTACATCATGTAATGTATTTAATTATTATTTTTTAATCTCATATAAATAAATATATATATAATTATAACAATCCATCCGATTGTTTTAAATCTTACAAGTCCTTAATTGAAATTTTCTATACGTTCATTTTATATTTTATGGCTCATGATATAGGTAACATGAGTTTCAAGGGACACAAATGCGTTTTTGAGTGCAAAAATGAAAACTAAAGTTTAAAATTTTGATTAAGAAATGATCAAAGTCATTATTATGGGTTAACGGACTTAAATTCATGCTTTTTTTTTTACTAATATATTTATATAATGATTTAGGGCTCATTTGAATGATTTGATCAAGTCCAAGATCAATAACTTATAATGTCTATGTAATAATAAAATATTGTTCGTATAATGAATTTGTTTTGTTTCTTTTAATTTCTTTTTAATCCCTTGCACCACTTTTAGGGGATCATTGTTAACAAATACTATAAAAAATAAAGGATAATTTTCATGAATTAATTAATTAGAGTGATAAAAAAATATAATATCTAATGAAATTTTACAAGTAAAATCTGAGAAGAATTAAATATGTGTAAATTTTAATCATTATCTCGTGGAGATAATATAATAACCTTCTCCTTCTTTAAAATAAGATTTGAGCTTTTTTTTTGGGGTGCAGGGATGGAGGGGGAAGGGGTATTTACAGATCTTTCCTAAAAATAATTGGAATTATAATTTTTTATTTAATTCATTAAAACTCAAGCCTATTTTTAACGTACTGTATTATATTTCTTTAAAAAATTTATTTTTTCATAAATATAACACACGCACACCATTCGTACCCAAAGCCTAGTTAGTAGTAATTAAAACAACTTTCTAGTGCTCCAACCAAATGGGGAAAAAATTGCCACTTAGGAAGGAAAAATTTGAATTTGCTATATCATAAACTCTATCAAAATTCAAGAATATTATTATTAATCTATTATTATGGGATATTTAAAATAAATGAGATTTTATATCCTTAATTATAGATATCATATTTAAGTCTCGAAAATGAAAGAGGACTTAAAAATTGAATTCTGAAATATTACATCTTTAATTATAGACATTATATATAAATCTTGAAATAAAAAAAAATAGTAAAAAGCCTTTTCACTTAATTGGGCTCTAGCTATATGAATAGAATATGATTTAATCGAATCAATAAATTTTAAAATTCATATAATTAAATATGGAAAAAGAAGATTTTTATCTGACTTAATTGTCAACTTAAGAAATACTAGTTAATTTAAATCTAATGGAGATGTTTTATGTTTTACTTCTTAAAATTTTATTTTATAAACATAGCACACACCCATACACGTGTGTATTCAAATACTAAATAATAAAAAGAGTTTTTAGTGCTCCAACTAAATAGGAAAAAATTGTGCATGTTATCTTATAAACTTCGTCAAAAATGTTATTATTGACCTACTATTAGAAAAAATAAAAAAGATTTTATATTCTCAATTTTAGATATCATATTTACCTTTTGAAAATAAATAAAAAATCATAATAAACATTTTTTTTAATAAACTTTATATTCAAAATCTTAATTAATAGTAAATTTGGACTTCGATCTAGTCAATTAATAAAATGTATAATTTGATACATCCCTTTCCCTTCCGAAATATTTGGGGCATTCATGACTAGGCAGCCAAACCAACAATTTGCTAAATTAAATTAGAAAGTAAAAAAAAGTTTTTGATTCCCTGGAAGTCCCAAAAAAAAAGAAAAAAAAAACAAAGATTGTAACTCTTTCAGGGAATCAAAAAAAAAAAAAAATTCTCAATTTTTATTATTTATTAATGGGTATCAAATTTTTGAATATATGGTGGAGTCCTCTAAAATTTATCTAGTTACAATCACATTGTTTTCTTGACCAATTTCCAGATTATAATATGTTGTTGATGATGATGATGATTGTGTGAAACTTATAAGATATGATATTTATCATATATAGTTAAGTGATGAGAATGTTCTGTTTTTCATGTTGTTTGCCATCATCAGACCAGGAAAAAATTGATCAGAAAGATCATTTGGCAAAAAGTATTCACCAAGAACAAGAAAAAGACACCAAATCTATAGCCTCATTTGCCAACATTTCTATTAAAACTGGTAATTTCATATATCCTTTTCTTTCATCTCATGCATGCACCTAATTTTTGTTCTAATAATTGGTATGTATTTTATTTTATTTTATTTTATTGCAAAATTCGAAATATTGTCTTTTTATATCCTTAGATGGAGCCAAAATCTTTAGTTTATGGGTTTTGAACTATAAATTTTTTTTGTATTGGGTTCTGGATATTATTTATATTTATATTAAAATTTCTTAGCAAAAATACAGGGTTTGAACCAAAATTATGATTAGATTTTGGCGAAAGGCTCTAGAAATTTGGTTCCTCACAAGAAAATGAAATGAATAGTCCCAACCAACAAGCATTTTCCTGTATAAAATTGAAAGTTAAGGGTTTGAAATGCTTTCCTCCAAAGAGAGTCAAAGTTATTTTCATTTGGAAAATATGTGATTTCATAGTGTTGCCAGAATTTTCAGTTTATGGGTTGTGAACCACAATTTCTTTAGTTTATTGGATTCTAAATAGGTTATTTATACACATAAATAGATTTTCTAAACAAATATAAAATTTTGAGTCAAAGTTATTGGATTCTGCTGAACTTGTAGCCATCCAGCATTGTGCCTCCCCCACTATGTAGTGCTTCTATTATTTATTAATGGAGAGACATGAACAGTGAAGATTCATATGATCGAGGCATAATTGTTGTCATGTTGTGTTAGAAAGTTCACTGACTAAATTTTCTTTGCAAAAACTTTGATGTAATTAATAATCTACAAACCAAAATTGTCCAAACTTCATTTGATGTCAATTTTTTCAATCTAATTTGACATATTGTGTGTATTGTGCAGATAGCAGCAGAAGGAAATACATAGCTGAAGAAATAGAAAAGTATGGAAAAGGAAGCATTTCAACTCAGACACTCACATACAATGACTTGTCTCTTGCCACTAACAACTTTGATTCTGGGTGTTTGCTCGGTGAAGGTGGTTTTGGGAAAGTCTACAAGGGACACATGGAAAGCTTGAACATAGTACTACCTCTAATTCTCACATTTTCATTAAAATCTACGTATAGTTAAACCTCTCTGTAATAACATTTTACTGTAACGGTCAAGTTTTCCTTGAATCAACTTTCATATTATGTGTTCTCTATACCAGCATCTTGTTGTTATAGAGAGGTTTGATTGTATTCAAAATTATGTTACATGTAGTCGCATTGTTTTTTAGTTTTTTACTGTGTATGCAATTTTTTTTTCCAGGATGTGGCTGTAAAACAACTTGATAGGAATGGGTTCCAAGGAAATAGAGAGTTTCTTGTGGAGGTTTTGTTGTTGAGCCTACTTCATCACCCTAACCTTGTTACTTTGGTAGGATACTGTTCAGACGGCGACCAACGAATATTAGCATATGAATTCATGTCAAATGGTTCACTAGAAGACCACCTTCTTGGTATGCATTACTTCATCCTCTAGCATTGGTAGGCAGCAAACTTAGGGGAGAAAGGGTAGAAAATACCCCTATGCTATACAAAATATCTTACTTTTACCTTGCATAACCATTCATTTATACCAGCGCCATTAGGTTCCAATCTAAAGTAAATAACTGAGGGTAATTTTAAACCATAGTCAACTGCCGAGGGGCGAATACAAAGACGATGCTAACAACAAGGGTATGAGTGACATGAAGTATAATGGAGGATACAATTGAGATATTTTGTGTACGAGATTTGGGTAAGTTTGAACCTTTTGCGTAAACTTATCGACATATATATCTTTGTTTGACAGACCTTGGTCCAGGACAAAAGTCACTTGATTGGATTACAAGGATGAAGATCGCGGAAGGAGCAGCAAGAGGACTTGAATACTTGCATGAAACAGCTAATCCTTCAGTAATTTACCGCGACTTTAAAGCATCCAACATACTTCTAGATGAGAACTTCAATCCCAAACTTTCTGATTTTGGACTTGCTAAGCTAGGTCCAACTGGTGATAAGACTCATGTTTCCACCAAGGTCATGGGAACCTACGGTTATTGTGCTCCCGAGTATGCTTCCACCGGTCAATTGACCACTAAATCTGATGTTTACAGCTTTGGAGTTGTCTTATTGGAAATAATCACAGGAAGAAGAGTCATTGACAGCTCATTACCGAGCGAAGAACAGAACCTTGTTGTTTGGGTAAGTTACAAAAACTTCAATATGCTTTAGTTTTACACTATCAGATTGCCTAACAGATAACTACTGGTAATAGTTCATAAGTAATGTTATGTCGTCTTGACAAATTGTTATGCAGGCAACACCAATGTTCAGAGACAAGACGAAATTTCACTTAATGGCGGATCCATTGATGGGAGGGGATTACCAGATGAAGGCATTGTACCAAGCACTGGCAATAGCAGCTATGTGCTTGCAAGAGGAAGCCAGCACACGGCCTCTGATGAGTGATGTGGTGACCGCTCTGGAGTTTCTATCAGGTAACAGGACAGAATTATATGCAGAGGACGAGGACGAAGACAAAGATGAAGAGAAGGCTGCAGAGGAAACTTTGAAATCCCCAACTGCATTGCAAAGTTTTACGAGTAGACTTGAACGTGCTGAAAGTCAAGATACAAATGGCATTAGAGAAAGAGACTAGAACCTTTTGTGCATAATCAAAAACCTTTTTTTTGTTCTTGATAAGACCTTTTGAAGATTTTGTATATTATTTTGCCGGCTCCCCACAAAGCTTTATATGTATATATCACAAGTATGGAAAGAATGAAGTCAATGGTGTTTCTCAGATTTTCTATATAATAGTGTTCTTATATGGAGTTCCAAACACATGGAATTTAAGTATCTGAGTTTTGACATGGTCTGCATCCTTGAAGAAATTAGGCCCACCTATTAATTATCGTAGGAAGGAAAAACGCTCATTCATGTCATTCATTAATAGTTTGCGTAAATCATGCCACTGCTGTGACAGAATGGGCTCATTCATGGCATTATTTTTTAACAGTCAGGTTTTGATTATTTAATTTTTTTTTCCCCAAACAAGACATTATACGTAGTTGTTGCGAAGGAAAGACTGATCATAGTCACTAATAACCTTGCTAATTCTATAAAAAAAAATTACCAGTAATCATTTTCATATGAAGTTGAGTATATGTGGTTGATGAACAAATCTTGCAGAATAAAATGTCTCTCAAGCCGCGCAGATGCATTCTGTAGTGAATGCACTTTACATTAACAAAGAGTACTATAATACAAATAGATCCTTCATTTGTTTCCAAAAGAAAATTACATCCAATGTATTTTCACATCAGGAGTGTAAACAATTTTGTGCCAGTCTTCTCCTATTCCCTTCTCACAGCGCTTGAGCAGTCTTGGACAACGACCAATGCTTAAGCTTGTGAGGGATGTTAGGTAAGTAAGCATTTTATAGTCTTGAAGCTCTGGATAGATAACTCGGTGAGTGAAGTTAAACCATCCAGCCCTTCCTCGGAGAGACTCTCTAGTGTGTCACAATATTCAATTACCAGACTGACACCAGCCAGGCTGGTAGACAGCTCTTTGAGATTGTAGAAGCTAAGAGAGAGTCAAGTAGTTGAGATTTGAAAGGCTTTTGAACATTTCTTCTGGGAGTGAAGTAGCTTCTTCGTCACGTCCAATGAGGAGGAAAGAGCCTTAAGATTAGATATGGAGCACAAACCTATTCCATTTGCCTCCCCTCAAAATTCCAATTTTGTAATGGAAGGATCGGAAAAACAAACACAGTGCATTGGTTAATCTCCATCTCTTCAAGCATGGAGAATTGCTCTTCTCCTTCCTTTGGGATTAGAAATTTGTCTATATTAAGTTGTCTCAGAGATGGAAACCTTCCTTGTGTGAGGAATTCTAAATGAATTTCTAGACAAGGCAGCTCAACCAAATGGTAGTAAATGCGAACAGTTTTCACAAATGGAGACAATATTTTTCAGAACAGAATGATTCATCCAGTCTGGGAGATGGAATCCTCTGAAGCCAATGATTGTTAAAGGAGTCAGACCGAAGTGCGGTTTGAGGGCTTCAAGCACTTTAACTTCTTCTGATTCATATCTGTGTGGTCCATCCCAACTCATGCTTAAAGACAGCAAATTTCCTTTAGCTGATAAATTGGCTTCTTTTGCCTCCACATCGTTCTCCACTCTCTCAAGGTGTGATTGAAATCGCACCACGGAGGTTTAAATTCATAGTTCACCAAGTTGATAACCTTCTCTCTCGCCCACAAGAAAGTAACTTGCTTTAAAGCATGTCAACAATCCTATTCTTGGTGGCACAGAAGTCAATTCATGGCAATCATCAAGTAAAATATTTCGAAAATTACCAAGTTTACTTGTTTGCTTGGCAAACAACAAAGTGGCCCAATTATTTAGATCAAGAGTTTCCAGATTTTGAAGTTTGCATTGCTGCTCCGGCAGACTAGAAATCCAATCAAGACAGGTCCAGGTGTCCTAAATTTACTAGATCTCCAATGGAAGACGGCAAGTGATTGAGTCCTAATTTACTTGGATTAAGCACCCTTAACAAGACAAACTTTTGCAAGAGAGGGTTAGAAGACACCACTTCAGTGAAACCAAAGGGCATTGTATGTTTATAATCTTTTACATCTATTTCACGGACATTACTGCTCGACGCACTTGCTAAAAACTGAGTAGCCAAATCATGGATGAGATCATGCATCTTGAAATAAGTTTTAGTAGATACAACTTCAATCTCCCAGAAGAAAGACCTTAAGTATAATTCTTTCCATACTTCATTACCCACATCCTCTAGCTCCAAGTTTCCTCTCAATAAAAGAAAGCAGTGCGCCATCCAGAGGGAGATTAGCTTTCTTTTATCATTTCAGCGTCCTTTGGGAGTACCCCACGATATGCAAAGCATTGTCTCAAATCAAATGGAAGGTGATGGTAACTGAGTCTCAGGACAGGCAGAATCGTACTTACATTGAGGCAAATTCCAAATCTCACTATCTCTCACATGTTCCCATTGTCTTTGTTTTCTCTTGAAGCACAAAAGACATCGAAGAGTCTTCTCCTATATTTTTTCACTCTCCTTTCCAACAGCCACAAGGTTAGGACGATTTATTTCTTCTTGGCACGCAAATGCACATCGCATGAGCAACAACCAACAATCTTCTGGAGACAGATTTGACAATTTATATGGTTGCAAAGTTCCCATAATCGATCCAACCTTTTCAAAACAGTAGTGGTTAAAACAGAAGCACCACTTTCTCCAACTTTCAAGACTTCTCTTAAATTAGCCCCACTTATCTTGATCTTCATTTGTTGAAATTTGCTTTTAGTTATAAATTATTTAGTTTAAGATGAATTAGAATTTTGAATTTTAGTTAAGTTGTTGAGATATTTTAGGTTAATTTGAATTTCAAATTATGCCGATTTTTATTTTATGTTAGTTATTTAAGCCCCTCAATGCTTAATAAAATTATTGAAAGCATTTCAATAGAGACTTTTTCAATCCTTTTTTGCTGCCCATTCATCCTTTTAAAAAACCAACAGTGGTATCAAGAGCTGTGAGTTCTTCCAAGGAACTACCATATTATTTTCAACCCGCAAGGGCTACCTTTTTAACCCGCAAGGGCTACTTTTTAACCCGTCAGGCCTATTTTCAACCCGTATTTTATTCAATACACAGGCTTTTTGAACCAATTTTTTACAAAAGAATGGCAAGCAGCAGTCTCTCCTTGAATGCCCCAAAAAATTTTACTGGTAAAAACTATCAGATTTGGTCAGTAAAAACCTATGATTTATGGGAAGTTGTGATGGAAGATATACTCTTACAACCTCTTCCTGCAAATCCTACTCTTGCTCAGATTAAAGCTCATTCGGATGAAAAAATCAAAAAAAAATTCTAAAATCATTGCTTGTGAGACAACAAAAGAAGCTTGGAAAAAACTGAAAAAAGAATACCAGGGAAGTGATCGAGTCCGACAAATGCAAATTTTGAATTTGAAAAGAGATTTTGAATCTCTTAGAATGCAAGAGAATGAAACTATTGTTAACTATTCTGACAAGATATCTTTGATTGTTAATAAAATGAGGTTGCTTGGTGAGGATTTCAAAGATGACAGAATAGTAGAAAAAATTCTTGTGACAATTTCAGAGAGATTTGAATCTAAAATTTCATATTTGGAAGAGTCTAAAGATCTCTCTACTATATCTCTTGAAGAATTGTGCACTTCAAGCACAAGAGCAAAGAAGAGCTTTTAGACAAGACAGTGTTATTGAGGGTGCTCTTTATGCACAAAGCAGAAAAGAAAGAGACAATTATCCTCTTTGCAAACACTGCAAAAGAAAAATGCACTTGGAAAAATTTTGTTGGTGGAGACCTGATGCATGGAAATTGCAAGCAAGCAGGTCATGTTACAAAAGTGTGCAAACATAAAAACAATCTTCAAGCAAGAGTAGCAGAAGCAGAAATTGAGGAGGAGCAACTTTTTTAAATTGCAGTAACTAAAGCAAAGGAGGGGTGATGAAATTTCCTTTTAGTTACTGCAGTAGTTTTTAGCAAAATAAATTATTTAGTTTAAGATGAATTTGAATTTTGAATTTTAGTTAAGTTGTTGAGATATTTTAGGTTAATTTGAATTTCAAATTATGTTGATTTTTATTTTGTGTTGGCTATTTAAAGCCCCTCAATGATTAATAAAATTATTGAAAGCCATTGAAAGCAATTCAATCTATTGAGAGACTTTTTCAATCCCTTTTTGGTGCCTCATTCATCCTTTTAAAAAACCAACATCATTCCAAACATCATCTAAGACAAGCAAAAAAATTTCCATTCAGCAACTCCTGAAGCTTCTTTTAAAGTAGAGCCATGTCCATGTCATCAAGTGACATTTCTTCAATAGATTCTATAATTGCCTTTGTCAACCTCTTCTCATTAAAATCTTCTGAGACACAAATCCATATTTTGGGATGGAAATGCTCAGTTACTCTCTGATCATTGAAGACCATTTGGGCAAGAGTTGTCTTTCCTAGTCCCCCATGCCAAGTATTGGAAGTTCTTGGGCATCACTAACATTGTTGAACAGAGGTGAAGAAGAAGAAGCTGAAATGTGAGAGTCGATGAAGAAGAATGGGAGTTTATTGATTCAATTAACAACCATGTAGTTAATTACAAAGTAGAGTATTTATAGTTGTTAACTAGAGCCAGTTAACTAACTGTAGTTAACTACACATTAACTAATTACTCTATTAATTGCATAACTAACTGACTAACAACTTGCTAACTAATACTGTTAACAACTAACTAACACTGCTAACAACCAACTGATTACATAACCACTAATTAACATGGAGCACTAATGTTGTTATTCTCAATACTCCCCCTCAAGCTAGATGTATTGAAGATGTTCAGAACACCTAGCTTGGCTAACAAAAAGTCCTGCTGTGATCTCCCCAAAGCCTTAGTCAGTATATCAGCTTGTTGATCTCTTGTGTTCACATAGCTGCATCTGATGAGTCCCTGCTGTATTTTTTCCCGAATAAAGTGGCAATCAATCTCGATATGCTTAGTCCTTTCATGGAAGACTGGATTTGCTGCAATTTGAATAGCAGCTTTGTTGTCACATAACATGTTTGTAGGCCCATTCAACTCTACCTTCAACTCCTTGAATAAATTTGTTACCCAAACTACTTCAGTTGTTAATGCAGCAAGGCTTCTATATTCTGCCTCTGCAGAGCTCCTTGACACAGTATGTTGCTTCTTAGACTTCCAGGATATCAAAGACTTTCCATACTTCAACATATATCCAGTAACAAACCTTCTAGTACTTGGACATGCTGCCCAGTCAACATCACAATACCTTGTAAGCTTTAACTGTTTCTCAGAACTCATTAGCAAGCCCAAACCTGGTGTTGACTTGATGTATCTTACCACTCTTAATGCTGCATTCCAATGAGATGCCTTTGGTTTCTGCATGAATTGACTCAAGCATTGAACTGAAAAGGCTATGTCTGGTCTAGTGTTTGTGAGATAAAGAAGCTTGCCAATCAATCTTTGATATCTTCCTATGTCAGTGTACAATTTATCATCATTGTCCACAACAAGGTCAGCACTTGTGAGTTTGGTATTGCACTCCATAGGTGTTGTTGTTGGTTTAACACCTGCTAGCCTAGTTTCAGATATCAGTTCCAAAGCATATTTTCTCTGACACATAACTATCCCTTCATCTGATCTGCTGAATTCAATCCCAAGGAAATACTTCAATTCTCCTAGGTCTTTGATTTTAAAGGAGTTGTGTAGCACCTCTTTTGTTTCTTGTATCAACCCTAAGTCATTTCCAGTGATCAGCAGATCATCAATATACACTAAAATTATTACTAATGTTGATCCTTTTCTTTTAGTAAACAAAGAGTAATCCAAGTGGCTTTGTCTGTATCCTGACTGTGACAAGGCATCGGTCAGTTTGGCATTCCACTGTCTAGATGCTTGTTTAAGTTCATAAAGTGACTTAACAAGCCTACATACTTGTTCTTCCCCTTACTGTCAAATCCCTTAGGTAATTCCATGTATACTTCCTCAAGTAGATCACCATGTAGGAAGGCATTAAAGACATCCATTTGATGAATCACCCAATTCTCAGCTGCTGCTATTGCAATTACAGCCCTCACAGTAACCATTTTTACTACTGGTGAAAAGGTCTCTTGATAGTCAATCCCTTCTGTCTTACTGTATCCCTTAGCCACTAATCTTGCTTTATATCTGTCAACCTCTCCATTTGCCTTATACTTTATCTTGTAGACCCATCTACATCCTATGGCTCTTTTATTTGATGGCAGTTGAACAATGTCCCATGTACCATTGGCTTCAAGTGCATTGATATCTTGTTTCATTGCTTCAACCCACCTTGGATCTCTAACAGCCTCCTCATAATTTCTTGGCTCTACATCTGATGAAATATTACTTAGGAATGCTTGATAATTGTAAGATAACTGATCATAGGACACATAGTTGGCCAAAGAGTGTGGATGTGTAGGCTTGATCATAGTAGTGACATAGTCTTTCAGCCAAATAGGTGGCCTAGTAGTCCTAGTAGAAGTTCTTGTACTTATACTGTCAGTAACATTAGGATTCCCTCCTTAATCAACTGCTATTGTATTGTTAGTCTTTGTACCTTCATTATCCTCTTGAGTTCCTGCTAGATTTTGAATATCATCATCTGTAGCATTTTGATCATTATTGGTCATGTGTGCAATTCTTATCTCATCATTATAGTCAGTGAGTTGTTGATCCATAAAGAGAGCTTCATGTTTAGTCTTCAAATAGTTGAAAGGAAAAATATTCTTTGAAAATAACATCTCTGCTTAATGTGAATTTCTTGTGTTTTATACTGTATAGAATATATCCTTTTTGGCTTGCTGGATAGCCCATCATAATACATGCATCTGCTCTTGGTGAGAACTTGTCATGCTTGATATATTGGTTGCATAACACAAGCATCTAATGGTCCTCAAATGGTCAAGCCGTGGTCTTGTCTTGTGAAATGTCTCATAAGGTGATTTACCCCCCAATACTTCAGTAGACATCCTGTTAATCAGATACACAGCACCTACAACACATTCAGCCCAGAATTTGATTGGAATTGCACCTTGGAATCTTATAGCTCTTGCCACTTCTAGAATATGTCTGTGCTTTCTTTCAACCACCCTATTTTGTTGTGGAGTGTGTGGACAGCTGCTTTCATGAATAATTCCTAATGATTTAAACATTACATTGCATTCTTTATTGAAAAACTCAGTCCCATTATCAGATCTCACCCTCTTAACTTGTCTGTTGAATTGGTTTTTAACTAGAATAAGAAATGACTTTAATGTTTCAAACACATCACTCTTGAACTTCAACAAAAACAACCATGTCATTCTTGAATTATCATCCACAATTGTCAGGAAAAATCTAAAGCCATGATGAGTAGGAATTTTGTAAGGGCCCCAAACATCAAGGTGAATTAGATCAAAAATCTCACTACTTCTATTTTTACTAATAGTAAATGAAAGTCTAGTCTGCTTAGCCATAGGACAAATTGAACAAGCATCAATCAGTGCTGTATTTGACTCTTTGTTGATCAGTGACATATTCTTCAACACCTTCATGAAAGGATGGCCCATCCTGATGTGCCATAGCATACTTGTTGTGTATTCAGTCTCTGCTTTTGCTACTAACGCCTTACCAACTTTTATTGTAGAATAGTTGTTAGGAAAATAGTACAATCCATCTATCTCCTTACCAATCCCTTTCACCTCTCCATTGAAGAGCACCTGAAAAACACAAAATTCAGAAAAAAATCTAACAGATCATTGCAGCTGCCTTGTCAATTGTGATACTGAAAGTAAGTCATGTTTGAAGTCAGGTATTACCAACACATCTTTCAATGTGTCATAATTTGGTATCACACAATTTCCTGAATGTGTAACTAATGCAGCCTGCCCAGTAGGTAATAGCACCTTTTTCTCTATGTTTTTATGAGTAATATTGTCCAATGCATCTACTTTAGATGTCATGTGAGATGTTGCACCAAAATCAACAATCCAGTTCTCTATATGATCAACATTAGCAGAAGTATCAACATTATTATTATTGGTATTACTTGCCATGTTGACAACTTCATCAACCTTTTCTTTTTCATTCAATATCTTCAATATTCTTTGGTATTTGTCTGGGGTGTAAGTCTTCTTCATAGTCAGTCCCTTTAAGTTTGTGTGCACAGAATTAAACTCATGTTGATTCAGACCAGATTTCTGCTCCTCAGCAGTGTACCAAAAAACATCCTCTTTTTCTTCCTTTTTAACCTGCATATTGTTTGCAGTTCCTTTAGCTCTATTAGGATTGAAGCTTCTGCTTGTACCACCCTGATCTGTCTTCCTTTTGAATTTCCAATCATCTGGATATCCAACCAACTTATAGCATACATTTTTGGTATGTCCATGCATCTTGCAATGATCACAAAACAGGTTCCAGTTGACTCTTTTTCTATTGTTTAGACTGCCAGTATTGTAATTTCCCTTCTCAGAGCCTGCATATACACCTTGATTTCTCATATTCCCTTTTCCTACATACAATGTTGTAGCTTCCACCATATCTCCAGTTGCATGTATTCTTGAAGTTGTCCTTTGACTCTCATCTGCTATAATCATAGCGTAGGCTTTGCTCACACTTGGCATAGGGTTCATCATCAGTATCTGGCTACACGCATGGCCATAGACCTCACTCAATCCCATTAAAAAGGAAAACAATTGCAAATATTGTATATGATCCACATATACTTTAGATCTTTCACAATTACATAGTGGCGGTGGTACAAGTGCATCAAACTCATTCCACATTAGTCTTAGTTTTGTGAAATAAGCAGAAACTGATGAATTACCTTGATGAATGGTGCATATCTCCCTGTGAAGTTGATAGATTCTGGATCCGTTGACCTTGTCAAATTGCTCCTTCAGATCTGCCCAAACCATGGCAGCATCTGAAGCGTACACAATTCCACTTAACAATTCCTTTGACATTGTATTCATTATCCAAGCCAGAACAAATGCATTACACTTTTCCCACTGTTCCTCTAATTCTGGTGCATAATCGTTCTTCCGGCACGTTCCTAACACATATCCGAGCTTACTCTTTGCTCTAAGGTTAATCATCATCGATCTACTCCACAATGAGTAGTTTTCCATTCCCGTTAGCTGCACCGAGGTCAAGACACATCCTGGAGTGTCTGATGGGTGGAGGTAAAGAGGATGATTCCTCTTCGTTTCGATAATTTCGAGTGTCTCTGTCATCGAATTCACTGGTGTACTACCTGAATCAGCCATCGATGCTTCCCTTCCAGTTGACGAATCGCAGGATTTCAAGTCGAACAATTATTGGCTTGGTGCTCTGATACCATGAATAGAGGTGAGGAAGAAGAAGCTGAAATGTGAGAGCCGATGAAGAAGAATGGGAGTTTATTGATTCAATTAACAACCATGTAGTTAATTACAAAGCAGAGTATTTACAGTAGTTAACTAGAGTCAGTTAACTAACTGTAGTTAACTACACATTAACTAATTACTCTATTAACTGCATAACTAACTGACTAACAACTTGCTAACTAATACTGTTAACAACTAACTAACACTGCTAACAACCAACTGATTACATAACCACTAATTAACATGGAGCACTAATGTTGTTATTCTCAATAATTGTTTATCAAGATTTTCACTATGTTATCCTCCTCTTTGTCCCTTCCGCGAACTTTTGGTTCAGTTAAAATAAAACCTTGTTCCAAGCAATATCCAAAGCTCATTCACAGTTAGCAGGAAATAGAGAACAATTTTTGCACGACTTAAAAAGAGACACGTATGAGCTTGAGCAGCTCAAGGAGACATGAGAAATCATGTTTTGGCAAAGTGAAAATGCATTAAGAATGGGGAAGAACTCTAGAGGATTTCCTAGCTTTTCTCATTTATGAAATTACTACTTAATTTCTATGACATAGAAGTCAAGTAATAATGAAGTACTCCTGTATTGAATTCACAAATTTTTCGTGGTCTAAACAACTCAGTTTGTTTTTGTTATTTTTAAATCGACAGTTGATGCCTAGACTATCTAGTAGTGTCCCAACTGAGTTATGTTGGTAGGAGTAAAGTTCTTCTACAATCTTAAGAACTTTTAGAAAGAGAGCACGAACCCTATAAACAGAAAATAAGCTGTATATGTATCATCAAAGCTAGTGAAGGGCTAGACTTAAGGAATCAACTGGTATCATATAGGTTGGCTAGCGGATTAGTAAATTCAAAAAATGATATTTGATAAGTTAAATCGTTAAGTGAAATTATTCGCTCGATCTGCTTAATAAGCAGCCCTATATTTGATGTTTATATCTGATTTGATTATTTTAAGTAAAAGTATGCAAAATTAGAAAAAGTATGAAAAAAAAAGAGGCAAATATCAGTAGTCTTTCCTTTTGAAATTATGAGCATGACTAATAGATATATTTGATAATTTTTTCATTTTAGATATTCATATTTGAAATTTACTATAATCATAAATATTTTAACATTTTATTTTGTAGTATATAATATATTACTTATAAAATATTATTATATTATATTTGAGTATGACTATTATAAAGGAGTAATTTTACAAAAATATCACACTATAATAAAATTCATTTGGTTACTAATAGAATACAATAATAAAGAAGTAAAATATAACATGAAAACTAGAACTTTATAGGTAAAAGTTATTACAACGAGGTTTGGTTGCATTTCTTTTTCGTTTCATCTATTTTGTCCTTACTTTTTATAATATAATGACATTAAAATGAAAACATTATTAGATTTTTGTTCTCTATTCCCTTTGATAATGACATTGAAATGAAACATACAAAAAGAATTCCAAAATCTGAAAGTTCAGCTTTTAAGTTCTTAACCAAGATTGTTAATCTCCTAGTTTATTAAGGAAATGAAATCAAATTTAAAAGTTGAGATAATTATCAAAAAAAATTATTTACATAAAAGATAATTCTTTTTTTTTTTACTTAATCTTCTACTTTCTCTTTTTTTTTTTTTTTTGTTGTTTTTTTGGTAGGGTGGGTTCATGTCATTTTTTTTTTATTTTGACCATTTGGCCCTTTTTAAGAAAAAAGTTAACATAAAAAAATTCAATGTTCAATTTTTTTGGTTTCTCTATTTTTAAAAGTAAAGAATATCTATTTACGTCATTTTATTATTTTTTATTTATTTTTTTATTTTATTAAGGTGAGTTGCATGATAGTCAAATAAATATACACGATTTTGCACCATTTATATAGTGTTAACACATTACATTCCTATTTATATAATATCGATACACATTTGAATGCAATTTATATAATATCGAACACGTTTTCACATACTATTTATATAAATTGATACGTGCTTATATATAATTTATACAATTTCGATACATTGCATAAGTATCTATACTATATTGATATATTTTAAACATTTATACAGTATTGATACAAAAAAATATACATGAATTATTTTTTTTTGAAAAAAGAATTATATATATATAAACCAGGAGATTAACAAATCTTTTTATCTCCAAACATGAGATAATCAATAGGAGCATTAATTGTTAATTGCCCTAAAAAAAGGAGAAGTAGGGTTTTGTAATTTTATATCAATAATTATTGCAGTTTTGTATCAAATAAGGGATTTTTGTAATTTTTTAAAAGAATAGAAATTGTTAATAATTATATAAATATATATAGTATATTCGTGTAGTTTTTAGTTTTTTTATTACATAAAATGGCCTTTCGGCCAATATTTCTTAGCAAAATAGCCATTTGGCTATTTGCTTCTAATTTGGCAACTTGCCATGTCAATTAATAAGTAATTAATGCGCGATTGAATTTTTTTTTTTTTAAAGAAAAATTATTTTTTATTTCTCTATATTTTGTAGTGCTATTTTAAATTTTTTTAAAGTTTTTTTTATTTCGGCTTTGGCGTTATTCTTTCTTTCCTTTTTAACTGATTCTTTTTGCACTATATTTAAGTAAAAAAAAAAATTAAAAAAACTTTTTCAATGTTAAAAAAAATTTCGTTGCTCTTTTTTAAAAGTTTTTTTCCTTTCTTAATTGTTTCACTTTTTTTTGGAAAAAATGTCATTTTATTATTTCTTATTTATTCTTTTATTTTATTGAGATTGGAATGCACGATAGTCAAATAAATATCGATATCAATATATTACATAATTATTTATACAATGTTGATACACGATTATCACCATTGATATAATATCGACGAACGTTTGTATACAATTTATACAATATTGATACATGTTTACAAACTATTTATATAATAATGATACATTCTTATACATAATTTATATAATGTTGATACATTACATAATTATTTATACAATATTGATGCATATTTATACACATGTATACAGAATCGATACATGAAAAAAATGTGATTTTTTTTTGAATTTTTTCTTTTCATATAAAAGCCACAACAAAATAAAAACAAGATAAGTTTTTTAAAAAAAAAAAATGTTGTCCCAAAAACACGTGAAAATGGTTTTTTTTTTTTTTTAAAAAAAAAACAAAATTTCCCTTTTTTTAATATAAAAAGACATAGCAAAAAAAATAATTGAAAAAAAAACGTTGAAGAAAAAGGGTTAGGCTAATTTGGGCAAAAAGGCCTAATGGCCTTGGGCTTAGTTGGACTATGTTAAGCCCATGATCTTCTTGAGCTACTTTTTGTAAAAAAAAAAAAATTAAAAAAAAATATGGGCTATTTTTTGGGTGAACTTTTTAATTTTTTTTATATATATGAAATTTCCTCCCAAAAAGTAAGTAATAGGTCACTTTTCTTGTTATTTTTTATCTTTTGCATGTATATGAAATTTCCCTTTAAAGGTTTGTGTCTATTATTTACAAGGGGAAATGGCCTGTAAATATTACAAAAATTAAAATAACATTGTTAATATATCTTTATCGAAATAACAATTAAAATAAACATAAAGAAAATATACATAGTCTATTTTTCATACAAATATATCAATAGTTTATTCATGTTCTAAATCAATTCTAAATTCTTGACTGTCTAGAAGTACAGTAAGCATTGAGAAATGATTTTTCAACTTTACATTTGATTTTAGGTATATTAGTGAATTTTAGAAATAAGAATTGAATTAAATCACACCGGGCCAATTATTAGATTTCTTTATTTAAAATTGTAGGTTAGGTAAAACTTTTATTTAATAAAAATAAAATCATAAAATATCAAATCAATTGAATAAACTTTTTATTAGAATATGTTTTACCTATTAAATTTAAAATAATAAAATATTAAAAGTTGCACTTTGATTTTCACCGGCAAGTAATCAATATAAAAAGTTTCGGATCACAATTTCATTCTATATCTTTTTAATTAACGGAGAATGCCGCTGACAAAGAAGAGCTCTACCAGTTTCTCCTTTTTTTGATTCCTTCAAAGACCAGATCTAAGTCCTGTCGAGCAATCGCTCGAAAAAGCCTTTTATAAGGCCGGCTGCGGTGGGTCCCATAGTTCTCTATCTGAGATAGGTGGTCCAAGTAGGTTTTCGAGGATAATGCCGCTGTTAGAACACTACAATATTTCTCTTTTTGGGGTTAATATTCTCAATGGTGAATCGATCATTCGATATTCTTTTCCTTCTGCGGCGGAATGGAAGAAAAGTAATGAAACCTGCGATGGCTACTGAATAACCCCAAATCTCATTGATTAGGTCTTCTGTATCACCTGATAATCGTCTAATCAAACAAATGTCATGACCTAGTGGACTTTAGGACTAAAGCAGAGAAAGAGATGTCCTTGTCAGAGGACCAAGCCACTCGAACAAAGTTAGATTAGCGGAATGCAACTTCTTGACCGACGAGCTTCAATATGAACTTCGAGAAAAGCATGCAAAGCACACTAACCTAACTCAATGAAGGCGACTGCCAGCACTGAGTCAGACACACACGTGGGCGGTTGAGTAGTGGGTTGATTTGATCAGAAAAGTAGTATACCTCCGACTGAATCGACGTGCTAGCGGACATTTATTTTGAATTCGAGAATTTTTAAAAAAACATTTCGACATATACAAAGTTTCAGCTCCAAAACATGTTACTTCTATTAAAACTAATTTAATTCTAATATTTTTAGTAGTAATCATCAATAACTCATAGGAGTAGTATACTTAATTAATTAAATATAGGATGATATGTTTTGCGTATACAAAAATAACTAATTATTATTTATTATTTAGCAGTGTATGGTGTTTATCTCTTACAAAAGTAAAATATTATTAGGCATTTTTTATTTCTTTTTATTTTAAAAAATATTTATTAAAATTTTATTTTAGTAAATTAATTAAATTAATTATATCTTTAAAATATGAGTTTGTATTTTATATAATTACTTAGTATAAATATGAAAAAATATTTTTTCTAAATTTTCTAAAATAATTAGGTAAAAGAGCTTTTTTTTTGTAATATAAGTGTAAAATATAAAATAATACTTATTTTTACTATAATAATTATAACTAATTAATATGAATCGACTTTTTAGAAAAATCTCAGTCAATCATAAGATATCATCTTCCTCGATTCATATTATTGATTCTTTTCATATTTTATTCATTCCTATAAATTACTTTTTTTTCGGTATAACTTTTAAATATTTTCTTCATTCATTTTTAGTTGTCACATTTAAAATTTACACATCTTTTTTAAAAATTCGCAATAAATATTGGATCTTAAAAAATAATTTGAAAAGTAAGTAATAATGTTAAAAATAAAATATAAAAACTAATTATTTTAATATAGTATAAATAATAAATAAAAATAAACATCTATTTTTAAAATAATTCTCTATACAGAATTAAGGCCCACGTTTATAGCGTTCAATCAATAGGGCATGCTTTGTAATTAAATAGGAACGAAGGGGACTACTTTAGACCTTTTGATGAGGTCTAAACAACATAGCACAAAGGACAATTTCTCTAAGTTTACAATTTTTTTAAAGACTTAAATACCCTTTAATTTTTTCTAGAGTTTAAGTTTTTTGCATCGTCAGTGTACAAAATATTCTATGTTATTAGGTAAAATTAACCTATTATTATTGCAGGTTACTTATTTTTTTTAAATTTTCTTTTTCCTATTTTTAACTTTATTTCCTAAAATTTGAAATAACTTGCATAAGCTTATCTAAGTTGGATTCTCAGTCAAAACCTTTCCTTCATGTTTTTTTTTGCTTGTCTTTCTTAACCTCGTATTTTCTATCTTTAATGTGATAATTAAATTTTAAGATTTTGATGCAGATTTTTATGTGATGTTTGTACTTTAAATGTTTCTTTAAGTTCTTTTTCTAAAAATATAAATTAATATCATTTGCAAAGTTTTCACAGATTATGAATTTTGATGTATATATTTTCCCCTCCAAGATTAACAAGTCGAAGCATGGAAGAATTAGTTCTTGCAATTTTAATAATATTTGAGGTGAAGAATTGTTTTCTTAATTATGATGATTTTGTTGAGAAAGAAATATGGAAAAGTTAGATTTGATTTATATTGTATAAGGAAATAATAACTAATTTAGTAGAGTACAATTAGGATTCTAGTTTTAATATTTTTTTTTCTAAATTTTAATTATATAAATTTAATTATTATTATTTAATTTACCTAATGGTGTAAAATATTTTATACACTGACAATACATAAAATTTAAATTCTTTTATAATAACAATGTAAACTAGGTTCACAAGCTTTCTAAGAAGAAATAACAGTAATAGCTAATCATCAGAAAATGTTTTTCTATTTTCTCACATTCGATTGATCAAATTTATAGAAAACATTGAAAAATTATTTTTATCCCCCAACTTTGATTTTAAAAATCAACCTATTACTCAACTTTGAACAATAATCAACTCCCCCTTTATCCAGTGTATTGTCCATTTTACTTTTACAATATCACATATATTTAATATCTCTTTATATTATATATAATTTATTTTTAACATAGGCACTTATAACTTTTTCTTTGAGTTCATTAACATAATAAGCATCATAAAATTTTTATGAATTTAACACAAAATTTAATATTATTTTATGACAAGTATTTCAATATAATGAATTAAGCGTGTGTATATGTATACATATATTTTTGTTTTACCCCACTCTCTTGCTCCATGCGGCATTTCGTATTACTTAACCCCTTTTGATATGATATCCCTTAAAAAATTAATTAGCGGTGTATTTTATTAAACTAATATTATAAATAATATTTTGAAACTTTAAATTTGACTACTACTAATTTATGCAATTATTTAATACTAACGATAGAAATAAAAAAATATTAAAAAATTACTTTAATTTCATAAATTGGACTACAAATTAAAACAAATAATTTTAGAATGAGATTCAAGTAATATAAATGGCAGTGAGTATTCTCTTTCATATAAATAAATAAGTTTTGATTGATATTATATTAAGGGTGGCAATTGACAAGTTGGGTCAAATTTGAGTAGGTTATAATGAATCAAGACAATAAACGGTTCAAGACCCAATCCAACCCAAATTTGTTTGGATCAAAATGCGTTGGATCAAAACAAGTTGAGTAATGGATTATGTAGCAAGTCAAGACTCAACCCGACCCAACTTTTACCAAGTTTTACTTACTTTATTTGTTCTTTTTCAATATTTTAGTACTTAATTAAATTATATTTTTCTTTATTTTGGCTATATAAAACATACCAAATTAGAAAAAGTGTTTTAAAAATATTTTGGCAAAATTTCTCTCAAGTCAATTCGGGTTGAATATCAATCCAATTATAAATGGGTTGAAATGGACAGGTTATTAACCTGCCCAAACTTGGGCGGATTACACGAATTAGGTTTATCTTTGTCACCCCTACATTATATACAAATATTTTGAAAACAATATTTTTTGCTTGCGTACTTCACAAAAAAATAAATAAGTTATTTTAGAAAATATTTTACTTGGAACATCATTGCCTCTCTTCATTTTTGTCTCGACCATTCTGTCTATATATGTTATTAGCCAATATCAAAGAACATCAAAAGTCACAACAAAGATGAAACATCTTTGTTCCTCAAACATGAATGAGAGATTACTGTCCAGATAAACTTCTTTTTTGATGAAAAAATAAAAATGTTATAGTACAACCTTTGGAAGAGTGTCCTTGCATATATAAAGAATATACAGACATCCTAAGATAATATGTCTTAGCACATCACAGCTACAGTAGCAAAATAGCTAATCGTTCTCGACAAGTGCGAAACATATGAATACATATATATAGATTCTTCGCATATCTTCTTGGCCAGAGATGAGATGCTATTGTGGTTAAGTTCACTGAGAATATTACAGGAGCTCCAGAGTACTACTCACCTCTGCTCAACTACCTATTAGTTTTGGCTGCCTGTTTTAACCAGTATTTATAAATGAAAAAATCAGTCTTTTCTTCCAAAACCAATTCTTGCAAATATTGCTCAACCTTTTTTTTTTTCAATAAGATATTAGCACTTCAAGAATGATAGTTTCCCATGTACAATTTCCTATGATATCATGTTTTTGCTTTCACAGTACTTGTAATGTTACACTAAAGTAGGATACGCGTTTTCATTTATCCTTCAGTAGGAAAGGTTACCTTCTTATGATACTTCTTTTGAAGTTTCATAGCCCTACTGCAGGCCTTTCTGGCATCCAAGTTTCCAGTAATATTATTCAGGATCTGAAAATAAGAAGCAAACAATTAGAGCATGAATACATACGACAACATGGACATACCCAGTGAAATTCCACAAAGTGAGATTTGGAGAGGGTAGAGTGTACATCAAACCTTGTCCCTACCTCGTGGAGGTATAGCGGAAAGAACCTTGGTTCAAATAACACATACCAAAACAGATTTAAAAGGAGAAAACAAGAGTAACAAAGACATCGCAAATAATAGGGGAAAGCATTCTAAAGCATATGGAGAAGAAGAACAGTATCCACAACAAAATATAACAATAACCGAAGCACAACAATACAATATGTAGTAGCAGAAACTGAAGGACTGGAAACTACAAGAATGGTACTAATACTATTGGTATGCAAGGAGAAACCTATCTCGTTGGACAACAACACGATGCTCAACTACCTACTAAATTACCACCCTAATCTGCACCCTCCATTTCCTAGAGTATTTATACATAATGGGCAAGAAATGAACTTAACTCAGGAACAAAGTAAAACTAACAAACAATCGAAAAACATAACCTACATAATTCCATTTGCATTTCTATTATATATATCCATAATTTGTAAGAGCCAACTAGATTATACACTCTTCACTGACTTCTAATCTCATTTCAACAGAAGAATCACTTAAAATATCCACTATATTTTGGTCTCCATGAAAAATACATGTGAATTTCAAATCTTTGGTGCAATCAGTAATTTCCCAAAGTATCAACAATAGACATCTACAACTAGGGGTGTTCACAGGTTGGTTTGGGTCGGTTATTAGTCAAAACCAAAATCAAACAACTTAATTCGGTTTTTAAATTCTCAAAACCAACCCAACCCAACTATAATATATATTTATCGGTTTGGTTGTTATCGGTTTCGGTTTGGTTCGGTTCGGTTATTCGGTTATTAATCATACACAAAAATAAAAGCAATGATACCTTTAAAATGGAGAAAAGGTGACAACAATCCATTCAAAATGAAAAATAATTAGGACTGATGTTATTGAACGTTCAATCATTAAATTTACCATGAAAAGTTTTAAAATTCACCATTTTGGCCTAGAAGGAAGAGATAGTGACATTTTTAGTCCCACCAAGAATTGTCACAGACATTTATATACATGAAATTAATAAGATAAATGTCCTCATCTTGGCCATTTGTGCTTTCATAAGTAATTTAAAAAATAAAAATATTTTTATAATTAATGTATTATGTATATATAATTATAAAATATATGAATATAATTTATCAGCTCGGATTGGTTGTTTCTTTAGTTTTTCCAAACAAACCCAAACCAAACACTATCAGTTTTTGAAAATCAAAACCAAACCAAACCAAAACCAAATAAAATTGATTTATTTAATCGGTTTGGTTCGGTTCTTATCCAAACCGTGAACACCTCTATCTCAATCTACAACACACAAAATAGATGAGATGCTATACTGTAAAATTCGGTCTTGGACCTAACTCACACTCCAAAAGCTAGCTCAAAGGGAGGAGGATTGCTCAAGCCTTATAAGGAGTCCACTCATCTCATTAACCACCAACGTTGGACTTTTGTCTTTCTTCAACATCCCACCTCACGCCCAGTGCTTAGCATGGGGGGGCCCAACATTGGGTGAGATGAGTCCTGCTCTAATACCATGTAATTAAGTCTTGGGCCTAACTCACACCCCAAAAGCTAGCTCAAAGGGAAGAGGATTGCCCAAGCCTTATAAGGAGTCCACCCATCTCATTAACCACCAATGTGGGACTTTTGTCTTTCTTCAACATATACGCATTCTGTTTACATTAAAAAAGAATTGCAAACAAATGCATTAAAAATTACATGTCAAAACACCATCCTATAGCAGGGTGATTTTGTTTTTTAAAACTACAAAAACCATCCTTTTTATTCATCCGGAATGAGGGGAAGAAAGGATATATGGGAATCCTCGTGATCTAGAGTTCTGTATGATGTGCTTATTAACTAACTTGTTTCACCATGGACTATGACAAATGCCTATAAAAGATTAGGAAAAGGAATCTATAATCAAATACAACAACAACAACATGTATGTTTAAGTCCCACATATGAGGTCACGCAAACCCTGTCCCTACCTTGTGGAGGTAGAGAAGTTGTTTCCGGAAGATCCTCGGCTCAAGTATATCAAAGAAGATTCAAAAGGAGAAAAGAGAAGTAATAAAGACATAGCACTTAATTTATGTAATTGTCAAACCAACCTTAACAACCTCGTCCAGTCCTTTAGCTTCTGTTAACTTGGCACTCTTGTCCTTCAGGACACTGGCAACTAGGAAAACAGAAATTGGAAGGGGAGCTTCTGCGTCTTTACTTCCACTTCTCATGTTCTCTCTCTCATATTTCCCATACTGCCGTATTGACTTAACTTTTGCTCGTTCAGATTTTTCAGCAGTCAAGTCGGGGTCTTCTTCATACATGAAAAACAACTCCGGATCATATTCCAGAGACCACATCATCTGTTGGAAAATGGGGTTAAACCAGGCAAAGAGAAAATTTAGAGAATACGAACATCATGGTGAAATCATAAACTTTAGAGAGTGGAAATTTTCTAGTGGCTTCACAGGCATCCAGTTGCAAAGCCATCTAAATAACAGCTTCAGATCAGGAGATGAATCTTACCTCCCAAAGATATAACGAATCAGCAAAAGAAAATTCTCTACGGAACAAAACCATGAGCATCCGGAAAGCAAACACGTAATTACCTCCACCTAATGTCTCTGTGGACCAAGATCACAAGAAAATTCTATGACATTTTTCACAAGATGAAGGGAAAAAAAAAAGAAGAGAATCACTTACTTTTTTTGTTTGGAAACTGGTAATTTATCACTGACTCTTTTGATTATAAGAAATAGGCATAATACATAAATATGCACTTTTAACTTGGCTTCAGTTGACACCTAAGCCCTCCAACTATGAATGTACACAAGTAGACACTTGTATAAAATTGAACAAATAGACACATGCATCACACGTGGCATAATATATATATGACGTTACATAGGACATAAATTCCCATATAAAACGTCATGTAGGACACATGTATCTATTTGTGCAACTTTATACAAATTAAAGTGCTCACTTGCGGACAAACAAAGTTGGAGTGCATAGATGCTAGCTGAATCCAAGTTAAAGGGCCACTTATGTATTATGCCTTAAAAATTTATACCAGATGATTAATTATCAAGCAATTAAATATATAAGAGGATATCAATGATTGACACAGTTCACAAAAAGATGTCAAAGTGGCTTCAAATCTTGTTGTCCTTCATCAAAGTCTGAATGCAGGTATGAGACACTTGCAATTTTCTGGGTGAAATGGGGTTGTAGATGAAATTGTCTAGGACATATGGTATGGTGCATCATTAACTCTGTTGACTACTCCATTAGTAGGACAAATTTTGCATCAATACGAAAAGCTGTAGATGAAAACAACTACATACCCAGTGGAATCCCACGAGTGTGGTTTGGGGAGAGTAAAATGTATGCAGACCTTACCACTACCTCATAGAGTTGTTTTAAATGAAAAAAGAAGTAAAATTCGATAGTGGACTTGGTATTTAAGAGTAAAGTAGAGAGGTGGTACCTAAGTGCTGGTGAAGTTTGGGATCGATAACTTGAGTTATTGATGCTAGATTACTTAGCTGCGCCTCCACTCCAACAGAATTCCCAGTAGATCTGAAGTTTTTTCTCTTTGAAATTGAACAGTAACGCTTGGTATTAGCCATATAATTACAAAATATATAATATATGTCAACATTGGCAACTGAAGATGTAGACTATAAATGTATATCTATAAGCACAGAATTAAGGAATGAAGATTCAGTAACCCGGTGATATACAGCAAGCAAATTTGTCATGCAAGAAATTTTCTAGCTCATCGATGTTTCCCAGATATATTATCACGAGTAATATTGTGGTATAGTAAGATATTATTCTTTTATATATGATTGTTTCTGCCCTCTATTAGTATGAGTAGTATTATGATCTCATAAGAAACTTCATCTAAAATATACAGAATGAAGGATTTGCCCTGATTGTAGGTACGGTTGTCAATGGAACTGCCGGAATCTAAGGAACTGCAAGGCTAGATATCAAAAGGATAGATGAACACAAATTAGTGTTTCTTTCAGCTCTGTAGAGAAGATTAAAGCTTAATGGAATTTCAAACCACAATGAAAAGAAACTGTTTTGGTGCAAAGAGGAACCGGGGGAGGTAATCCTGATTGTATAGTACATTTGGGAGTCATTTGGTGTGAGGTATAAGGTTATGTTATTCAGTGCTTGGTAGTAAATATTAGGTAATCCTTAGAATATTTATCCCATATTTATACCTTAGTAATGAGATAATTATCTCATATACATGGTGGGCTAATTTATCCCAGGATAAGTTTTTCCCAACCAAACGACCCCTTAGGATTAGAAGGATAAGCCCCTAGAATTCAAAATGCTAAAAGAGAGATGCTAATTGAAGAAACTATCCTTCAAAAGTAAGTGTGTTGGATCCGACATTGGTCCGGCATCATTTTGGAGAGTTCGAGCAACATCTCTGGTTGGTACATGCTATTATGAGGAAAGACCTTCAATAAACACTCTGATGGAAAACATGCCCCCGACCATTTTTATATTTCTTTGGTAAAAAATACAGCGCAAAACCTTTTCATGGCAAGCATTCTGAAAGACTGCAAAAATGAAATGTCCTTTTTTAATTTACATCCAGATGTATACTGGAATTCAAGTTGAGGTAACCAAAGGAGTTCTGTTATGAAATGATGCGGGTATTCATGAAAATTCAGGAAATTACCAGCATCAGCGCTCTGTGCCCAGACTCGTCAAAAATATTGACAAGTGCACGTAGGATTCTCCAAAAGTAGTGCATTTTTTAAGAATCCGATACGAGTGAAGCAATATTTTTGGAGAATTTGAGCAACATAGAATCAAAGTAGTAAATGATATTAGGATAGCACATAGTAGTTCAAAAGTATCAATTCACAAAATTCGGCATAAACAGGTAGCCCAAGTAAAGTATGTACCAGTCTCTTCATCATACGTTCAAAGCACCAAAATGCATCTGCTTCATCATCAAGTAGAATAATCATGGGAGAACAAAGATCGCTCATTCCTGTTCAGCATTGTCAAATGTTAAAATAGTTTCAGCACAAACTACAAGCAATAAATAAAAGATAAGTTTGTGATAATGAAAAAGGAAATACTTGAAATAGAAGGGAAACAAAAAGGATCAGAAAAAAGCCGAAATACTGGAAGAAATATCTTAAGAAGATACTATAATAACCAACCTTGACAATAACTAACTTCTTTGTCAAACCAAGCATAAACAGCCAGAATATCCCAAAGCTTTGATAAATTTTCTTGTTTCTCGTAAAAGACAAGTGTCCGGTCAGTACGGATCACATCCAATCCTAGCATAAATACGAACAAGGATGAAAAGATGTGACATGCAAATAAAGAAAATAAATGTGATGATAAAGAAAAAAGAAATAATTGCCAAATTAATAAGAAAAATCCGCATCTCAAATCAAATACTCGGTTTGCCAAAACCAAAAAATAGATGAATGCATTACATAGATTGGCATGATAAAAAACATGTGCATGCAATCTGTATACATAACCAACCTATCTGGTGTAATGAGAGTTTCCACTGGATTACTTTTTTGTCGTGCTCCTTCACCATTTCAAAACCATCAGAAGGACCTGTAATAGCACAATACCCAAAAAAAGAATCATTACTGTATACAGCATCAAAGAACCCTTCCACCAGAAAGGAAGAGAAAGAGAAATCACACTACTTATGGACTGAGCATATTAAGATTTACCAACTTGGCCAACAGAATCTTTTGCCGCATTCAACTCTTGAAGAACTATAGGGTCCAGAATAGGGTCGCCATCTTCAGTGATTATAGGTGCAGAAATAAACCGGCCACTTCCAATCAAAGGGAACATCGCACGGCATTCTTCTTTCAATGCAGCATACTGTACCCTGAATGATACAAGAAATGTGTGTTGAAAATGTGATTTTGACATGGATTAGGTATTGATTTATACGACAAGAGGGATTTTCTTGGATGGTAACCACCCTGAAGGCTGTAAGCAAAAGGGTGGAGTCTCCTAGGGAGGGGTAAAAACAAATCATACTATTGAATGGCAAAGTGTAATCAAATTCACATGAGAAGATAATTTTTCTGTTGCTGAATCATCGATGTAAATCCCATGCAAGATAGAGTAAAAGGTCTTCCAGGATGAAACATCTGAAGCAGTACAGGTGAGATAATTACGACGAAAAGAACGATACTCCTTACTATTAGGTACACAGATATGGGTTTAAGTTTCAACATCTAGCTGTAAATTAGCATCTATGTACAGGGTTTTATCAAATGAACAAAACGATGGGTTAAATTAATGATGTCACTATTCCATATGGAGTGGTTTGTAAGGCCCCGATCTCGGAAGCAGCTGAAAACAAACATGTTTGTGTCACCTCCAGGCTCCAACAATAAATTCTATTGTAATCCCACAGTGACTCATTAGGATGATGAAGCACATAGTTTGAAAAAATTTAATTGTTGTCTGGATATATTTATACTTGCCTAATAAAGAAAGTAAAATACCTCCGACGTTGTCGTAATTGTTCTCGTTCCTCAAATGTGCTCTTTGAATCATAACAACCCAGTAAGAACTCCCACACTTCACCTCTAATTGATGGATGAATTCCCTAAAAGCCATGAATACTCAATACTTAGCATTCTGTTAAACTAATGAACTTATCAGAAATAGTTATACAAGACTACGATTATGTCACACAAGTGCTTTCAATCAGCCCTGCGAAAAAACATCAAACAAACAGTAAAAATGATAAAAATGCAGAATCGCAATATTCCTAAATGATATGGCACATAAACCGAAAGTAACTTAAGAATCATGAAGCTAACCTTACCCCACGACAAATTCGACTAAGTATTTTGCCCATGTCAAGATAACCTTCCGGGGTAAATGCAGCATGCCATCTTCTTGAACTTAGGGTTCTCCCAACCTGAATAAGTAGATTATTAGATAATAAATATGAGGCAAAACATTAGAAATGAAGGGTGACAAGGATTCAATTTAATCCATCAATCAATCATGCATCAATTCCAAACCAAGTTTAGGTCGTCATATGAATCTCCTTCCTTGCAATCTATTCGGCCTCATTCATTGCAGAGCAAATCAGAAGTTATCTAAAACTAGAGGTTGGTCAAATGTCACAATTATCTTCTCATTGACATACAACTAAATGTTTGTGATAATAGCTCAACTGATCTAGGATAGATTGCCTTTGTACATAGAGAAAAGAATCAACAAAAAACAGCTCTAATATGGAATTGGATATCAGAAAAACTATGTTTGGTGTAACTAGGAGTATTTTAGTTTTCTAGGACATTTAAGATTATTACTTAAAATGATAACAAATTCTTGGTTTATTCTGTTGTTATATTTCTTGTCATCTCCTTCATAATATTTTTGTATACTCGTTATTTTACACAGGATTTTGGTAAGGGATCTTTATCCTTGCCTCCCTGAAGATTATACAGTAAAATTTCAGTTTGCCCGAAATGCTCAAGTGATGACTTATGAGCACTCTTGAAATCAGTCTACACCATCTAAGTAGAGTGAAAACACCCATTGTTGTAACGAGAGAAATTCTAGACTAGTTTCCACCACATGTATTCAGTATTGTGAGGATTAACCATAAATTTCGCTAGCTAAGATGAGCTTGAATGGAGAGACATGGACGGTGAGGATACATATAGCCAACCCCAATTTGCTTGGGATTGAGTCGTAATAGTTGTTATTAGTCCACACTATATCATACAGTCAAAATAATTGAGAAATTGATGATCTTTCCTACAGATCATGCCAACGATTCATGAAATGTTCCTCGCCAGCTCCTAACTATGCAAGAGTCATCCTGATTGCAATTTCTTGATCAATGAGTTCAGTAGTCGAGAGGAGCCAAATATTCTTCAACAAGATTAAAGGAACTGGCAGACAAGAAGTTTGACTTGCAGGGAGTAGCTTCTGGACCATGAACATCAAAACTAAACTTCCTAGGCAACTTCCTTCCACGTAATTTTAGGAATTAAGGTTTAGACATGTTGATAAGTTTATACTAGTTTCCAATACTTGCTAAGAATGCTTTTAATCCCGTCAGAGATTTGTATGATCATATAAAATGCAGACACTTCCTTCCAGTATTAGAGAACTTCAATTAAGCATTGGTATAAAACAACTTCAGATGGAGCAAATTTCATTTATCCCTTATAAAGCAAATGATTGAATCAAATCTTTTTATCTCCAAACATGAGATAATCAAAAGCCTAAAATGCAACTCCAAGTCAAAGTAGAGTTAGTTTTGGAATCAAAATTATTGTTCCAAATATTTGCATCTCTAATAATCTCAAAAGCATAAGAAAAGTAATTCAAGCTTCACCCTGACAGACCAAAACAAAATATATGGTACATAATCAGGGGCGGATGCAACTTTACTTTCATCTGAATCCAATACAACATAAACTGATGTATAAAAAAATCAACTAAAATTACAAAAAAACAAAAACTTTAGAAGTTGAACTCATTTAACTGATAATATGTGTCTAGAAAAATACCAATTACCTTGATTCTAAACTTGGTTTCAGGAACATCATCAGCACATTGAGGACGCACCTGTTGAATATACCAAAAATTAGAGTTGAAAATAAAATAAATATTCAGACTGAGACACGAACATGATACCTGATAGAATGAATCAGCCGAAGCTCCATGGTTCCTCCACATGTTTGAAATGACTTAAAATTTTTTGCTACCTTGGAAACTCCTCCAACAACCTTGATCAAGAATTTCAACAAGAACTCAAGGGGGACCCACCTATATTATATCTTTTGATGCTTAGCTGGTTGGGTGTAAAGACAGAGATAAAAGGAAAAGTGTAGAAAAAGTTCTTTCATTTAAGAAAAAAAAGAGTGTTTTTTGTTGTTATGTTTAAGAGTAGGTGGGAGGGGGGGTTTCGTGTTTCCAAATTGTGTAGTGGGTGGTGAATTGGTCTGTTTGACTGAGTAATCAAACGTGGGTTCGGGGTCAAGTCAAAGGGAAGAACTTTTTTTTCTTTGATTTTTGATACTACTCCAAAAAAAAAAAATATTACTGTCTCTGCAAATTAAATTTTTGTATAAGATCATATAAGGGTCAATTTTTGTTACACACGATAAAATTATTAAATTATTCTTAAATGAAATAACGCTTGCATAAACGCATTATCCCGAACCTTTTTGAGAAATCTGAGGCCGAAATCACGATTAACACGAAAAATTGAGTAGAAAAAATGATCTCGTTTGAATTTTAGGCCAATCGGAACAAAAGATAATTTTTCGGGGGAAAGATGCAAATTCGAACAAGGTGCGCGACACCTCCGCATCGCGGACTTGCACTTAATCTTGGTTCTGATATTTTCTACGGGGTTAGAAATTCGATCGGTTTTTTATTGAAAAAAGATTTACTAGGACGGTCCAAATCTGCGACGCGGACCCAGTTCACCGTTGTGCAAAATTTTCAATTTTTCGAAGGGCATTTCAAACTTTTCTCTACCCCTCCTAAACTTAACCCACGACTAATATAGGTCGTTTTTGGCCTAAAAGGGGTTCCTAAACCCATTCCTAAGTCTTTTATACGTTTTAACGAAAAAACTAGGGCTAAGAAGAGGAGAAACCGACTAGGGATTTGAGTGATTGGAACAAATTCTTGTAAAATTGATTGTCATCTTTCAGCCCAGGTATGTAAGACTAAATTAAAGGATGAAATTGTTCTTCCATGTGCCCCCATTAATGGTATTAGAAAGATCGTAAAAGTATTGAGTTTTCATGCATGTTTCTTTGAAGATTTTCTTGTAAATTATATATTCTATGTATTTTACATGCTTGATGATCATCATGAACTTGATTGAACAAATATTTTACATAAATATTTCATAAACCTTATATGTTATTTAATAAAAGATTTGCGTGAATGAACCTAGGGGTTGAGTCTATTGCTTTGACAGTATGATTGTGATCGTGATTGCGGTTGCGATTACGATTGAGCATGAATGATGATATTGATAAAACTTGATGGTCCTAAGAGTCTTCATAATTGAACTCAAATGATTGGTCTAACTTGATAGTCCTCTTAACGATTGTCTAAATCCTCTTAAAAGATGTGATTGAGAGTTGATTGGATGGTTGATAGGCCGAAATGCTCGATTGTGACAAAATCGATGGATTGATAAAAGTCCTTCTGAGACTCATTGATTAGATTGATTGAGACTGATTGTTTATGAGCACTAAGTCTTAGGAGGAATATTGAGCACCTAGTTGAGTGAGAGTAAGTCCAACTCGAACTCAATAACTACGTCGCCAAACATAGGAGAGGATTGAAACCATTAAGTCGGATGTTTCCTCTTGATAGGTCCCTGAAACAATAGAGGACTCGATTGATTGGATCCATTGTGGATTGATTCATTTTTTATCCTGGCAAAGTATTGACGGTTGTGAAAACATCAATGGGATTGTTGTACGATCACTGACTCATAAGTAATTGTTGTCGGATAAGAGAAACTCTCAAATAAGTCTCTATAATACTCTGATTAGATTGAATTAGATTGAATGGTCTATGATTGGTCACTGTATAGTCTTTATTCTTTCTTTAGACTTATGACATTTTGACTGAACATTTTGAGATGATTGTATTCTACCTTATATCTGTTTTATTCTGTCATTTTACATACTCGTACATTTCACGTACCGATGTCCATTTGGGCCTACATCTTTTCATGATGCAGAGACATGTACTAGGTCATCAATAGGTGCTTCATTGAAGATCTTCCCCACTTTTCAGTTGATTGGTGAGTCCTCCTCGATTTTGGAGAATGCACATTATTTATTTCATCTAGCTTTTAGAGTTAGACTTTAGATTGCTTACTTTGATTTAAGGTAGCCATGGACCTATCATTGACACCATTAAACAGTTGATAGATGCTTCATAGACTAGAGTGAGATTGGTTTGATTTGGATATTATTTTGCGCTAGTTTCTTTCATACTAGTCTTATTGATTTGATTTGACTATCTCTAAATAAAATTGTTCACTTGTTATCTTTCTTAAATCTTACGGTGACACGTTAACTATGATTGAATGAACATGATGAGGTCAAGTAATTCGTTTGGGGACTAACAATAGTTTTTGAGCGCCGACCACGTCTAAGATACTCTCCCGAGCCATGACAATTATAAATGAGTATATCTAGTAGAATATGAAGAGTAATATGCATCATAATCTATTAAATTATATATTTTTGAATCTAGTTTCAATTCATCCAACTGTTCGTCATTCAAATCTAAATAAAGAAGTTAAGATCAAAGCACAGTCCAATAGTAACGACTGAACCGGACCACATATGGACCGTAAGTGGATCCTATGGCTTAAATATAGCCACATATGGACTTTAGGTCTAAAGTAGTGACTGTGGATTAGGCCAGGTGAACTTATGGCCTATTTGATAGTTCATATATGAAATATCAGGTATATAATGCATATATAGCCTGTAGTGGACCATGTATATTAGTCTACTCCAAATTATATTAAAATATTATTTTAAAATTCTTTTTTCACTTTTCACTCTTTGATTAACCCTAACAATCCTCAGGATCTCTTTTATATCCTCGTAAGGATATGTAAGTATTCTCCATGATCTTACAACATAAATTTGTATGGAACTATACTTGAAATCATATAATTATAATCAATTTATGTAATTTAAGATAAATCATGAAGAAGAAATTGAAATTGAATAAGAACCCATGAAGATGACAAAACATTTAGGTTGATGGGAATCATAATTTGAAAAACTAAGGTTTTTTAAGTGAAGAGATACCAAATTCAATAGGTGAAGGGGTATCTGATGATGAAATTTCCACACACTTGAAGTAAATTCCCTAGCTTGAATCTTGCCCTGGAGTCTTGAAGCTTTAGTAACCTAATTTGCTTGAGAGAGAAGACCTAGATAGCTCATAATGTATATTATACTATCTAGTCATAAAATGAGGTTCTGAATCTCTAAAATTTTAGAATTGGATATACAAGGCTCATTCATGATATGTAAATCTAGAAACGACCTGCACTCTCTCTGTCTTGTTCAAGTAGATTTTTTGAATTTTTTGAAGTTGATCCATGACTGACATCTACGACAAGTAAATGAATCTACGAGCCATAAACTTAACTCATTAACCCTAACCCTGAAATTTTTATTTGTAAAGTCAAGTCCCTAGATAGTTTTCATGGATCATGATTTTATTTATGATCCATAAATCCTTTTTAATTTTAACAGACTTCGGATTATTTTGAACTGTTCATGGTCTGATTTGGTATATGGACTTGTGAGGTGTTACAATTATATCTCAAGCTTAGATTTTGGGTTTGTATGTCACCCAATATTGTTACTGGCTTGAGGGTGTTAATAACATAACTTTGAAACATAAGCATACATCTGTATATAAGTAACATAGTTTAAAAATATTTAAGAAGCAAGTCTTATAAAAAGAGTATTTTTCATAAAGTGACACGAAGTACAAAACTAAAATATAAATAGTTGATTATCTGTTTATGAAACCTCTAACATGACTTTGTAATGTCTACAAAGATGACATTCCCATCATGCCTCAAGCAAACTAACATGAAATATTAACACTATAGACTGAGCTCCTGAAACACCAAACGTAGGGAATATAAAACCTAGCATGATGTCTAATCTTGTGTCTGCATACCTAAGATTGCATTAATGATTAAAAAGATACAACATCTTGGCAAAAAAAATGTGAGTATATGTATTGTATGTAAAACGGTGGAATAAAACATAAAATGTAAATATATTGACCCTTCCTATCATAATAGGCGAGCTTATAGAAAAAGAAGTGAGCAAGAAAAACTTTTGAGTTTGGAGGTTGAAAATTTAAGAATAGGCTAATCTCAGATGAAATCTAATCGAAGTGAAGTTTAAAATAATGCAGAACGGGATTGAATAATATGTCTAAATTTGAGCAGTTTCTACTTTTAGCTAAGACATTAAGGAATTTATGAGAGTTTTGAAATTGAATTCGAGCGAGTATAACTCTTGATATAGAACTTGATACGAAAGGATTAGTCCAGAATGTCAAATTCAAAATTTGCAAGTGTATTATGACATGGACAAATTTGGAAGGATTTTCAAGATTTTGTCTTATGTCCACTGCTATAGCAGTTGAACCTCCTTAAATTTTAGGCCTCAAATTGAAATTTCGTTTAGGCCCAGAATTGTGTTGAGTCGCCCCTGCATATTATGTTACTTGATCATTGTATCAACATTTTATAGATTTAATATATTCAAATATATGTTTTATTATGCACATTCCTCATACTCAATTTATTTCAAGTACTGATCGCATATTCCTTTGCCTATATTGTCTTATAATATAGGTTTAGACTTATATTATCAGGCTCATAATTAGTACGAGTTCCTATCAGATTGTGGTGTCTTAATGAGTCTTTATGGTCCGAGGATGTTCTTTTCATGATATTTATTCAATCTTTACTTTTGATTTTCAGACAACTGGAGTGAGCTCCTCGCGACTTATATTATTATAGGCTTTTCAGTTAGACAATCTGACTTCTGTGTTATGTTGTTCAAATTTGATGTGTTGATATGTTAGACTCTTTAGACTATTCATGTTATCTTTTGTTTTTTAGTTTGATGTTGTTATATCTAAAAGTCATACCATGTTATGAGGTTAGATTGGGTCCACGTGATTTAAGCACTGCGTTCTGACTAGAAGTAGTGGATCACGTAAAACTTGGTATTAAAATATCAACTTCAAGTTTCTTAGAGCGTCTAAAAGCTGCATTAAGTAAAATTTTGTTCATAGGTATAAAGTACATCACATCTGTAAATAAGAGATTGTCAAACATTTAGAAAATACTTTTGCTTATTTCATTCTCTTAGTCATGCTATAGAGTATAACTCTACACAATTTTCTTCTAGCTTTGTTGTACACGTTTGTAGCATTATGTCTCCAAGAAGTGCCTACATCAAATAATCAGAATGGGGAGCAACAGGCACCTTCGATCCAAGCAGATCCTGTGAATGAGAAAGTCTCTCAAGAGATTGCAACGCTCATATTTCAAATCAAATAAATATGGTTATTGCGCTATTTTTCGTTCTTGATTATTATTTTTTCTGGATGCAAATTTTACTTTTTACAATAACAATATAATTTTTTATATATTTATATTGCATGTAAATTCACTTTTAGTAAATGCATATTTTACCAAAACAAGTCAAATACATTTTAAGATATTCTACTTTTGATACATAGTTTATCAATTTTTCAAATATAAATAAAAAATAAAAAATATGTTTAAGAAAAGGAGTAAATTTTTTGTAGTTAAAAAGGATTTGTTTTGTACTAATGAAGGTTTTAATGAGGCTCTAAGACTCGTAGACGATAATGGAGCTGCTGCGGAAGAGGAGAAGGCAATCAATTGATAGGTTGGTGTGAGAAAGATAGAGATGCCACGCTGAAAAGATACACACAGACGCAACTGTTGGTTTTTTTAATACTACAAAAAGTGACATTTTTGACCCAAAATAGCACAAGTTGAAGGGAACTGGATATGGCCATTGGAACGATGCTCTCTGCATTTAGAAACATCTCTATCACTTCCCGCATAAACCGTTTTCGATCTGTAAGTCCCTTTTTATTCTTACGCTTTTCAAATTTTATTTTAACCCATCACAGATAGTGTGAAACAAACATCTTTAATGGAAAATGTAAAGAATGTGAATAACTCAAAATTGACAAGTCAATTTGGTTTTTCTGCACTTAGATGCGTAGCTATCATTCTGATTAGGGTTTTGGTGGAATGTTTAAGAATCCACTTAATATGTAGTATATCAAGATTCTGTTATTTATTTAGAATCTAGGACCCATAAACTTAAAATTCTAGAGGTAGTTGATACAAGTGAGCAAGGTTTTAGGCTTTAGCCCAGGTTCAGTGATTTTAGTGTGTAAAGGAATGAGCATAATAGCTTGTACCAGATGAATTTCTGGAATTTTGTGAAATAACAAGAATAAACGTGTTTGGGTTTTATGTACCTATTGTTTAGTTATTGAAAGATAATAGCGGGATGGACATTATTTTCTCCAATCAATTCAACTATAATCTTAATTCTTTTCATCCGTCCCTTATATTACTGCAGCAAAATATTCTGTGTCCCTGTTCTACAGCTTAATTGCAGCTTTACCCGAGCGAGTTTTAGACTATGTTCTACAGCTTAATTGCAGCTTTACCCGAGCGAGTTTTAGACTATGTTGCTTGAACTCTTCAAAACTGTCAAATGATTGTGTTTAAATGTACACTTGTGCTTTCTTGTATGTGTAGCTTAGCACATTGGTTTTAGCTGAACATGAAGGCGGATTAATCAAAAACTCATCATTAAGTGCTGTGGAGGCTGCAAAATCTTTAGGTGCGGACAATTCGATATCGTTGCTACTAGCTGGATCTGGTCATTCCCTGAAGGAAGCTGCAGAACATGCTGCCTCATCCCACCCTTCTGTTTCTCAGGTAATCCTCTTTGGATGCTGGACTGTTTTGTTTCAGCCTGTTGCCCATGGAATACTAAATTTATGCTCCTACTGTTTCCTTTGCAATTTGGTTTGTTCGCTTTTCAGTAACATCTTAGCGGATACATCCCTAGTTCAGTGTGAAAGAGTAGTTGTATTCTATTGACATGCTTTAGTGATTGTGCGACACACCTTTAGACATGTTTACTTTGAGAGAGAGAATGATCTTCCGACCGATGAGAAGCAGAAGGGTGATATTTCTTTTTCTCTGTCTTCTTGAACTAAAATTCTTGGAAATGCTATTTTCAATTGACTGCTGAACTTTGGTAAGCGTGCCATAGAACAAAATCCAGGAAGGATATAGGTGATCTTGTCAAGAGTATCTGAAGTATACTTGTTTGTTACGCACAATATCTCTCACTTTTGGAGAAAGTGGTACAGAACCTGTTCATATGGATTTTCTCCACATAATACACAGAGTCACAGAGATATCATATGAATGTGTGTCTATGAAGAGAAAAGTATTTCATAGATCATGCTGACAATACAATACTGCTTGTTTCCTCTTCATCTTCAATTAAGCTATTGTGAGGACCAAGCACACTACTTGTTAAGAGGCTTTGTTCAAAGAGTTTATGATTTTCATTCTTATGCTTCTATGTGATGTGACATGCTAGTTGAAAATTTGAAATTAACTTAATTTAAGCATTATGCACTTAGCGTGTAGAGACAAATAATTTTAACTAGCATTTAGAATAGATAATGTATTCAGCACATAAGAGTAAAGGATGCTTGAGCAAATTCAACTAATGAAACTCACTATTTTTTTCTTCTTGTTTTTTGTTTCTTTCTAGGTCCTTATTGCTGATTCTGACAAATTTACATACCCTTTGGCTGAACCATGGGCCAAATTAGTCCATCTTGTTCAGCAAAGTGGTGGCTATTCACATATAATTGCTGCATCAGGTTCATTTGGGAAAAATATATTACCGCGTGCAGCCGCTCTTCTGGACATTTCTCCGATTACTGATGTCACAAAGATTTCTGGATCAAACCTCTTTATTAGGTAATTTTTAGTGGTTCCCCTTATCCTGTAAACACTACAATGGATAGAGATATTCTTGTAGATGGTGAGCACTGCTTTCAAGCGATCTTCCTAAACTATTTCCGGTCATGTGTAATTTGTAATTTTGAGATATTGGCATTACCCAGCGGTATGGTTGAATGGGAAGTTTCCTGTTATTAGGTTTGATGATACATGTTCCTATTACATCTTATTTCATGAGCATGGCCATTGTATAGCATGTTTGTATGATGACAGTGAAGAATGTACTTTGGGTCCTTATAAATCGTACATTTGTGTAAACGTAGTTACGAGGCAATATCGTCCAGGGATGATTAACCCATTTTCTGGGATTCTTTTAGCTGTAAAGTTGCAGCGTGCTGGCTACATCAATCATGTTGTCTCCTCAGCTCCAGTATAAACTATGTTGGTTTATAATTGGATTATCTTTAATATGACAGGCCAATATATGCAGGAAATGCTCTTTCCACTGTTCGTTACACAGGTTCTAGCCCATGTATGTTGAGCATTAGAGCTACATCTTTTCCTGTTGCTTCAGAACCAGCTGATTTGAAATCTAATGCTGCGTCAATAGATCAGGTTGATCTTTCAACCTTGGATGAAGGTCAGTCAGTAAAGATATGAGCCCATATCTCCCATGGTTAACCAGATGTTGCTCTCTATGCCAATCTTGTCGATATCACTGTTGTTTGCATCTTTTATAAAATAATTCAGTATGTTGGAACCTAAAATGATGTTAGCTTTTTTACAGATGATTCAGTAGGTAAGTCAGCATATGTAAAGCTTTCCTCCCAAATTTCGGAGCGCCCAGATCTTGGAAATGCACGTATTGTAGTTACTGGTGGACGAGGTGTAAAGAGTGCTGAGAACTTCAAAATGATAGATAAGCTTGCTGAGAAAATCGGTGCCGCAGGTTTCCCCTCTCCCATGACTTCTGCAGTATTCCACCTTGTGCTTTTTTCTGCAATTTTTATGTCCTCTATGAATCTATCCTTCACTAATTTCACGGACTTCCTATTTCTTAGTCATACCTTGCATAATTCTGATTTTGATCTGCCTTTCGTCTGTTCATTAAAGTTACCTCTGTTGTGCAGTTGGTGCTACTCGTGCTGCAGTAGATGCTGGATTTGTTCCCAATGACCTCCAGGTAACACTAAACATACTTGTCGTTTCAGGTGACTTAAGTACTTGCCTTTCAGAAACCTTAAATGGATTTTCACTTATGTAGTAAACTATTGCCTATAATATCTTTTCTTTTGTCTAAGGAAGTCATATTTATGGTATAACAAGTCAGACACAAAAATATTGTTAGTTAAAATACTTGAAATAGTTTTTAAGTGGTGGTATTTTTGTTTCTCTGAGATTTCGTCCTCAAGAAACTGGAACTTATTGGTCATGCTTTTAGTGCCTAAATAATGATAACCCGTCATTTTTCAAGTTTGTCATCTTTCTGAATGTAGTTTTTGTTTTTTCTTCTCTATGTCAGGTTGGCCAAACTGGGAAAATTGTGGCGCCAGAATTATATATGGCATTTGGTGTTTCTGGAGCCATTCAACACATAGCAGGCATGAGAGATTCCAAGGTCATTGTTGCTGTAAATAAAGATGCAGATGCCCCCATATTCCAGGTAAGGGTCAACCTGTTTATTTTCTCTCACATGCATTACACGATTCCTTTTCTCACTCTTATGTTATTTCACATAATCAAAAGGGATGGTGAATGAGATACTAACTCATTGGTTTACTGCTTTTGATGGAGTTCCGATTTATAAGTTACTTTCCTGATAAGTAAAATATAATTTGTTTATGTCAGTTGTTAGGGAAGTGAAAACAGAATATATTTCTTTTATATTTTGGAGGAACTTAAAGAAGTTGACGTACATTTAACTCAGCTAGCAACGGAAATAACTGAGAACCCTCCTCTCACCCAACCTAATCTGGCTATTTATGCTACGAGTGAGTTAAGAGTCTCATATTGGTTAGTGAGCAGACCAGTGGTCTCCTTATATCAACTAAGCAATTCTTCTTTAATGAGCTAGCTTTTGGGGTTGAGTTAGACCTAAGTATCATATCTTACCCGAAACAAAACTATAACAAGTCTGCTAAAGGGCACAGAATCATGTGTCACATTCAAAAAGAGGAAGATAACTTATTTATTTATGTTATTTTGAAAGTGTTGAGAAATAACTAATTGGCCATTGCTTGTAATACCACAAGGACCATACATGTGACAGAATACGTATTGCAGCCTAATATCTTAATGTTTTTGACAATCTACTTAAACAGGCACTGAATTCTCCCCGTCTAGAAGTTGAATTATATGAGATCCATGTTGAAAACGTTACTTTCTTTGAACTGCAGGTCGCTGATTATGGACTCGTGGGTGATCTTTTCGATGTCATTCCAGAGTTGTTAGAGAAAATTCCTGAGAAGAAGTAGAAAATATACCAGTCAGTCAATTCCTTGGTAAGGTCCATTTCCATTCAATAAGATGAAGATGAAGTATGTGGTGGATGACATTTGTTTTCCAGGAACAATATGAATACTAATATCATTCATTATTTTAATTTCCAACCTTATTCACAGGCATTAGTTTTGGGATAAGTCTTTCCAACCAGAGGGTGTTGCGTTGCTTTTAGTGATAGAGCAAAATGACAAATGAGGTCCCTCAAATTATTTTTCCACTAAGGTGGAGATTATTTTCATAAAACAAATAACTTCTTTTAAAAAAAGATATAATACATAAGTATTATTTTATATATAACAAATCAAATAGTTAATAAAAAATTAATACTATCATGATAACTAAAAAAAATATAATTAATCTTTACATAGTTTATCTTCAAACTAAACGACCTATCCTGCTTAGTAAAATAAAGGTAGTAACAACTCAACCCGTCCAACTTGTTGAAGTTTGGGGTGGTCACATTTATTAGCTCAATCCAACTCATTTAAAATTGGGTTGATATTCAACATGAATTGATTCAAGAGATATCTTGTCAAATTATTTTTAAAACACTTCTTTTTTAATTTAATAGTTTTATATACCCAAAATAAAGAAAGATATAAAAAGAACAAATAAAGTAAGTAAAACTTAGTAAAAGTTGGGTTGTGCTGGGTCTTGACCTGCTCTATAACTCATTGCTCAACATGTTTTAACTCAATCGATTGCGACCCAAGCAACTTTGGGTGGGGTTGGGTCATAACCCGTTTGTTGTCTTGGCTCATCATAACGTGCTCAAATTTAACCCAACCAGTCTAATTGACACCCCTAATTTGAAATTTTTTCCATATTTACTTACACCTTCATTTATTGAACTTTTATCTTTTCTATGAAATTAATTACCCTACATTTTTATGATTTTATAAAGGGCAATAGTGGAAAGTACGGTGTAAATTTTTTTTTGAATATTTTTGTTAATATGTATATATTAACTCACAAATTCAATTAAAATGAGATAGAGAAGTATAATTTTCAATGTTTACCCATTATCCAAAAAAGAATATCAACGTGACTCCACTCCTGAAACAAATATTAGGCTTCCAGGCAAAAAGGCATGCTAAAAGACATAATTCTATGTTATTTGGTTGTTGGTCAGAATTACGGGGTATTAAAAATATATGAATTAATTATATATATTTTAGTTATTAATGTACCATTACTTTTGCATTAATTATTTTATTTTTTATTTTACACAAAATAATTCATAAATTAATTCATAACTTATCAAACACCTTAATTGTGCTGAATTTTGTACAAAAGCAATTAAAAAAAACTATCGGACATTGTATAACTAGCTAGTTTAAAACGTTAATAACTCCCTTCGAACCAATAACCAAACGACTACAACAGTTTAAACTTTTATAATATATAGAAGAGGGTAAGGAGCGGTTGAAGCAGACAGCTGGTGGATAATAGGCCTGTTTCAGCTGCTTGCTTAAGCGGGCAACTGCCCTTTAACGTGTTTGCTTTAACTGTTTGATTTTTAAATTTTTAAAAAATACACAAAAATTTCAATTGATTATTGAAATTAATCTATTGATGTCACACAAAAGGGGATATACGAAATAACATGTATTATTTAATTAGGAAACTACGTAAAAATTATCATGAATCTGCAAAATTAACAATAGTAATATATCTATATATGGAAATTAAATTAAAAATATTATAAATCACAAGAATTAACAACTTAAAATATTTAAAAGTCATACAAAAAGTTCAACTAACACTCGAATCGGTGTCACATAAATAAGGATAGATGAATAACATGTCATGTAAAAATGGCGTAAACATGATATAGATCATAATAATTAAAAAGATGTAAATGTAAAAGACATAAAAAAGTTGACTTCCGAAATTTTATCAATGCCACATAAATTGGGACAAGAGGAATAACATATTTTATTTAAAAAATATGTAAAAAAGCACTATAATTCACACTAATTAATAATTTAAAATATTAAAAGTCATCTTTTTAAATTCTATCTATATCACATAAATTGAGACGCAAAAATTACAAATATTGTGCCGCGCTGACGCATGCTGTTGAGGAGATTGAAGATACAAGCTGATATACTTAATACTAATCCCAGTTAGTTAGAGTTTATGTGACAGTTAAATGTTAGCAGGGATTGGTTAATTAGCAGTTAAGAATAAGTTACATTGACAACTGTCAATGTAACTACTTGTATATAAACAAGTCTCTGTACTCCTTGAAAGGATTAAGATCAATAATACAGACTCTCTCTCATCTTTTTCTCTACTTGTTCATCTCTCTATTAGATATTTATTTCACAGATTCTTACATGGTATCAGAGCACCGATCCGAGTGCGAGAAGCAAGATTGAGAAGGAAAGTGCTTGGAGAAGCTAAGACTCAAGCTGGAGTGCTCGAAGAAACTGCAATTCAACCGGAAGACAATTGAGCTTGGAGAAGCTGATTGTTCGGAGAAAAGTACCTTGAAAGGTTAAAATTAGAGATCGGAGAAGCTGAAATCAGAACTTTGAGCAGCTGAATTTCAGTTAAGCTTAGTCGAAATCTCAACCAGAAGCTAAAGAAGAATGGTGACTACGGAAAATGCACATGCAATCCCAAATTCATCCACATCGAGAGGTTCGGATCGAATTGAGATAGACCACAACCATCCTCTATACCTCTATCCTACAGATACACCAGGTAGCTCGTTAATTTTTGTTCAGTTAATTGGGTCTGAAAACTATGCCTTCTGGAGCCGATCTATGACTATTGGTTTGTTAGGAAAGAGTAAATTAGGGTTCGTTGATGGTAGGCATACTAAGGAAAAATTTGATGACTCCTTGCATGAGCAATAGGAGAAAGTAAACGCTGTAGTCTTGTCATGGATTATGAATTCTGTTGGTAAGGAGTTGCTTAGTAGTATCATCTATGCTTCAAATGCACACAAGGTGTGGTTGGATCTGAAGGAGAGGTTTGATACTGTTAATAGGTCGAGGATTTTCTTTCTACATAAAGAAATTGCTACTCTAACATAAGGGACCATGTCTGTAGCTGAGCATTTTTCAAAAATGAGGAATTTGTGGGTTGAATTTGATGCGCTAATACCTTGTCCTGGATGCAATTGTCCTGAGTCTCGAAATTATGCTCAGCACCATGGATATCAACGTCTGTTACAGTTTTTGATGGGGTTAAATGAGACCTATGTTCAGTGCCGAAGTCAAATTCTTATGATGTCACCTATTCCCACATTAAACAAAGCATACTCAATGGTAATTGATCATGAGAGTCAAAGGGCTATAGCTAATGTAGCATCCCTGGTGAGTGAATCATTGGAGAATGTTGCATTTTTTAGTCAAAAGTGAGGGTCCTGCACGAGTTATAAAGGGAACGGAGTTACCATTGGTTCTCAAGGCAGCAATAACTCAGGTAATGTTACTAATTCTCAAGGAATTCACAACAGTAAATCTGGTTCTATCAGCAACTATAGGTCTCAAAAGAAGGTTCCTGTGGTGTGTGAACACTGTGGTTATAATGGTCATACAAAAGATACCTGCTACAAGATTATTGGCTATCCTCAAGATTGGCCTAGAAATAAGAAGAGAGGAGGAATTCAGTTTGCAAACTTAGCAGAAAACAACAAGGACAACTCCAGTTACAATCCTCCTTAACAAGCACAACTATCTCCTTATTTCACCCAAGAACAGTATCAACAAATCATCCGGTTACTGAATAAAGGAAATGAAGGTAGTAGTCACACTCCTACAGCAAATGCAGGTACTATGACCTATCTTAATGCTAACACAATTAATCCTAAGTGGATAGTAGACTCAGGTGCCACTAATCACATGACATCTAGGCCAGAGTTAATACATGATCATGAAAAGGTTTAGCAACTTGAAAACAATTATGTCCATTTGCCCACAGGAGGTGAAGCACAAGTCACTCACACTGGCAAGTCACATATATGGAAAGATCAACTAGTGTCTAATGTGTTATTTCTTCCTGAGTTTAAGTGTAATCTACTGTCAGTTTCTAAACTAATTAAGGAGTTACAGTGCTCAGTGAACTTCTTTCCTGACTTCTGTATATTCCAGGATCTTTACACTGGCTTGGTGAAGAGGATTGGTAAGGAAGAACAAGGGTTGTATATTCTCAAAGGGAACACTCCTACTCCTACTCATTCTTCTTGCTACACAGTGAACAATGCTGATCACACAAAATCAACCACTCTGTGGCATAGGAGACTGGGACATGCTCCTCTAGATATTATTAGAAGACACATTACTCTTCAACAACTCAGTCCAGAAGGTCACAAATGCACTGTGTGTCCTCTTGCAAAACATACCAAATTACCTTTTTCCTTAAGTGTTTCCAGTACTAAATCTTCCTTTGAATTGTTACATTGTGATATTTGGGGTCCTTATAGAGTACCTACTTACAATAATAAGAGATTCTTTGTCACAATTGTTGATGACTTTACTAGATTTACTTGGTTGTTTCTTATCAACTCTAAGTCTGAAGTGCTTGTAATTCTCAAGACTTTCCTTATAAGAATAAAAAATCTCTTTTCTACTTCTGTCAAAATCCTTAGAACAGACAATGGTAGTGAGTTTCTCAGTTGCAATTTTCAATCTCTCATGTCTATTCATGGTATCTTACATCAAACATCTTGTGTATATACTCCCCAACAGAATGGAATTGTAGAAAGAAAACACAGAACCATCCTACAAGTGGCTAGAGCTCTTAGATTTCAAGCTGGTATCCCCTTAAAGTTCTGGGGAGAATGTGTAAATACTGTTGTATATATCATTAATAGAACACCATCCAAAGTCCTAAATTTCTTGTCTCCATATGAACTTTTGTTTCAACACCCACCCACACTTAACCATCTTAAGGTGTTTGGGTGTTTAGCTTATGCTTCAAATACAAAACTTTTAGACAAATTTTCTCCCAGAGCAACTCCCAGTGTATTCATGGGATATTCACTAACTCAAAAGGGCTACATTTTGTATGATATACACTCAAAATCCTTTTTTGTGAATAGAAATATGGTGTTTATGGAGTCTATCTTTCCCTTCTTACAAGTTAAGTCAACTGGAACTCCTCTTTTTCTAGTTCTTGATCTCTCACTCTCAGATTCTCCTACACTTCATTTTTCAAATTTCCCTACTGATACTAATCAGCCTGCTTCCTTCTCTCCTAACCTCTCTAATAGTACTTCCAGTCAGTCTTCTATAGTACCTGTTCCAACATCTATTGCTCCTAGAAAATCATCTAGAATCAAACATCCTCCCATATGGATGCATGATTTTGTCACTCCTCCTACTAACTCTTGCTCATATCCTCTGTCTTCTTATATTACATATTCTAATCTTAAACCTTCCTATCAACAAGTTCTAGCTGCCTATTCTTCTGTATCAGATCCATCTTCATTTCACCAGGCCTCTCAAGATCCTCTATGGGTTCAGGCAATGCAATCTGAGGTCACTGCTCTAGAAGATAATAACACTTGGACAATAGTTGATCTTCCAGCTGGTAAATCACCCATTGGGTTTAGATGGGTTTACAAAATAAAATATAAGGCATCAGGGGAGATTGAAAGGTATAAAGCCAGACCAGTGGCCAAAAGGTATAGTTAGAAGGCTGGATTGGATTACTCTGAGACCTTCTCACCAGTGGCAAAAATGGTGACTGTCAGAACACTAGCACTTGCAACATCCTGTCACTGGCTCATTTTTCAAATGGATGTGCATAATGCCTTCCTCAATGGTGACTTACTTGAGGAAGTGTATATGACTATTCCTGAAGGGTTTGCTAGACAGGGGGAGAATCACAAGGTCTGCAAACTTAACAAGTCACTCTATGGTTTAAAACAAGCTCCTAGGCAGTGGAATAGAAAGTTAACTGATGCTCTACTATAGATGGGCTTCACTCAAAGTCACTATGACTACTCACTCTTCACAAAGTCAGTTGATGGAGAAATGGTGATTGTACTAGTATATGTAGATGATTTACTAGTAACTGGTAGCAGTTTGGCACAAATAAATCAGACAAGGAATGATCTGCAACAACAATTCAAAATGAAAGATCTTGGAGAGTTAAAGTTTTTTCTAGGCATTGAAGTGGCCAGATCACAAGATGGAATCATAATGTGTCAAAGAAAATATGCCTTAGAGTTGGTGTCTGAAGCAGGGTTAAGTGGAGCGAAGCCTGCCACAACACCCATTGAATTGGGTCTGAAACTGACATCAGTTGAATATGATGAACATTTTCCAGACAAATAGGCTATTGAAGATGAAATAATCAAGGATCCTTCTGTATATCAGAGGTTAGTGGGAAGGCTGCTATACTTAACTATGACCAGGCCAGACATATCTTTTGTGGTTCAAATGCTGAGTCAGTACATGCACAAACCCAAAAGGTCACATATGGATGCAGCACTAAGAGTGGTAAGGTACATAAAAGGAACACCTGGTATGGGAATATTCATGCCTACTAGTAGCACAAATCAGCTGCAAGCTCACTGTGATTCAGACTGGGGGGCATGTATGGAAACCAGAAGGTCAGTAACAGGGTATGTTGTGAAGTTTGGGGAAGCACTGGTGTCTTGGAAATCTAAGAAACAAGAAACTATATCAAGAAGTTCAGGTGAAGCTAAATTTAGGAGTATGGCAGCCTGCACTGCAGAGGTTATTTGGCTTACAGGACTACTCAAAGAAATGGGAGTAAAAAATCAGCAGCCAATTGAGTTGATGTGTGATAGCAAAGCTGCAATCCAGATTGCAGCAAATCCTATCTTCCATGAGAGAACTAAACACATTGATATAGATTGCCATTTTGTGAGGGAAAAAATCAGTCAAGGCCTAATCAAAACCAATCATGTATCAACCAAGGATCAGGTGGCTGATATACTCACAAAGGGTTTGGGAAGAGCTGCACATGATTATCTTCTAACCAAACTTGGACTCAAGAATATATTCAAACCATCAGCTTGAGGGGGAGTGTTGAGGAGATTGAAGATACAAGCTGATATACTTAATACTAATCCCAGTTAGTTAGAGTTTATGTGACAGTTAAATGTTAGTTAGGAATTGGTTAATTAGCAGTTAAGAATAAGTTACATTGACAGCTATCAATGTAACTACTTGTATATAAACAAGTCTCTGTACTCCTTGAAAGGATTAAGATCAATAATACAGACTCTCTCTCATCTTCTTCTCTACTTGTTCATCTCTCTCTTAGATATTCATTTTACAGATTCTTACACATGCACTGACATTTAGTTTCTATTATATATAAAAGGCTAGGGAAGCAATTGTTGGACGACATGCTTGCTTCCCTAGCCGGGGTAATATTGAAATTTAATTACTGTTTTATGCTAAGACAATATTGGACTTGACTGCTTTGTCATTGCACCTTCTCATTTATTGAACATAAAAGGACATTCTTGCCCCAACCGAAAAGTAGGAAGAAAGGAGGGGCCACAATCTTTATGTCCACTCACATTTGCTTTTAGTGCTTGTGGGCCCTTCATTGCATCTATAGATATATGCCAGTAATTCTTTTTTTTTTTTTTGCACAAGTCATAGCGAGTATACCAATTAATTAATTACTTAATATATAAATTTTGATTACAAACTAAATTTTTTAAAATATATATATAAAATATTCCATTGATTTTTAAAATTTTATTATAATTAATCTATGGACGTCACATAAAAGCAGATAAAAGAAATACCATATATTTTTTAATTAAGAAACTACATAAAAATTATCACAAATCAATCTAGATAAGTATAAAAAAATACTATAAATAATGTTATTTGATAACTTCAAATTTTTTTAATTGATTATTGAAATTAATCTATCGACGTCACATAAAAGGGACAAAAGAAATAGCAGGTATTATTCAATTATGAAACTACGTCAAAATTATCATAAATCCAGATAATTAACAATAATAATGTATTTATATATGAAAATTAAATAAAAAATATTATAAATCACATGAATTAACAATTTAAAATATTTTTAAAAAAATTATAAAAAGTTCAATTAACACTCGAATCAGTGTCGCATAAATAAGGATAGATGAATAACATATGTTATGTAAAAATAGCCTAAACATAATATAAATCATAATAATTAAAAAAATTAAAAAGTAAAAGACATAAAAGAATTGACTTTCAAAATTTTATCAATACCACATAAATTGGGTAAGAGGAATAACATATTTTACTTAAAAATTATGTAAAAAAAGGCACTATAATTCACAATAATTAATAATTTAAAATATCTAAAAATCATATTAAAATTTAATTAACTTTTTAACTTCTATCTATATCACATAAATTAAAACACAAAAATAATAAATATTGGGCCCGCGTTGGCGCGGGCATGGGTGTCTAGTATATAGAGAAGAGGCTAAGGAGCAGCTGAAGCAGGAAGTTGTAACATGCCTGCTTCAGCTGCTTGCTTAAGCAGACAACCGCCTATTGACGTGCCTACTTTAGTTGCTTGATTTAATTTTTTTTTTAAAATAAACAAAAAATTCAATTGATTATTGAAATTAATCTATCGAAAGTCACATAAAGGGGACAGGAGAAATAACATGTATTATTTAATTAGGAAACTACCTAAAAATTACCATAAATCTGGATAAGTATAAAAAATACTATAAATAATGATATTTTACAACTTCAAATTTTTTTTATTGATTGTTGAAATTAATCTATCCACGTCACTTAAAAGGGGACAAAAGAAATAACATGTATTATTTAATTAGAAAACTACGTAAAAATTACCATAAGTCTAGATAATTAATAATAATAATAATAATAATAATAATAATAATAATAATAATAATAATATATCTATATATGAAAATTAAAAGAATATTATAAATCATAAGAATTAACAACTTAAAATATTTAAAAGACGTAGAAAAAGTTCAATTAATGCTTGAATCAATGTCGCATAAATAAGGATAGTGGATAATATATGTTATGTAAATATGGCGTAAACGTAGTATAGATCATAACAATTAAAAAAAAATTAGAAGTAAGACAGAAAAGATTTAATTTTAAAAGATTTAATTTTTGAAATTTTATCAGTGCGACATAAATTGGGACAAGAAGAATAACATATTTTATTTAAAAATTATGTAAAGAAGCATTATAATTCACAATAATTAATAATTTAAAATATCTAAAAAATCATATTAAAATTCAATTGACTTTCTAAATTCTATTTATATCACATAAATTGAGACACAAAAATAATAAATATCAGGCCCTGCGCTAACGCGAGCGTGAATGCGTAGTTTTTAGATAAGATCCTCCTTTGCTTGTACAAGACTTGGTAAATGCAGACAAGGCAGGTACTAGTTATGTTAGGAGGAAAACAATTCCTAATATATCCTATTCGGGCTGAGATGTGGCCTTAGGACAGTTTTTGGACGGAAACAGGGTTATCAGTGCAGGCTATTGGCACTTTAGCAGTAGCCAAGACATCATGTTAACTATATATATATAATATAATATCTTTCACCACCAAAAAAATAAAAACAGAAGATCCGAGCAAAGATATCTCCAATCAGCTTGATGAAATTTTGATGTCAATGAGTTCAGCATACAAACTATGTTCTCAAAATCCTCAAGTGAAGTCATAATAACTAGTTCTCTAAGACTACAGAGAGTCCCCCTGGCTTACAAAACAAAGCCATACAGACAGAAAAATTGCTTCCAAAGAGCAGTGTCTTAACAACCCATCAGTGTCAACAAGAACAATTTGTCAAGGCCATTTATCATTCAACACTTCTATCAAAATGTCATCGTATACAACATATAAACATCGTATACAACATATAAACATGCCTCCGTGCTGTAAATTTAGAAACTAAAACACTTGACGGAACAAGGAGCACCACTGGCAAATTGCTCCTTCAGTCGAGTAATCACTCACAGTCAGTTGCACACCACTTCAAAAATGGCAAATTTTGTGGCTCAAACTAAGAATCCCGATGTGTCAGCGTTCCAAATTTCCCACGTCTTCAAAACTCTAGCACGTTATGGATTGGTATGGTTAGTTACATAAGAAACAACTACGGTTATGTCATCAAGTTTTCCCCCATGGTACTCAAATCCGGCCTCTTTGGCTGCATCAGAGAATGGGGATGGTTTAGTTGGGTCCATTGCTCTCTGTTGTGCCAATGCTGCTATCTTTTGAGCTGTCATCTCTGGCCCTAAGCCAGCTTCCACAGCATGAACCACAACTTCCGTGATATCTGCATCATATAAATTGTCAAAAAGTCCATCGGTACCAGCAATTAGGACATCTCCTGGAACTACTGTAACTTTAAACACTTGGGCCAAGCTAGGCGAATCACCGGCACTGCTGCCTTCTAGTTGATATGGAAAATTAAACCCGTGTTGTTGAACTGGGGATTTAAATATAGTGGATCCATGCCTAACCAATATAAATCCGCTGTCTCCTAAATTAACGGCATAAAGACCTTCATGAGTGAGTGCAATGATACAAGCAGTTGAAGAACCTCTTGCTTTTGTTCTCATGTAAGCTTTCTCCAGGACCCTCATAAGGTCTAGAGACTCCTTAGGTTCCTCTTGTATCACCGACATACAGTTAGACATCAATTCACGGGCATATTCCCCTGCATCAATCCCGAGATCAGCCCATCCCCCGACCCCATCAGCTACACCTATAGTTTGTGCAGGATCACAAATAAAATGAGCATCCTCTCCACCACTTTTGGCTTTAGCGGGGTGAGGCAGGTAAAATGATCCCGAATTCAGCTTCAGGTGTATCTTCCCTTCCGAAGAACCAACAGCATTCACAGTTTGTTCCTTTCCCTTAGTGTTATCAGAAGACAGGCTGCCGGGAGCAGCAGTTCCAGAAGAGAAACGTGCACGTGATGAAATGCGAAAACCTTCTAATCCAAATCCTTCATATGGACTAGAATGTCCCCGCCTCGTTGCAGCACTAGTTCTAAAATATTGAGATAACATGAAGTTGTAGAGTTGGCCTTCATTTCTCAAACAATTGTTGGCTTTTCTAACATTCCCAATGCTCCTATTTCTGTAAGCGACACTGCTACTATTTACCGCCAATCCATAATGCAGGCGCCTAGCAGCCATATTGCCAACAAAATGGCCAATATGAGAAGTTCTTGAACCACAAACAGCCATTATCCGTTGTAACAATAAGCTATGCTTGCAGCAAGTAGTTCAGGATGTAACGTCTGCAAAAACAATCACTGCATAAAAACCTAACACGTTCTCATCATCTAACACAGTTTCTTTTTTTTTCCCCTTTTGAGACACTAGATAACGTATGAGTACATAAAGTAGAGTAAAGACCAAGATTCAAACTCGCTGCATCTCCCTCTCAATTAATCCTGAAACCTCCCCCTTTCTCAATCCCCTAACTAAAGAAAACAGCATAAAAAGAAATGGATATCTGTTAAATAGGAACACAATAGCGTTTATAACCATAACAATATAACTTCTTACAAGCATGAAGTCATAGTATAGCAACAGGAGCAGATTTAGCATGAAAAAGCTATTTGGTTCACGTGAGCACAATGGCTTTTGTGCATACCTTGTATTTGTATTAAGAAGCCCATTAAAAATCCATAAATACTTGATTGTGAACCTAGCTGTTATATTGTAGATTAATTTTAGGTTATCGAAGGAACCCATAAACTTTTAATCGTGGATCTGTCTTTGCACAGGGGCCATCTTGCCCAAAGTTGGAGCCAAAATTTCAGCTTTATGGGTTTTGAATTATGGATTTTGAATCTTTGCCTAAGTGATGGGATAAGTTATCCCATATACAAGGTGGATAACTTATCCCAAGTTAATTTATTCTGAGATTCATTATCTTGAGATAACTTGTCCCAACCAAATGACCCCTTAGTGATTACAACTAGGTTCTAATACTGTGTATGGATTGACTTTTAGTTTTGACTTATAAGCCTAAGTTAGAAATTCTAACTTTTGACTTATTTTTATCATTTTTAGCTTAAATCAAAGTGCTTATAAACACTTCTCTAATTTATTCAAACACTCTGAAAGTGGTTAAAAACAGTTTTGGCTTAAAACCGCTTACTATTGGGTTCGACCCAACCCATAATCGGGTTTCTAGCTTCTTGCACAATAGAACATACTAGACTATATATATATATATATTTAAAAAAAAAAAATTATAGGAAAGACCAATTTCAATCCATCAGATTTAGAAAGTAAATTCTATTGAACAAACAACTCAGGAAGTTGATAAACAGCCAAAAAAGAGTCACAAATTCCTTCTTAATAAAGAGAAACCTTATCTTAAATTTGTTTGACAAAAACACTAAAAATAATCCAAGGCTACTGACCCAACAAGCAGACACTTATATACGGATTAAAAATGTCATCCTTGCGCTTGTTAAGCTAATAAGGAACAGATTTAATGAAAAAAATTTACAAATGTATAAACTATATAGAAAACAAATTAAAAATAAGTTTACAAAAGAGAAGGTGATGGGACAATATATATAACAAGAGTGTGAGAATAAGGAGAAATAAATAAGAAATGAGAAGAAATAGGAAAGCTATAAGATATTACCGGAAAACATTTCCTTGACGGCGGCGACTGTTTTACGATGAAGTTTTTTCCGTATTGTTTCTTTTGGGTGTAAGAACAGGGAGGAACTTTCCTACCACATTTTTAGTCGGCCTTTCCATATTAAAAGAAAAAAATAATTATTTTAAATAAAAAAAAATAGAGTAAACAAACATTTTAAAAATACTTTTATACTAATTTGTAATATATCAGTCATTACAATAATAATAATTCTCACTCATAATTTCATATATTATTAATTCCACACTACAAATCTCTGTATTAATAATAATTCTCACTCATAATTTCATATATTATTAATTCCACACTACAAATCTCTGTATTACAGATTTCTGCATAATTTAGTTTTCAACCAAATAATTCATAAATAACAATAATAACATATCCAGTGGAATTTCACAAGTGTAGTCTGGGAAGCAGAATAAACTAGATATGAAAAGAAGAAAGGAAGAGAAAGAGAAAGTGAATAGAATGAACGATTAATTACGTAAAACACATGATAAAAAGTAAATTCGAGACAATTAACGTGTATAATGCAGATTAAGATACCAGACAACTCCTACTATCCTACTATGCCCCACGACCAGATATCAACCCACTAACTTATTAGCCTGCTACTCTAATTCGCGACTTTCACTCCTTTCTATCTAAGGTCATATTCCCAGTGAGATCAAACAACTAAATAACTCCTACTATCTTTAATTCTAAATACTATTTTTATTTTGATAGGTAGAATGTTTAAATTTAAATTTTGTTTAGTATTTTGAGGTGTGATGAGAGCCTCAAATATTGGCCTTAGAAAATCTATGAATTCATTAAAAATATTTTGAATTTTTATCCCTCAATTTTTAAATATGACAAAATAACAGTATCTTTTTTAATATCTTATAAATATGTAACTTTTATATAATAAAAGTACAAAATTATAATTTATCACATGAAAGTGACTGCACAATTGAACTTTCATCATCAATTGAAATGGTCAAAATAATTATTGTTAGATTCGCAAATAAACTATCATTATAGATTTTTAGTAAAATAACAAAAATACTTTTTTTATTAAATTATTAAATTTCACCCATTATTTATATCAAAATAAAGTTACAAAAACTATTTGTCTTGTTTAAAGTTACTGGGCTTGTGTAATTTTCATTGCCCTTCCATCTCTCGAGTAATTAAATTTATTTATTTATTTTGAAGAAAATACAAAAATAAAAAAAGACCTTAAACGGCAACTGTTGGTCACTGTCCACTTATCATAAAAGTTTGAAATATAATTTGATTTTTTAATAAATTATAAAACAATGAATAGGTGTTTTATTTTTTTTTTCATTTCAAATTGTTTATAAAAAATTAAAATTAATTTAAATTTATACTCAAGGTCATATACAATTCGAAATTTCACATATTATTTTTTATATTGAAAAATGTTTTTTTTTTAAATTTCACAATAAATATGGCCAAATGTCCAAGAACTCTTAGGAATCTAAAATATCTTACAAAGAAAGAAATCCTTCGAAATTTATAATCTAAAATATTTTTTAATTATTAATCACTATAAATTATATTATTAGATATAAAAAAGAACACTATTAAATTATTTTTAATTTAAAAAAGGCACTCATTTCATTTTTTTTAAAATTATTTTATTACATTTTTGAGAAATGATTTGCCTAATCTACAAAATCAAATTAAATTACATTAATTTAATATTTTAAAATTATAAATCAAAATTGACAAGAGAGTGGAGTAGTACATATGAGCAACACACAATTGGGTTACAGCTGAAGAAGACAATGAATTTGTTGGTCCAGCAGTCACCTCCAATTTTGATTCAATCACAATATCCCTCAAAACCCAGGTAAAACACTTCTCAACAATTCTATTCTCTAATTATTCTGTAAAAACAGGTTGTTCAGACAAAATTAGTAAAGCAAATTCTAACTTTTGAAGAATTAGTACTGAAATCAGACCCACTATTATAGTAATACTCACTTTAGAAGGAAAGAGAAATGCCATAACCAAGGAAGAATGTCGGATTTTACTTTTTAGTGAGTTCTGTTTGGCCAAGTTTGCATCTTTTTGTTTGGAGAAATGCTTTTTCAAAACACACACACACACACTCTTGTGGAGAGTAGCAATTTGTGTTTGATTAATAAATTTAAAAATCAGTTTTGTCAATGTTAGAGCAGCAGTTTGTGTGGCCACTACTCAAGCACTCGGGGTTCGTTTGGTAGCTGGTTAGGAGAATTATTACATATTAGATTCATAAGTAATATACCATGTATGGTAGTTGATTAGGACTATGTATAGAACTGATACAGTATTTGTTTTGCAATTTAGAAATTCTGCATAACTAATACATATATAAGTTGTGAGAGGAATACTTTTATGCAAGATAAAAGATGAAATAATTAATACATGAATAACTAAATCTTGCATAACTAATCTTTGTATAAAGTAAAACATAAATTTCCTCGTAACTAATCCTGTGTTACTAATTATTGCATTACTCTAGCCAACTACAGAAAGACCCCTTATTTTTTTTTGTAAAATCTTGTCAAATTTTAGCTTTTCAGAAGTTTGGTTTAACAGGCTATAAGCTTCAGCCCCAACCAAGTGAGAGTAGGCTCTATAAATCCTCAACCCGATAACATTTCTCCATTTAAATTTTGATACTAAAAGGAACCTTTTAATTAGTTTCTCAAGTGTAAATTTTGTTGGTTTTTCTGATACCATTTTGTGCATAATAAATGAGTGAATTACTTAACCGCTGAAGGGAAAATATATATTCTTTTTAACCAACATCCTGTCTTATTAACCAACCACTTTTTAGTTAATGGTTAGGAGCTTCATTTCCTTTTCTTTTTATGATGCGAGTTTTCTGAATTTTCGGAGGTAATATTACTTGCCAGTTAAGTTGACACCATGATCTGATTGGATAAAGAGTAGCTATGACACGAGAGTGGGAATTAGATTACATACTCAAGCATATAAATAGAAATACTTTATCATGATGGTAGTGTGGCTATAGGGACTTCTTAGCATCAAAGGATTGAAAGTTGCTTGATAAGATGTGCATCATACCACTGAAGTGGGTTGAGAACCATGAGGTCTCAGGTTTTTGAATTCAGTGGTGACAAATATACTAGGTGATTTCTTCCCCGGTAGATAGAGCTATCCGGTACATGTGCTAGTTGGAGGAGTAGGTACTAGGTACCCATGCAATTAGTCCTATTTCAGTACATGAAAACTCCTCCTTTGATGAAGTTACACTCTGAATATAAAGTATGTCCAATAGGGTGTTTCCTTTTCAGATACCTTGTGGTGTATTTGAGGTGTAGTCCAATCGAAGACGTTGCTTGTTTTCTATTCTTTTGTGCTGCGATCAATAACCTAAAACTGGCGAAGCAGGGTAATGCATTCATCTTAGTTTTCATATTATATTTATATGGCTGATGTTTTCTTAAATATTCTATTGCCTTCCAATCACATTCCCATTCTTCATGTAATGAGGATTGTTCATCGGTCCTTGTAGGGGGGTGCCTAGGAAAGTGGTGTCTGCCTGCTTCACTGAATGTTCTATATCTAGTAAGGTTGAGATTAAACATGTCATTTCAGGTCTTGCAGCATCAATCCTATATCTCTCTCAAAGTAACCTGGTTAGTATCTTCACTGTATTTTCTTACTCCTGATTCTGGAGACAAATACATAGCATCAAAGAATCCTAAATAAAGTGGTACTGCACGTTGATCTGATAGAATGGTTTTTGGGAATGCTTTCTTTTGCAAATTTACTTAAAGAGAAAATTCCGGAAATATTTGTTAAACTTCGAAACGTATATCTTCATCCTCTTGGTAGGCCTTTGCAGCAGATCTTCCTCATTACAACAGTGTGTTCTTCCAACTTGCGAACGCTGCAGACACCATGCCAACACTTCCTTTGGAGAAGGGAAATGATGGGGGAGGTGGAAAGCTGATGATGATGCGAGGCATGACAGCAAAAGACTTTGATCCAATCAGGTATTCTGGAAGATGGTTCGAAGTAGCTTCCCTTAAACGTGGATTTGCTGGTCAAGGTCAAGAAGATTGCCATTGCACCCAGGTGAACGTTGGGGGTGTTAGCATCTGAAGTATCGCTGCCTTCATTTCATGTCTTTTGAAGATATTTTGGGTTCCTTGGTTCTTAGACGCTCATACTTGAAGATGTCTTGTTTGGCATAATCTGTCTTTATTCCAAATTATTTCAGGGCATTTACACTGTTGATATGAATGCACCTGCTATCCAAGTAGACACATTTTGTGTTCATGGAGGACCCGATGGCTACATCACAGGCATAAGGGGAAGGGTTCAATGCCTAGACGAGGAGGATAAGGAGAAAAATGAGACTGATCTAGAAAGGCAAGAAATGATTAGGGAGAAGTGTTACCTTAGGTTTCCAACACTGCCGTTCATCCCCAAGGAGCCATATGATGTGATTGCAACTGATTATGATAACTTTGCACTGGTTTCTGGGGCTAAAGATAAAAGCTTCATTCAGGTAATCAATTCTTTCGGTTTTAATTGCTGCCATGGATCGAAGAATATTTTATTTTCCTCCAATGTGTGAAAATACCTCCTTGACATAAGCTTCTCCTAGTTTTTGCATTTCTCATGATCGACACAGCGCACCTTACACAGAAATCGTGACCCTATTTCTTCTCTATCACGAATTATTTATTACGCACCTGGATACCAGAGCATGGGGTATATGTTATTGATAAATGTCAAACAAAAACCTATTTAATAGTTCCAATATTGTTTTTCATCATTTTAGGTGAAAAATAACAATAGTCGTTATCTTTTTGGCTGTAAGTGATGAAGCTTTGTTAATTAGCACAAGAAGGGTGCTGATATGTACAACTTTTCTGTCACGCCCCGGGAGGGTACCCTAGGCGTGGCCGGCACTCAGAGACTATTGCTAGCCCCCAAGCGAACCACTTAGCTTCATCACATCATTCATTTCAGACATTGCGGAAGGAAATAGTAAATAATACTTAAAAATAGTGGGCATATGGCCAAACATTAATCTGATCATAAAAACCCAAGCAAGGAAATATTGCCCACTTATCAAAGCATTCACCTTGACTGCATCATTATGTCTACAAAGCCTCTAACATTACTTAAAACGTCTAGGAAGGGGACCATGACATACCATGGCTACCCGACTCAAAAGAAACAGGATAACATTAAATAAAGGTTTCCTCCGAAAACAAGGAGGCTCACCACAGTCTGAACTTGAAAACACTTGACCTCAACGGGGCGGCTGCTGAAGTCCTCTAGCTCCTGTATCTGCATCGTGAAATGTACTGGCATGTAAAATAGCTGAAACACATCGTTAGGATTATATGAACATAACGTACATCGTCATGAGACCTTAAAGTTTACATCAGGGAAACATTAACATTGACCTTTACATTAACATTGACCTTTACATTAACATTGACATTAGAGTACTATTAGGGAAACCTTTTCTGAGAGGCCTAACTGGGAGTTTCTTTAATCGACAACCATCACTTATGAGCCAGTAATGATACAACGAAACGATGTCGTTGCCACATCCATCCCTTACCCTGCCCGGGGTAAGGAACGTAACATTAGTGGATCCTTAAAACATAACATTAGTCCGCATTTGGGACAAGATAGGAGCCGTCCGCATTGCGGTTCAATCCTCTCTTCCTACGCGGGCCACGTAGTTAATGGACTCAAGTAGGACTCACTTTTATCCATTTCGGTGCTCAATACTCCTCCCAGGACTCGACATTGCTCATAAAACATTAACATCATTAGTCCTATAGGGACCATTACATCATCGTTAGTCCCCATAGGGGCATAATACATTATCATTAGCATTTCATTTACATTAACATCATTGACATCTCATTGCATTAGCATTAACATCATAGACTTTAGGAACACTATTTTAGGAACTTTGACTCTCAACTTAGAGACAATCCCACATTCTCATGCTCAACATTCATCATTCATTATTTTATCATTACTCTAGACTCTACACACGCACCCATGTTCATCATGCATGCATGCTTTTCTAGAATACATATACAATAGATATAAGGTTTTCAACTAAATGCTTTTCAAGAAAATAGTTTAAAAGGATGCATGAGGGTTTTTATGAGGGTCATCATCAATGCAGGAAAATATGTAGGTTTATGCATAAAATAATGGCATTTATTCATTACATTACATGAATTAACATGTTTCACTTCATTACCCTAGCATCATCACCATTAAACTTTAATACATTACTCATGGGGCACATGGGAGGACATTCCCATGCTTTAGGTGTAGCCTTACATACCTGGAAAAAGGTAATCACACGAAACCAATTGCTTTCCTCTTGATCTCCTCAACCTTCTTCAAGCCCTAGCCTTAGGAACCTTAGGAAAACTTCTTCAATGGGGTTTTTGAACCCTTTTTCGTGAAAACCGACCTATATAGGTCATAGGGGTACGTTTAGGATAGGTGGGAATGGACCATAATGCCCTTGGAAATTTTAAGAAATTAAATCCCGACCTGAAATAACACAGTCCGCGACGCGGACGGGTCGCGGGCAGTGTATTTTCTGAAATTCAACTCCGTCGAAATTTTTCAGAAAAACATAAGTGTGTCTCCGCGACAGGTCCGCGTCGCGGTTCCATCGCGGAGGCTCACTGTTTTTCGTTTTGGAACGAAAAATTATTTTTCGACTCGGTTGCTCTAAAATTCGACCGAGACCTTTCCCACACTCAATTTTTAGTGCTGATCATGAATCCGCTCTCGGATTTTCGATCCGAGCATCGGAAGGTACGTTTCTCGCACACCTCTCCTTTAGGGGTATTTTGGAAATTTTGCGGGCGTTACATTTTCAATTACTAAATGTGGCATAACAATAGTAGTTATATGTGGGTGGTTTCTTACATATCAAATGTTATTGCTGACTATGTCTCATGTCAATGAAATATCCCAACGAAGCCAAGCCATAATAAGGAGGTGTTGAAGAAGTCCCATATCAATTAATTACGGGATGGTGTGATCTCTTGATATGGCTTGGGTAATCCTCACCTCTTAAGCTAGCTTCTGCGAATGAGTTAGACTCAAGATCCCATACAGCCACTCCACTAGGACCTTCTGATAGTATGTGAGGATATTTTAAATAGCATTAGCATAGGCGTACAGCCGTACAGGTATCACAGATCGGCTATCGTGAGATATGGAGATAACTAGGATATTTTAATGCATTTGTTGATGTTAGTGCTTGAATGGGCACTGGATCTAGTGAACAATACATGGGTTCATCCCATAGCCCGTAGTTTTGCCTCGTACCCTGTATATATGTTAAGATGTGCACTAAATAACTACAGATGATAGATTTCAGATCCAGTAAATCAAATGTCTATGGTACAATCCCATACTCGAACCCATAATGTTCAAATCCTGGATCCACCTTTGAGTGCTTGAGTGTCTAGTATTATTATAGGAACGCTGGAAGAAGCATTTGTGATTATAAAAGAAGATGCAAAGGTAACAACTTGGCACATTGCCATCAATTGTTTCGGAGTTCGGATCTCTTTCTCCGGTATGTACTGTATACTCTTCCTAGTTCCTCCTTGGCTCTCCCTTTTCTCCTTTTTTTACTTATACCATTTATTCTAGAGCTTGATAATTGATTATATTAATAAAATTATTGTTTGCTTTTAGAAATTTTAACTTCCAAGGCAGCGGTGGCTCAAGGATGAAACTAGTAAAATTAAAGAAAAAAAAAGTTCTATGTACATATAGACACACACACATATATATATTATCTAGAATTTACCAAAAATATTTAGAACTTTGAATTAAAAATTGCTCAAATTTTGATATTAATAAATGAAGTATTTGAAAGCGTACATAATGATGCGACTACCTATCGCTGTTAAAACATGATAACTCGTCGAATGCATATTATAATGATAGTGCTTATATTTACATAATGTTTTGTAGTCCATTGCCTTTTTTTTAAAAATACACTAAGTACTGGTATTTGTTGGTTAATTCGGCGGGTGTTGTGTTAGCTTGAGATGGTTGTCCAATGTTAAAATTCAGAACACACAAATATCAAATTCTGACTCCGCCTCTGTCTATATCAGATGTTGAGGAATGGCAAAAGTCCCACATTGGTGGATAATGAGATGGGTGGACTCTTTATAAGGCTTGGGCAATCCTTCTTCCTTTGAGCTAGCTTTTGGGGTGTGAGTTAGGCCCAAGACCTAATTTTACATAGTATCAGAGCAGGACCCATCTCACCCAATGTTAAGCCCCCGAATTGCCCACGCACTAGATGCTACTAGGCGTGAGGTGGGGTGTTGAGGAATGGCAAAAGTCCCACATTGGTGGATAATGAGATGGGTGGACTCTTTATAAGGCTTGGGCAATCCTCCTTCCTTTGAGCTAGCTTTTGGGGTGTGAGTTAGGCCCAAGACCTAATTTTACATCAGACTTCTCTTCTTCTTGTATTTGCAATAGCCCAACCTCCTCCTCCTTCCTCTTCACACAACCCGTTGGAAGTTTTACTACTTGACCTTCTCCTCCACACACTCTTCCTTGTCAGAGCTTTGAACCGCAGAATCCTTCTAAACCCTGGTACTTTTGTACATTAGTCTGCCGTTTGTGTTAATTACGTAATGTCAATTGTACAATGTCCCTATTTTTCCTTTTCAATTTGATCCCAGACATATTGCTTTTATTCTCAAACAATAAAATGCACTCTTGATGTCGTATGCAATCTTATCCGGAGAAAGAGAAACTACGATATCCATATGTGAACCCAAAACTTAGTGCTTATGCTTCACAGTTACAACCTCAGAGTGAAGAAGATGCTCATAGAAGTTGGAAACTTACTAAGTAATGTATTTGAAGGTACACTAGCAACTGCACTATTCAATCATATCTAAAGGGAAGAAAATATTTAGGTATTGTTCTTTTCTTTCGCATTATTTAACCAAATAAGTGGCAACAAAGAATGGAAACAAACTAAAGCAATTCTAGAGAAAGTAGCAAACAAGTTAAATGGGTATTATATCTATACGCTTAAATGTTTGTCTTTACAAGATGTCCTCAAAGTTGACTCATATTGTCCCTCTCACATACAATTGTCTCTCAGTTACAATTTAGTGTCCAAAATCTAATGAAATGCTACCACACTTCCCCTCACACCTTTGTTTAGATAGATTGAGGATTTTTAAGATTTTTAGGAGCGTCTCCTGCAATGTCTAATCCCATCAACTATCAACCCTCCTTTCGATTAGTATACAACAACAACAACATACGTAGTGGAATCCCACAAGTGGGGTCCGGGGAGGGTATAATGAACGCAGACCTTACCACTACCTCATAGAAGTAGAGAGGCTGTTTCCTGGGAGGTTATTTCCTGGGATTAGTACAAACAACAACATACCCAGTGATTTCCTGGGATTAGTATATTGATGAAATATACTTCATTCGAATAGTATACTTTCGATCGAACCTACAATGATCAATCTTCTGTTCATGTGGTATAGGAGGGGTTGATGAGAATGCCATTCACCAATTAGAGAAACAAAAGATAAAATTAAAACACAGAAACAATCACCACAAAAGAACTAAATCAATCCATTAGAGTATATTAAAATTAGGCATGATTTCAGTTCATTCTAGTCAAATAAATCTACTATATCTTAAAAGAAACATCAAGAAGATATAAAAAGTGGAGATCAACATGACAACAAAGAGAAGCGATTATAGAAAACTTGATTGAAGCAGCAAATCTGTCTTCTTTTCGACCCTCTTCCATTGTTCTTCAAATCGTTGTGATTCAAAGGTGGCCTTTTCGACCAACTTTCCTTCTCGAAAATGGTCTATTTGTCGTGCCCATTTGATCAAGGCTTCTAGGAAGGAAAAGGGGACATTCTTCCCCAAGTCAGGCTGGGCCACTGCTTATTGCTTAATTGGACACTGGGGCACCTAGGAGAGTGCTGAGTTGCTAATGTCTGGTTGGGTGCTGGGTTGCTGAGGAGACGCGGAAGAGCCTGGTTGGCTAGTTCCCTAGAATTCATCACATTATTTCTCTTTAACCGTGTGAGGTGCAGAGACTCGCGTTGGGGCGTGAGTTTTGAAATTGCTTTCAGGTACATAAAGGGAACTTATGGTACATTTCAGTTATTGGTTCATAGGTTGCTGTTATAAAATTGCTTTCCGATATTGTTCACATATTACTGAAGCCTGATTTTGCTGTTTACAACTCTCAAAATTGCTTGAATTTATGTAGGACATAATTTATTGGAATGACTAACTGATTGTGCCTTTTTCCTCTCCTCAATCAGATATACTCGAGGACACCTAATCCAGGACCAAACTTCATCGAGAAGTACAAAAACTACTTAGCAAGTTTTGGATATGATCCGAGCAAAATCAAAGACACTCCACAAGACTGTGAGGTTAAGTCCACCAGTCAGCTAGCAGCAATGATGTCTGTGCCAGGAATGCAACAAGCTCTAAACAACCAATTTCCTGATTTAGAGCTGAGGCGACCTGTTCAATTCAACCCACTCACAAGCGTTTTCGATACTCTCAAGAAGCTTGTTGAGCTTTATTTCAAGTAATGAAGCCATCCTGGTTTTATGACATTTACTATATTCATGCATAGTTCTTATGACTACTGGCTGTAACACTTGATATTGCACATTGAAATATTCAATTGTGAATAACATACACTCCAGGAACATATATGTATGTGTGTGTAACAACTGGATTTTTGTAAAGAAAATTGCCCTTAAACATTCATGACTCGACGTATGTAGAATTTATTCTGAGTTCAAAGAATTCAATTGAAACTACTCATTTTCTGCTCAAATTATTATACTCGTTTAAAATGTACGCATGTATAATATGATCACATTTATTGTGAACCGTTATCATCTAAATTGTAAATTCATTTCGCACCTCACTTGTAGGATTATGTTGAATATATTATTGTTATTCAATTTATATATGTTAACTAAAAAGAAAAAAAAATGATTTCCTAAGAAGTTTGGTTTTGTAGAAAAACCAAGTCCATAGTGCTAAAATAAATATATATATTACATTGCAATTTGCTATCATCAAATCAGAGTGGCGCAGCGGAAGCGTGGTGGGCCCATAACCCACAGGTCCCAGGATCGAAACCTGGCTCTGATAGAGAGCAAGCTTCCAACTCCACTTTTTTTGTTTTTATTTAAAGTAAATAAATTAAATTTATAACTCCGTTACAATTATTTAACTGTTTAATTAATTAAATGTTCCTTCTTATAAATGGTGAGCCATTTTCATCATTCATACGCAAAAATATGTCATCTAAATTAGTATTTTGGAAAGAATTTAAATTTTGTGCACTTTCAATGTATAAAATATTATTACATCATTAGGTAAATTAAATAATTATAATCAAATTTATATATAATTAAAATTTAGAAAAAAAAAATTAAAACTAAAATCCTAATTGTTATAAATTAAATGTAGAATTAACTAGAATATATGTAAGGGGAATCAAAAGCTTAAAACTGAGAAGAAGGGAGAATAATATATTGCAGTGTATTTATTTTCTTTTCAGTAATCCGTGTACAGAAATGAAATGTTGAGAGACATATATATAGTGTATTGGTAGTCCACAATAGTGGACTATCAAAAGTCTTGAAAATTGTAGCCATCCATTTCCACCATTGTGGACTTTTGGAGGGACAATTCATACTTAACACTCCCCCTGAATTGTCCATGTAAAGGGAAGTTCTAGGTGATCTTAATACACATCATTAGCTGCCTCATTAAAAAACCTTACCAGGAAAACCCAGTGGGATAAAACCTTGGTTAAGGAAAAAAGAGTACAGCGCGTATTTTACTCCCCCTAATGAAGACTTCATTTGATACTTTGGAGACGGTGCATTCCAATCTTATACCTTAGCTTTTCAAATGTTGACGTTGGCAATGCCTTAGTGAATAAATCTGCAAGATTATCACTCGAACGAATTTGTTGTACATCAATATCACCTTTCTTTTGAAGATCATGTGTGAAGAATAATTTCGGTGAAATGTGTTTCGTTCTGTCTCCTTTTATGAAGCCACCTTTTAATTGAGCTATGCATGCGGCATTGTCTTCAAATATGACTGTGGGTACTATGACATCATTTTTCAATCCACATTTTTCTTCGATGAAATGTATCATTGATCTCAACCACACACATTCTCTGCTTGCTTCATGAATTGCAATTATTTCAGCATGATTTGAAGAAGTAGCAACAACTGACTGCTTTGTAGATCGCCATGATATAGCAGTTCCTCCATATGCAAACAGGTAGCCTGTTTGAGATCGGGCTTTATGTGGATCTGATAAATAACCTGCATCTGCATAACCAACAAGGTCTGCACAGCCTCTGTTAGTATAAAACAAACCCATATCAATTGTACCTTTCAGGTATCGCAAAATATGCTTGATACCGTTCCAGTGCCTTCGCGTTGGGGAAGAACTATACCTTGCTAGCAAATTAACAGAAAATGTTATATCAGGTCTGGTTGAGTTAGCAAGATACATGAGTGCGCCAATGGCACTGAGGTATGGTACTTCTGGACCAAGAAGTTCTTCATCCTCTTCTGGAGGACGAAATGGATCTTTATTCACTTCAAGTGATCTAACAACCATTGGAGTACTTAACGGATGTGCTTTGTCCATATAGAATCGCTTTAAGATTTTCTCAGTATAGGCAGATTGATGAACAAAGATCCCGTCTGCTAAATGTTCAATTTGCAGACCCAGACAAAGTTTTGTCCTTCCAAGATCTTTCATCTCAAATTCTTTCTTTAAATATTCAATTGCCTTTTGGACCTCTTCAGGAGTTCCAATGAGATTTATGTCATCAACATAAACAGCGAGCATTACAAACTCTGATCCTGTTTTCTTAATGAAAACACATGGACAAATGACATTATTTATATATCCTTTATTTATCAAGTATTCACTAAGGCGATTATACCACATACGCCCTGATTGTTTTAGACCATATAATGATCTTTGTAGTTTGACTGAGAACATTTCCGGAGACTTAGTATATGCTTCGGGCAATTTGAATCCTTCTGGGATTTTCATGTAAATTTCACTGTCAAGTGAACCATAGAGGTAAGCTGTAACTACATCCATTAGATGTATTTCAAGATTTTCATGTACAGCTAAACTGATGAGATATCGAAAGGTTATTCCATCCATAACAGGTGAATATGTTTCCTCATAGTTGACACCGGGTTTCTGAGAGAATCCTTGTGCAACAAGGCGTGCCTTGTATCTTACAATATCATTTCTCTCGTTTCGCTTTCGCACAAAAACCCATTTATAGCCAACTGGTCTTACACCGTCAGGGGTTTGGACTACAGGTCCAAATACCTCACGATTAGAGAGTGAATTCAATTCAGATTGAATAGCTTTTCTCCATTTTGGCCAATCATCTCTGTGTCGACATTCTTCGACAGATTTAGGCTCAAGACTTTCATTGTCTTGCATGAGGCTAAGTGCAACATTATATGCAAAAACATTATCCAATGTAATTTTTGATCGATCTAAACTTATCTCATCACTAATAGAACTTATTGGAAGTTCTTTATTTATTTGAGTCTCGGGTTCACTGATTTCTTCAGGAATATCAGGATTTCTCAAGTCTGGATCTTCTTCAGGAAGTCCTTTTGTAGTATCATTTTTATCATTCCTTATGCTTCTTTTTCTAGGATTTTTATCCTTTGAACCCACTGGTCTACCACGCTTCAGGCGTATTTGGGATTCAGAAGCTGTGATACTAGCATATGGTCCCTTTGGGACTTCGATCCGGATAGGCACATTCACTGCAGGGATATGTGACTTAGTTATCCGTTTCAAATCAGTAAATGCATCTGGCATTTGATTTGCTATTGTCTGCAAATGGATGATCTTCTGGACCTCCTGTTCATATGTGCGTGTTCGTGGATCAAAATGAGATAGTGATGAAACTTTCCACGCAATTTCTCCAATTTCTTTCTGGGGTTCCTTTTTCTCTCCCCCTAATTGCGGAAAAATTGTTTCATCAAACCGGCAATCTGCAAATCTGGCAGTAAATAAATCTCCTGTCAACGGTTCGAGGTAGCGAATTATGGAGGGTGAGTCAAACCCAACATACATACCTAACCTCCGTTGAGGGCCCATCTTAGTGCGTTGCGGTGGTGCTACAGGCACGTATACCGCACAACCAAAGATTCGTAGATGAGCTATATTTGGTTCATGACCAAATACCAATTGTGATGGAGAATATTTATGATAATTAGTTGGTCTGAGACGTACAAGTGCTGCTGCATGTAAGATAGCATGACCCCACACGCCAATGGGTAATTTTGATTTCATGAGCAGTGGTCTAGCTATCAATTGTAGGCGCTTAATATATGACTCTGCAAGGCCATTCTGAGTATGAACATGAGCTACCGGATGTTCAATTTTTATCCCAATTAATATGCAATAATCATCAAAAGCTTGGGATGTAAATTCTCCAGCATTATCCAGACGAATGGATTTAATTGGATAATCTGGGAATTGCGCCCTTAATCTTATTATTTGTGCCAGTAGCCTCGCAAACGCCAGGTTGCGGGATGATAAAAGGCACACGTGAGACCATCTTGATGATGCATCTATTAGGACCATAAAATATCTAAACACTCCACTAGGTGGGTGAATAGGTCCACATATGTCCCCATGTATACGTTCCAAAAATTTTGGGGATTCAATGCCAACCTTCAGGGTCGATGGTCTAGCAATTAATTTGCCTTGATGACAAGCAACACATGAAAATTCGTCATTCATAAGAATCTTCAGGTTCTTTAATGGATGACCACTTGAATTTTCAAGAATTCGTCTCATCATTATTGATCCAGGATGACCTACTCGGTCATGCCATAGCACAAAAGTTTTTGGATCAGTAAACTTCTGGTTTACGATCGAATGTGCTTCAATTGCACTAATTTCTGCATAATATAGGCCAGATGATAAAGTTGGTAATTTTTCTAAAATATATTTCTGGCCTGAGACACTCTTGGTTATACCAAGGTATTCAATATTCATTTCATTTAGTGTCTCAACATGATATCCATTTCTGCGGATATCTTTAAAACTTAGCAGGTTTCTTGGGGATTTAGAAGAGAACAATGCATCTTCTATAATGATTTTTGTCCCCTTAGGCAGAAAAATAGTAGCTCTTCCAGAGCCTTCAATTATTTTTGCACTACCAGATATTGTAGTAACATTTGCCTTTCTTTTAAGTAAAGAAGAAAAATATTTCTCGTCTTTAAAAATTGCATGAGTTGTTCCACTGTCAATCACACAAATATCTTCGCGATTGATTATTGATCCAAACAAAATTTGAGGCATATCCATTCTTCAAAGAGAAAAATAATAAAGTAAATATTTATTTGAACCTCATTTGTATTTAATGAAAAGTCTTGCATAAGTTAAATATATAAGAATAAGGAAGACAAGATACAAATTGTTATTATTATTATTATTTTTATCTTCACGGGATATAAAAACATAAGCGCACATATAAATAAAGAAAATTATTTTATATATTATCATGCTCATCATCGTTCATATTTTCATTAATATTTAAATTTTCTTCTAGAAAATTTAAGTAGTCCGCTACATCCAGATACACATGTTCCATATTATTTTCAGACAAAAAATTTGTCTCTGGATTTTCCGCTCTTTTTAATGATGCCTGATATAGTTGAACAAGGCGTTTAGATGACCGGCATGTCCTTGACCAGTGCCCTTTGCCTCCACATCTGTGACATATACTTTCTGAATTTTTCTTTGGAAAAGCTTCTGGCTTTTCTTCCTTCTTTTTAGATTGCTGGTCGTGCCTCGGTGCGAGACGACTATCATGATTTCTTCTTTGACCTCGGCCACGGCCACGACCACTTCTGGGGCCATAATTTCTTTCTCGTTGGTTATAATTCGCCTGATTCACTTCAGGGAGTGGCGAAGAACCAACGGGCCGACTATCATGATTTTTCATCAATAATTCATTATGCCTTTCAGCAATAAGAAGGTGTGAAAGTAATTCAGAATATTTTGTAAAACCCATACTGCGATACTGCTGCTGCAGGAGCATATTCGCGGGTGGAAATGTGGAGTATGTTTTTTCAAGCTTATCAGCTTCAGTTATTTCTTCTCCGCATAAATTTAACTGTGATATAATTCTAAACATTGCTGAATTATATTCAGTTATATTTTTAAAATCTAATAATCTTAGATTTAACCAATCATGACGTGCTTGTGGAAGGACGACCAACTTCAGGTGGTCGTATCTATCTTTTAGATTCTTCCACAATTTCAGGGGATCTTTTATTGTCAAATATTGTAATTTTAGTCCCTCGTCAAGATGGTGGCGGAGAAAAATTAAAGCTTTGGCACGGTTTTGACTGGAAGCCTTATTTTCATCTTTAATGGTGTCTGCCAGACCCATTGATTCTAAATGTAGTTCAGCATCTAGTGCCCATGATGAATAATTAGATCCAGAAATATTAAGTACAGTAAATTCAACTTTTGAAATATTAGACATTTTGATAAAATAAATTCTTACCCCTTTTACCTGTTTACAATGGCTTGAAATGGGCGGAGCTTCGTGCTGATAACGTGTTATAAATTAAATGTAGAATTAACTAGAATATATGTAAGGGGAATCAAAAGCTTAAAACTGAGAAAAAGGGAGAATAATATATTGCAGTGTATTTATTTTCTTTTCAGTAATCCGTGTACAGAAATGAAATGTTGAGAGACATATATATAGTGTATTGGTAGTCCACAATAGTGGACTATCAAAAGTCTTGAAAATTATATCTTGAAAATTGTAGCCATCCATTTCCACCATTGTGGACTTTTGGAGGGACAATTCATACTTAACACTAATTGTATTCTAACTAAATTAGTTATTATTTCCTTTTACAACATGACTCAAATCTTACTTTTTCATATTTCTCTCTCAACAAAGTCATCATAATTAATAAAATAATTTTCACCTCAAATACTATTAAAATTGCAAGAACTAATTCTTCCATGCTTCAACTAGTTGATCTTGGAGAGAAAAAATATATGCATCAAAATTCATAATATGTGAAAACTTTACAAATGACATTAAGATTTTTTTTTTTTAAAGTTCCATATCACATTAAGGAGAGATGAATATGGGATTAAAATGATAAGCAATATATATATATATATATATATGACGAGAAGGTTTTGACTGAGAATCCAACTTAGATAAATTTATGGAAGTTATTTTTAAATTTTAGAAAATAAAATTGAAAATAGGAAAAAGGAAAAAAAAAACTTAGAAAAAATAAGTAACCTGCAATAATAAGTCAACTTTACCTGATAGTATAGAATATTTAGTACACTGAGAGTGCACAAAACTTAAACTCATTATCAAAATGTGCTTGGAATATCTACGTCATCAAGAAAAAAATTGAATTTTATAATTTTAAACTACAGCTATATAAAATTTAAAATGCATCAAAATATCTTTTAATCTTGTAATCTAATAATATTATTTTAACTATATAGAAGAGCCAACCCTTGGGACGACCAAGGGTATATTGGTAATTTCATGTACTAAAAAATCATCTAGACCAAGGATATATTGGTAATTTCACGTGTTAAAAAATCTTTTACAACTCAATAAATGTTCCAAGGGTATAATAGTAATTTTATGCCATAAAAAATCTTTTACCCTTATATATATACTCTAAAGCCATTTATATCTATTTAATCTACTGCAATCCTTATTGTTCTTTTTACAACCTCTCCTTGTATCTTGAAGGTAAGCTACTTCTCCCCTTCTTGTTCCACTTCTTTGTTTTATGTATGCAAATTTAACAATATTTTTTATTTGTTAGTTCTTGAAGTAACCTTAGGGTTTTCTGCTGTTGCTCTGTTTTTTTTTTTTTTTTTGGCGTTAAGAATATCAAACTTTTTGATATATTTTTTTAAGAAACTTTAGGGTTTTCATCGAGTATATGCCCAGGTAATGAAGCACATTAATTTGGGATGGTCTTGGTTATGACAAAAAACTTGACAGACACGTTCATCATGTGTTTCAGGGGAACTCATTTTAAAGTACTTCACGGGAATAATCCGTCACTAAACCTCAAAAGGCGTCTTAGGATGGCACTTGACGTGGTATGTTCTCTGATTAGAGTTATAAATTCCATTTGTGTAAATTCATTTTTAAGTATGAGGCTTGACCAAATCAGTATTCATGGTTTTTCTCACTCTTTCTTCTGTTTGTTTTAGGCTAGGGGTATATATTACTTGCAGCGAATTTAAATTAAAAGAAATCTTTTATTTTTTATAATTAAAAAAAATTTAAATTTTATCAAAAATAATTTATAACCACGTATATATTTAAAATTTATTTTATTTCAATTTTTTTCAAATTTAAATAATATCACGTAAATTGAGACAACATATGTAATAATGTAGTAGATAGCAAAGAGCAAAGAGGTAGTCAAGTACGGTGGCAAAATAAATTTTTTTATTAAGAATGTATAAGATTTAATATATATGCGTGATAAATAATTTTTGATTGATATATTTTATACAATTTTTTAAGACAAAGCATAACTTTTTCAACTAAAAATGTTCAATTAGTCAACCTGAATTATACGTGGCTATGCAACTGGCTAGGTTGCACGTGATTACTGAATGAGTCGTTTTGTCAATTAAAAATAGAGACAGATTTATTATGTTTAGTCATTTCATCATAATTGAATAATTAGGCCTCATCTATAAATTGAATAATTATAACATACTAAGTGTAATTCTACTAATGAGGTCCGGAAGTAGGATATACGCTGATATTATGAAGTTAGAATATAAACAATATAAATTTTCAATGGAAAACGTATAACAGAGTTAGAATAATAAAACCTAACTCAAAATTTTGAAAAGTTTATATTATGATATTGAAATAGTGTTGTGCTGAATAAGTTAATATAATGATATTAAAGTAGTATTGATTAATTTGACTGACTGAAATTTGACGAAGATACAAAAAATAAATTTGATATTTTTATAAACACATAACAATTGATTTTCTATAATGTAGAAAGTTTGACCATTTGAAAGACTTAAGAATATTCAATAATGATATAATAAAAATAGTGAAAGGAAAATAAAAAAAATAAAATTGGAAGAATAAACACTTTTTAAGACTCTTATTGACAATATATGAATTATTATTTTTCTTAAAAAAGTCAATCAAAGAATGACCACCGACAATATTTTAATTATATTCACTTTAAACAGTAAAATATTACTATTATATAGAAAGAAGAAGTTGAGAATAATCAAAGGTAAAAATATAATTTTATACTAACAAAATATCTATCAAGAAAATTAAATAGTTCTTGAAACACCTTTTATAAAAAAGATGAAATGAAATATGACCAAATTTCATATTAACAAGAAAAATAAATAATTTTAGAAGTATCTTTTAATTTCTACTATATAGAAAAGTCAATCAAGGGACGCCCATTGGCAATATTGTAAATATGCTCACTTTTAAGGGAAAAATATTACTATATAAAAGATAAAGTGGAGGATGATCAAGGGTAAAAATGTAATTTTATACTAGCAAAATATCTATCAAGAAAATTAAATAGTTTAAGAAACATCTTTTATAAAAAGATGAAATGGAGTATGACCAAGGATAATTTCATGTTAATAAGAAAAATAAATAATTTTAGAAACATCTTTCAATATGAAGCACGAGGAATAAAGAATATATCTATCATTCTACCCTAATTCATTAAAATATTATATATTTTGCATTATATTTGTCCTCTAAATTCAATTTTCGTGGTTAAACATCTAAAACAAATTTCATATATTAGCCTATTCTAGGATTTTTTTAATTTTTTCTTTAAATTATATTTATTATACAGAACAAGTAATTGTTACATTATGTCAATAGTGAATGAAATTTCCACAAAAGTTATTCCAAGTTCTAGAAAATTCTAATAGACATATAATTAAAAAAAAATCAAATGTACTTCTTAAGATGAGGGGTTCAATTATTTCTTCAAAAGATTAAGAAAAAAATTTATTGTTATTTTTCAAAAGAATAACTTCAAGAATCCAATTAATTTATTTTGTTATGAGTTAATAGTTAAAAACTCCATTAAATTTGACCAGGATCGTCTAGACAAGTTTGGGCCTAAAGCCAAATTTCATAGAGAGGCCTCATATATTACATAATTAAGCAAACATATAACTATAAATACCATATCTTAACTACATTTTAATATTATTACATTTATGATAATTTCGTAATTTTTTTGGCTATAAAAGTTGTGGACCCCACAACTCCCCATGTATAAAACCTAAAAATTTCTCTCTCTCACTATCTCTCCAATATACACAAACAGTTTCATAAATAAAGAAAGTAAAACATACAAATATAATTTCTTTTCCTAATTGAACTCTTCTTCTAAAAATAAAATGATGTTTCCATTCTAAATAAAAAATAGATTTTATTTCCTAGTGTGACTATTTTGTCCCAAAAAAAAAAGAGATCCATGTTTCTTGCAGACAAATTGCAAAACGGAAAAAATTACTTTTTTGCTGTGTTTTTGGGAGAAAATTACTTGTGAGATTTGTTTTGAACTCATCTTCCATATACAATGGTGAAGGAGTCTTCCTCCAAAAGGATAACAAGAGGTATGCATTGTGCATGTTAAAAAATAGAAGAATGGCCATCATTTTCACTCGGATTAACTCAAGAAATTGAGAATATTGCAGGGTCAAGTTCAAAATCTAAGGGTAATGTATATACATTCATGGAATCCATCATTTCAATATAATGTATATATTCCCCCAATTGTATATTTTTTTCAAATCTGCATCATTTATCCCCATTATTATGAAGGAGAACTTATACAAACCTGATCCATGTAACTTTTTAAAAAAACATAAGTGTAAAAGTTTATAAATTTATTACAAGTACGCACACATGTATACGATCATGAACATTTTATACACTTTAATGATATGCATGTATAAATTGATCTGTGTATTTCTTTATAATTATTCAATTACTAGAATTGTATAAAATTTAATAGATCTTATACACACTAGTTGCATACAAATGTCCTAACTACAAGAAATAAGAAATTATGTATGATTATACACTTTTTGTACATATCTAATTTAAGCCCATATACATAAGTCAAAATGCATAACTTGCTGTATATATTACTGACCAAATTTAGAGATTGTATATACTTTGCTGGAACTCATACATATGATATGTCACAGAAAACTGTATGTTCAGTGTTTATTTATACACTTTTTGTATTTATATACACACTGCCCATATTTTTTCGTTGGCAATTTGTCTGATATTTTATTTTTGGTGACAAAATAGAAAGGAAATCTTTTTTTTATTTTAGAGTAGAAAAATCATCTTATTTTTGAAGAAGAGTTCAATTAGGAAAAGGATTTAAATTTGGTATTTTACTTCCTTTATTTATGGAACCGTTTTCTATAAAAAGTACCTAAAAATTCGCCTAATTAATTAACAGAATTTTGGCATTTTCATTTTATACGTTACCATAAATTCCGAATTATACATTAGATTTGCTATAGCCATAGTTAGAAAAAGTAATTTCATAAACATTGGCTATTTTAGGCCTTTATGTTTTTTAAGTTTGCCATTTATGAAAAATCCCCATAATTGAATAATTATAACATACTAAGTGTAATCCTACTAATGAGGTCCAGAAGTAGGATATACGCTGATATTATGAAGTTAGAATATAAACAATATAAATTTTCAATGGAAAACATATAACAGAGTTAGAATAATAAAACCTAACTCAAAATTTTGAAAAGTTTATACTATGATATTGAAATAGTGTTGTGCTGAATAAGTAATATAAGGATATTAAAGTAGTATTGATTAATTTGACTGATGAAATTTGACGAAGATACAAAAGATAAATTTGATATTTTTATAAACACATAACAATTGATTTTCTATAATGTAGAAAGTTTGACCATTTGAAAGACTTAAGAAGATTCAATAATGATATAATAAAAATAGTGAAAGGAAAATAAAAAAAAAATTTGGAAGAATAAACACTATTTAAAACTCTTATTGACAATATATGAATTATTATTTTTCTTAAAATATATACACATATTACTTTCCCTTAAGAAAAGTAAATATAAGAATAATAATATTGATTTATGATAATCGTTATAATGTAAATGAGGCAATAAACTAGATAGCAACATAAGAAATGATGCTACAATAAACTAAAGACTATTTCATTTCTCAATTATTAAAACGATCTTTATATTATATTTTCTATTCATTCTTTCAAAATTATCAGTACATGACATTTTTTTTATCAATATCACATATATATACATCTTTGGGAGAAAGTGGGGTCCCAAGCGATTGTTTTAGTGGCCTTATAGTCGAGACGCCCTGAATTCAACATGCTTTATTAAATGCACATCTTTATGATGATGAGTCTTAATTAACTATTAATTCATTTTGTTATTACTTCACTATCTTTTCTTATTAATATGATAGCTAAACTAATTAATCTATTTTTTAATTATTTTAATTTAATTCTTAATACTTTTTCTATTCATTATATTTTTTAAAAATAACTATTTCAATACAAAAACTTATTACTTTAAAATATAATTAGTAATCTTACAAATTAAATGATGGACGGCATATTTGCATATAAAGTAAACTATAAATATTTACTAAATTATAAAAGAGTAGGTCTTTATTTAAATATACAATCAAAATTTTATTTTATTTGATTTAAAATATATTAATCCAAATATTAAGTTAATTTAAATTTGAAGTTGTCGAGCGAATATTTTGGTAATAAAACAAACAAAAAAGTGTATTTTTAGTCCAATTTATGTATATTTACATTCTAATATTATTTTAGTTTGAAACTAATTAAATCAAAATTTTAATTAATTATACTGGATTACTTATTTTGTTTTTCAAGTTAATTTTTTTTGGGGTTTGAGATAAGAATGAAAATGTAATTTCATACTAATAAAAAATCTATCAAGAAAAATAAATAGTTCTAGAAACTTATTTCTATATATAGAAAGATAAAATGGATCATGTCTAAGGGTAAAAATGCAATTTTACTTCAACAAAAATATACCAAGAAACATTGATTTTTGAGATACTAATATACAATGATTTGTGATTATTATATTTTGATAAATAGATTAACTTCAAATCCTAATAAATTCAAATTATTATGCATTAGTAGAATACAAAAATATTAAATCTGTTAAGTATGAATTGTCCCTCCAAAAGTCCACAATGGTGGAAATGGATGACTACAATTTTCAAGATACAATTTTCAAGACTTTTGATAGTCCACTATTGTGGACTACCAATACACTATATATATGTCTCTCAACATTTCATTTCTGTACACGGATTACTGAAAAGAAAATAAATACACTGCAATATATTATTCTCCCTTCTTCTCAGTTTTAAGCTTTTGATTCCCCTTACATATATTCTAGTTAATTCTACATTTAATTTATAACACGTTATCAGCACGAAGCTCCGCCCATTTCAAGCCATTGTAAACAGGTAAAAGGGGTAAGAATTTATTTTATCAAAATGTCTAATATTTCAAAAGTTGAATTTACTGTACTTAATATTTCTGGATCTAATTATTCATCATGGGCACTAGATGCTGAACTACATTTAGAATCAATGGGTCTGGCAGACACCATTAAAGATGAAAATAAGGCTTCCAGTCAAAACCGTGCCAAAGCTTTAATTTTTCTCCGCCACCATCTTGACGAGGGACTAAAATTATAATATTTGACAATAAAAGATCCCCTGAAATTGTGGAAGAATCTAAAAGATAGATACGACCACCTGAAGTTGGTCGTCCTTCCACAAGCACGTCATGATTGGTTAAATCTAAGATTATTAGATTTTAAAAATATAACTGAATATAATTCAGCAATGTTTAGAATTATATCACAGTTAAATTTATGCGGAGAAGAAATAACTGAAGCTGATAAGCTTGAAAAAACATACTCCACATTTCCACCCGCGAATATGCTCCTGCAGCAGCAGTATCGCAGTATGAGTTTTACAAAATATTCTGAATTACTTTCACACCTTCTTATTGCTGAAAGGCATAATGAATTATTGATGAAAAATCATGATAGTCGGCCCGTTGGTTCTTCGCCACTCCCTGAAGTGAATCAGGCGAATTATAACCAAGAGAAAGAAATTATGGCCCCAGAAGTGGTCGTGGCCGTGGCCGAGGTCAAAGAAGAAATCATGATAATCGTCTCGCACCGAGGCACGACCAGCAATCTAAAAAGAAGGAAGAAAAGCCAGAAGCTTTTCCAAAGAAAAATTCAGAAAGTATATGTCACAGATGTGGAGGCAAAGGGCACTGGTCAAGGACATGCCGGTCATCTAAACGCCTTGTTCAACTATATCAGGCATCATTAAAAAGAGCGGAAAATCCAGAGACAAATTTTTTGTCTGAAAATAATATGGAACATGTGTATCTGGATGTAGCGGACTACTTAAATTTTCCAGAAGAAAATTTAAATATTAATGAAAATATGAACGATGATGAGCATGATAATATATAAAATAATTTTCTTTATTTATATGTGCTCTTATGTTTTTATATCCCGTGAAGATAAAAATAATAATAATAACAATTTGTATCTTGTCTTCCTTATTCTTATATATTTAACTTATGCAAGACTTTTCATTAAATACACATGAGGTTCAAATAAATATTTACTTTATTATTTTTCCTTAACCAAGGTTTTATCCCACTGGGTTTTCCTGGTAAGGTTTTTAATGAGGCAACTAATGATGCGTATTAAAATCACCTAGAACTTCCCTTTACATGGACAATTCAGGGGGAGTGTTAAGTATGAATTGTCCCTCCAAAAGTCCACAATGGTGGAAATGGATGGCTACAATTTTCAAGATACAATTTTCAAGACTTTTGATAGTCCACTATTGTGGACTACCAATACACTATATATATGTCTCTCAACATTTCATTTCTGTACACGGATTACTGAAAAGAAAATAAATACACTGCAATATATTATTCTCCCTTCTTCTCAGTTTTAAGCTTTTGATTCCCCTTACATATATTCTAGTTAATTCTACATTTAATTTATACCAAAATCATAAAAGTTTGCAATTTAAAAGTGAATGTTTTAAAAAATTAATGCCAACAATATATACAAATTAAATTGCTATAATAATATCTTTTGTGAATAATCTTTTTTTAACTAGGTAAAAGAAACAGGGATATTGGGCCCATTTAGGGGCCTTAGATTATCTAGTAAGTAAAATAAAAATAAAAAAACTACCAAATTAAAAATTTAGACATTTTTCGGAAAAACAAACTTTCAAAAAAGAGTAAGTCAAACAAATCCAAACAGGAGTTATGAAGAGAGAGACCACAAACTTGAAGAACTAAAATCTCTTGGAAAAAAAAAGAGCCATCAATCTAATGTAAATATTCACTGAGATAAAAATTAGATATTTAGGAAGGGGAAATTTTAGGAAAATGAACTTCCTAAGATTGGTAGCGCTGTCATTGTCGTACAGGTTGCAATTGCAAAAGGTCATACGCGCCTATACTGTAAAATTAATTTTTCGACTGAATGAAAAAGACATGGTAGAATCCCTAATCGAAATGCATTCATTTGTCTCGTACACCAGGGGATGAGAAGAAATGTGTTTCACATTCTAAAGTGCTATATAGCTGAGACACTGTAAACAAGTCAGAACCATTAGGCAGAAACACAAGAACAAACACATTACTTATATCAAATAAGCAAACAGCATTTACGCAGAAAAGCGCATTACTTATGTCAAACAAGCAAAAGAACAACATTAACAAGTTTATAGTTTACAACTCCTCCAAGTTCATAGCAGCATTATTCGGAACCGAAACAAGTATTGTGTTGATAGATGACGACAATCAGAAACCATGAATTTTGATGTGTTCTTTCTTCACTATCCCAGCCTGCTTCAAAAAAACAATTTTTCAGACATCAGGTTAAATATAAAAGACAGTCACATACTACCCACAAACAAGTCATAAATTCGATCAAGCTCTGAACGTCCTAGTTACCCGGCTACATAGTGCAGCAAGAAGAGAGGATGCTTATTATATAGCAGTATACATATTTTGATAAACCAAAAAATTCCCAAGGGCCAACTGGCGCGATGTTCAAGATTAGTGGATAATGAACCTGCTCTATACCCCCTTATACTAAGCTTTTGTCTGCGATAGAGAGCAAACTCGTATTGTGCACCTAATTCACTCATCAAGCGTTGAGTTCTTTTACAACCAGATTAAATCTTGGGGGGGCAATCAGGACAACAAGATAAAAATCTCAAGGCATGACCAACCAAGGCACATGTATAACATGCTTTCTAATATGTTACGGCCCTCTCATTGAAACAACAATGTTATACCTCTCATCGTAGGTATAAAAATTTTGAATAATTAAGTGGAAGGAGATGTTTGGTTGATGTGAAGAACAATTACCTGGACAAGAAATGTTGAAACATTCTTCCGCTGATCACCCTGAAGTTGAATAACCTTCAAAGAGAAAAATCACCCTTACTATTAGTCATGCTCACCACATTTTTCTCTCAGAGACAATACGGAGATCAGTATTTTCAAACAAACCTGCCCCAGTTCTGGATCTTGAACAACAGTTCCGTTGCAGCAAAACTCTTTTTTGAGATCCTTCAGAATTTTGTTATAGCTGAATTCTTTCTTCAAACCTTGCACAGTTGTCAGGGATTTCCTACCATTCCTTTGCTGTATACGGATGTGCACATAATCTTTTGTTCCCGCACCAGAGTTCTCAACATTAGCCTCAGCGAAGGGATCTGACGACAGAAAAGCACCACAATATTTACAATTATTATTATTGACTAATTCCACGTGATACCTGTCACTTTGCACCAACAGCAGATACTAGATAACTCTGTGCACCTAGGCTAGGCCAGATAGAAGAATCATTTAGTATTTGTCTTCATTTGAACCTGAGACCTCATATTTCTCAATTCAATTTCGTTGACCACTAAGTGACATACAATTTACAATTACGAAGAACAACTTGAACAATGCAACTCCTATTAACTAGAAAGCTCAGTATTTTCATCCTATTCACTTTCATTCGCACATTAACAAAATAATGATATAATACGTTATGTTCAAGTGTGATTAAAATTTTCAAGCGATGCAAATTAAAAGATGACAAGACATAGTGAAATATACCAAATTCAACCAATGAGGAATGTAAATTGATGGAGTTGCATACCAAAAGCATTAGGAACTTGGAGATCAAAATCAGACATGAAACTTGGCTGAAACGGGAGGGTAATAAGAGCACGCACAATTCTTCAAACTTGAATGCTCAAACCTACAAACAAAGAGAACCCTTCAGCAGTTAGTAAAGCCATCTATAACAAGCATAACACATGGAGTATGCGATATGGTAAAACAACTACGCAAGTAAAACCATGATCAACATAAAAAAGGGAAATTTTATATTGTCTTTGAAATATCAATAAATTGTTATTCTAAACCTTGTATGTTTGGTTAAGCATGTTTAACCTTCAATTAGGTGAAATGAACACTTCTAATCCTTCTCCTTATGAACTTCTATAAATTTAATGAACTATTAACCAATAGACTCTTTAATACACCTATGATATGTTAAATTTACTTTGTTGATACATATTTGATGGCTATATAGTTCTAAAATATTTACAACATATTTTTTAGGTAAAAGGAAAAAAAAAACACTTTAACTAATCCAAATTAAACATATTTGGTGAAATATCACAACAACAACGACATACCCAGTGGAATCCCACAAGTGGAGTCTGGAGAGGGTAGAATGTATGCAGATCTTACCACTACCTCATAGAAGTAGAGAGGTTATTTACTGGGAACCCTCGTCTCGAAAACTCATAAGCAGAATACGCTAAGATATGACAAAAAGGAAAGGAAAGGGAATAGAAAGAGAGACTATTAACGAAAAGCACATGTCGATATGTAACAAACATACGACAAATAATGACAACACACGATATATTTGGTGAAATATTACGAGAACTAAAATTTGAATTTACCGCTAAGTATCAAAAGAGCAATTGCTGCTATATCAAAAGTTGAAAACTTCCAACAGCAAAAGAAAAGCGTGTTACCTAAAGAGAAAGCCTTTTTTCATAAATAAGTACCTAAAAATTCAATTTTTCTTGCTTCAGCTATAAAAAAATAAGTGCAATCAAAATTGGATCTACAGAATACTTGCGCAAAAGGGCATCCCAACCCACCTTAAACAGGGGGAGAAGGGGGTAAAGCAACAAAACACTGAAACTTGGGGCGTGTTTCGTACGGAGAACATCTTCCAATTTTATCATGTTTGTTTAGTTGATTTTTTTGAATTGACTTCGAACAAAAGTAGAGAAAACAAGCTTCACAACTCCATCATTCAACAAACTCCACTTCATCCCAACTACCTCACGTCCCATCTCCAATAATATTTTTCTATCTTATATACTATGCACTTTTACTTGGCCATGGCCACTATTCGAGAAATAGATTTTCATTTTTACCTTTCACTTTAATGTATCAAAAAAAGAGAATTTACCCTTGCCATTAATTACTATTCCTCAAATCATTTTGCAAACCTTAATACTAAACATAGAAGTTGCTCCCTTATATATCATTATAGAAGAAAGATGGAACCTTTATTACTAATAAGATTGGGGAACCCATCTTTACACCAATATTTCAGCACAACTACAGCAATCAAAGGCATGAAAACAAATCAAAATAAGAAAATTAGAGTAAAACAGCACATCATAATGTAAAGTGGAATTCCCAATTCATCAAAAAGAAATAACTAAACAAAGCCAAATTCAAATGGATCTTAAATTCGCACGTAAATTGACTCGAACACTAATTATTATTAAAATAAATAGCTTTAAAAAATGTAAATTACCTGATTTTAAGGTTAAGTTATGGAGATGATGATTAGAGAAGAGCCCAAAATTGGAAATGTGAAATATAAAGAATATAAAGATTTCAATTAAATGTGAAATGATCGATGGAATATATGTTAGGTCGGTCGCAAATTATGAAACGTAAGTGGAGCTATTATAGACTGCCTGATGGAGCACACTATATTACTCTGCATCCACTTATGTACACGTCATCCCCTCCCAACTTAAATGGAATGATTTATTTTTGGTTAATGAATCACAAAATTACGTAGAATGTCCATCAAATATAGTGGAGTTTATTTTTTGCCCCCCGTAAAAAAAGTCTTATAAAAAATGGTATTTTTTCATTTTAAATTGAATCAAAGTACACCTCTTATGAAGACATTTTTGTAGGACATTTCTTATAAGGGGCAAAATATTAAGACCACCTTTTATGGAGGACATTTATTAACATAGCTCTTTAACAGTGGCAGATTCAGGATTTGAAGGTCCTAGGTGCTCACTTCTTTTATCATAAAATTGCTAGCTATCAGAGAGTATAAATGTGTAACAACTCTAGGCATGTTAATTAACAAAGAAATGATAAGTAACGATAAAATTATCATCCAAAAAAAACTTATAATCACGAATTATTACAAATAAAGAGATCAAAAGAAATTTTAAAATAAAGAAGTTAAAAAGAAAAACGACACTGCATAAAATCAAAAAATGAAAATGAGAAAAACGTATGAAAAATAATTAAAATAAGAAAATGTAAAATTAACAATAATTTAAAAAGAAGAGAAAAATAAAATTAAAAAATCGCTATTTATAATGGAAATTTTTTTGGCCTATTTATATAACAGATAGTATCGTAGGCCACAAATAAAAGAATTTGTATCTATATTAAATTTTAGAGGAGAGGCAAGAAACGATAATAGATGTCGTCATTAAAAAAGAAAAAATATGAAAAAATAATAGTTTAAATAAGAAAATATACAAGTTGAGAAATAAAAATACTTAAAAAGGAGAGAGAGAAAAAGCATGGAAAAAAATGAAAACAAAAAAAGAGCAAGAGAAAGTATGAAAAAATAATTGAAATAAGAAAAGTTATAATTTGAGAAATAAAAAAATTTAAAAAGAGAGAGCGAGTGCATGGAAAAAAAACTAAAAAAAGAAAAGAACAACAAGCGCACACCTTTAAATCAAGGCCAACACCAAATCACCTCCCGTCTCCTTTTGTTTAATGGGTGTTTATTTATTTTTTTACCCTTTTTTTCATATTTTTTCTATATAGATATACAAAATTGTTGTCGGAGTCAATAGATGCTCGAGCACTCGAAGCACTCAGTGTAGTTCCGCCCCTGCCCGTTAAATATTGTACCCTTACCAATTAAGTAACAACATTTGGGCTTGGCCCAGATATAAGAAAAGTAAAAATTTGACAAATACCAAACTGAATGAAGGAAATACTCAAAAATATCGACTTTTATCCAAATTACTAATTATACCAATTTTTATGAGCCATTTGATACACAGGCATAGAACGAAGATACCTAAAAAAATAGCGTTGATACCTAATGAAGGATTGTTAAATATGAAAACAGTTTCACTAATTAAGGAATCCTAATAGATATTTTAATCTGATTCCTTAATTGACGCCGATTGGACTGTTTAGAAATAAAGAATCCCAGCAAATTCTCAAACAGAATCATGTTACCAAATTCGTTTTATTTTTTTTAAAAAAAATTCCAACAAAAAAAAACACAGTTCGGCCATTGTTGATTCGTTCTTCAACGGAAATGAATATTTCAATTTTGATTCGTCATTCGGGAAGACGGGAATCTGATGTGTCATTGTGATGTGAAATCATTAACTGCTCAAGGGCGTCGAATCTGCGATCGACCAATAAAAATTGCAGATATCATTAAATGCAGGTGTCACTGCATCTGCATTTTTCACCACATCTTTGCATGTATGTATCAAGTAGACATGTGATCAAAAAATCAGGTATAACTACACATGTATGTGACTCAAATTGCAGGTATCACCAATATATGTGACTCAAAATGCAGGTATCAAAATGTGTTTATCACATTGTGCATGTATCACCAACCTACAGGTATCAATTAAACAATGGTCTACTACTCACGTGTGTGTGGGACAAAAAATGCATGTATCACTACACATGTGTGTGAACAAAAATGCATGTATCACCAACATGTGTGTGACTCAAAATGCAGGTATCAAAATGTGTTTAACACATTGTGCAAGTATCATCACCTGCAGGTATCAACTAAACAGTAGTCAGCTACTCATGTGTGTGTGTGAGACCAAGGGATTGAGTTAAACCAAGACGAAAAGAAGGAGATTCCATAAAAAAAGAAAAAGCTCGGCGAAAAAATGGAGAAGAAAGATGGTGAAAGTGACGAAAACAGAGAAGAAAGAGGGAAAGTGACGGAAAAATTGAAGAAGAGGGGAAAAGGGTTGTGAAAAAAGGAGTTACAGGTTTGGCTTCCCAATGTTATTTCAAAAATGGTAACTGCAAATAAACCGGGAAAGGAAAATAATTAATTAAGCGATTGACTTTGATTGGACGGTTAACCAAAAAAAGACATAAAAAAAGGAAGTGAAAAAGTCTTATTTGTTTAGGTATAAAAAAAATGGGAAAAACTAAAAAGAAGGGATTTTTGTAATTAATTTAAATGGTCGGAAAAATTGGAAATTTAGATAAAATAAGTCGTGTATTTATGTAAATTAAGGTAAAAGTTTTAGAAATTACCGTAAAGTATTAATTACAATCTATTACTATTTTTTAAAAATTTTACTAAAATCCCTCAAAGTTTGAACTGATTAACATTTTGATATAAAAATTAGAATATATTAATTAACCGTTTCAGTTGAGCGAAAAGGGGAAGTAAATTTTAAATTTAATTTTCTATCCCTAAAATCACGCAGATCTAATTGATGTCAAACTTTTCCATTTGTAACAGTTTTTCAAAATTCAAAAAAAAAAATTGCTTCCCAACATCTTTTCACGATTCAAAATATCAAAAATATTTCTTGCAGATAAATCTCGAAATTAGATATCAGCGTCATCTGGCAACTGATGAATAATGAATGTGTCTATATTATCATTTAGGGATTTGGGGAAGCGATGTTAGTTACCAACAATACAAAAGGGATGAAATAGTTGTTGGACAAACAATTTCTCATGTGAATCTCAAAATTGTCATTGCTGCTGAACTGGGCAATAATACAAAAGTGATGAAATAGTTGTTGGACAAATTATTTCTTATGTCAATCTCAAAATTGCCATTGCTGCTGAACTAGCATAGATGAGAAGAAAACAAGTCTGAAAATATGATATATATAGTAGACGAAAATTCATCACCAATGATGATTAGGAACGATATGGGTGTTAGATTGTATATAAGAAGTGAGGAGAAATGAGCCTGGATTTTCAATGTATTTGTCATGCATTGATACTTCTAATAAGGGTAGTGATGACCTACAATCATTCGTTCCTCCATCTGGTGAAATTATTTGTGTTGAAGGTTCAAAAAATGACGCAAAAGCTCTTGTTGTGGTTGAATTCAAAATTGATGACCCTTCGTATATTTTCTGAACTGGAAGTTGATAATTACATAGCTTATTCAAACAATATAGAAGTGAAGGAGAAGCAACTATATAAGGATAAGGTTACACTTATCTCTGTAATGACAAAGTATAAGATCAAGCATAACTTCAATTTCAAGGTTAAGAGATATGATAACAAGAGGTTTGCACGTATTATTTTATTGTTTATGTGTTGATAAAAAATGGAATTGTTATGATCTAAAGAAAATATAAACTGATACCTTAATTTTCTAATAAAAACGTATATAATCACAGCTTAGTAACATGTCTTAGATACAAAAAAGATGTAGTTTCAATGGTTCTATTGATAATTGTGTGAGTGATAATACGTATTTGATACAATATTTTTACAAAAAAGGAAATGATTTACAAAATATTATTGTCAGTATTTTGAACTTGTCAATCCTTTATGTATGATATACGTAAATATGTTTATAACATATATGAAATTTGGTGGTATTCTCTTATTTTAGAAGACGTCGGATGCAAGCCTCCACTTTATTCATGCCACATCAATACGATATGTGACATCATCATTGATACGATATGTGACATCATAATTGATCTCCCCATTAAGAATATAACTTCTTAACCTGGGTAATATGATTTGGGCTGACCCTTGGGCAAATAAAAAATAATTATAAACAAAACGAAATAGAATACTAAAAATAATAGGGGAAAACTACACAAAATAAACCCAGTTATGAAAGTATTTACTCAAGTTGGATCCAACCTAAATTATTTATTCTTAATGGGCCCATGACCCAACTATTTATCCTCTTACTCCAATTTTTTTCTTTTTTTATTTCGCCCATGACTTTAGCATGACTCATTATAACTGTTATAAATTAATCACTTATAATATTGTGCCAGTATATTGATACTATACTAGTATCATATAGAATTGATCTTAATCATTTGCTATAGTTTGCAGTTATATTGAGTCCATATTGGTATGATATATGATTGAACTTTTTTTTTTTTTATGAAATAAATAAGAAACAATTAAAGGAAAAAATTATTAAACTCTAAATTAGAAATAGATCCTTTGTGATACTCCATCGGCATATTGATATCATATGGTACCATATAAAACTGAACTTAATCCTCTGTGATACTTCGTCGATATATTGATATTCTATCGGTGTCACATAGGATTGAACTCTTTTTTTTAAGAAATAAATAAGGAACAATTAAGAAAAAATTATTAAAGTTACAATCTTATATGTTAGACTCTAGATTAATAGAAAATATATTTTTTGGGATCTGTTGGTATATTTGTTATATCGAAAAATGACTTCGGGTTTTGAAAACTCGATTAAGACTTAATTGATTTAAGTAAATCGAATCTTCAAATTTTTAGAGTCGCCACTTAATTTTTAAGGAAAAATTAAGAAAACCGATTATTTTAAAAGACCTAACAGAGAAAATCTTTTAAAAATCCAAAGAACATGTTCGAGTTCATATTTCCATTCCGAGAAGGTTTTACGCACTCGAAATGTCCGCTAACATGCGGTTATCCGACGATTAAATAATTTTGACTAACTTTAAAAATATTAATTTATATCATTAATTAGAAAAAAAATTTAAGTAAATATTTAAAGACTAAAAAATAGAATATTTAAAATCTTAATCACATTTTATTTAATTAGTATTAACCATGTGAGCTACTTTAAGAGATAATCAAGAAAAAACATAATATTAAAATTTACCTAAATTTATTTAATTAAAGGAGTTGGTGGGTTAGACTAGGTGACTAGAATTTTAAAATCTACTAAAATGTCTAAGTGTAAAAAAAGAAGTATCTTCATAAGTTATTTTAAAGAAAATGTTTTAAGTATTTTAAAGAAAATTTATACGTCTAATTTTCTAAACAAGAGGATTTTAACACTAAAATAACATAAATGACTAACTTTTGGGGGAATTTTTAATTAGACTTAAACATGTAAAATAATATTAGATTAATGTTAGTGTTCAATAAAAATATCACAAGACAAAAAGGCATGAATAATAAGCAAATAAATAACTTAAGTAGGATTGGGCTTGGGCAGGCCCAATTTTAAAGAGACCTGCACTATTTCTAAGTTTGGGCCTGCCTAGCCCTTTTAAATTGCTGCTGCCGATTCGGGCCCAAGCCCAATATTTCTCTGCTGCAAGACATTAGGGCTTTTGGCCCATTTTATCTCCGGTATACACTGGCTGTATATACACTGTATATCAGTGTATATCGACCTTCTCCGACTTTCGAAAAATTTGAGATCTCTCCTTAAGACCTTCTTAAGCCTTTACGACCCCGAGAATGCAAGGTGGGTGTCTCGGAAGACTCGGACAGATGCATAAGAAATAAAATAGAATGAATTAGGAATCCAAAATTTATTTAGAACCCACAACTCAATAACTTGAAACAAAAATCAAAATATCCACCCATACCCTTTGAAACAAAAAGAAAGTTTCATGAAATTCATTAAACTTGAAATTAAAACAAACAAATAAACTCTGTTAACTAAGAATCCACACATAACCCATATTTTGAAACTACAACCAACACATAGAACTTAAAAGCTAGAATCAGCATGGAAACCTACGACATCGAATCTAAGATTCAACATATAAAAAAAAACTCATTAACTTGAAGCTTAAAAATCCAACACATAAACCCATATCTTTGAAATTAACAAACAATGCATAAATCCCAAGTCTTTGAAATCAAAACAAACACATAAATTCATTATCTTTGATTTGAGTCCTATCCATGCCGGAAATGGTTAGCCCGGATATAAGAAAAAAAAACATCATCGCCATTGCTTTATTATGTATCTTTCAATCAACATAGTAAGTGTACGCACACATACAAACACACAAGAAAATACATGCATATAGTAGTCTCCATTTTCCCCTCCTACTTTCTTGGCCATGCCCAGTTGATACCAAACAAATATGGTGACACGTCTTTGTAGCAAAGAATGGCAAGTACAACATTCAACAATATGATGCAATAGAATTAGCAAACAACCTCAAAACTAGCTGTAGAGAATAAAAGGGTAGGATGCTAGATACAATTACTACAAGTGAACAATACAACAAAATGAGAATTGGAGCCAATAAAGGTGACCCGTAAGCAACAACCTAAGCAATAAAAATACAGTAGAATAGGTGGCAACCATCGAAACAAACTGCAAAGGGATACTCAGACTCAGGAAGACTAAAATAAAACGGGATCAAGTTTATTACCTTCTTTGGAGCAGCGAACTAGGACAACGAACTTCACCACGAGTTCTACGCCACCACCTTGACTGCTATGAGCACAACAGACTCGTCCGCGAATTTTCTCGAGTCTGAAAATTTCAGAGTTCACCCTTTTTTTTCGAACCAGTGAAGGAAAAAGAAAACAAAGATGGATTTATTTATTTTTTCGATTCCTTTTTCGTGAGGGACTGCCGCCAGTCAAAAAGCCACCCCAAAACAATGGAGAAAAGGGAGTATTTATAGGATGAAATTAGGGTTCGAAATGGGGGGAAAACGCAGGGTTAATTTCGAAATTTTTGGGTCGGATTTGAAATTCAAACAAGAGAGAGAGTATGGGTACGAATTTCTTAACGTTGACTTGGCGTTTTTCTGATTTTGGTCGCTGATTTTTCTGGTTTTCTGGCATGACTGGTCGCTGATTTCTCTTTTCAGGCTTTGGGGAAGAAGACAAAGGAGAGGAGGGGAGTTTGGGTTGGGTCCTTAAAAGGAGGAATGGGCTGAGGTTAAAAAAAAGGAAGAGTGGGCTGGAAAAGGGAATTGGGCCTGGGGAAGTTGGGCTTTAGGAATAAATTAGGAATTGGGTTTTAGATTTTAGGATTTGGGAATTGGGTTTGAAATTAAATTAAAGAGTTAAGGGAAAATTTAAAAATTAGTCACTTTAATTACCAATGTGACCAATTAAAATGTGATCAAATAAAAATCAACTAATTAATTTGACCACGAAATGAATTAATATAAATTAATTAAAGAGCTTTTAAATATTAACAACTTGAAATAATTAAATTAACTACGGGGTAATTAATCCTAAAATGATTAAAATAAAAGCGATTAAAAATAAAATTTATTTGAGAAATTTTGAAAAATCCACGAATCTAATACTTAACTATTGATACTTGAAACAAATATAATATGCAATATATAAACATAATTAAAAATTAAAATATTTGGACCTAAAAATCACTTGAAATTTTTTTTTGCATTTTTGAAAGCTTATTATTTCAAATTGTTAAAATTAAAAGCTCGATGATTAATTTATCCTGTGGAGGGTCAAAATTGGGTGTCAACAATATTGATACCATATTTGTACCATATAAGATTGAGTTTAATCCTTCATGATACTCTATCAGTATATTGATACCCTATTAGCATAATATAGTTTTGAGCTTCTTTTTATGAAATAATCAAGAGAAAATTATTAAAGTCACAATTTTATTTATTAAACTCAAAATTAATAAAAATTATTCTTTATGATTTTCCATTGGTATACTGATAGCATATCAGTGTCATATAGGATTGAATTTAATACTCTGTCGGTATTATTAATACCATATCAATATCATATAAGAATAAATTTAATCCTCTATGATAATCTGCTAGTATATTGATACCCTATAGGTATTATATAGGGTGGGCAATGATGTCATGCATGAATTTTAATAGTAGACAAATTAGGGGATTATTACTTGTAATTGATTAGGGAGCATAAATATAAGAGGGCATATGAATGTAATTATTTGCTTTAAAGGGGTATAGACTTAGTTCTCCCAAAATAAATAATATGAGTCCAAAGTTAAAATCTTAAACCTTGCATATAAATATGTATAAATTTGATAAATACCAAATTGATTGAAGGAAATACCCAAAATTACCAACTTTTATCAAAATTACTAATAATACCAACTTTTTTGTGAACTTTGATACACAAGCGTAGAACGACGATACCTAGAAAAATTTCGGCTGCTACCTAAAAATTATAGGCGAATATGGAAACAGTTACGTATTTTTAGTAATTGTAACAGCTACTATAATTTGGTTCCTTAATCGACGAAAAATTGGTGATTTGAATAAGCTAAGATTCAATCCCAAAAAAATCTGAAACAGATTCGCTAATCATAAACCTTTTTTTTAGAAAAAAAATCCTTATTCTGTAAAAATAATACAATTAATTGCATAATTAAAAAAATTTAATATGTATTAGGTATCGAAATTGTTATTTTCAGTTTATTGTCAGTTTATTAGTTTGGTCTGATACCTACAAGTGTGAGATGTTTGATACTCTTATCAGATACCCATATTGTGATACCCTTGTATGATACCTTGTCTGATACCTATATGTGCAAGAAAAGTCTGATACCCTTGCCTGACACCCATATTTTGAAATTCATGTGTGTGAGATATTAACATTTGAGATTTCACATAATGCAGTAATAAAAAAATGACAATAGCACCTTGTGCAAAGTATCTTAACAATAGGCTCTAGTTAAAACTATGATAATGAGACATATCTGATACCCTTGTCTGATACACATATTGTGATATTCATGTGAGTGAAAAAAACTTGAATAATAAACTAACAACAAAAGAATAACCTTTGTGAAATTATCTATTAGCATTCACTGGAATTATAATGTAGGGATGTAAATTGAATAACAATCATAAAGATGTATCCAAAAAATATTGTAAATAACTTTTAATTACACAAAAAGAAGAATGTTGTTTATGTGTCAAAAAGAAAAAAAATATGTAGTTATATTAATAGGTTCTTCCTAATCTGATTCTGCTACGAAGGAATCATGACGTTGTCGCTATCTGCTGGACGAGATGAATCTCTCGGCCTTTGAGGGTCGTCGTTTTCACTTTCAAAGGAAGGAGATTCCATCGGAAAAAATGGCGGAAAAAAAATTGTGATGCTGCATATGAAGGAAGAAGAAGAGAGATTGAAGGAAGGCGAAACAATAAAGAAAAAGTAAAAAAAAAGTAACTTTGAAAAGGGGACCTACGGTTTTGTTGGTTCCAAAGTAAATTCAAAAAGGTAACTGCCAACAAATAAACCGAGAAAGGAAAAAAATAATTAACTGTTTGATTTTAATTGGACTGTTACCATAAGAAAATGCATAGAAAAAGGAAGTAGACTTCTTATTAGTTTAGGTATCAAAAAAAAAAAGATGGAAAATTTAAAAAAAAAGGAATTTTAGTAATTAAATTAAATGGTAGGTAAAATTGGAGATTATGATAAAATTAGTAGTGTATTTCTGTAAATTTCCCTATAAATATTACAAAGTTCAAAAACCCAAATACTAAAGATATTTCTTTATACTGTATCCAAAATATGTATATAAAATGACAATGACTTCAAATTGAAGTCATACAATCAAACCTTTACTTAAAAGCAAATCATAATAAGTATTATCAAGATGATTTTATTTATGAATTTTAGTCTTGATTAACAAGTAGTAAATGCCATGTGATATGTCATATTGATATTTATGTTAACATTTTCAAATTAAAAGTTAAATCATAAAAAAATATATTCTTTTAAAAAAAATTGGGTAGGCTCGACGCAACCCGTTGTTTACCTAGTTATAGATTGAACATAATATTTTTTATTATACTCCATGACCATTCAGCTAAAATAATTAATAAAAAAATAATCATTCGTTGTATAAACATGTATAGTCAGTGTATATTTCATGTATAGTCGAGTTATATTCAGTTTTTTAGTGTATCATAATCTATATTTAATGTATAACTTATAAATAAATAATATATATTGTATAGTCAGTGTATACTTTCTAGATTTTTGGCAAGCTATATTGTATAGTTATATACATTTTTATAATTTTTGATTATTTTTTGTATAAATAAAATATGACTATATTTATTATAAATTAATTAGTTTATTGTATATAATTAAAATCATCCATATTCTTTAGCCCATCAAAATAGTAAACCAACTCAACCTGACTCATATAACTTTCTGTTGATGACTTCATTTTTTTTTCCAAATTTTGAAATCCTTCGTTCTTATTCTTAGTTAAATTTGTGGAATAGACCAAATCCTAAGAAAATTAGAAAATCAAGCAAAGAAAAATCTTTTTTATTTTATTCTTCACGTCCAGAATTACGTCCGGGATCATTAGATAGGAATCCAAAGATGAAAAGAGAAACCAAAAATATCATTAAACTATCTCCCGTCTCTTCCTGTCACTTGATGAGACAGGATGGGCCAGATTGGTCTATCCCGGTCCCCCACCGTCTCCTTTTATATTTGTCCCGTATTGACACAATTCAAAGTATACATGTAAAATTACAAAAATAACAAAATCATACCCCTCTAATATAATGTCACAATAAGAGAGTAAAATACAAAAGGAACCCCCACTTTCAACCCCTATGCAAATTTGGCCACGATATACACTAATTTTATTGGCTGACCCCATTGACTTCAAAGGTTGCCAATTGGGTGCTCACTTACCAGAAATTCTGAGGTGCTCACTTACTCATTTACAAGCACTTGCCAAAAGCAGAAAGTGTAATTTCCCAGATCGTTCTTTAACACCAAAATCTTTTGCTTTCTCAATAGAATTCGTGGTCTAAAGTCAAATTTTGATCTCGATTTTCCCATTTCTGATTCTTGAAAAGCCATTTTTATCAGCACAACATGTCTGACCATGGATCCGAAGATACATGCTGCTATCGTTGCATCAAATTCATATTAACTGCAGGCTTAACAGCTCTGTTTGTGTGGCTGAGTCTAAGAACCACCAAACCATCCTGCTCCTTACAAAATTTTTACTTACCTGCCCTTAACATATCTAATAATCCCAACACCACAAGATCCAATCATACTCTGTCTTTTCAGCTCAATTTGAACAACAAGATGAAGGACAAAGGTGTTCGTTACGACGACATTAAATTAACCTTCTACTATGGTACAAATACTAGTTTCCCTATAGGTAATTGCACAGTACCTGGATTTTACCAAGGGCATGATAAGAAAGCACATAAAAAAGGGATACTGGAAACTCAGAAAATGCCTTGGGATGCTGCTTTAAAGATTGTTTCAAATAACTCAAGTGTGGTTTTTAGGGTGGATGTGGCTACAAGAGTAAGCTACAAGGTTATTTTTTGGTACAGTAAAAGGCATAATTTAACTGTGGAAAATAAAACAGTGGAAGTGGATGGTTCAGGTAAATCAAGTGCACAACAACTTCCTCATTGCTATCTTATGGCTCTTGGTGTTTTGTTAAGCTTGATTCTTTTGTTATAGCTGAATTTGTCTACATAGTGGATAATTAAATCCCAAGTACAAATTGGTACAACTCAATTCAATATATATTTGTTCCTTTGAATTTGGTTATAGCATAGTTTTATAATTTGGATTAAATTTTGTTGTTGGATAAACTGGATTGCTCATACTCATCCCCTCAAAAGACGGTAGACACAGTAACTAGATCGTGTACATTCAACCGAATTGAATAGATTTCGAGATTTAAACTTGATGCATTCAACAATTTTGTATTTTCGTTACTGGACCTAATTCAGTTTTACTATGATGGGTTCAAGTTTCAGCATTTGTTAAATTCCAATTTTTTTCTTTAATTGTACTTATGTAACATTTTTCATGTGTAAAAAATATTGAATTCAATTGAACCAACATTTTAGATAGTGTCTGCTTCTGCTTGTTGGTACTAATGACACTAGGTAGGGTTATCTTTCTTTTCGCATTTACTTATAATAAACTATTTTAGTGTACATGTCTTGCACGTGTATCTAACTATAATTAATAATAATATTAAAAGTTAAAATTACACAAACACATAGATATAGATATAGATAGATTTTCGCTAGCTTGCTTAGTTTTATATTACTTGACTCTTTAAAAATGTTATCATATTTGTTTCGATTAGTTTAAAGATATAATTATTTTTGAAGAATTCAACACGCATCTGGTGATATTTTTAAAGAGTCCTAATATTAGGATAGATCCATGATCTTTCTTCTTGGACATCATTGTTGTACACATTCTCTTTAGGTAATAAAACGATTCATGTTCATAGTTTCATCATTAATAAGTGGCTATAACAAAACCGTGTAGAATTATATATTGATATCATAAATCGCATCACTTGATTGGTCACATCATCAATAATCTTTTTCTTTTAATGAGCCATGTTGGATTTGGACCACATTAAATAAAGGAAAAGGGATAGATCATTATTGGACGCTTTCTGTCCTTAAATATAGTATTCCATTAGGGTTGTCCTAATTATTTACCTAAAGCACATGGATGATCATTTTATGGAAACAATGGCTACCTTTCTGATTGTATTTTGAGTAGCAACTTCTAAAAAGTTTTTAATAGAATAATATTAGTAATAAAATAAACTTTATGGAGGAAAAATAGGACTCTAATATGCTAATCCTCCGATACCAACAAAGATAAAGCGACACACAAATAACAAAAAATTAAAAAAAATTAATCTTTATCAATGGTAATATCTATTTCCGTAACCCCCACCCCACCCCACCCCACCCCAATCCATCATTATAGATTTGACTCTTTAGTATACTAATTTAGAGTGTGCTCGCAGAAAATTTATCATGCTTCGGAAGGGTACCGTAGACATGATCAACACTTAAAAATAATTATCGATTTTCAAACGAATCACTTGGTCTGGTCACGTCGTCAATCATACAGCGAAAGACTCAATTTAAGAGTAAACAAGTAAGATGGGCTAATTAGTCAATAATCTAAATCAAAGTCTATCAGGAAAATGATTTTTAAAGGAAACAATTAGTCTAAAAATAGGAACACCCAATTTCACACCATTAATGTCTATGAAGTCTCTATCCCTAAATGTCTAGAGGCTGCTAATGACAAATCCATGACTACCTCAATAGAAAATAAACAAATCAAGGTAAAACAAAAATAAGTAAAATACCTTCAGAGACAAGGAGGTCTTACCACTGTCAGACATGAAATGGATCTCAATGGAGCGTCGGTTGATGATCTCCAGTACCTATTTCTGCATCATAAAATGATGCAATACCAAAAGGGTATTAGTACATGGAATGAACCACATGTACAATAGTTGGAAAATAACAAACTCAAAATATATTCAACTCAAAGTAGCTCAACAAACTAGCACAATTTATAGATGAACTTAAGCTTTAGAAAAGACTCAACAGTATGCAACCAAACCAACCATAGTGAGTACTATCATGATCTATTTCGGAGTTTCTCTAACCGATAACCATCACCTATAAGTCCGTGATGATACAATGAATCGATATCATTGTCACATCCATCTAATACTTTGCCAAGGTAAAGGATGAGTTACAATGATTGGATCCATAATCAATCAAATCAAGTCCTCTTTTGGGATCAAAAAATCATTTGATTTTTATGGTTCAATTCTCTCCTAGCTACGCAGTTTATTGAGTTTGAGTTGTTATTTACTCTCACCCAATTTAGTGCTTGATACTCCTCTCAAGACTTAATATGCTCATAAAACTTCAATCAATTCATTCGGTTAAGTCATTCAACTAGTCTCATTAAGACTTTTATCAATTCAAATATAGTCTTACAATCAATCTCTTCAACTAAACATGAGTTAAATCCATACACATGCTTAAGAAAATAAACTCTACTTTTAAGATCATGGTTTATACTTTAGATGTTCAAGTTCAACAGGGTAAGTACCTTCAATGACTATAGTCTACATTCATATTTAACTCATCTCAATCCAAGACATTCACAAGTCTAGCTTTCAAACTCAATCAACACATATAGACAGTATATTATGTACAATATTAAATTAGGGTTCATGAATATGACATATACGGTTTCTCCAATACTTAACTTATAAACACATCAATATAGATAATAATATTCAAGAATTTACTAGTATTAGGATAATTTCCAAGAATTCTATCATAGGAGAATCATAAACCCAAACTTGACATTAGTTCAACGAAACGAAGAAATAAGGCACATGGTTGAACTCAATCCACGCTTTAGCTAGCCTTACATACCTGGGATCAATATTAAACCCTTAAAAATGAAGAATTGACTTGATTCTCTAAACTCTAGCCTTCTTATTTTTCTTAGCTCTAGTTCTTAAGTGAGTGAGAGGGAAAAAATATGTTTGGGAACAGATATGGGGTGATTCTACCCTCGAAATGAAATGTGAGAAAGATTGGAACGCCTCTCATAAAAAACTAGAATCGGATACCATAACATAGAGATAACAAGTAAATCACATTCAATGAATGTGTTTTTTTAACACCCCCTAATTCATCCTACCTAGTTTGAGAAAATGCCCTGAGAAAACTAAGAAAAATGATTCAGAAAAGTCACTGGAAGAAACCACGAAGTCCACTGATTGTAGGCGTATTTATACACTGAACTAGCCAAATACACCCATACATAGGGCCTAGTTAAAGAGTAAATCCATATAGTCTTGATATTTTTAGTATGATTTTGTTTATTTTACTAATCGATGATCGAGGACGCTGTTTGGTTGTGATTATGCAGAGTTTGATCGGATTTTGCTATTCCCGAGCTAGACCTGGATCACGAGGGAGAACATAGCCTAGAATTGAAGGATAAAAATTAGTTAACTCAGCAAAAGTACTCAAGTGCACGTTGTAGACTTGGGAGAGAGTTGTGTGAGATGAAAAGAAGAAGAAAAAGGCGCGAAATAGGGAACAAGGCATAGTACGGGTCGCGGACTGGTGCAAAAATAGTGCAAACTGGTCCAGTCAGCAAATAAGTGAAATTCTGCTCAAATCATGCTAGTCCGTGTCACAGACTTTGAGGATGCATGGGAAAAATCGATTTACGGGATTTTAAGTTATTTATTTTTAAGCTTTAGGTTTTTTTAAGAGGGAATAGGCAAGAAAAACAAGAGAGACGATGAGAACTCTTTCTAAGGCGAGTTTGGTTAGTATTCATCTTTGTTTTTTTGGTTGTTAATGATTGTTAGATTATTCTTGATGTATGAACCTACTATGAGTAGCTAATTCTCCCATATTCTGGGGTTGTAGCCATCGACAATGTTTTAGTTCTTGATTTTCAATATATATATGAATGGGTTTGCCGACTATTCCTATATTACTTAAATCTATACTCCATAGTCTGGCCAACAAGGGTGTAAACTCGTTGTTTATTCTAAATTCAAGAGATGATGGAATAGATAGAACACAATAATAAAGGGAGTTTGTTCAACTAGGAGACTAGATTGATTCGTGTAAGGAAGAATCATGAAAACTACCCTTACACCTCGCTTGGTTCATAATGCAGGAAGATAATGTTAAAGCACTTTTGTTGGTCTGTCTATCCCCGCTCAATGATGCAGTTAGGCAGTCAACAATGGTAGGCCGGCAGAAGCGTGCAACCCTATTTAGGTAATCCTAACCCTGTGAACCAGTAGGCAGGAGCTCAAACATATGTGTGAACATTGAGACTTAAACGGATAAGGCTATAATCTTGGAATTGCTCCTAAATTGATAGTTAACTATAAACTAGCCTAGTGTAGTAATTTAAGTAAGGAATTTCATTTCTTTTCACAAACGTTTTCACTATTCCTCCTCAAAACACTCTAAACATAGTTGCTTGGATTGCTTACTAATTTCCTTTAAATCCTTTGGGTTCGACATCCGGTCCCTTAATCAGGGCCACTATATTACTTGTGTAGACCACATACACTTGCGTGTGCTAGGGAAGTAATAGCCACCTACAACCGTTAGAGTGATCTACAACCCGTAGTAAGGCCTCGTAGGTGCCCTTGTTACTTGATGAAATTTTTTTAAGTCTGAGGCCTATGCACGAAATAGCTTACGGATCGTGTATCATTCCACGACCTATAGATCGTTCGTAATCTGATGACTCAAAAATTAATTTTTCTGGATATTGAGTGATGAGTTATTAGACGACCCGTCAACTGACTTACGGCCCGTAAGTCTTGTTCGTAGATTGAAGTTCTAGAAAATCAAGATTTCTCAACTTTGAGATCACGAGTTATCAGACGACCCATAATATAACTTACGGGCCGTAGGGAATGGTTCGTAGGTCCCAGATCCAATTTCGAGTAACTCAATTTTGGGCACTTCCACCTAAGAGAGATACCTTACGACCCATAAGTGGACATACGGCTCGTAAATGGGGTCTCGGCCACTTGGCAATTTTAAAAAGGGTAATTTTATCCTTTTCTATCCTTTTTAGTTAAAACCTATGACATTTTGGACCCAATCTAAGTCCCTTATCAGTACCCTAGGTGTATTAACTCTCATTACACACTTAGAAACTTAGAGAGCTAAAAGAAAAGGAGAAAAGTGAGGATTTTGAGTCCAAGCTAGAAGATCATCATGGAGTTGGTTATTCTTCCTACACCCAGGTATGTAAGGCTAACTAGAACATGAATTATATTCTTCCATATGCCCCATAACCCGAATTGATGGAGTTGTGAATGAATTGAGTCTCCCATGAATATTTCATGAAGGTTTCTCTTAAATCCTAAAGTAGTCCTACATAACCTTGCATGAATTACAATTTTTATGAATTAAATAGTTGAAATAGATGATTTTACTTTTTCATATGAACCTTAGAATGAATTCTTGTTATTTTTACATATTGTACTTAAATGGGTATGCATGAATATAATTTGAGCCTAATAGAATTCCTAAATGCTTCAACTCTACTTTTGTTTCATGAATGTTATGAGTTAGAATGATGCATGCTAAAGAGTTTCTATGAGTCAAGATCTAAATCTTAAAAGAATGTTCCTAACCAAAGAGTTGATAGTTGATGTGATGAATTGAGCTGACAAATGCCTAATGAGCCTAGTTGAATGTGTTAACTATCTATATAAATATATTTAAAAAATAATCTTTAATAAATATATATATAAAAAATAAATTATTATTTTTATATTATACTATTAACTATACCAATAATTTAAAAATAACTTAAAACTTTTAAGATAAATTATTGGATAAAGTTTGATTTTTACTCTTGGATTTGTCAAATCTATTGTGGAATATTAAGATAATAGCTGATCTGACCAACAATTAATAATGGTTTATCCAATGTATTTTTTTATATATGTTTAGCTAAATCTCCCATACTTGGAGGTGTGTGATGGATGAATTGTAGTGTTGATTTGATATGGATTCAATTGTTATTTCTTTGATTTAATAGCTTAATCTAGAGGTAGATTAGCTAAATTGAGAAATCCCATGTAAAATTTAGTGATAGATGGAAAGATTGCCATTGAAATCAATAACCTAACTTACCCAATATCATCAACTTGTTGAATCAATATCAATTATCCAATTATAATAATAGAATTTTTGCTAGCACATCCCTATGATCTCTTAATACTTGAAAACAATCTCCCAATTGAAGAATCATAGGAGAATCGTTGTAATTTAATATTGAATAGAAAAAACTATGTTGCTTATGTAATGATCTCGAAGGTCATTTTTAGCATTTTTGATCAAATTATCATTTTGTCCTTCTCAAAAGTTACCTTGGATCATTTTTTGTTGAGCGTAAAAGTCAAATTTTGAAAATCTTGTAAAAAGTTGGAAGTTTGCTAAAGAAAGAGTTTTCAAAAGCTTAAAGTTGAAAATTTTGAATTTTCAGGTCATTTTGAGTTTCGAGTATCGAAATTCAATTCCGTCGACTCCGTCAATTCTAGAAAGCTGATCTGGCCTTGGAGAACTTGTAGAACTGAATTCGGAGTTAAAACAGAGATTTTAGGCCCAAAGTTGCATTTCTAGTTTATTTTGGAGAATAGGTTTGATTTTGGTCTACATTCAGAGTTCGGGGGATCGTATCAAAATTTCGTCAGTTCCAGTGGTTCCGAGGGGAGTTAAACTAATGCTAGAGATGATCACATTGTAAATTTTAGAGCTTCTACGAATGTTTTGAGTTTTTGAGTCCGAAACTAGTTTAAATGATCTTTCTCGGGTTCTAGGCCAAGGAGGTCCCGGACTTGAATTTTGACAGTTCCATTGAGTCTGGATTGTTATTTTTGGTAGGGTTCCATGTTTGATTTGTGTTCACGGGGTTCCGAGTGGATCCCAAGGGTCTAATTCCTAATTTAATTGTGTTGTGTGTTGGTGGTGCAACTGTATCTGTTGCATGTCCCATTTACTCTCCGCGTTCGCAGAGGTATGGGTACATTACCCTCCGCGTTCGCAGACCTCATTGTCGCATTCGTGGAGTACACTAGAATGGACCTCATCTTCGCATTTGCGGAGAGTTGATTCCCCTTTGGCCTCCATGTTCGCGGAGCATTAATGATGTTTGAATAGTTTCAGTTTTTAAAAGACGTGATTAAACCCTTTCCACCATTTTTAACACTCTAAGCTTTGTCTTAAAGAGGGATTTCAAGGTTTTTCAAGGGAAATCGATTGGATAACTATTTACTAACCTATTTCATTGACTTACATTGATTAATTAGTGTTTTTAACTTATAGTTTTGGGATTTTAAAGGTGGAATTCTGGGATTTTCGGACTTGATTTTCTTAAATTTTAATTTATGATTTCTCCCTCATCTTAACTCCATTTTCGAAATTGTTTTCACCATTGAACTCCTTGTCACCTTAGGAATATTATCATGCTTTAATTTTCAGATTCCTGTTACATTTTTTGGTATGAAAATTTTGACCATTTTGCCCTTTTCGCCTGAATTAATTGATTTTAGTGTCATTAGATTGGTTATGTGATTGCGATGTTATATTTGAATATATTGTGGTGATTTGAATTATTATGGAAGCGAAAAAGTGACAGACTTGACTTGATACGAGACTTTAATTGAGGCAAGTGAACTTCTAACTTTTTGTTAAGTGTGAATGAACCTTGTATGCTCCTATATACATGTGATTGAGTGTTTTGAGGTGGAATTGTATCATTTTAGGCTTTGATCATGAGATTTGATTTGGGTGTTGACTTTTTATAATGATTTCTTGACTTGTGGGTTAGTTGTGAATTGCAATCTATATATGATCTTGTGAACTATTTGATATTGAGGTGGAGGTGGATCTTATATTGTGACATGGTTAATATGGTGATTGATATGATGTTGAGGCATTGATGATATTAATATTATAAAACATTAAACTCATTATGGTATTGACATTGTGATATCATTGAAATCATGCACTTTGCATCTTCTATTATCTGTGCGTTTGATACTTGTGATGGCTATGGCCAAGAGATGAGCAAGGTAACATGTGGGTTGGTGATCGATCTCTCTACCGGTTGAGCCGAGGTAATATGCCGACGGTCCGAAGTCATTTTCGAATGGGTGAGCACTAGCCGAGGTCATTGCCCACGATGTTCATGGATACATAGTCTATGTGGACCCCATGAGTTCCGTCTGAGGCAGTCATTCGGTCAGCGGATGTTTATTGTAGGACAAACATACATCACGATTATATGACATTGCATCCAATTATTTATATCTCATGGCATCCACTCCATCTCATATCATACCTGTTTCTATATTACCACTGTGTTGCGTATGGAAATGTTTACTTTTTGTGTCATTGACTTGAGTAACTATTAGATATATCTATATAAAAATGTATGTTGAGACATTATGTCATGTGATGAATATATCTATGTTACTGTGGTTTGTATACTATATTATACGAGGACTTTTCTGAGTGTAGGGTTGTAGTTCAGCGGTTTGTGGTTGGGAGTTAAGGAGTACTTGTGTTCTTCATTGTTTTACTTTAGGTTAATTCCATTTCGCTGAGTACCCTGTTGTTTGGTGCTCACCCCCTTGCTACATTTTTATAGGTTGTGAGCCTGATCCACCTTGCTAGCTTTCTGATTAATTTTGGATCGAGCTTTGGATTTATTTAGAGGTAGCTGCTTGTTCCTTCGGCAGTTCAGAGATTCTACTATTATGTTTCGTTCTATTTGAGGACTAGACATTATGACTTGTATTTCATTTGAGTATTCTATACTTAGAGGCTTGTACATGTGACACTAGTTCTTGAGATGATTGTATTTTGATTTCTTCCACTTATCTATCTTATTAGTCTGTTATCTTCCGTTTTTATTATTATTGTTTAGTTGTTAGGTTTTGAATTGACTTGCCTTGGTAGGTTAAGTGGGTGCCATCACATTCAAATTTCTGATCGTGATAGTTTACTATTAAATAGTCAATTTACTTTCCTCATAATATTCAAATGTACAAATAGCTGTACACCAACAACAATCTAAAGTAAAATTAAAACAACATTTCATATGGGATCGACGCCAATACTCTAATTAGATTAGTATATTGCTAATAAATATCTACATATTGTTCAAGAGGTGTAAATAGGTTATGCCCATGGTTGCTATTGAATATTAATGGAATTTCTTTCAACAGTAAAGCATTCCTTTTGATGTGCTTGTTCGTACTTTTCATTGAAGGTTTTAGTTGTTTTATAACCATTATTGTCAACTTGTTCCTACTTGAATTTATTTTGCTATCATTTTTCTATATTTAATATTGTTCTTAGTTTAAGTGTTCTAATTTTGTAATTTTGTGTGTATCATCTGTCAGTTTGGATGTATGAGAAAAATTCATAGAGCTTTTTCTCTATTAATATTTGAAATCGAGATCTTATAATGATATTACACTTCATTGATCGCATATAAGTAGGGCTTAACATTAAAGGTAAAAGGATACATATAATGCGATTGACTAGACACGAATATAACATTCTATATATATCATTAAAAAAACAACGCAGATGAAAACATAAGACAACCAAATTCAAACCAGCAAATGATACTAAAAGACAAAAAGACCAAATACTAATAGAATTTAAACATTCTCGTCTCCATCATTTTTGTCATTAGGATTAATGTCATCTTCAACATTCTCATTTAGTTGTTTCAACCTTTCTTCAAGCTTGGCCCTCTTACCAGCAAATAGCTTCAATAAACCTTTAGTCTCTCTAATGTCAAGCCCATCAAATTCTTTTCTTGCGTTAGCAAGTTGTTTGAAGAGGTTCTCCATTTCCTTTTCCTCAGCGATTTGCTCTCTTTCACAAATACGTTTTGCCTGAGCATCTGCTATTTTCTCAAGGTAGTGATCATGTCTGATCAACTTCCCTGGATTTGCATTCTCGATTCTTGTTAAATAGTTCTTTACGATATCGTTAGCTTGGGGTACAGATGGGGAAGCATAAACGTTGTCTTCTCCTGGAGTAAAAACAACTACACCAGTTTCAACATCACATAGAACAGACAAATCATTTGCTTGCTTGCGTAGGGCTTTTAGTTTTTTATTAAAATTGGAATTTTCCATTTTTGGATCGATATTCTCAGTGATACTAACCCCTTTTTCAGTCATTATATTCATGAATGAGAATATGAAATAAGAATGTTTTGACTTATATATATAGGGGCCTGGGAGGACTAAATAATAAAATAATTTAATGCTAATTCACGTAATTTGATAAAATTTGAGAATATATTATTTGCAAATTTGATCTTTAAGGTATTCTGTAACTACTTTCCTAAATAGATGTAGTTGAAATCCTAACGTAATCTAAATTTAAGTTTAATTAATCCTTTTCACAATAATAATATTCTGAGCTTGCAAATGCAAATATCCTAATTTTGACACAAAATCTAAGGCATATCAAGAGTGAATTTTAATATAATTTTTTTTCATTGAAAGATATCTAATATTTATAAAAGTGAAAAAAATACTAATTTTTTTTAGTTTCATTATATCAATGTATTAATAATTCTATTATTCAGGTACATTTGTGCCAATCATCAGCATGATGTAATCATATAAAATTTATTAAATGTTAATTTTATAAAATAATTTAAATTATATTAAATTCAAAATATATTAATCCAAATAAATATTGTAGATTAATATAATTGGATTTTAGTTCAATAAATATTAATTTAATTAAAGTTTAATCTTATTGGACTAGTCCATTTATTTGGGCTAGATATAACAAGCCCACTTTGCTAAGCACAATGTCATCTCATCCTAGAGGTCCAATTGAGTGTTATGTATCAAATGACGTGGCATGTCAAGTCAAACAAAGAAGCCAATATGATCATGACATGATTCAAAATGACATAACATTCTCATCTCAATCAATGACCAATAAAAATGTGTCACTTGTACAAGTGATGTGTCCCAACAAACCAATCTTGCCATATCGCTTGAAAGGAAACCTATTCTAATCAATTTTCCTGCGTCATGTCAACTCTATATAGAGGTCCTCATAAGTAAGAAATCATACCAAAATTTCTACAAGAAGCAAGAGAAAGTTCATGGATCAAATGCTGCTGATTTCTATATAAGCTACAAGTTCAAGAGTTCAAGCATTCAAGGTCAGGAATAACTCAAGATCAAGACCGCCAGATTCAAGAGCAAGCTTAAAATCCCTTGAAGTCAAGTACAGGAATGAGTTAAAATCAAGTTCAAGTCCATATCAAGCTCATCAAATCCACAAATAATATTAAGACTACAAGATTCAAGATCAAACACCAAAATCCTTGAATTCAAGTACAAGTCAAGATCAAATCTGTCAAGTTAAACAAGATTCCTGATCAAACTCAAGAGACCTTGAATTTATATTTGAAAAGGAAAAACGGAGGATTCATAGAGTTTATAACACTCACATCTTGAAATAAAACACTATGATTGTTCTGATATCTTTTGTTTTTGATTATTCTTTTCTCGACGCAAATTTTACTATCCACAAATTCTGGCACACTCGGTGAGACAATCTCTACCTCTCATCTCAACTTTTAAAGCATCAAATAATATTGAAATGACTTTAAGAAGATTAACTCCTAATTAGCTTTCTCTAAGGCTCAAGGTCGTCTTAAGCACTAAGCTACTAAAGCCATTGCTCGGGGGCCCCAATTTTTTTTTTAAAAAAAGTATACATATTATTAACAAAAAATTATGTATATTTTTAAATTTAAAATATAAAATGTGTAAAAGCCAAAAAATAAAGAAAGAAAGAAATAGAAAGAAAAATGAAAAAAGAAACAACCGTTGGTATACATTTCTTCTCTTAGGAAATAGAACAATTTTTGGAATAACATCCTTAGGTAGGATATTGTGCTTCCTTAAATATCTCCTAATAATTACTAACTTGATTCTATATTATTATTTATCTTATGGTCATTCTTTTATTTTCTGTTTTATTATTTTATTCTCAATATTGAACTCTCTCCTACAAGAATTTTTTATTTATTGTTGTTTACAAGTTAAAAAAGAATTATTTTTTTGTGTTTCTTCAAAAATTCAAGAAGCGCAACGAGCAAGCACTATATTGAAGGAACTCAACACTATTTAATATTGTTATATCATCTTATCGAATTTGTGAATTAGGTTTTTATCATTCTAACTTTATTTTATATAGTTTTTATTGAAAATTTATCATTGTTGATATTCTTAGTTCGTAAGTGCATATATTCTTGTTTTAGTTATTATTAAAATTTATTCATTTTAAATATGTGTTACAAAAAGAGAGAAGAGAAAACTTGAAGAACTAAATAAATCTCAAAAAGGAGCCCTTGATAAATTTTTAACAAATAATAAAAACCTTGAATCAAAAAATAAGGGAGGATGTTCTCCAAGTGATCAAGTCACTAATAGAATTGAGTTAGATGATAATAATAATAAAATTCAAGAAGAAATCTAGAAGAATTTGTGAAAGATGTGGCGTATTTTCCGATAATAAAAAATCCCTAAATAATTTCGATAGTAGTAACTCCAAAAAGATATATGATCAAAGTCAATGGATAGTGTAAATACGAATAGATTATAAAACAATAATTAATGACTTTGCATCTAAAAAGACTAAAAAGTATATTTTAAATAAGAGTATATAAGATTTTTTTTTAAAAAAAAAATTGTTAGAGCCCCTCTCTAAAATTTGGCTTTTGGCCTCCAATCTTGTTGAATCGGCCCTGCTAAGGCTACTGACTCTAAGTTCTCTGCTGAAGTAGATGGAATTCTTGGTGTTACTTTTGGAAGGGTTGGAGCTATTGCAAGAAGAAAAGCCGACTTGAACCTTGTTCCTACATGACCTGATCAATTTGATCTGGCACTCGCCATCTATTTTCATTGTTCAAATCTTTGACAATACGAAAAAACTATTGTTCAACTCTTTGACAACATGAAAAAATCAAAAGCTCTGCTCTCCTTCTCTATCTATCCAAGGGATGGAAGGGCATAGGCCTTTAGTGTCCCTTCCAGTCAAGAATTGGGGTCTCACAATCACTAGCCAATATGCTTCTCTCTCATGCCTTTCTTTGTTCTTGGTTTGATATTTTGGTGTCCTAGGTGTAGAGGAACCACACCAATCTATCCCTATTGGGACAACAAACACTTCGAGTGTTATCCACATCAACTCCTCCTGATTTTGGATCTTCTACCCCTAAAGGAGCAAGGTCCTTTATAAATGCTTCAGAAGGAGGAAGTAGTATTTCTAAAAAGATCATGAATACTTTACCTCTACTTGAGGTCTCTACTTTGAAGAACTCTACTGCAAAGAAAGACTGTGACTTAACTAATGAGTCTTCTCTATATGCATCACATAATGTGAACCTTTGAAGATCAACTTTCGTGATAATCCATGCTACTCATCAATACCTACAACAATCATGCAAGCAATAACAATTGATGCTTCATCCATGGAGGAACAAGCAAATCTGGTAAAGATTATTGAAGGGTTGACCAAGCATGTGCAACACTAAAAATCTCGCATCGATAAGTTGATAGATAGAATGGATGGCTTGCTATATGGGGAATCTATCCATGCACCTAGCCGGAAGAGTATTAAGGCTCAAGAGATTGAAAATCATATTAACTAAGCACTGTCTATCAAGGAGATGGCAGTTTCTTCTGAAGGAATGATTCCACTTGATCAACTAAAGGAGTTCATTGAAGGAATCGTCAAAGATACGTATGAAATCTCCATCAAGTTTTCCCATATGTATGCAAGGGTTGCGATCCCCATGACATATAACTCGATAAGAGCGTGGTATTAGTGATATCATTCATTATGTTGCATGCAAAACCTGGCAAGTTATGCAACATCTACTTCACTTCCTGGTTCTTCCTAGATATATATCATTCATCATCCCTTGGTCTCGAAATGTATGCATATTAACCCTAGCTATTGATTTCATATTATCACCCCCTCCTGGGCTCAAATAACTAAGATGAAGGTTGATTTTCCTTCAAATTTCCATTATGATTACCTTTTTCTAATCACTACTTCCCTCATTGGAAAGTAATGAATACAAGCAAGTTCTCAATGCGTGCACTTATCAAGAAAGTCTTTTGGACAAAAATAATCATAATAAATGCAACAAAAATTCTAATAAACATCTAAGTTTGCCTACTTTCTTATAGTGTCATGAGACTACGTCGTACTTGCGAGAATCAATAGATAACTCATGTTTGTATAACTTACAAAAAAGAGATAATCAAACTTGAATCGTACGAACAAACAAATAAAGGATGTTTGATTAATCCGTAAAATGATAGTTTCCACCACAAATAAGTTGTGTGTTCTTCACAAACTGTCCAGCAATTCCATTTTATAATAATCAGTCATAAAAACCTAAGGAAATAATGTGAAATGAGGCATGCGTTCCACTCCCCCAAAAATGTGTTTTAAAAATACAACAAAATAGTTATTTATAGATTATTAACCCTAATACTAAACCAAATAGGAAAACACGCAAAGTTGGGTCGGATTGCACCACCACAACATCGTGGAGCCTTGCCGTGGTTGCCTTGTGGATTGCTTTGCTGGACGAACACCTTCACGAGTTGTGAAGGACACCACGACTCATGAGAGGTGTCCTGGTGTATCCCTGATCTTGAAACTATCTAGGACACACTTCATGTGCACTTCATGAGGCCTTTCATGCCTCGTGGTGTGCACCATGAGTCGTGCAAGAGCTCGTGGAATCCCTTTTAGCAATGTTTTTGGCTGCCTTTACCTAGCCTCTTTCATGAAAGCCTTCACAGTAAGCCTTCACATAAAACCATGAGACTCGTGGTGTGCTTTTTTGGTCCAAACTTCGTTGCCTCCATATTTTGTGATAAGTACACTGTCTAGGTCAATGGTATGTTTTATGTGTATTAATTTCAATCCAGTTCTCCGCAAGGCTAATCAATCATCACTCAAATAGCTACAAGCTTATGCGACATCTCATCACCGCAGCCTCAACAAAGCTATCCAACCTACAAATGTCATATTTAAGGCTCATCATTGGAAGTTGAAGTCCATTCATGAGTAACTCCTTCCAAGATCCAACAACACTTTAAGGCAAGTCTATTCGTCATCCGCTAGGTCATGAAATTCTCATTTTCCTACAAATCAACACAAAAAAATATCAAACTAACAAAACATGCTTAACTCACGATAATCTTATGTAATGAGCATCGTAAATGTTGTATTTTCACGACACATCACAGATCAAATCTCAAAGCAAAGTAAGAACAACAAAAGTTAAATTGACACTTGGATCGTGTAAAGTATACACATCATAGTCAAAGACTCGTAACACACCCATGACCACATCTGAATACTCTTCCATATCTTGTCTAGCCTGGAGTGCATACAACTTATAGTGGTGTTGGCCACCACCTCTCGACCTTAAAGCATCCTGTCATACCTTCCTGCCTTAAGTAGATTAGCCATTAGAATGACCCTTTCTTCCTTTGTTTGAGAGACTAGGTAATCAGAGATCTTATGCTATAATTTACCATATCCATAATAAGCACCCATACCAATTAAACACTTAAATCTATGGTTCCTTTTGCAGTTAAGACACTTAAGGGAGGTAGATCCACTAGCATTTCTACTTTGGGCCTTAGGATTAGAAACCCTATGATTGTCAAGTCCTTGGCCCGACACTTGTGAAGAACCTTGGCCATGAAATTCTTAACCTTGTTGGAAGCGGCCATTTTCACCATCAAATTTTTGTTAAGAAAAACCTCCTTCAAACTGAGCCCTTTTGGACTCCCTTATCTTCCTCTCTTTGAGCTTCTCTCCTTCTATTTGTTCAATGTAAGTCATGAGCTTAGATATGTCCATCTCCTTAATAAGTACTTAAATTCGACATTCTTTCACCACTAAGTCTGATACCTCTGAAATAAACTTGCTCATTCAGTCATGAGAATCGGTTACCAATGAATGAGCATACTTAGACAACTTCGTAAACTTGAGGTCATACTCACTCACACTCATATTCTTTTGCTTTAGATTGATAAATTCCAACATCTTCACATCTGATTGATGAATTCCAATATCTTCACCTCTCACAATGTAACGCCCGGTAAAATTATCGAAATACCCCAAGAGGAGGGATACACACACTACGCATCTTTCAATGCTCGTATGGCAAATCTGAGATCGGATTTGTGATCAGCACAAAAAATTGAGTGGGATAATAGTCTCGGTCGATTTTTAGAGCGACCAGATCAAAAGACAATTTTTCAACCAAAAAACCAAAATAGTGTCGGTGCGTGACGGAGGCGCGTCGCGCCTCTGTACGTACTTACACTTGTTTTTTCTTCAAAATTTTTTGATGGGATTGGGAAAACTTTTCGGAGAAAAATACACTGTATGCGACTAGTCTGCATCGCTGACTGGGTTATTTCGAAGCTGAAAGTTTTTTAAATTTTGTGAGGGGAATTCCAAAAAATTTCAAACCCTCCTAAACTCAATACATGATATAATTAGGTTATTTTGATATAAAAAGGGTCTAAAACCCCATTCTAAAGTCCTTTTCTAACAATCTAACAAGACTAGGGCTTGAGGAAAGAGGATAAGAGCTTGAGATTGAGGAATTCAACAGGAATCCTTGAAGTGATTGTTGAAAGCTTCATCCCAGGTATGTAAGGCTACCTAAAGTATTGGATTATGTTTGTAACGCCACATAAAATTACCAAAATACCCCTAGAGGAGGAGTATGCGGGTAGTGCATCTACCAATGCTCGTATGGAAAATCTAAGGCCAGATTTGTGATCAGCACGAAGAATTGAGTGAAAAATGGTCTCGGTTGATTTTTAGAGCAATCGGATCAAAAAATAATTTTTTGATCCGAAACAAAAGACAGTGTCGGTGCGCGACAAAGGCACGTCGCGCACATGTAGTAAAGGGACACTTATGTTTTTTCAAAATTCTTTTAAGGGATTGGAAAAACTTGTTCAGAAATTTTTTGAAGAAAAATACATTGGTGCACGGCCAGTCTGGGTCGTGGACCTGGTATTCCGACCTTGAAAAGTTCTAAATTTTGTGAGGGGCATTCCGGTTAATTCTCAACCCCTCCTAAACTCATGATATAATTAGGTCATTTTAAGCGTAAAAAGGGTTTTTTTAAACCCCATTCTAAGTCATTTTAAGTTCTTGAACAAGACTAGGGCTTGAGGAGAGAGGAGAAGAACGCATGATTGAAGAATTCAAGGGAGAATTCTTGAAGGTGATTATTGATAGCTTCATCCCAGGTATGTAAGGCTAAATTGAAAACATGAGTTTGCCCTCTCATTTGCCCCATAGATAGTCGTAGAGGAGTTGAGTGTCCATGAGTCCCCATACATGTTTCTCATAAATTATATCTAATTAAATCTAATTACATGTATTTCTGTATGTGATGATCATCATAAACTTATTTTCTTAAATTGGATATTTTCATGAGAAATTGCATAACCTTACATGTTAACTCTTGAAAGCATGCATGAATAAATTTAGGGGTTGAGTCTAGAGCCTTGACGTGAGATTGTTGATTGTGATTGTGGTAAGAGAATGATGATGAGTTGATAGAGATTGTTAGTCCTATGAGTCTCCATAAATGAACTCTAATGATAGTTTATTTGATTGTTCCCTAACGATTGCTCCAAGCCTTGAGCTATTGTTTGAGATTGATTGATAACAGGGTTAAAGTCCCTATGAATTTGATTGATGATAGGGTTAGAGTCCCTATGAGATACTGATTGATGACGGGGTTAAAGTCCCTATGAGATTGGTTGAGATAGAGATCTTATGAGCATTGAGTCTTGGGAGGAGTATCGAGCAACAAAAGAGTGAGAGTTAGTCCAACTCGAACTTAATAACTACATGGCCAGCGTAGGAGAGGATCAAACCATAAAATCGAAGATTGCGTAGTGTTTGTCTATCGTAGGGATACTCTTGTTGATTTGGTTGAGATAGAGATAATTGATTTTGATGTAATCCTTGGCATGGACTGGCTCCACGCCTGTTATGCCTCTATTGACTATAGAACCCGAACTTTCAAGTTTTAGTTCTCAAATGAGCCTATTATAGAATGGAGGGGAGATTCCGTTGCACCTAAGGGCAAATTTATTTCTTACCTTAGATCTAGAAGGTTAATCTCTAAAGGGTACATCTATCATTTCGTGCGAGTCAAGTTTGATGATACTAAGCCTCCTATTCTTGAGTCAGTCGCGATTATGAGTGAGTTTCCAGAAGTGTTTCCTGAGGATCTACCTGGAGTCCCTCCTGATAGGGAGATCAACTTTGGGATTGATGTTCTTTCCGATACCCAGCCTATCTCAATTCTACCCTATAGGATGGCCCCCGCTAAGTGAAGGAAGACTTAGATGGATACTTCAAGTCTACAGTATTTGGTAAGCTATACCTAGACATAGGTGAGGGGAACACCCCGAGATTTCAAATGAAGCTGATGTATCAGCTTCTTCGTCGGTGCATTAGTAGTGCGAATGATTTTTGGGTTAATTTTTGTGGCATGCCTGTTTGTTTTGGCATGAGAGAGTTTGCCATTGTTACCGAGTTGAACTATCATGTACCACCTCCTCCTCCCTCCCAATCCAAAAAGGTAAAAAAGAAATACAAAAGGATGTGTGATGCAATGAAGAAGAATCATTGCAAATCGAAAGAGATGCTTGACTTTTTGCAATCAAGTAAAGTCAAGAGGAGTATGAAGAAGTCTCTATGTTTGGTTTACTTTGTCCATGATATTTTTATGGGTAAAGATGTAGGGACTAATGCGATGGATTCTTGGTTCAAGCTAGCGGCCGATCGGGATGCATTTTTATTCTATCCTTGGGGTCGGAATAGCTATGAACTCACAATGCAGTATTTGAAGAAGGCGACGACATTCACCAGATAGTCGTCAAATCTATATGGTTTTCCATGGGCTTTTATGGTAAGTATTATTTGTTGTATTTTTGTTATAGTTTTTTATATTTATTTATTATGTTAATTGATAATATTTCATGGCATCTATTTATTTAGGCTTGGACTTTTGAAGTCATTCCTCACATCCGAAAAACATTCAAAGCGTTCAACGAGAAAGTATCTTATCCGAGACTTCTTCGATGGTTGGCAGTGCCAAATAGTGCTAAAGTCGAGGCGCACGAACTCTTTGATCCACCAGAGGATGAGGTAAGTGTTACAAAAGTTGTTGTCTTCTCACTTTATCAGTTGCTGTAATTTTGAAACATTTGTTGTCTTCTCATATTTTAGTATTTTTGTTGTTAATCTAATTTTATTTAATTTGTAGATTGTTTTGTCCATGGCTAATCCTGACTGAAAGTGAGAAGATGGACTTTTGGATAGGATTTGTGCCACTCGAGCAAAAAGAAGAAGATCCGAGGAATGTGAGGTTGGTGATAGATTTGGCTAGCGTAACGACCATCAAAAGGGATTTGCTTATTGATGTTGGTGCTGGTGATGGTGATGGTGATAGGGTTTGTGTTGATGTTATTGCTGGGGCAGGGGTAGGTGATGCTACTGGGGTAGGTGTAGATGTTGTTAGGGCAGTTGGTGCTGCTACTGGGGTAGCTGATGTTGGGGTAGGTGGTACTGAAACTGCTGCTGGGGTAGATGGTGTAGAAACTATTGTTGGGGAAGAAGCAACTGCTGGTTATAAAGGAGAATTTTCTCCTCTTGGTGGTGGTGATTCTGGAACTCCATTCACCGTTGGTAGATCTGGTCACTTGGGTGCTGGGACTTCTAAGGCACCTTATAGTACTTTTTGTTGTGAAACTTGGAATGAGAAGAGAGATAGGATGATGGAAATGATATTGTCATATAATGGGAGGATGAATTAGTTGATGGAAATGATGTTGTCATTTAAGGAAACCTTGAATACCGTGCTATCCAAAAGAGATGTCATCCCGTCATCAAGGGTAGTGTCACCTTATACTCCTATTCGAGAGCAAAGAAGGAGAAAACAAGTTTCTAAAGCACTCATGAGCGCAAGGAAAAGGATAACAAGTGTTAGGAAGGAGCTGCAGACAGCAGTGGTTAGAGAGGAGCAACAAGCAGCAGGTGCTGGGAAGAAGTAGCAACCAGCAGTATCTATGGAGGAGTAGTAGCTGATGTGATGATGTTATTTAATGGGTGTATTTAATGTTTGGATGATGGGTATTTTTAATGTTTGGGTGATAGTTGTTATTTGATGTTTGGATGATGGGTATTTTTTTGATGTTTGGATAATGGATATTTTGTTATTTTCTAGACTTTTGGGGGATGTTGATGATGGATAATTATTTTATGAACATATTATTTTCTTATTTTTCTAGCTATTTTGGAATGTTGTCGATAGATATTTTATGTTATTGAAATATCTCCTTTTATAGAAATATTCATTGTGAAAGAACCGAGCAAGTGACCTACTTGTTGGAACAGTGTTAATATTTGCTGTGAAAATGACTCAGCAAGCCAGCCTCCTACTTGGGCTATCCTTATATATGTTGTGAAATGACACAACAAGTGGCCTACTTGCTGGGACAGTATTAACATTTTCTGTGAAATGACTCAGAAAGCCAGCCTCTTGCTAGGGCTATCCTCATCTGTTGTGAAATGACACAGCAAGTGACCTACTTGCTAGGACAGTGTTAACATTTGCTGTGAAAATGACTCAGCAAGCCAGTCTCTTGTTGGGGCTATCCTCATATATGTTGTGAAATGACACAACAAAAAGTGACCTACTTGCTGGGACAGTCTTAACATTTGCTGTGAAAATGACTCAGCAAGCCAACAATTTGCTGGGACAATTGGACCATTTGCTGTGAATTTACTCAGCAAGTCAACTTATACTGAATAATTGTCAATATAAATGTCATATCTAGTGATAAATTGAATTGTGTTAGTCCAATTTTAGATTAAAAGCTAGATTTATTAGTGATCTTATACATTGATTATACAATCTATTGAGTAATTGCATATATAAGTGATGGTGATTAAGTAAATTGATTATTAGTTGATTGTGTCAATATGTTGTATAATATATGAGGTGGAGTTAGTCCAATGTCGGGTTAAATGCTAGATTCAGTAATGATTTAATACATTTAGATAGTACTTGCACAAGTAATACGATCATAGTTGTAGATCACACTTGTTTCAATTGATTTTTTCATTAATTAGTCCACTTGATCATGGTTATGGATGAATATAGTGATTTTAGTCCAATTCAACACTAGAAATAAGTAGATAGTAAAGATTTTGTTTGAATTTGTTAAAGCAAGTTGACTAGCTGTTGAACTAGTTGTAGCAATTGTTGTAAAATATTTTAGCAAGTTATTCAGTTGTTAAATTTTTTTAGCAATTGCTGAGAATTGTGTATCATTTCCTGTAAAGGTAGTAGCAATTGTTGTAAGTTATGTAGCAATTGTTGAATTTTTCTATAACAAGGTAGTTAGTTACTATAGCCAGTTGACTATAATTTGATGGTATCAATCATATCTAGTGATAAATTGAATTGTGTTAGTCCAATTTCATATTAAAAGCTAAATTCAGTAGTGATCTTATACGTTGAGACGGTAATTAGACAAATGATATGCAATTTATTGAGTAATTGCATATGTAAGTGATGGTGATTAGTGATGGTGATTAAATAGATTGATTATTAGTTGGTTGTGTCAATATATTTTACAATATATTAGTAGTGATCTTATATATTGAGGTGGAATCAGTAATGATCTTATACATTGTGATAACTTATACAAGTAATATGATCATGGTTGTAGATCACACTTATTTCAGTTCATTTTTTCATTAATTAGTCTATTTGATCATGGCTATGGATGAATATAGTGATTTTAGTCCAATTCAACACTAGAAATAAGTCGATGGTAAAGATTTTGTTTAAATTTATCATAGCAAGTTGGCAAGTTGTTGAACTAGTTGAAGCATTCGATGAAAAATGTATTCAAATAACAATATTCTAATAATATTAAATTAAAAAAATGTTAATTTTTACATAAAATTAATATGCAAAATGAAACAAGTTCAGAAACACCAAATAAAAGTGAGCAACAACAACAACAACAACATACCCAGTGAAATCCCACAAGTGGGGAAATAAAAGTGAGCATTCTTATGAAACATTTCGCTCCGAGCATGTAGTTTTCTTGTGTCCAACCCTTTTGCATATGAAACATTTGTTCTTTTTGCTTGGAAATAATTGTCAGATATTTGGTCGCCTCTTCTTTGCCTTTTTTTTCACCTTTCCCGGCACAACATGTGGAGGAAGTATTTCTCTTTTTAAAATTTCCCTAGGAACTTCCCGAAATTCTTCGAACGACACGGGTTTGATTTCCTCTATGTATGCAAAAATTTATATCTCTACCTTATAATATTGAGAAGAATACTCATAAATACCCTTCCATAATCTTTACCATATTGATAGCGGAGCGCCGCCATCGCATGCGAACAAGGTATTTTATCAAGATCAAACACTCTGCAAGTACAAGATTTGTAATGAATATCAACCATTGTCACTGCATCATGACCGGAGACAACATATCTATAATTGACAATTTGATGAACCAATAACTTGTTCCCTAAATTAATATTTTTTGCAATGATCTCCTCTATTGAAGGGACCAAGATGGTTGATGCATTGATGAATTCCATTCGTTTTTGGTGAAATTTGTCACCAAACTTCTTGTTTATTTTATCAAATAGAGAAGGAATGAAAAATTCTCTTTCAACAACAAAAAGTGCATTAATCGACTCAGAGATGTTTGATGTCATAATACTAAACCTATAAATGTGGCAGCAGATATTATAAAAATTGATAACTAATATTTTTTTAAAAATAGAAAATTCTGCAACAGATATTAAAGATATTGCAGCATTTGAGGCGACAGAATCTGTTTCAACTTCAGCGGCAGTTAATGGAACAAATGCAGCAGTTAATAACACATACCTATTTCCTGAAAAAAAACACCCTGCTCCATCTGTGAAATTCAATTTGTTCAAGATGTGTGACAGCCCCTGGAACCATATCTCTAATTCGATTGAAGTGGTCATTAAACTCACTTACGTTGTATGCTTTTGCGACCTTGTAAAAGTGAAAGATGATTCTTCCATTGTGAAAAATTGGTTCGAATATTTTCACCAAGGTGTCACATGCAACAACCATAATGAGCAGAAGGGTAGACAATTAAAACCATTTTTTAATTCTTGGATGTTAATCCGAAATTAAGCACAATTCCGGAGCATCATCTACAAAACTACTCATTTGCTCAAAAAAATACCGCTAAGAGGCATCACACTCGGAGTCAACAACACAAAATGCAATAGAAAAAATATGTTTCTCAGCATCCTGTGCAACAGCAAACAATAAAACTCCACCATACTTGCCTTTTAAAATATTCCACCGACGGCTATGACTTTTGTCATATGCCTAAAACTAAGAATCCAAGATCCTATGGCATAAAAAAACTTAAATTTACCATTTTCATCGAGCTCCAATGCCGTTTTGGTCCTCGGATTTACAGTGCTAAGCATATAACGATACGCGTCAAGCACTGCATATCCATGCTCGTGTGTTCCCCTTATCAAAGATTTTGCAATTTCACTTCCCTTCCAAAGTTTCCAATAACTGACCTTGCATCCCAATTTAACACGAAGTGACATTCTCATATCTCTTATGGATGGCCCTTTACCCTTGGGAAACTTATCTTTGAAGTATGCACCGATTACTTTGGTCGTAGCATGTGGATTGTGGCTCGTCAGATGCTGAGAATCACAAGTGTGAAACTTTTCATACTTTTTAATGTAAAATTTATCACAACTTTAAGCTTCACAGCTCTCAGCCACCACTTGCACTCAGGATGTACACACTTGACACAATATACAAGACGCGAGTTTATCACTTTTTTATTCTAAAGTCTTTCTTCAAACAAGTCATTTTCAACGCAATATCTAAATCTTGCTTATTCTTAAATGTCATACCATTATAAAAACCTATTTAATTATCTTGAACATGATTTGACTGTGTTGATTGTGTATTTGCTGGTGTGTTGCTAGCAAATTCTGGAGTCGGTGTTTGCTCACCTCCACTTGCTCTATCTGGAATGTCCGTAACCATCACATCACATTCATCATTCAAAAATTCTTGATTTTGAGGTGAATTTTGGTTCTCCACCATCCTTTCAACCATGTACACCCCTAGAATAGGTCTTCCTTCATCTTCAAAATAAATCCGTAAACTCACTTGATTTTTTATTCTAAATGGAGCCACTCTCTATTTTTCGCCGCAAGAATGCATGTAAGCGATGTCGATATCTTTCAACTCATAATTTAATTCACAGCTGGAAATAATTTGATTCACAAAATCCTCATACGTGATATCTCAATTCACAGTCATCGCTATCGTCTCAATCAATTCTTTGCTTTTCCAACACCAAATAAAACGATTGTTGGACTCAACTCATTCACCATGACAATCAACTTCTAATATTATTTTATCTCCCATTGATGATGTTAAAGGTACCTAAATAAATAATAATTAAAAGCGTAGCATGAGAAAACTGTACAGAAATACAACAACTGTTGTATTTAATTCAGCAGCTACTTCATCAGTTGAAACATCACATGCACTAAATACTATAGTACTTTCAGTAGTAATTGAAAACTGCTGCAAAAGTGGTGAATCAATTGCTAAAAAAATATTGTTTTTCTATTATTCTATATCGTTCAACAACTGTTGAATCTATTTCAGCATTTGCTGCAACGTCTCTGAAAATAGCTCAGCAGTAAAGAATTGCAACAATGGCGGAAACAACAATAAAAACACAAAATTCAAATAAATAACATCACATTCACTTTTATCAGTCATAATAATGATTAAAAGTTACCTTTCAAGTAATTTCCAAAGCTATATGAACAAATGCCCCCAAAATTGATTTCTTTTTCTTCCCAAATTTGAAGCTCCAATGTTGGGAAAGGGAAAATGGAGGAGGAACAGTGTTGGGAAATTTCTCAAATTGGGAAATTAGGATATTTTATTTAGTGGGTTGAAGTGTAAAGAAAAAAACTTGGGGACTTACATAAAATTGGTCAAATATTATTAACTCTTAATTATAAACTTGTTACCTACACCTAATTCTTAAAACTTGAGTCACTTTTTTAAAATTTTGAAACCTTTTTGTCACGCTTAATTCAATCACCCCAGCGTCTGTGAGGCATCATTTGGTTTGTATGTATATATGTAGTCTGTTTCCACTTGTTTGTTCAGTTTATCTTTAAAATATTGATTTTTGCTTATCTTCAGCCCTTAAACGCATCACTTGCAGTATCGGGTTACATGTTGGCTTACCTACTAATGGATTAAGGTACGTGGCATCATGACTCGAGAAATCGGGCTGTGACATCATCATTCATCATTTTAATTTTTGTTTTTCTTTTATCAAATTCAATATGATTAACATTGTAATATATTTGTATTGATTGGCGTAGAGTACACATGCAACGCACTTGTTCAAATTTTTCTTATCTATATATATATATATATATATATATATATATATATATATATATATATATATATATATATATATATATATTTATCATACATTTATTACACACGAATCATATATATTATAATCTTTTTTAAGTTCACATTTCTATGAACCATGATTTTTCTTCAAAATACAAACTTTATGATATTATGACATGACTTAGATTTATGAAGCATGTTGTATAAAACTTATAATTTTTGCGACCTAATACACATAAATCGAAGTATAATTTATGGGCTCTTGAACCAACTACGATTCGTGGAGGTATTTAGGGTGAACATGATCATGATCATGCTCAGTGTTATGCTTTATTGGGCATGCCAGGCCAGTCGTAGAGGCTTCGTATACGACCATGATAGGTATTATTTCTAGTTTGTCATGGGTGAGCTACGATATTATTAGATCCAGGTTCCACTTATGCTCATACTCTGCTTTGGATTTGGACTTATTCTGTGATTCACTTGCTTTACTATACATGTTTTTACTCCTGTGATTGTGGATTGAGTCTATAGGTCTTGTTTGGTAGGATTCGTTGGTGATTCTTGATATGGTGGACTTAATGGATTTGGCTGATGCAAAAGAAATAATTTGTTAAAATTAAGAAACATAGAGATCAGCTCATATAAGTAAATCTAAAGTTGTTAGTTCTTTTGTTTTCTTTCATTGTTAAAAGTAAGAAACTTAGAGATCTAGCTCATGTTGCTACTGCATAAATGAGAAAACTTGATGAATTTGCAGTATCTGTGCATACTACTGTGACCTGCCCCTCCCCAATAACTCATTTCTCCTGAGTTGTAAATGATAACATAAATCTAGGGAGAGTTATCGATTTCGGGTTCATTTCATCCAACAGTTTTAGAGAGACAAGATAGCACAGATTGAGTTTCGAATTCCTTAAAAGTTGGCAAAGCTAGTACATGGGTGTCATATAATAAGATCAATGCAAAGGTTCAAATGAGGCATGTGCTTTCTAAAGTCACTCATCCCTTCAATCCAAAACAATTCAATAGACAAACAGAAACTACACGATGTGAGTTTTAATACCTTGAATTACTTGTGCTTCTACTTTTTTCCCCTTACATTTGAAACCAAATCCTTTAAGAACTTTGCTGATTTCGTGATTGGTGAATTCACTGCCATCAAGTTATACAAAACATTCTCAACTTCAACAATGGATGGCCTTGTTTTAAATCCTGAAACCACCTTCAACTCTCCATCTTCTTCAACAAACACATACCATTTCTCACCACTCAAAATACCATCTTTAACACATTTAAACATCACCCCTTTTCTATTACTCAATATCCCTCTAACCTCCAATCCCATAAATGAATACACAACCTCAAATGAACTCACAAATCCACTCACCTCACCAAAACTACCCTCTTCATCAAAACCCCACGTAGGATTGAAAATCACCACAGGCTTTGGGTACAATGTATCAGCAATTTCCTTCATTACAGTCAATCTTGAAGCCTCCGGAGCCATAAACACAATCACATCTGCAGAATTTTCAATTCTTGATGAAATATCTAAATTTTCAATGATGGGGTTTGAGGATTTCTTCTCCTCAAAGGCTGCTTGTGCAGCTTGGGTTAAGCTCTGGTTAGGCCATAAAAGAAGAATCTTGACTTTTGGGCCTTTCTTTTTGATGGGCATGCCTCCAAATATATCAAGAGCAAGTTGGGAAAGTGCAGATGGGGAGTCATCAACAACTGGAATTTCAACACGAAATCTTGGTTGTTTGAGCTTCTTGATTCTCCCAATGAGTTTGGGATTGTTAAGGGGTTTCTCTAAAGTAGTTGAAAGAGAGAATTTTGCTTGAGAAATGGCATCTTCTTTGGTTGCAGGTGGGGTTGGAGAAGAAAGTGAACATTGAAGGGGTGAAAATTCTGACTTGGGTTTTGTGAAGAAAACAGAGCGATAAAGATGGTTAAATTGTTGTTTTGATCCTAAAGAGCTTAAGGAACTTGTTCTAGGCAGTTTGCTCAGCTTGAAATGGAATGAAGAATGGAATTTTACAAGATTGGAAGACATTTGAAGTTAATTCTTGTCAATGGAGATAGATTTTTGGAAAGAAAATACCTACAATTTTGGGAACCTCTGTTCATCTGGATAAGGCTGTATAGAAGTTTTAGGAGGTTCACAAAAATAATATTATAAGAGTTGTTTGCGAGTATTTTTAGTAAAAATAGTTGATATGTTAGTAGTATAATTTTTTTCTATGTATAACTAATATTTACGGACTATAGTATATTAAAGTATGTATTACTAATATAATAATGAGTTTTTAGATATTAATAATGCAATTGTTTAGAGTATGGATTAGTATGATTAAAGACTCAATTATCCTCAAATTTTTTTTAACATTTTCTTTACCATAATTGTGGGGGTTATCTTTATAAATAATTTTTTATGCAATGCATGTTATTTTTAATGCATTAAACTAAATAATGTATAAAGATATTCTATATATAATTAATGTAAATATAACTAAAACATGCATTACTTATGAGTATAATTTTATAATGCATGTATTAGTTATACTTATATTAATTATACATAGAATATTTTTATACATTATTTGGTTTAATGCATTAAAAATAGCATATTGCATAAAAATTTTATTTATAAAGATAACCCTCACAATTATGGTAGAGAAAATATTTTTAAAAAAATTTTGAGTGACAATTGAACCATTTATGCTTGCCCAATAATTTTACCTTTTTCCTCTAATATTTGTTTATAATTTCTATATTATTTTGCTTCATACTTTTTTTTTTCTTCCATTTTTTTTTTAATTTTGCTCTTCTTTTTCAAACTTTTTTCCCCTTCTTATTTTCTTCTTTTTCTTGCTCAATCTTTCTTTCTTTTTTCTTCTAAATTATTTTCTCCTTCTTTTATTTCTTCTTTATATATTATTTATGATAAAAAAAAAAGTAGCCATTACTTATTATAAATATAACTAAAAAATATCTCAAATTTCATGTGTTTTATCAAAATTATATATTTTTAAAATAACGTAAACATATAAATTAACTTATATAATCAATTTATATTAAAGTTCGTAAATTAAAATAAACTAATGCTAATTTAATTTAAAAATAAAAACTTAGAGTAATAATCATCATTTTATAATGTGTAACTACTTATTTTTAAAAAGTACTTTAAGTGTTTTTAAAAAGTTTTTTTCAATCAATCCAAACGGGTTCTAAGTCACAATAAATAACAACTTAAAATATCAAAAAACTATATTAAAACTTAATTAACTCTATAAATCCTATCTATATCAAATAAATAGAGACATATATATATATATAATTACTATATAGAAGTGTGAACGGTAGGACGACCAAGGTAAAAATATTGTTTCACACTAACAAAAATTTATCAAGAAATATAGCAAAAAGGATATATTATGCATGATATTATATTTCTTCTTTGCTTTGCATGCCGGCATACTTAGTATATTTAAACGTACTAATGCATACTCTATGCTTGCTTTATATCACAATGTAGGTACAGGTGATCCTATTATCCATCCTTGTGGCTAGATCCAAGCTTTTAGACGATCCAGATTGGGTGAGTCTTCATGCTTCGGAGACAATACCTTCTATCTTTATCTTCATGCTATACTTATGTATTTGAGACTGTCTTTTCTTTTTTTGAGGGTGAGCCAGGACCTATCTGAGTCCCCATCCTATGTCATGAGTTAGAAGCATTTGTTAGACCTAGGTATTTGATTCAGTTTCAGATTTGTATATTCTATTGTCATGCTCATCTTCTACGTTATGAGCTATATTAGGTAATGCTTCCACTTATGTTATTAATTCTTCTATTATTTACCTTGAATGCTTGTTATATGCTAAGGGTTAGTTTGAGATTCCTTTGGGAATCTCATTTACGGTGTTATGACTAGGCCCTAGGCTTGGATCGTGACAGAAAATGACTATGTTATGAGGGTGATAATATACAATTATTGGATGTTCATCATAAAAAGAATGAGTTGATTAGTATGTGATGTGAATGATGTTGTGCCACTTGATAACAAAACTCCTACTATGGCTTCATGAAGTGGATGTATAGCAAGAAGGGTTATAATACAACTGCTACAGTTGTATGTATGTTCACTTGTTTAGAATGATGGGTTGTGTTACTTTTGTTACTGATCTAGTTTGTAAAAAGGTGCATATCACTTGGTTGGAGACAAAACTAATTTGATAATCTTTACAGTTATTCAATGAGAAGAAAAGTGTGGGCTATTCGAGTAGGATATTCTCGATAGATATAATGTGTTCTAGTGATGGATCTAGTGGGCCTTCTTAATATGGTACTAGTAATATATGAGAATGGAAACATCGGTTGTCAAGTGTGGATATTAACTACTAAGGAGTTATCAATTGTTTCATCTAGTCAGGTAATGAAGTTTGTTGTTACAGTTGCAATTGAGGAACCAATGGATTGTTTCTACGGACTCGAGTTTAATATAGATTATAAGAAAAGTCACAGTGGTGGATCGTAGTATGATAGTAATCTGTGAACTTTATTTCAGAGATCTATTTGGGTGAAATGTATAGAGATGGGAGCGGAAATGATTAAAACGTCGTGAGTTTTTTTATATAACTTTTTTTAACAAAAAAACGTGTCAATAAATCAAGGGAAAAAAAAAGAATTAGATTAGGATATCTTTAATTTGCCATTTGATTATAATGTAGCCGCAATAAATAATATTTATAAAGTGTAGCTATTTTTAATAAATAAGTTGAAAACTTTGATTAGTCACATAATTTTTCCTTTTTATAATCCAAATAGCTTGAGATCGAATTCTACAACAAATATACTGAGAAAAACATTATTTATGATGATTGGTTTACTTTACTTTCTATATATTATAGATCCTATTCCATAAATTTTGTCAAGAAATTTTGGTGTATGTACTGCAATATTTAACGTAAGATTTAGATGTTATCTTCTCATGAGCAATGATCTCTTGAACGTTTAGTATTTTCCAACAGTTTAAATGTACTTTCCATCAACTCATCTTTTTAAATAAATTGAACTGATACATATTATTGATCATTCCAAGTCAAGTAAAGCCAATATACCTTATGTTCTGGAAAATTAATTGGACCAATAATTCACTTTTCCAAGTTAAATTACAGCAACATTTTGAGCATTCTATGAACTTCTCTATCAACCCTAGCAAAGATATTTAGTTACTTGTAATAAAAACAATAAAAAACATAGAATTGGGATGTATCATAAAAATTTATCTTTATGTAATAGGACAATTTCAAGAACCAGATGACAATTATTAAGCTTAGCCATCACATAGAAAAACATGTATTTCTACCTCAAAGTTGCTCATACAATGAAGCAATTCTTACTTTTGAATAGAGGGTAAGAAGCCATGATGTATACAATTACTAATTGTATCTCGTATGATATCGTTGATATCATACTTGAAAGAAAATCCCAGAACTTTCAATTTCTTTGAAGAAATCTGCGAGGGGATTACTAAATCATGTCCTCCGCCATCTAGCCTGTAACAAGGAGAATAAGACTGTTACTTCCATGTAAATCATCCATGTTAACTGTAAATTTTTAAGTAGAAATGAATTGATAACCTCTGTAAAGCAGGGCAAGGGTACTCCTTTTTAAGGTGATCGATAACTTTAGGCATTGCCCAACTCGAAGCACAACATATATACTGTCCTTCTGCTTTAATATTCTCCATGAGAAATATATGGGCGCGACATATATCATCAATATGAGCTAATGCTATTGATCCCATTCTTGCGTTCACAGCAGTGAGTATAGTTAATAGTTCAGAATCACCTGTGTGAAAGACTTGTTTTTATGTGCATCTATTTGATGAAAGTGAAAATAAGCCAATTGTAAAAGTTATAAATGCCGAGATTGATTCAAGATTGAAGTTTGTTATATGCATTTCTTAACAAATTACATTCAGACGGAAGTTACTGAGTTCTGCCAAACCTGTTATTGGTGACAAGAGAACTCGAATGCTTGATGGAACTGTAGGGGTGAGGAATGGACCAGCTACAGTTGGTGTTATAGTTGAAACCAAATCCATGCCATTTTCTTTTGCAAATTGAAATGCTGCATCCTCTGACAAAACCTTTTGAAGTACATAAACCTACGAAGGTGCATTATAAATTATCTAAGTGCATACAGTAACATGATAAAATAATGTAAAAATGATAGTAGTACTCTTGAGTTATGTTGCTCGAACTCTATGTCACACCAGGATCTAACACATAGTCATTGACATTTTTTAAGAGTCCGAGCAACATAACTCTTGAGCATAGGAAAGAAGAATTACCCAACCACTTGGTTTTGTGTGTTTAACATGTTGGACATGTATCCTGCAAGATTCATCCACAAGAGGTCGCCATTTCCCATAGCTGTCTCTGGCAGTGACTGTACTGATTGATGATGTAAAAACAACTTTCTTTACAGAATTGGATTTTAAGCAGGATTTGAGAACATTCAAGGTCCCCTGGACTGCAGGCTCTATCATATTTTCTTCAACATAGCTGTCTTCAAGTTAAAATGAGCCAAGATTTACTTTCTTTAATTAAAAAAAAGGGTCAAATTGTCCTTGTACCATTTGAAAATCGAACCGTTTTGCCTTGTCTTTGCCTCTAAATTACTATTACCGCGATGTTATGTGTGCTCTAATCTTTTGAATAAGTCAAATGAATAGCAAAATGATAGAATTTCAAGTAGCAAATTTGGAGCTTAACGATTCAGATAAGCATATTTACCAACATTTTCTGCGGCTTGTGGCCAGAATTCCATGGGCGCAGCAACATGGAATAGGCCAATGCAACCTCTCACTGCTTCATCAAAGCTCCCTTCTTCTCTCAAATCAGCTTTGAACAATTTTAGCCTGTACTCACTGCCCTCAGCCAACTTCAATAGATGTGATGCCTTCTCTGTTAAGGTCAAGGCTGAGGTTTAGTGTATCCAGGGATGTATATTTGCTCAATCAGGTTTGGAGCCTTATGTTTGGGAAATTGTAGGGAGGTTTATAAGAATTAATAACAAATTTGAAATGTTCAAAGAAAAGTTAATCATACTAACTTCAAACACTCATATTTGCTAGTGTATAGATCTATGAGTTAATATGTATCAAATTAAAGTCCTTGAATTCTAGTTTCCAACACTTGAAATTCGACACTCCTACAAGATGTTATATGAGTAACTTATTGAAGGCTATCTTATTAGAATATATATATATAATAGACGAAGACAAGAACTCAAATCAAAGCCAAAGCACCCAAACTAGGAGTTGGTCCTTCAGTGTTGTATGGACCGCGTAACGGTGAACAAAGAGCCTTGGCAGCAAATTTGATTAGGTCACCAAGGGAGAGAGAAGAAAAGTTATCCCATCATAAGTAATTATATCAGAGTTATTAATTAAAGGGAAAAGGCTCAAATATGTCATCGGGCTCATCTATGCCATCCTTCAAAAGTTTGGCTCTATGATATTATCATTTGGGAAAGGGCATATTTATGCCATTATTTTTTAACTCCGATTTCGCAAAACCACTCAAACGACTTTTAGATTATTTTATTCGGAGAGGCTATTATACCTTATAACCAATATCAAACGACTCCTTATAATTAAACCAAAAAGTTCAGTAATTTCTGTCTTAATATATATGGAATCTTTCGGATTTCGAGATTCAAATAAGTATTTTTTTTACTTTAATTTTTTCATATATATTTTTTTAAATATATTGAATTATCAATTATTATTACTTATAGTACTTTTTACGTAATTTTCAAATGTGTAAATTTTATTTAAAAAAAAACTTAAAGGTTTTCATGTTGAATTCAGTCAAAATTAAATTATTTGACTTTCAAAATACGAATGATATCACATGAATATATTGTGTATATAATTGTGAATATCTTGTTTGTGTGTGTATATATATATCGTCTATTTTATATATTTTGTGAATATATGGTATATATTAAATGTATATCGTGCATATATATTATTTTCTTGTGTATCTTGATTCCAATATCATGTGATTAATGTTAAAACTACATTATATATTTCAAATTTCAACAAAATTTATAATTGTTACAATTATTTCAAAATTGAATTGGTAAAACTACATGATTAGAACTCAAATTTCAGTTTCAAATTTCAAACTTCAAATTGATAACACAATACTACAAATCTTTTTAATATTTTAATTCATTTAATTCCAGGAAGATGAAAGCTGAAAGCTGAAATTTCAAAGTTGAAAAGATAATAATAGGCAAGAACTAATTAGAAATTATGGATAATTAGAAAAATAATTGTGTGAAAACTAAAATTTGAACTTTCAATTTTTAACTTTCAAATTTTTGAAATCCACAACATTATAATTATTTCAAAATTAAATTGATAACAATACACTACATCGATTAACACTAACACTCAACTTACAAATTTCAAATTCCAAATTTAATAAATTGGAGAAGATTTAAAACTTCTAATAAATAAAATAAAATTCCGACCTGACCCACAAACTCGATCCATTTAGGCCCATGACCTAGAACCCATCCTGACCCAATAGCCCAATGCCTAAACTTTGGCGGGTCATGGATTGGATCGAGCAACCAACCCTTGATCCCAAATTTGGCCCAAGATTGGTCCATTTAGGAGTACCTTAGACCGGTTCGAAATTGGTACCCGTTCATAAAATATGTTAACTTACACAAATCATATAATGTTAAGAGTTAATTACATTCTATCTATATCCTTCTTCAGTTTACAAAAATCTCTTCATAATATGCCCATCCAGATACATCTTGGGCAATCCGGACACATGATTAGGGATAAATCAATGAACTAATCAATTGAGCTAAAAAAGGAACTTAAATGTAAAATTTAATTTTCAGTTCCACGAATCTCGCTAGTATTATTGATATCGATCTCTCCCTTCCTAACAGCTTCTCACAATTCAAAATTCAAATTTTTTTCTCCCCAATTTATCTCAAAATTCAAAGCAGATTCAATTCATAGCTGATACATAATAAATGTATTGATTTTATTGCGACATTCAAAAATTTAGGAAAACAAGGTGAGTTATAGATGATACAAAAGTGTGTGAAATAGTTGTTGAACAATCAATTTCTTTTGTGGATCTCAAAGTCGTCACTTAGTTGAAGTGGAGATAAATAAGATGAGGAAAAATTTGATATATCATAGAAAGTAATTTATCTCCAATGATAATTAGGAACGATATGAGAGTAAGACTGTACATAGAAATTAAAAAAAAATGAGCCTGAATTTGCAATGTATTCATTATATATTAATACATCTGATAAGATTAACAAAGAGATTACAATGTTTCGATGCTTCATCCTCCGAAATTATTTTGCTTTTTGTGTCTGATACAAAGATATATTGTATCATCGATACAATATCACGATACACTATCGTTTTATGAAAAAACATAGTGAATTTATTGTAGTGATATAAAGACTATTTATATGTAATAATAATTGGTATATATAAAATGATAATTGTGTGAATAAATGTAGCATATTTTTTATGCATGATACATTATTGATTTGTAACATATCTGGTAAATTTAGTAATACATTGGCCATTTAGAATTGTAAGTTAAATATTAAAGTACATGTTAAATATTATATATCTAGTAAATTGTGAATGAAGATGCATATTATAAATGTATGTGATATATAATTAATTTTGTATCATATACCTAATATTAATGTATCTGTTGCACCATATTGTTAGCTATGGCCTTGTAATTGAATACTAAAATTGTGGGAATGAAAATAGGAAGAAATTGGAGGAATAGAAAAAGGGAGAGGGAGAAGTGGGTTTTGAGGAGAGAGAAGGAATGTATCCGATGAAATTAAAATTCGGGATAAAAGAAGGATTTTTTAAATATTTTAAAATAATAAATAAAGATATACAGATATGTAATTTTTTTTATTATAATTTAATGGGCAAGATTGGTTGAATCGATCAACATAATAGACTTAGATAAATTTAAATTTAGAATATTTAAAAATTATTTTAATTTAAAATACTTTAAATAAGCTAATTCATGTATGTTCTAAAAATTGAATTTTAAACATGTTTAACATGGCAATGCTTCTAGATGTTCAGGTGGAGTGGTAAGAATTTAATGCCACGTGTTGTTTACCTAGAGCCATCTTGCACCCTACATACTAGAAAATTCATAGGTCCCAATAATGTCTCATTTTAAATTGATATATTTTTTTAAGATTTATAATCCTAAATTAAAGACGGGAAAAAATTGTACCCTAATTCCATGGTTTTAAATATGTTATGTGTAAAATTGTTAAAATAAATAATTTTTTTAAACGAAATTAAAAAAAAAAAAAAACTAACAAATTCAAACGAATGAACTATTAATATTCTTTCTATATTTTCTTTGTTGATTCAATTTGAATGAAATCCTACTATAAGTGGATCACGAGTTTTGAGCCTTAGAACTATAGAGAGTCAAATAAGAAGAGTTGAGATTAGCAAATCAAATGAAAAATAAAGGAAGTAGAAGTTAAAATAAAATGTCTATACTTACAATATATTTTAAGATTATTGGAGATGAATTGGACGAGGTGTATGAAATAAGAAAGTTATTTTTCTGTTAAATTTTTTCTTTAACTCTTTAATTAATTATTTTCGATTCACTAGATCTTTACCTCTAAAAATGAGATAAACCCCTAACTTATATAGTAGGTCATAAACTATGCGTTTGTTCCAAAACTTAAAAATTTAAATCATGGACGCTATCAACATGAAGTTACGCCAAATTGTTTGGGATAGAGACGAAATTTATAAGTTCAAAGTTCTAATTCTTTTAAGTTATTGGATTTTAAATTTATAATTTGCACATATTTCATAATTTTTTTACTGAAGTTTAAACAAAATTACGAGATTCAGGCAAGGCATTAGTTTAGTAAGAAAGAAGGGATAAAGAAATGAACCAGGATGGCGGACAGCAGCATGGACGTTGTAACCCATTTGAAGAAGAGATTTAATGAGCCATGACCCTATGAAGCCTGTCCCTCCTGTGACACAGTAACTCTTCAACTTTTCCTCCATGCCTAAAATTCCTTCTTGCACTATTAGACAAAGCACTATTCTTGGCTTGATTTCAAGAGAGAAGTGGTTAAATAGTAAGCATTAAAGTATGGTTGAAAAAACAAACAAAAGTGGGGATGACATCTTTTGTAACAAGTGATTCCTCCTTCCTTGTCTTTATATGCATTTTCTATTTATTCAGGAGATAAACAAACATTATTTGTCTGGCCATTCTTGGAAAGCCCCCATTAACACTGCACCATCTCTCTCCTTTCATATTTTATCAAAAGTGCTACTCCCACCCGCTTATTTTATAATATGTTTTTTGTATATAAAGTTGAATAAATAGATAAACACGTTCTATATGGCATTTCATGTGAATTGTGCCATGTAGGATGTATGCGTTCACTTGTTCAAATTTATATAAATTTAAATTTTTACTCAAAATTGGAGAATGTAGATACTAATTGGGCTTAACTCATAAACAGACACCTAAACTTGTCCTCATTTTTCACTTTAGACACCTAAACTAAGACAAGTTCCTAATAGACACCTCAACTGCTCAGATTTGATCTCATTAAACACTTTTATCCTACTTGGCAGTCCTTTTTCATGTTAATTGTACTTTTTTTTACTTTTCAGGCAAAAATAAATAGTTGCGGTCCAGGAATTTTTTTTTTCCATAAAAGTAGGTTCTCAAAATTCTCAATTAACCATGTGCCAAAAAATTTTGAGAATTTTTTTTTTTCGCACATGGGGTTAACTGAGAATTTTGAGAACCTACTTTTATGAAAAAAAATTTTTGGACCGTAACTATTTATTTTTGACTGAAAAATAAAAAAAAGGACTATGGAGATCGCCAAGTAGGATAAAAGTGTTTAATGGGATCAAATCTTATCAGTTGAACTTGTGTTAGTTTAGGTGTAAGTGAAAAATGAGGACAAGTTTAAGTGTCTATTTATGAGTTAAGTCTACTAATTGAGGCCAAATTTAAAAGTACTTTTACGTATTATGTCAATTTATATTGATATACTCAAATTATAATTTGTTCTAATTGATGATATTAGATATTTTTTATTCACAAGTGTTCATTATATTAATCATGTAATATATGTCTTCTTATTTAATTATATACATTAACAAAATAATTTTTAATGAAATATGGATATTCTAGATATTTTAACTACATATATCAGTCTATTACATAAATATGTTGATCATATACAATATAGATGATTCAAGTTTAAAAAATTATCAATATATTTATAATTTGTGATTTCTTGTCGTGATAATTTTATATATCATAAGAACGTGTTATCATAGATGAAACAAAAACTTAAAATTAAACTATTATTAAATAAAAAAAAAAGTGTCATTTAATGAGAAAATACCATATCAAATGTGACAAATGTACTAGTAATAATTATCAGCCTTTGCGCTATACAAGAAAAAAAGAAATTTCTAATGTGGATATGCAGTCCAATAATAACCCAGTTGAAGGATTGCCCTACACCTTGCCAAGGTATAAACTTGTCTTTCTAATGTGGATCCACTAATTGAGCCTCAAAGGGCTAAAGATGTAACCTCAGCTAGTGGATGACCCTTATCCTATGGTGGCAAACTAATTATGATACTTGAATTATCTAGAACCTTTGTCCATTTGGTGCTGAATAATTCTCCTAAAACTATATTATTATTTGCTCATGATATATCATGAAAATTATAACTGAAATCATATTGTAAGTTTCTGCTAAATCTGTACTGATAATTAGACTATGCTCACTACTATCTGAAATATACTGATATTCTCATGATAAAATACAATTTTTTTGAAAATAATATATAATCTTGATGAAAAGTTGTAAACTTTCATACTGCATATTTCAAGTGACTAAATTTTCTTTGAAACATAACTTAAATTAGTATTAAGAAATTTCATGAAAATCCACTTTTTTAAACTCTTTCTTGAAATATTACACATGAAATATTTTCTTGATATTTTTGAATTTACTTCATCATGAAAATAATGCATATGAAATATGACAAGGTTTACAAATAAATTTGGCAAAATAGGAAAATTTTTTTATAAAATTTAAAGAAGATTGTAGGTTGTCGGAACGTCCCCACGAGTACTACGAAATCACCCAAAAAATCATCAAATTTGGCCCAAAAAAAGCTCTCAAAAGCTCAAAATAACATAGTTCGGTAATGGCTTTGGCTGCGAGGGCCGAAATTTATGTTCCTGGTGTCGCAAAAGAGGCTCGAAGGTCTCTTAAGTGACACTCGCCCAAAGGGGGACCATCCCTAAAACGATGGTTGGGAGTGGAGGGCACGTTGCTAAAGCGGGATCCTTTGGATGCTACGTGACCTTCGCTTAGGTGACCAAGGGTTGCAAAAGCGAAGGCACCAAAAGCTGTGTTGAACTTAGGCAAAAAAAAGAATTCCCCGACAGGGGTTCGTAATTTATTTAGAACCCCATCAATACAAATGATATATGCTACCCAGCTGGAAACGAACATTTCTGACACGACAAAATTGATGAATTTTTGAACGGATGTTGATTCAGTGAAATGTGACCAAAGTTAACATTTTCAAAAGTTCAACTCTTAAAACAAAAAAAAGTGACCAACAACTCATTCCGGACACCTTGTGAATCGAATCAAGGATCATTCTAGACCAAATTCGATGTTCCAAAGCTAATCATGCTGGGAGAATTTTCGTCCAAGTGTGTTTGCTCAAAATGTTGACTGAAGTCAAACTAGGCCAAACTTTGAGTTAAAATGACTTTTTGCACAAAGACAAAATAAAAACCTCGAAACCCAAACCAACCTTCCTCCTGGACCAACACTAATCTTTCAGAGCTGATGGAACTATTGAAATTTCTAGATTGAGTCAAATGATGTACATTAGTCTATTTTGAAAACCGTCTATATCTTTTGTGTTATCTTGAGTTACTTGCTTTATTGATTGTGATATTCTAAAGCCCATATATGTATTTCTTTGATTCTATTAAGTCTTTTGCTAATTGAACAAGCGATGAAACTTTAAAAGATTGATTCTTTACTCCACTAAATCAGTAAGGGGTGTTCTACTGGCTATAGCATTAATTGATTGACACAGACCTTATTGCTTGGGCTATTCTAACAACCATGGTTGTTGTTATTGTAAGAATACGTGGGAGGGGAAGAAAGAAGTACATTGAAGGTGAAGAATTAGGAGAAAAAGTGGGTTCACTAACATTTAGTATTTAACATTTGGTGATAATCTTTTTATTTAGTAAGATTTAGTAATCTTTTACTAAATTGTGCTTCTATCTTTTTTTTTTCCTCATTTAGTGATAATTTTTTTATTTAGTGATCTTTCAATAAATTGCGTTTTCACCTTTTTCTTCTCCTTTTCCTAGTGTTTATAAAAAAGCATACAGAATATATGTAAAACATATGAAAATAAATAGATAAACAAGTGAAGGAAAACTTTTCTATATTCGTATCTCTCATACTATTCTTGTTTTAGCTCTTATTTGGTGATACTAATTTTATTATTTGGTTTTCATCTCATATTTAAATAAATGTCTGAAGGATAATTTTTATTTAAGTAAATGAATATTAGTATTTTTTTTTTTTTGTTTGCTTGTGTGGGACCAAAAAAAAGAGTAGATGAACGCGTATAATAAGTATATCCCACGAGCGTCGACCAAAGTTGACACGAGTTGTTGGTCAGCTTTGGTATCGTCGTCACTGCTGTTCTAACAATAAACACCTTCCTTCTCTTCTTCCCTGCTTCTTATATATATTTGCAACCTATCTGCTCATTTCTTATTTCTCTGCCTTCAAATTAATTATAATTTCTCCACTTTCAACTTGAAGACGACTCCTCCAACAGATTATATCAGGTATTTTTTAATTTTTTTAATCTAAATCTTGATTCTTATAGATTTTGATTTAGTTAAGAAAGTGATATCTTCTTTGTTTTTTTCCGTCGGCAAATGAAAACCAAAGGGGAACGAGAAATTCAAAGTTGATTTGGTTTTTGAATTTTGTGATATATGGAGTCGAATTGGTACTTTTTCTTCATGACAAAAAGAAAAAGAGAACAAATTTTTTTCCAAGTGAACTTTGGTTGAGATTCCTCACTTTCTTCTGTTGTAATTAAATAGATTTACATAGCAATTTTTGGTATGTGCATCTGGGAAGTGGCTATGGTAATTAGATTTTTTTTTTTAACCTTTCTATTTGAAAAGCTTGTTTAGAATGGAAACTGAAAGGAAATTGCTCATATATTTTTAATGAATAGAATTGGGGGTAGGGTTAGGGGAAACCGGAGGGGATTACAAGGTGTGAATATAAACCGTCACCAACAAGGTGAAAATTCAGATAGGAAACTAAGCTGCTAAGATTCTCCGGGAAATGGCACATCATATGTTTTTACAGGTCATTACCCTTGCTTCATATCTGTGGAGCAAGGTTTTCCTTTTCAAAAATCAAGAATGATTCTAATTTGGCAAACATTTATAGTACATTATTAACTCCTAACAACCTGCAACACCTGTCATAGTTGTGCTTCGCTACGTACTTGTTCTTGTCTATCCATTTGCCTCAAAAGTAGAAAGTTTGAGTGTCTTGTGATAGAGGGTTGAACAATTGATTATAGTTGATCTATGTATTTTCTACAGGTGGATTTCAGTGCAGCAGATATTAAGTGATAGTGAGAAAGAGTTTGTGCGTAGAGCAGTTAATGGTAGTCGTATAGTATGGACTCGCACCATTTTGTTGGATATGGTGTAACCGCTAGGGATTTGTCATACTCCTCATACCCTACTGTTAGTTCTCTAGAGAATATACCATTTGGAACCTCGAAATTTGATTCGCCACTTGTGAACTATTTCAACTCTGAGACTTTTACCACAGTAAGTGATTACCAAGAGCAGCACAGCCGTACGAAGAATCTTTCAGGTGCTAGTTCTTCCAGTGATTCCTCACTGGATTGCAACCAATATTTTCATCGGCCAAGGACTTCTGAAGATTGTCTTCCAGAAGTTCCTTATGGCCAGAACATGACACATACTCTGCTGCAGTTGGAGTCTGCTTTAATGGGGCCAGACGAAGATGCAACGAAATCCAGCCCTTATCTTGGCGAAAGTAAGGGGGTGCAAACATCAAGTCAGAGGTCTAGAGCATGGAACAAGGAAGAACAAGTTTTGCATCAAACTCAACAATCACTAGTTTCCATCCTTAATGGAACTCAAAGTGATAAGCGAGACGAAGTAATGGAAGACTTGCCCTTGCAGAGTTTCCCATCTAGCAATCTGAAGCAGCTGCTTATAGCATGTGCCAGAGCTCTTGCTGAAAACAAGCTAGAGGATTTTAAAATACTGGTTGCTAAGGCGAGGAATGTTGTGTCCGTTACTGGAGATCCCATCCAGCGTCTTGGTGCTTACGCTGTAGAAGGCCTCGTAGCAAGAAAGGAGTTATCTGGAACCACCATATACAAGAGTTTAAGGTGCAAGGAACCAGCTGGCAAGGACTTATTCTCCTACATGCACATCCTCTATGAAATATGTCCTTACCTAAAGTTTGGCTACATGGCTGCAAATGGTGCCATAGTAGAAGCATGCAGAAATGAAGATCGCATCCACATTATAGACTTCCAAATTGCGCAGGGGACTCAGTGGATGACTCTCTTACAAGCTCTTGCTGCACGACCCGGTGGTGCCCCCTTTGTTCGTATTACAGGAATTGATGATCCAGTTTCACAATACGCTCGCGGAGATGGATTGGCTGCAGTTGCCAAACGGCTATCAGCAATTTCTGAGAAATTCAACATTGCAGTTGAGTTTCATGCCGTGCCAGTTTTTGCTCCAGAAATCACTAGGGATATGCTTGATGTAAGGCGTGGTGAGGCTCTGGCAGTAAACTTCCCTTTGCAACTTCACCACACCCCTGATGAGAGCGTTGACGTGAATAACCCTAGGGATGGTCTCATTAGGATGATAAAGTCGCTTTGCCCCAAGGTAGTCACATTGGTGGAGCAGGAATCAAATACAAACACAGCTCCATTTCTCCCTAGGTTTGTTGAAGCTCTAGATTACTACCATGCAATGTTTGAGTCCATAGATGTGACCCTACCTAGGGACATGAAGGAGCGGATCAATGTGGAGCAGCACTGTTTGGCTAGGGATATAGTAAATGTCATAGCATGTGAGGGCAAGGAAAGAGTGGAGCGTCACGAGCTATTGGGGAAATGGAAATCGAGGTTCATGATGGCAGGTTTTCAGCAATATCCTTTGAGCTCTTATGTGAATTCTGTGATAAAGGACCTCCTGAGGCGTTACTCGGAGCATTATACACTGGTGGAGAAAGATGGGTGTATGCTGTTGGGGTGGAAGGAGCGGAATCTAATCTCTGCATCTGCTTGGTTCTAACGAGTTGTATCAGTAACGAATTCGGAAAGAGTCTTCTACTATTACTTAACCAGACAATAGGAGTGATCAGGTAAGCATATTCATGTTTATGTAGTTTCATTTTTCTCAAATTTTGAGTATAGAAAGATTTATGTTTAAGTATCAGAAAACATTGATTAAGTTAATTATTTGTTAATTGTAAACAATTATGACAAAAGGAGATCATGTTTTTAGGTTGTAAATCAAATCAAACTTTCTTATCCAATTTATTTTTGCTCAGATCAGTAGAACATTAGTGTTACAAATATAACCAACTTTATACCAGTTGTATAAAATGAAAGCAAACAACAACTATAGACTATAGGAAGGTTTGGCTTTTATCTTTTATCATTTTACTTGTATTCAAACATTCCAAAGTTACTTAGACTTAAAAATACTTAACATTAGCATGTTTTTTAGATGCATTTAAGTCAAATAAGCAATTTTATAGTTTTGCATAAAATAAAATAAAAATTAAGCATTTATTTTTAAATCAAAATTATAAGTTACAAATTTAAACTTATGACTATTGAGTTTTGGCTTCTAAGTCATAAGTAGAGTTATTCATGGTTATGATTAAAAAAAAAACAAATCGAATTACAATTCGAACTAAAGCAATTAATAGAACTGATATTTGGTTTGGTTGAGCTTGATTTTTAAATTTTGAAAATCGATATTATTTGGTTTGGTTTTATTTTACTAAAAAAAGAACCCACAAAAATAACCAGATTGAATTGAAAAATTGTATATAAAATTTTTATAATTATTTATATATTATTCATAAATAATATACAAATATTTTGTTAAATTTTGTTTACTTAAGTGCTTTATTTATATTTTTGAAAATTCTCTTGTTAGTGTTTTACTTCCTTCACTTATCGAGGTCAAACTATATCAACTTTGACTAACATTTTAAGATATATTTTTACATATGAGAAGGATTGCAACATATAACATTTTTTGTATAGTTTTCAAACATCTAAACTTTATATTTCAAATACTAAATTTAGCTTTGAAGTTTAGTTAAACTAACCTCGAAAAAGTGAACAAAGAGAGTATTACATAATTTTCTTGTACCACCTTCCTCCGAGTAATTCCTCAATTGTTGAGCTTGGAATTATGTTTTTGCTATAAAGATTTGATCTTTTGATTGTTGTTGTTTAATGGTTTTTATTGCTTTAGTAAATCACTTTGCTTTCCTGTGGATTGATCAAGTACTAAGGACCGTTTGTTAGATTGTATTATATAAGAATAGTCTCTGGATTAAGAATAGTCCCTGATAATTCAATTAATTCATTGTTTGATTGTTTTATTTGATTTAATTCATGGGTTAGTTATACCTTATTCAAGGTCTTATTTTATCCCTGGAAATGAAGAGGTTTAACAATCGTTGGATAAGTCCTCTAAATGACCAAATTATCCCTCAATCCCCTTAAATTCTTTTAATCATTTTTTTTTTTTAAATTTTCTTGATGTTTTGTTTTATATTTGTAATTTTATACTACTAAATTTATTTAACTCACAACTCTTTTTTAATTTTTGTATTCATATTTACATAATATAAAATAATTTTTATGTCATATCGAATTTTGAAATTTTATTTCTTTATGAGTTCATATTTACATAATATAAAAAAATAAATTGGCATGTTAAAATTTTGTTTTGATAATTAACTTAGTTGAGTAATTTTGTTGGATACAAATGCCTTATTGAGTGATTTTATTATACAAAACAAAGTTCAATAAATTTTCTGGATAAATTCTCGAAGTTGAGTGATTTAAGATGTCCATTTAAAACTACAACTTGCAATTTTTATGTGTAAATGTGGATGGTTTATTCATTCTTATTATTATTTATAATCTTTACGATTTTAAAAGTAGATATCTTTATTAAATTAAAAATTGATGTTTTGCAGTAATTAATTTATTAAGATGACAATTATTTATTTTCAAATAACTCAAGTGAGAAAGTAGAAAACATGACAACAAATTTGTTCTTCTCCAAGCTAATTACAAGACTACAAAAAAAATAATATTCTCCGACAATTATTTACTTGACCCAATTACATGAAATATAATATCCCATAATAATTCAAGGATATAATTTGTAAGAAGTTTTTTTCTAAAATTTTAAACCAACCACAAGATTAGGTGAGAAGCAATAAAACGAACATTTGATAAAAAATAATCTATGCGGTACTAATCCCTGCATTACTAGTCCCTGCATTTTTTATATTTGTACCAAACAACCCCTGGATGTTTATTTCTATCGCGATTTGTAAGCCTCAACAAACTTATTACTTTCAAATCGAAAAATCAAAAAAATTGAATCAAACCGACAATAACCAAACCAATGATTTTTTTTCTTTGTTTAGTTTTGTTTGATTTTAGAAATTTTAAAAATTAATTTGATTTTAAATTTAATCAATAACAGATCCAAATTGAAACATGAACGTCCCCGTTTATAAGTCCATCCAAACATGCTGTAAGCAAATGTAAACAAGAAACAAAGAGTGTAGATATTTCCCACAATCCGTATAATATGACTTCTTAGCCTAGTGCATTAAACTTTACCTATGCACAAAATCCAAGAAACGACTGGTCATAAAAATGTGGAAATGCCTGGTGAAGTCTAATGAGAGATTATCTTCATCATGGAAGTTGTGGACATGTGGTTTACTAATTACTACTATACAAATATAAATGGTAATCATAGTTCTGTTGGTGTATGAGTTAAAATCATAATAATACAAGTCTTTCTTGGAGAGATTTCAAATAACAAAGTTGAAGGATATATGGAAAACAGGGGAGAGCCTTTAAGCAATGAAAGAAGAGTCATTAATTCTCTCCATCCAAAACTAGATCAACTATATCCATTCCGATTAGGTCCATTTCAGTTCAATACAAATAACTTAGCAACCTTGGAACTGATGATCAAGATTCACAAATGCTTCGGTTGGAAAGAATGTCAACTTAGGGGTCTGATCTATTTTTGTATCACTAAACACCAGGTTCAATTTCCAAAAAATCAATACATCTGTTTAGTTTACACCATGGTTTGTATAAAAAATTCTTCTTTGAGCAGATGTATGATATCCCAATCATAACGAGCTCATAAAAGTTCACATGTTATTCCTGCCATACATCGGTGCATTGGAATTGCCATATCCACCTGCATTGCTATTATCATGCATTGAAGGAGGCGGAGGTCTTGGTCTTGCATACTCCGCAAAAATGACCCATCCATCAAGGAACTACAATAGAAGAAAAGAAAGAGCATAATGTTACCCTCCTAAAACCAATTAGCAATTACTATATCAAATAACATGCATTGACACATCCACCAACAACTATAAAAGAGGTGGAGAATATGCAAGGTGCATAAACATGGATGAGGTTAAATGGTTGCATGGTTGGCTTCTCCACAGCAGGGCTCCACACTAGGCAGAAAAAGAAGAGAAGGTCCAATAACTGTACTGAGCTATAAACCCAACCATGTAACCATGAACCATCAGTGGCAAGAGTTTACAGTCGGCAATGCATTCAATCTGAGAAATATTCATCCATTAACAAATAACAGAAGTGGAATACCCATGTATTAAGAGGCCTTAGATACCACTAACACGATATACGGGTGTTGGACACTTAATTATCCGTGTACATCTTATATAGTGGACGACCCAAGCATTAAAACAGTATTGCATTAAGTCAACCATCAGCATAAAAATAGATATAATATGATAAGTAGTCCCCACAACAGCCTCACCCAAAAAAAAGTCATCTTCGTAAAATTAGTGTGGGTATGCTTTTCAAGTATGCCCAAGGCCAGAATATAGGAGAATGGATAAAGATCATATAGCTGAGATTAAGGCATATTTAACTGATGTTGATTCCTTTGTTTTATAATAGGTTTTCTCCAAATCAGAACATCTGATTATGTAGGCGTACATTTTCTTGTAAAGATAGTTTTCTAATAAAAAAACTCTTGTAAAGATAGTATACAATAGTTCAAGAGTTTCACTTGATTTGGGATGACAGTTGAATAAGTTGGGATACATGGAATGCAACTTGGGATCTAAATTTTAGAAAGACCATTCAGGATAGAAAGATTAAAAAAACTCAAAATTTAATTGAATGCTTAATTAGTGAACCTTATTAGTAGTGAGTCAAGATTCTTAACTGTGGAAGAAAGGGAACAGCGGACAGTTAGTTAAGACTGACTTGCTACTGTAAGTTGCTAGCTTGAGAAGAGTCTGCTTTCCCCCATCCATAAGTCTAGATTCCCATGGCACAAAGAAAGGTGTGTTTTTCACGTCGTTCACCGTGAGGGATGGGCACATTTCTGAATCCAAAACCTTGAGGAAGAAAATCATAATATGATCTGGTTCTTCTTTTACATTTGAGATGACAGAGATAATCTATTGCTCCCTCCATTTAAGAAAGAATGACCTTTTTTTAGTCTGTTTCAAAAAGAATGACATCTTTCCTTTTTTGACAACATTTTAATTTCAACTTTCCATGTGGCATGTTTAAGACCACAAGATTAAAGGACATTTTGGTAAATTTGACATGACTTTAATTTAGAACCACAAAATTGAGAAGTCTTATTTATTTTCTTAAACTTCGCGTCAAGTCAAACCAGATCATTCTTTTTGAAACAAAGGGAGTGCTAGGTTGCCAGGTAGCAAAATGTTTGTCGCAGGAGATATTATGATGTTTTGAGGTCCAGCGGATCATGCTGAATACTGTGAAGGATGCTCTACTTAGCTAGATTTTCAGAGTACGGATGAGAAGGTGCACGCACTCACCTTATATGGGTGGTCCGAAGGGGAGAGAATAGGAAAACTTTTGACAGCAATGCACTTAGACTTTATTCATCTGAGGAATAGGCCCTCATGATTAATGTCTTTGGCGCACCAATAAGGTTATCATTCATATAAAAATCATAGCTTTCTGTAAATTCTCTTTTTTCAGCATTTGATTCCTCTCTTTTCTCTGTGTTTTGTGTTGTTGGTCGTCCTTTCTGTTCTCTTCCTTTTCCTTCCCCTTTTTTTTCATATCTAGTTTATTCTGCTTATGGGTTTTTGAGAAGAGGGTTCCCAGGAAACAGTCTCTCTACCTTGGAAGGTAGTGATAAGGTCTGCGTACACTCTACCCTCCCAGAGCCCACTTCTGGGATTCCATTGGATATGTTATTGTTATTGTTGATTCCTCTCTTTTCTACCCATAGCCAGTTACCAAGTCTTGTTAAGGTAGGGTTTTCTTCTAGAGGGTTCATTTACAAATGTATGATTTGAGGTAACACGTTCTCATGCAATTTTCAACTGTGGTAATGAAACAGAAATTGGTCAGCAGAAGGTGATATGTGATGATAGCCATGACTAATGAATAGTTTTATTTTATGTGGTAAAGAAAGGCTTGCACCCCTCAAAGCACAAAAGTATTTTTGTTTTCAAATTTGTGGAAAATAATTCTCTTTTAAAGAAAAGATTTTCATCTGGAAAACAATTTCACAACATTATATGACATACTAAACAAGACTTTCAAGTAACACTTCAATATATTAGTATGGATCGACGAAATACATCTAATACTTATCTAGGTGATGAAAATTATGTTATGTATAAAACAGCATTTCCCCCAGACCCCACTTGTGGGATTTCACTGGGTATGTTGTTGTATAAAACAACATTTCAAATTAAAGGTTTTGCACTTCAAAGGGATTGAGGGACACAGCAATAAGATAAGTTGGTAATACTTTGCTTCAGTGTGTTTGGTACACAAAACAACCAAAGAAAGAAAATATGATATTAATCCCGTAGTGAAAAGGAAAAAGGACAGACATGTAATGCTACTCAACTCCATACAACACAAATCCATAGGAGATGCTTAGTTCAGCTGAAGCTCGAAATGTGTGCTCCTTTGGTTTTTATGTGAATATAGACCTTAAGGTTTTTCATCACCGTATTTTCTAGACTTATTACTCCTTTCACTTTGAGTTATTTAGTTATGAAAAAGACAGAAGTCTTCACACATGATGCTTATAAAATAACTGTGTTCTCTTATTTATAAAGCCTGAATAGCTGGCTATGAGAACAGAGACAATTTTATACTTTTTACAATGTTTAAGCATCTCGATTTCAATAGTAATTCATGTTTACCCCCCCCCCCCCCCGACAAAACCCCACTTGTGGGATTACACTGACTATGTTATTGTTGTTTTAATACAAGTTTATTCCCAATTAAGACCAAAGATTTCCATCCTCCACTCTTATCATGAAAAGCACATCAATCCAGATAATTACTCCCAATCAGAAATAAAAATGAAGATGTACTATAATAAATAATGAGGTACTAAAAACACCGTCGAACTTGGCACGAATTATTAGTTTCGTCCCTAAAATATTGATAAGCTTAAAAACACCTCTCAGTTTCATGTTTCTGTAGCTTATTAAATTTTGATTTGAAATTTTGTAGATCTTCATTTGCTGCCATCTTTTTACAACGACATGCCCTAGGTTTTTTTTTTGAAGCGTGGAAACCCCAGAACCATATGTAGTAGGATTGATTATCATATTAATAAAATAAATAAATATGTCGAAATGTTTTTTTAAAAATTCTCGAATTCAAAATAAATGTCTGCTAGCACGTCGATCGGTTAATTCAATAAAATGGGAATTAGCACTCGATTTTGTCGGCACCATGCAATTGAACCAATCCAATCCCAAAATCTTCTTACGAGATTGTCATCCGACCATAAAATTTTTAACGTTGTTGGAAGTCCACATTGACAAAAAATAATCATAAAAAATTGAAAAAGAAAGAGAATCAAGTAATTAAAAATGAGAATGGAAAAAAATAGATCTTGCTTTGAGGTAATGGAGAAAAGGTTGAATGAGAAGAACAAGGGTATTCTAGAAGTTAGTAATTAAAAATTGTTGGAAAATTTTCTTCTTTTTTTAAAAAAGGGAAAATTAATGTTGATGTGATTTTTTTTAACCTTTCACACGCTTTAAATAAATTGTACTCACTTGTTATGCCATGTGGTATGGGACGAGTGTATCTAAGCTTACTTTGCTAAGTTGAGGGATGTTTTTAAACCTATCAATAGTTTAGAGACGAAACTAATAATTCAGGCCAACTTCGAAGGTGTATTTAATCATAGTTCGCCAAGTTGAGGGTGTTTTTAAGCCTATTAATAGTTTAGGGACGAAAGTAATAATTCATACCAAGTTTGAGGGCATTTTTAGTACTTCTCTCTAATAAATAACTATAAATATCCTAAGTTGCACAGATTCTTCGCTTCAAACGAAGCTGACGTGACGTGGGTGTAGTGTGGAACCCATACCAATATGGCCCAACGTTTTGGGTACTTTGACCAAATTGATAGAGAAATTTGAGAGATACAATAATTTCTTAAACTAGAACAAAAGTTAGGATGAAATCATAATTTAGAGATATGTTTTTTTTAATTGTTAAAAGATGTTTGTATTAAAAAGTCATCAATTAGAAGGTGTTTTGAAGATATATGTATAGGTCAATATTACCGTTGAATGTGCAATGAACTCAAGAAGTCTATCATGGTCTCTATAACCAAAAAAAAGAATATAGTGAGGAGATGAATTTGTACTTCAATAATAATTATAAATTCGAACTTGCTCTAAAAGAATCATGTATTCCTTTCCTTCCAATTCTCAAATAGTCCACCATAATTTAGGAAAATGTTGATAACTCTATTTTTAGACAAATTATTTTTCGCCAAATTCCCACATCTATATCTATACCTGGATCCGTATACCTGAAGCTTAAAATTTAGATCGTGAAGGATCCAACCTCTAGATCTGCACCAGTATCAGACACTCGCACCCAAGTCCAAGCAACTTAGCTATATTGCAAGTAAATTTGCTCACTACTTAGAAAAAGAACACTCTAGCATCACGAGTCTCACCTGGCCACTCATCCGTATCGGACACCTTCACCCGAGTCCAAACAACTTAGCTATGCACAAGTAAATTTGCTCACTACTTACAAAAAGAACACTCTAGCATCACAACTCACCTGGCCATCCATGCCCTTTATACCAGCTGCAGAATCTTCCAAAGTTGCATATCTAACAAAACCAAAACCTTTTGAATAACCAGATACACGATCTGTCACCACTCTGGCTGCGAAGGCATAACATACTACATAAATACATGTATATTGTTTCATCATATGCTCTCTCATGTTACATTTTAACCAGTGAGATATAAAGATAAAAGTAAATTGTACCATTAACCACTTCACCATATTTGGCAAATGCATCTCGAAGCCCTTCCGATGTAGTACGTTTGCTAAGACCTGAATAGAGGATAAAGAAAATAAGGCAGAACTTAAGCTACTAAAAAACCACCAGTTACATGGTCCAGCTCCAAACAATAGATGCAAAGTGACTTCCATACCACCCTAGACAGAAACTAAATGCAAGTTGCATTTAATGCTGTACGTTCCTTGATGAAATAAAGGCTAACAGGATCACAGGAACCTTTCTAAAAAGCTTTGCAAGGTGATCTCGAACACAAACTTATTTAAGAGAGGTAACAGAAAGCAAACTAGCAAAAGCTTCTTTCCCAACAATCAATGACTAAAGGTGCCTTAGTTCATCATCATCGGAAAAAGCTATAACCAGCAAAGGAAGTACTCACAAACTACCAATCTGAAGTGGATCCTGTACTATTCCCTGCCCCTAACCAACCCGTCATTTCCAACATTACTTTTGAAAACATTGAGGGAACCATAAACAGCTAGTGATGTTCATTTGTCAGAAAGTACTTCATCATTACTTAATCTACTCATCTACTTTTTCACAATAAGTTCAACTTGAAAAACAATAAGAGGAGAAAGTTTGTATTCTGAAAGGGCCGCTTTTATCCTTTCAGATTCTTCTACAGAAGTTACCACTCATAGGCTTCTTCACCAACTAGGCTACATACTTATTACATACAAGAATAAAATCTGATAAAAGGATATCCTTTTTGGTTCATCGCCATGTATCTAATAAAATTATTTGTTTCCTTAAGAACTAGAATTAAGAAACGGCCAGGACATACTACGACAAATGCTGTGGAAGATCCAATAGAACAAATTCATGATAGTTTCTAGCAAAAACATAGACTGATCCGGATTCTATTGGAAACCTCTGAGCTCATATTGAACATTTAACCAAGTTGTACCGATATATCCCCTTAGAAAAACATAGAGTAACAAAATTCTCAGTAACTAATACTTTTAACACAATCGAACTGCAAGGAAACCGAAGAAAACTTGTTAGGAAAAAAGGAATACAAAAGTAAATAAGTAACTAACTCACCGGAAACAAAGAGATTTGTGGATGGTTCAGCCGGCGGCTGCTTCTCTACTTGCGCCTGCGGTTGATTGAACGGGAAGTTAGGAGAAAAAGTAGAGAAAAGTGCCCGGAGACCTCGGGGCGCTACCGGAGTCGTGGCTGCCGCCGCTGCTCGTAAGGCCATTTTAGTATTTAGGGGTTTAGATACAGAAACTATCAGGGTTTTACAGAGATTTATTTGAAGAGACGCGAAAAGTAATAGGGCTTTATATAGAAATATCAACTATCCATTATTTTACCATGTTTGTAAGCTGGTTTGTTATTATTTAATGATAATTTTTTTAATTTAATTTGATTATATGATATTATATTGTAATTATAAATTTTTTTTGGTAGGAAGTATTTTTCTAAAATGGGGTCTATGTGACACAAATTCGAATATAATTAGATATTAATATGTGCACCGAATATTTGACATCGAATAAAAAAAACTGATAAATCCATAAAAATGTATTTAATTATTATAAAGATTAAATTCATCAATATTTCTTGAAATATTTAAATATTTAGAATCAAGCGGAAAAATAAGCTATTATATCATACAATATAATATTTGTGTGATATTATATTGTAACTATAAATCCTTCTTAGTTGGAAGTGTTTTCCTAAAACGGGGCCTTATGCGACACAAATCCGGATATAATTGGACTTTAATATGTGCAGCGGAATCGAACATCAGGTTAAAAAAAACTGATAAATCTATAAAAATGTATTTAATTATTATAAAGATTAAATTCATCAATATTTCTTAAAAAAAAGTAAATATTTAGAATCAAGAGGAAAAACGAGCTATTAATACAAACAATGCAAGAAAAAAAATAAGAACTTTTAAAAAATGAAACCTCAAAAAGTAGAATGAAACGTGAGAGATTAGACTAGAAACGGAAAAGAAGCTTCAAAATTTTATGCAAAAGAGAATAAGTAATACAATTGTGAAAACAGTAGATATATTAAGGTAAATTTTAATAAAGAATAAAGGGTAATTAGAATTGTTTAAAATTTAGTAGGGGTACAATTATAAAAAAAAATAAGTAAACAATGAATACCACCAAATTGATAGTTTCAAAATTGAAGATTTTCATGGTTATAAAACTATGAAACTAAATCATATCTTACCATACCATAATACCAGATAATTAAAGAAACAATCAAAATAAATCTGAATCTCTTACTAATTATACCATATCATAACATATCACAAAAAACACACTAATGGATCGAATTTCACACATTCTCGAGTTTGGTGTGGGCAAGTGCATAAATATCTATTTAGGTGTCCTTATTGAGGCATAGCCAAGATTTATATGGTTGTAAAATTCGCCAAAAATTACCAAAATACTCCTAGAAGAGAGATGTGCGCATAACGCGTCTGCCATCTTCAGATGGCAAATCCGAGGCCGGATTTGTGATCAGCACAAAAAAATTGAGTGGGTAAATGGTCTCGGTCAATTTTTAGAGCGATTGGATCAAAAGATAATTTTACAACCCGAAAACCGATGCAGTGTCGACGCGCCTCTGTAGTGGACTTACACTTACTTTTTTTCAATTTTTTTTACGGGATTGAAAAACTCGTTCAAAAATTTTTCAAAGAAAAATACACTAGTGCGCGACCAGTCCGCATCGCGGACCTGGTATTCCAACCCTGAATTTTTTTTAAATTTTGTGAGGGGCATTCCGGTCAATTCCCAACCCCTCCTAAACTCAATACATGATCTAATTAGGTTGTTTTAAGTGTAACAAAGGTTTTTAAACCCCATTCTAAGTCATTTTAAGTCCTTGAAAAAGATTAGGGTTTGAGGAAAAAGGAGAAGAGCTTAAGATTGAGGAATTCAAGAGGAAATCCTTGAAGTGATTGTTGAGAGCTTCATTCCAGGTATGTAAGGCTAAACTAAAAGCATGAGATTGTCCTCTCGTGTGCCCCATGGATGGTCATAGAGGAGTTGAGTGTCCATGAGTCCCCATACATGTTTCTTAAAATGATTCGTGAATGTTTTCTCATAAATTATATCCAATTAAATCTAATTACATGTATTTCCGTATGTGATGATCATCATAGACTTATTTTCTTGAATTGGATATTTTCATGAGAACAAAATACATCTTCCACACTAACCACATACCGCCCAACTACACACCTGCATTTATAAAAGTCCAAGTAAAAATAGATAGACATATACACCTATATATCATTTATTCTCAACAGATACCACAATATATAGTTTAGATATACAACAATATTTCAATACACAACTCGGTCATTATCATCTATTATCAAATGGATCAGATACTCAATAGATACAATACTAGCATAATAATCTCATAAATGCAGTCCCAATATCCGAAATAAGATAAAGCACATAGTAGAATGATATGTAATGAAATGATATGAAATGGAATGATGTGGTGCAATGTCAAGTATAGTGATGCATGTCAGTCTTACGATACACATTTGCTGATGTCATTAATTCAGAACCCATGGGGGATGTATCTGTCCATGTACTTGCCCTGGCTTGTGAGGCCCGTTCTCAGTGTTTCGCTATCTCTCAATATCTCATATCAATGTTTCCGCCATGGACCTGTGGCCCCATCCCTATTTCTCTTTTAATATTTTCCACGTAATAAGAATTCCAACGAATAAAACCAATTAAAAAATGGAGTTAAAATGAGGTAGAAATCATCAATTTAGTATTAGAAATCAAAGCCCGAAAAATCCCTAAATTCTCCAATTAAAATTCCCAATTTCTAAGTTAGAAACATAATTTAATCAATGGAAATTAAAAGAATTAGATTACGAAATAGTTACCCAATGAATTTGACTTGAAAAACCTTGAAGAATCGATCTCTCAAATACGAAACTTGGAAGTTTGAAAATGGTGAAATTTGATAAAACCTGTCATTTGAGAACGTTACACTATCCTGACACTATTTGTGCTCTGCGAACACGAAGACCAAAGGGCTCCAGTGCTCCTCGAATGCGGATGCCCCCTTCGCAAATGCGAAGTCAGTTAAGGGGACACTTCGCGAACAGGGATCCCACCTGCGCGAACATGGAGGTCAAGTGGTCTCACACTCCGCGAATGTGGATGGAATCCCACGAACACGGAGTACAAAGTTTGATGCACCAAACACGGTTCACACCAGCAATAAACAACACAAAACAATCACGAAAAGGACCTTTTAGATTCGTTTGGAACCCCGTGAACACAAACCTGACATGTAACACTGCCAGAAATGACGTTTCAGACTCAATGGAACCGTCAAAATTTGGATTCGAGACCTCCTTGGCACAGAATCCGAGAATGATCGTTTAAACTAGTTAAAGACTCAAATACCCAAAATACCTTCAGAAACTCTAAAAAATTACAACAAGCATTTCTAGCGTTAGTTTCACTATTCGAAACTATTGAAAACGTCATAAATTCGATTCGAGCTTCCAAACTCTGAATGTTGACCAAAGCCAAACTTTGAAATCGGAAGCAACTGAAAATGCAACTTTGGGTCCAAAATCTTGGTTTTTACTCTGAATTTAGTTTCGCAAGTTCTCCTAAATTGGATTCGGCATTCCGGAGCTGATGGAATCGACAAAATCACATTCCAACATCTGAAACTCAAAACTCAAAATTTTCAAACTTAAGCCTTTAAAAACTCTTCATTTAGAAAAAAACTCCTACTTTTTACAAGATTTTTGAAATTCAACTTTTCAACTCAACCAAAAATGACATAAAATAACTTTTAAAAAGGACAAAACTGTAATTAACTATGCTAAAAATGACCTTCCAGGTCATTGCATAAAGTAACATAAATAAGTATTTTAATAAAATTTACTCACAATGAAGAAAACTTGATCCCAACTCATAAATTTTATCTTGGGTGAAAATTAATAGTAATAGATACTAAAACAAATGTAGGACAACTTTTGAATGATTTTCCGTACCTGTGGCATGGAGATTTCTTAGAAGAATTTGAAGAATCTTTTAACCCTAGCTCTTTTTCTTTTCTCCTAACTTATGTTCTTTGATAGATGTAGGCATGTTTGACAAAAAAATGAGCTTGGGTTACTGATTTTAGGGTGAAAACGACTTCAAAATAATAGGATTTTATCTAGGATAGGTAGGAAAAGATTGGAATGCCCCCACTTCAAAATTAAAAGTTGGGTATTGTGATAGAGCAAGTGCGCGATGCAAACTTATTTCGTTCTAGTTTATTTTCTTTCGAAATGCATAAAGCGCATTGAATGCGTTTTTTTGAAAGAAAACATAAATGACACTCACCGAGTTCATTTTATGCACAATAACGTGAATTGCACTTGTGGAGTGCATTTTATGAATAAAATGCAAAAATAAACTATGTTGGGGTAGATCCACGACGCAAATCTGTTGCACACTCTTGTGTAGGGGTGTACATGGATTATGTTGGTTCGAGTTTTTTTAAATACCAAGCCAAATCGATCATTTGTGTCGGGTTTTTAAATATATAAACCAAACCAAACTAATAAAACTCAGATTTTTTGGATTTGTTTTCAGATTTCTCAAATTTTTGGACTTTTTCCAAAATTGTCGTGTTTTTGAGTTTTTTCGATTTTTTTGATAAAAATATATAATTAACTTATGATTCAAATATTTCTTTAGTCCTACCAAAATACAAGTATCAGGATTTTTTTAAGAAAAAGACAGAAAATAAGACTAGTGAAGATACTAAAATATTCAACAAAAGATAATAATGAGATCATATAAAATAAATATTGCAAATAAATAAATCATAGTGAAGATGATCATAATTTTAAAGTACTAAATCATGCTAAAATAAGTGTAATAAGTATTTATTAATTACATGAGGAAACATTAAAGAAAAATTAAAATTAGGTTATGTATTTTAATTATCTAAAACCAATGTAAAACTAAAGAACAAATACTCATTATTATTGTCATTTTTAGTGTTGGATTAATTTTATTTGCTAGTATTAGTATTGATTTGATTTTTGATTTGAGCGAGTTACTAATATGAAAAACTTACCTAAATATACCATATTTGAAAATTATTTACCATTTACAGCTATATAAATTAAAAATTATATAAATTACTAATATGAAAAGCTTAATACATGTATAATCCACTTCAAATATATAATTTATATTTTTTGTAATCAAAATAAGTCTAATACATTTTAAGATACTTATAATACATCTGTACTGTACTGCATACAAATTCATTTTATACATAATATAATACATCTATATTATATGCGTAATTCGTTTTTAACACATAATGCAGTATTTTTCACTCAAATAAATATAATTCATTTATATATAATACATATATAATTTATTTTTAATGCATAATACAATTGTTATAGATGATAAATATTTTTTAAATATGGTATACCTAGATAATAAATAATAAATATATTTAAAAATAGTAAATATTTCATAAAAGAAACTCAAAAAGGTAATTATCCCTACTAATATCTATGGACTATAGTCTTTATTAGACCATCCAAAATTCTAAGTCAAATTTAAAATAATATATTAAAAGGGTAAATTTTATACACGTATGTGTGTATATATAATGATGTCGGGTTGATTTGATCTCGAATTGATTTTTTAAAGTTAAAACCAAACCAACTCAAATATAGTCGAATTTTTTTCTAATATCAAATCAAGTCAAACCAAATCACTAGTCGAGTTTTTTTTCCTCTCGAGTTGACTCGATTTGCTATTTGATTTTTGTTTGGTTTTGTTAACCCCCACTCTTTGTGGATAAGAAATTTTGCCAAGAAAATTCCATGGAAATTATTTTTGAACCCCTTTTTAACATTCCAACTCGATTTTAGTAGCAATTTGGGATATTATACTTTAATCCGATTTTCTTTTAGCAAAGGTACCTTAGGATGTTATAACTAGGAAATAATAAAACTAATAAATAAATTATTTCTCCACATAAAATAGTAGAAAACATAAAATTGACAAAATAAAAGGGAATCATCCTATAAACCATACTCTTAAGGTAAAAAAGAAATGCAAGTTTCTGAGAGTGATGAAGTTGAATCTTTTACACAAATATACAACTTTCTCTCATAAATTATACTTTAAAATTTATTTATCAAAATACAAAAAAAAACACACTTTTTTTCATTTTCCAACACTATTATATCACACCACACACCACAATAAGCACACTCAAAATACTCTCTTTCCTAAATTTGTAAATAAAGTTGGTATTTTACATGGTATTTTTCAATGAGTTCGGTAGGGCATGCAATTTTATCCCCAAACTTGTATATTTGTGAAAACAGATAAATGAAAATGAAAATAAAAATAAAAACACAAGATTAAAAGGGATAAAATGTTGTCTCATAAAAATCTTCATAACGGAGGATTTTTGTGTGATTCAGTTGAAGCGCGAGTAAATGAGTCAAAAATTTCGCTTGCTAAAAAAAGTTGCTTGCCAAGGGACATCATCCACTAATTCAAGACATTTCTAAATACTACATTGATGCCTATTAAGTTGTGTTGGTTAATATTGCATCGTTAATATAGAACTTTAGTCGTTTGTGTACTAAGGAATGTCACTTGATGTACATGAGTACAATGAAGCGTGGAGAGAGGTAATTGAAGGAGATGTGATAATATTTTGAAGCTCAATTAAGGACTGCACTGTTAACATTAGTGTAGTTAATATATATTTATTGAAATATTATGATTACGATTCAATTAAATATGCCAAATTGCAAAAATCGTTAATATGAAATAAACGACAATAGTATTTGACACTATGAAATTATCTAAGTAAATTGAACTAAGCCATGCGAATAAACTAAGATATTACTATGAATTTGAGATATTAAATCTTAATTAATGTCAAATGAATTGAGCCATCGGACAACTGTAAAGAAAATGCAAAACTAATTCTATTAACGGTGAAGCAAACAAAAACAATTGGCAGATGTAATAAAAGTCCAATATGGTATAAATATTGTGCCATTGAAATTTATTATAAGATATTGATTTAGTAAGTTATTACTTAAACTTTGTATTGCGCTATTAATCTTTTTAATATTATCTAGGTAATCTGTTAAAATTGTATATTCAATGGTACGGGTTACACACGTAATAATTTATTCATTTTTTATTAATCAACATGATACACACACATGCAAAATACGTAGTCTAAACTAGTATGTGTGGTGCATATTATTGACACAAGATTGGAATAACACGATAACAACAAAGAATTTTTTAATAATAATATAGTATAAGTATTTATAATCGTCACTTTGTATAAATAACACTAAAAGCTTTAAGAACGATTCTGAATGCAACAATTAAATAAGTAAAACTTAAGTGTCACAACAGAAGTTTTTATAACTTTTGTCAAAGGAACCTCATTGTCACCGAATTTGATATTTATGGAAAAACGTTTACATATACATCAGAGAATTTAACTGTTAACAATCAAAGTTTATAAAAGTTTTCTTGGTAAAGTAGCATAAGTTGGGTTTGGAATTTTATTTTCGAGTGGCATGGTGTGAATTTCATCTATCAAATAGGTGTATTTTCGATCAAAATACCAATCAGCAAATGCTTTTGGACCAGACTGCACAAACAAAAACAAATGGTGCAAACAATATTGTTAGCAAGCTTCAATTTTTAATTAAATTAAAAAATTAAATTAAATTGTACTTTCAAACATAAATAAATAAATAATATCTTACCACATTCTGAATTTCAACAGCCACTTCAAAAGCCCACCTCTTCATAAGGCTAGTATGATGATGCACTGTGTCTATGAAAACTCCTCTATGTTTAGGGTCATCTCCTTTGGGTAATGCATTTAAGAAATCCCTCCTCATTTCTGAAATATATATTAAATTATTCAAAAATATTAGAAATATATTCTTTTTTCTCATAAAAAATATTCTTTTGGGGAATAATACTTTACTTTATTTGAAAATTAGTATTTAAATATGACATACTACAGTAAAAATAATGTATGTGTTTAACAAAGAGTTTTAAAGCTTTTATCGGCATTAAATAATAATCATCAAATTGAATATCGATATAGTTTCAACAAGATTTACAAAACGTGATAAAATATTATTGTCATTAGTTATTATCTCTAAAAGGTAATTATTGCTAAAAATTATTTTTTGATACAGTAACATGATTTTAAATTTGCTAAAACACATAGTTATAGATTGATTAAAGTTATAAAAATTTTAATTAAAATTTAAAATATATGATCAAACTAGCTTGTGTACTAACCTAGTAGGGATGCATTTATACTTGCTGTGCCTAGCCCTTCATTAACGATTTTATATTTCTCATCTCCTAAAGTATATTGTGTCTGCAAAAATATGGTTAATTTATGAGAAAACATCAATAATAAATGTTAGTATGAAATTAGTAATTAGTAATAATATAAGTTACGTACCTCGATATTATCATATATTGACATGTGAATAAAAAGTGGTGTCTTAGTATATTCTTGAATATTCTCAGCGTAGAGGCACTATATAAAATTGGAAAAAAAATAATATTAATTTTGATTTTCATGATATAAAACCACATCTAAGTAATAGTTTGTACCAATTCTGGTTTCATTTTTGAAGTGCATTCTTTTGGTAACGTTTTGGCAACTCCCTGCAACATACACAAAGAGGTTTTAGGAAACAATAACCTCTATTTTTTTCACACTTATCTCAAAAGAAAATAGTGGCACATGAATTGCTTGAACGATACAGATGATTAATATATGAATTATTGGAAAGAAACATATTTTCTTTATCTCAATTTATATGACACACACCTTTTTAATGACGAAAAAAAACATATAATCATATTTTGTATTAATAATTTAACTTTAGAATATTCACTTGTAAGAAGGGGAGAAGAGTATACTTGTAAAGCAGCAACTCCTCCATATCTCATTGCCCAATATCTTTCAAGCACAGGACTTTTGCTATTAAGAGAAAAATATATATATAGAGAGTTAGAATAAATGATAATTAATTTGAAAATAATAATTAGGTAATTGAAGTCTTACTAATGAACAAAGTAACCAGCATCAACCAAACATTTGACTCTAGAATCACTTGGCAATAAACCATGGAAGTAATCGCAATATAATATTGCTGGATATCCTCCTGCTGAACTGCCCGCTAGGATAGCCTGCAATACCAAAATGTAACATAATAAATTATTTTTTCAGAGATAACAAATAATAATATAATTACTACATCAAATATAATGCAATTTACATACATTTTTGGCATTCTTTAATCCTTTTCCTAGTAGCTCCTCAATAACTGCATAAAATATTCTTTGCCCTCTAAAATGAAGGTTGGTAGCCTAAACAAAAAAGAAACATGTAAGGAATGATAATTTATTTTCAATAAAAATAAATACTTTAAGGCATAATACATAAATATGCCTTTAAATTTGGTCTCAATCGACATATGTAGGCACTTAAAATTATATAGAATTGAACAAATAAACATACACATCATATCTACGTAGCATAATACTCGTAGGATGAGAATTGCCACGTAGAATGTCAAGTACGGATCTTCTTCAATTCTATACAAGTTTAAGTGTGGCTACTTGTGCACACTCAAATTTAAGGGCACAGAAGCAAGAGACCAAGTCATATCTATTTAAAAATTTGAAATTCCGAATTATAGCTTTATAAAGCATACCGGATCAACATACTCAACGTCTCCTACGAACGATCCACCGTCGCAGTATGCAACAACTACTTTGTTCCAATTATAAAAATCTGCATGTTTTACATAAAATTATAATCATAGGATGCATGATGCAAAAAAATAATAAATTAGGTATAAATGGTTTAAAGGTTGATGAGAGTAATAATATCAAATGCTAATTTTATTTTGTAATTTTAAATTACTTGATGAGATCACATGTCCATATTGACCCAAAAGTACCTGGATTTTGAGTATCATTTTTGCTGTGAATTCCTTGAAATTGTACGTCACCCATCTTATTTGATGAACCATTTGGGCCCGTGGTACGACTTTCGCAATCTGTCACGTTTACACACCATGCTCCTCCCTAATTAAAATTTTTTAAATAATATTACCATCTTTGAAATTGAAGTCTAAAAACATATTCGATCATAAAATTTTAAAACTTAGAATTTTCAATAAAAAATATTAGAAAGGAACATTAATTTATATTAATGGTCAAACAAAATTTCAATTTTAAAACATACGTTTTTCAAATTTCATAATGACTTACTGATAGATGTACGATCCAGTTTTCAGCTCCATCTCCAAATCCTGGTTCAAAATAGTATGCTGGAGGTGATCCATCCAAGCACACTGCCAAATAAATAATATTAATATTAATTTTTTTTTAATTTTCTAATTCAAAGTTCATAATTTTACATATTTAGTGAAAAAATTAATTAACCTGCTCCCTTTGACACAGCACTTTGGACTAATGTTTTTGAGACATTATATATATTTGGGTTTTGTATTTCTTCTGCACATTCAATTGTGATGATGGTCAAACCAACAAGTAAGACAACAAGTTGAATAGATCTTGTAGCCATCATCATCCTATAAAATACAAAATTGAAAACAAATGGATGAGATATTGATCAAGAACATAAAAAGAATGCAATTGGATAGAGAAAAAAAATAAATAATGTACGTACTTTATAAAATATATATGTTGCAAAAGATATATTGAATGTGATTAAATGAAGTTTTGGAGGTTGTATATATAGGAGGATGGCAAAGTTGGTGTAGCAAAAAATTAGGCCTTAAAATAGAAGCCTACAATACTAGAACCATACACATGTTTAAATATGTAAAGTTTAGTTTCCTTTGAGACCTAAAGATGTGTATGGCCATCCACAATTATAGTTGCACAAAATGAAAGGTTTTGTCGTCATAATGAATGCTTGTTGTCCAAGTGTAAAATTGAGATTTGAGGTTTACTTTTAAGTTTATTTTTATTTTAATCATTTTTATTATTCACGTCTAATGTAATTTGTAATTGGTTATTAATTCAGATTCACGTCATGCAGGATTAATTAAAGGAGAAAAGCGATTTCTGACACAAAAATTTTAAATTGTCAAAGTTCGACTCTGAAACCTCTAATTGAAAATCGAAAGATCTTATCTGTTTGACCACACTATTTGCAATTGTCATTTTTCAAACAACTAATCAAATGACCTGATATTGAAAGTTGAAACAACTTTCCCAATCATTTTATACTTTTCTATTCCATTTTATGTGGCATCATTTTTATTTTAGTCTGTGCCAAAAGAATGTTACCTTAGTCTAATTGAAACAATTTAACTTTAAATTTTTTTTTACCTTTAATGAAATGATTCTCAATCACACAAATACCTAAAGAAAAATTTTAGATCACAATTTTTTTTTTAAAAAAAAATTACTTAAGCACTATGTCAAGTAAAAAATGTCATATAAAATAACAAGGAGGGAGCGATAAACTATCTCGCTCGGATTGAAATGGAAAATTGACCGGAAATCGGAGCACAAAATTTGGACCCGACCCGACTCTGCAAGATACTGATGCAACGACGTGGCATGATTTTTTTGTGAAATATTTCAATCTAAAATTGCATAAGACGTAAAACCATCATAGTAAGTTGATATGACAATGAATAGATGATACATAATTTGACAAAAATAATGTTTATCGTTGATAAATGAAGTTAAGCCTCATGCGACAGGCTATTTAATAAAACAATTTTTTTTTTTTTTGCTTTTTATCCTCCCAATTAAACTCGTACATAATGGAATTTGATCCCTTACAAAAATGTTAATGAAATTCTTTGTATGCATATAATTGTGCCTTTATTTATGATTAAAGCTTTGAATAAAAATAAAATATTGATGACTGTTACATAAACAAAAATTCAAGAACCTAAGAGGGTGGTGTTTTCTTTTACTAATTCAAACGGCCACAATTTTGATTCTCCTATAAGAGTTGTATAGCTCAAATGATTGGCTTAGTTGTTGGAGAATTATAAGTGGAGATTGAAGACAGATCAAGATGATTAAGCAAAAGTAATACCGATTGTAGCAATTGAGCTTGTGATACCCCTGATCTACTCCTTTCTCTTGCCACCAATTTTTCTTCTCTTGGTTTTTCTTCCATCCATATATAGGTTAAGAGATTTTCAATAAGCTCATCCATAATCTATTTGTCAAGATCTCTTGCTTCAGTGATTGCTTTAACTTTGCTTTTCCACGACTCAGGTAGAACACTTAAGAGTTTTTTGATTGTCTTACCAGTTGGAATGATTTCTCCCAATGAGTAGATCTTATTAATTATGGAGGTAAATCCGGTGTGCATATTCTAAATCGTCTCTTTTTCTGTCATCTTGAGCAACTTGTACCGCCTATTCAAATTGTCAATCTTGGACTTCTTAGCCTTATTTGACCCTTTATGAGCAGTTTGCAGGGTGTCCCTCAAAATTTTTTTAGCCTTTACATTATTCTGGTTGGCTATTTTATCTTCAGCATTATTGCATTCTTTCCTATCATTGGGTACTTGTGTTACTCCATTTCGAAAATTTTCATAGGAATAGTGAGACCATCAAGAATGACCTTCCAAAGATCAGGGCTTTCTTCAATCAAGTGATCCATCATCTTAGTCTTCCACCATCCATAATATTTTTTATTGAACAGTAGTGGTCTTTTCTATGACACTCCTTGTGATGTTGATGGTGCAACCATGGATCCTTTTCATGATTTTAACCTTTGAGTGAAAAGGCCTGCTCCAATACCAATTGAAAGACTTCAATCTCCCAATACTGACAAGAACCATGTTCTTGTTATTTAACTAGTGATAGTTAACTCTCACACACACAAAGAAAGAATACAAAAAATTATAGTGAAAAAGCTCCTTACTGAAGAGAGAAAGAACTACTACTTACAATGTGTAGGATTCAGTAACTTCACTAACCTCAAAAATTAATGTTACGATTACAACTCATTAAACACTCCTCACTTCTCACATCACAATTCTAACGATCTACTCCAATCACTAACTCAACTCTACTAGAAGTCAAACCTATTTCTCGTTACTATTCTCTCATAAACGTTCTTACTAATAATAATTCTTACTAAACAATGATTTTAAGTAGAAGAAAAGAAGACTGAAAGAATACCTAACTCTAGTTCTTCTTTATTCATATCTTCTACATATAACTTGATCAATGCCTTTGTTGCTGGATCGTCAATATTTTTCTTGAATGCAAAAGCTGCTCTTCTAGGATTTTACTGCTCCTTATATAGGCCGCCCTAGAAGAGTCCTATTCGAATAGCTATTCTTGACCCGTGTCCTTGTTTTTCTTATTTAGAAGTCTATTTGCTTAAATAGGATTTTCTTCTCTTTACCACATCCCCCATTAGCTAGCCTTTTGGTGTTTGATGAACTTAGTTCACTGTATCAAGTTCACTTCCTGCTTTATATCTATTCTTCATTATCCGGTGCATGCTCCATAATCAAAACAACTAGTGACTCCAACATATAGTCTCAAGACTCGATAGATGTAATGCTTTCACCAAAAAAATTTGAATTTTAAATGAAAATTTCAGTTTTGCTTCTTCATCTTTGTTTATTTTTTAAAACCAAAAATTATTTTTGGCCAGCAACATCCAACTATGAACAACAACAACATATCTAGTGAAATTCCACAAGTGGGGTCTGGAGAGGATAGAATGTACGCAGACCTTGCCACTACCTCATAGAGGTACAGAAGCTGTTTCCTGAGGCCCTCGTCACAATTATAACCATCAGAATGTTCAAACTCAACTTTCAATTTCAGAATAAAAATGAACTTCAAACTTCTCAAATGCAAATCCAGTTTTCAAAAAAAAAAAAAAAATTAAAAACTGTTGGGCTCACTTCAAATTTGGACCAAGGCCCAAAGCATGTTTCAAGAACAAGAATGAGAAACTTACATATGTATGCTATATCAAAAAACTAGTGTTTTTTTTGTTAAATAGTTTTCATCTATAGCAATAACCTTTTCTTTCGAACAACATTTATAATACAGTTTTAATACATATTACAGAGAATAATTTATAAAACATATATCATACAAGTTTTATTGATGGATATATAACGTATTTATTACACACTTTAATATATTTATAACACATTATACTAATTTCTATCAAACAAGCATAGTATATTTTGGAACACTTATAATATGTTATATTGCATGTACAATTCACTTTTAATACAAGTGCAGATTTATCATAATATTACTATATACTACTTATATAAATGATACTAAATAAAATAAAAACACCACTGAAATCAGTAATATTTATTTAAAAGTACTTGGATAATACTTATAATACATTTATATTGGATGCATAATTCACTTTTAATATAAGTGCAAATTTGTCATACTATTGCTATGTACTACTTACTACTATAAATGGTAATAAATAAAATATAAATACCACCAAAATCAATAATTATTTATTAAAAGGTACTTATCGAAGTAATTTCGGGTTTCAAAATAGTGAAAAAGGGCTAGCTAAATGCCCAAGACATGTGAAATGGATTTAAAGATTGATTATATCTTCTCAAAACTTTTGAACAAGAACCAGACCATCATGTTAATATGATTAAAATTCGAAATTCATATAAATATGTTTAAAACGAAATATTTTCAAAGAAATTAGGACTAATTCTCAAATGTAGCCATATTATGAATCGTTACTTAATCTCCTTTGTTTCAATTAGTGGCGTTGTTCATTTTTTTGGTAGAGTATATTAACAAAATAATATATATTTTAATTATTTTATGTATTAATTATTAATATTTTATTTGGTATATCTTTTCAGTTTATGTATAAGTATGTATAATTAATACAAGAATTAGTTGTACATTATATTTAGTATTAAGATATGTATAACTAATACATGATATTAATAATACAAGGATTTTAATGTATGCATTAGCATCATTAAAGACACAATTATCCTCAAAACTATAAGCACGAGTTTTGTTGGTCCAAATATATCTTGTTTTTGCTACGAAGTATCTTCCTTGGTTCACAATAATTGACGTTTTCCCAATATTTATGAGCTTTTTAATTTTCTTTTTCATATTTTTCACCTTATTTGTGGACGATATTTTTACAAAAAATTATATTTTTTTAAAAAATTATACAATATATGTTATTTTTAATTTATCAAATCAGACTAATACATTTAAAATAACTAATGCAATAATAATTTGGTGACTCATTTATATCTTATTATAATTTTGTTTGGGATGAATGAGTTAATTATTAGATCTTATGATTCGCCTAAACCCAATTAGTATTTTCTCCGACCTAATCTAAGCGCTTAATTTTGCTAGTTTATCCCCAAAAATATTTTTTCTTTCACTTTTATTTTTAGAAAGTTTTTCAATTCGAATATTCATTATATAAGAAAATAAAGAATTACCAACGGACAAAATTTTGTGGCTAAACATAAAAAATCTCATCATGAATTAGTGACAGATTATATAAAAATCTAATTAGCTTAGAGCTTTTCAATGATCGACTAATTAGGAATTATTGATAAATTTTATAGCTAATTTTATATTTTTAATCGTAATTCTATTTGATAAGTTTAAAATCATAAAATTTAAAGGACATAACACATTTTTTAATTTAAAACTATATGATTTAAAAATCTTACTTTATTTCTTAAATTTCATATCCAGTTAAAAATAGAAATATAAATTGAGACCGAGGGAGTAGTAAGTAATATCCTTGGGAAAGGTTAGAGGTATGCATTGGTTGGCTCGGTTTGGTTTTATGTATTATCGATTTAGTTTATCACTATTCAGTTTTTAAATATGCTAAACCAATAACAAATCAATAAGATATTTTTTTATCGGTTTTCGTTTTATCGATTTTTGATCCTTAATGGTTCAGTTTTCCATTTACTCAATAATAAAATATTCATAAAATAAACATATGACTTCTCTAACAGTTTGACGCAATACGACGAGATATAGTAAAATAAATAAATCAATTGAACATCTAAACTTAATAATATTTTGACCCCACATTCTAATTTACTTTCCAATAGAAGGGTTATAGATTGAAAACCAAGCAAATACATGACTTACGAGTATCGATTTAGTATCAAGTGATGTTTAATTATCAATATTTACGACGAGATAAAATAGTAAATTATTATAGTCTTAATCGGTTATCGATTTACCCAATAACCCATATTAAAAATCAAAACAGAACTAGTAATCCGATAATTTTTTTTGTAAAATTATTAAAAATCCATTAACCCCATAACAATAAATCAATAACAATTTTTCCGATTCAATTTATCACGGAATACATCAACCAAAATTCCAAGTGTCTAGATTCTCTTAACCTATACATCCCATCAAAGTAGATGACATAATTATGTAGTATCCATTTGGGACTTGTTGGGGGGACACACAATCCAAACAGGACTGTTCAATTCCACGATGAGGGAAATAGAGAACAGATAGGGGGAGGTTAATTAGTAGGGGCCAAAAAATTTAATTGAACAATGAACAAAATTATGCAATTTGTCTTACTACTACTCTTTATGGGGTTTTGATAGACAAAAAGACATGACACTTGCTCTTTTATGTTTGGGCTTGTAAAGTTGGTAATAAGTGGAGCCATAATTGTTTTATTTTTTTCAACCAAAAGTTTACCTTGTTCAATAATTGAAGGAGTTGTCATGAGATCACTTGAATTATTTCCAACAATATAATATATACTAGTAATTAAATTCTCATTTAACTATTAAGATAAAAAGTAAGAAAGAAGAATGAACTATATTGTGGTTATTATCCATATATGTCTAGTAACATTTCAACCATATTTACTTGACGTAAACATTCGTGACTTTAGATATGAGGTTATGAAAAACACATATTAGGATAGGAGGTTAGTTAGTCAGTTAAGTACTTTTTTGCTTGTTTCTATTTTTTTATTAGTCGTACTATTAATTGTATTACTCTTGTCAATTTTTTTTCCTTTGAGTTTGATTATTATTGATGATTTTTCTTACACTTTGGTTATTGTTTTACCTTATTATGACTATTGTTTAGAATGATTTGTCAAGGTATTTGTAGTATTTTGTCATGACTGTCTTTATTTCTATTATATCTTTCTCTATATTACTATTTTGAATTTTTTCTTGAGTCGAGGGTCTATTAAAGACAATCTCTCTATTTCTAAAATAATAGTAAGTAGTAAGATCTGCATGTATACGTGCACTTTATCTTCTTCATACTCACATTATGAATTTATACTGAATATGTTATTATCGTGTTGTCCAATTGATGAATGTCCCTATGTTATGCATATTTAGTGGGCATTTTTAGTGAAGCTGTGCCAAATAACATTGCTTGGTGGCTGTTTGGGCCTTTAAATATGGCAAACCATTGAGCCAACATAAAGGAAACACACAGTGTTGTGAGACATATCTGCCTATTTTTGTCTGACATTTATTTGGCAACTTCTTTTTAAATTTTATTCTTAGTTTCAAGTTCAACTTCTGCATGAATATGTTCCCCACATTGCATGGTTCATTGCCTATTTCCAATTTCCTACACTAATTTTCCAAGACCAAATTGAACTTAAATAGAGCATTGCCCCATGCAGAAAAAAAAACTATCATTTAGAAAAAGTAAGCACAAGTATTTGCCCCCTCCCTTTAATTTTACTATCTTTTTGTTCAATCAAATTTTTCCGGGGCGAAGCTAATTTATTGATTGTAAATTTGGCTGAATCTAGCAATTTTGATTTAAACTTTGTTTTTATTATCAAACAATTCATTCAATAGGATTAATTTAGATCCAATAACTCTAAGAATATAAAATCATAAAACATAAATTTTAAATTCTGACTCCAAACCTTCCTCGCTACTCCAATCACCCTGTCAAAAAGGCATCTTTTAAAGTATTTGGGTGGTCTAGAGGGGTGTTAGCTTTCCTAAGGACCCATTAGCCCTCCTAAAAGGGAGACATGAATGATGGGCTAAAAGGTTTTATCTCTATGAACCAATTAATGTTGGATTAGAGAGCACAAATATAGAATTTTACATGAAAAGAGGGAATCTAAGTTTAGAAGATAGTGATTAGGAATGGACAGTAGGATGATTTCATATTATAAGAAAAAAAAATAATGTCTCTTCATTATCTTCTTTTACATAGTCCTATTATTATAAAATATATATCATTGTAATCTATATATTTTAGAAGAATTATTCCAACTCTATTTGACCTTTCTTGTCAATTTCTTTTTTAGATTAATGTTTATCCTCTTCTACATGCTACCTAGGTCATAGCAATCAAAGATAGGGAGTAATATTAACATGCTATATGCATAGCGTGTATTTTTTTTATAAAATTTATCTAAAAGAATATTATATTTATTTTTTAAAATAATTTAATTTTAATTTTTTATTTCTTCCTTAATGATGTTGTAACGCCCGTGAAATTACCAAAATACCCCTAAAGGAGAGGTGTGCGAGAAACGTGTCTTCCGATGCTCGGATCTAAAATCCGAGAGCGGATTCATGATTAGCACTGAAAATTGAGTGGGGGAAAGGTCTCGGTCGATTTTTAGAGTAACCGAGTCGAAAAATAATTTTTCGTTCCAAAACGAAAAACAGTGAGCCTCTGCGATGGAACCGCGACGCGGACCTGTCGCGGAGACACACTTATGTTTTTCTGAAAAATTTCGACGGAGTTGAATTTCCGGAAACACACTGTCCGCGACCAGTCCGCGTCGCGGACTATGTTATTTTAGGTCGGGATTTAATTTCTTAAAATTTCTAAAGGCATTATGGTCCATTCCCACCTATCCCAAACGTGCCCCTATGATTAATATAGGCCGGTTTACACGAAAAAGGGTTCAAAAACCCCCATTGAAGTGCTCTCCTAAGGATCTCTAAGGCTAGGGCTTGAAGAAGGTTGAGGTGATCAAGAAGGGATTGTAGTGCTTCGTGTGACTACTCTTTCCAGGTATATAAGGCTACTCTGAAAGCATGGGAATGTCCTCCCATGTGCCCCTATGATGTAGGTATGGATGTCCTAATGTGATGATGATAGGGTAACAAATTGAAGTATGAATTAGTAAATACAATGTAGAGAGTAATTGGCATTGTTGTATGCATATACATAAATATTTCATGCATTGATGATGATCGTCATAAAAACCCTCATGTGTTTTTAAACTATTTTCATGAAAAGCATTTAGTTGAAAACCTTATATCTATTGTATTCTAGAAAAAGCATGCATGATGAACATGGGTGTGTGTGTGTAGAGCCTAGAGTAATGATAAGATAATGAATGATGAATGATGAGCATGACAATGTGTAATTGTCTCTAGGTTGAGAGTTAAAGCTACTAATCAAGTGTTCTTAGAGTCTATGATGATGATGATGCTAAGGTTATGAATGAGAGGATGTTGATGTTAATGTTAATAAGGTGAGATGATGACGATGTTAATGTTAATGGCGATGTAATGTGTCCCTATGGGACAAGTGGATGTTGATGCCACTGATAATGTATTATGCCCCTATGGGGACTAATGATGATGTAACGTGTCCCTATGGGATTAATGATGTTGATGTTTTATGAGCATGTCGAGTCCTGGGAGGAGTATTGAGCACCGAAATGGATAAAAGTGAGTCCCACTTGAGTCCATTAACTACGTGGCCCGCGTAGGAAGAGAGGATTGAACCGCAATGGGATGGCTCCTATCTTGTCCCAAATGAGGACTAATGTTATGTTTTGTGGATCCCCTAATGTTATGTCCCTTACCCTGGGCAGGGTAATGGATGGATGTGGCAACAGCATCGCTTCGTTGTATCATCACTGGCTCATAAGTGATGGTTGTCGGTTAAAGAAACTCTCAGTTAGGTCCCTCATAAAAGGTTTCCCCAATAGTACTCTAATGTCAATGTTAATGTAAAGGTCAATGTTAATGTAAAGGCCAATGTTAATGTAAGGGTCGATGTTAATGTAAAGGTCAATGTTATTGTTTCCCTGATATAAATGTTAAAGTCTCATGATGATGTACGTTATGTTCGGATGATTCTAATGATGTGATTCAGCTATTTTACATGCTAGTACATTCCACGTACTGACGCCATTTAGCGCTGCATCGTTTTATGATGCAGATACAGGAGCTAGAGGACTTCAGCAGCCGCCTCATTGAAGCCAAGCGTTTGAAAGTTCTTACTGTGGTAGCCTCCCTATTCTCGGAGGAAACCTTTATTTGGTGCTATCCTATTATTTCATTGAGTCGGGTAACCATGGCATGTCATGGTCCCCTTCTTAGATAGTTTAGAAAATGTTAGAGGCTTCGTAGACATAATGATGTAGTCAAGGTGAATGTTTTGATAACTGAGCAATATTTCTTTGTTTGGTTTTGATGATCAGCTTGAGGTTTGGCCATTGGCCCACTACTTTAAAAGTGTTGTTTACTAATTTCCTTCCGCTATGTTTAAGATGAATGATGTGATGAGGCTAAGTGGTTCGCTTGGGGGCTAGCAATAGTCTCTGAGTGCCGGTCACGCCTAGGGTACCCTCCCGGGGCGTGACAAACTTGGTATCAGAGCAGCAGAGTTCAAGAGTCCTAGGGAGTCTACGAAGCCATGTCTAGTAGAGTCTTGTTTATGCGTGTGTTGTGAACCACACTTCATAAACAGGATGCTACAGGACATTAGGAAATGGTTCCACTTCTTTGATGTTCTGAGTCGTGCGTTAGAGCTTGACTTTAAGTAAACCCCTTTAATTCGTGCGTTACGCGTTTGCAGATAATGCCTCCAAAATGCACTGCTTCCCAAAGAGATGGTCCCGTCCCAAGTACTGAGAATCCCTTGCCAGAACGTGAGGCAAGGAGACGGGGACGACCTGTTAGAGCTACTGAGGCTCCACCAGCACCTCCAGCTCAGTCAGCCCCCACTTCAGAGGCAGACTTCAGGGGAGCCATTGCCATGCTCACCCAGTTGGTGGCCTCACAAAGTAGCAGTCGTGGTCCCCAGTAGCAGTCCAGAAACACACTGTCCGCGACCAGTCCGCGTCGCGGACTGTGTTATTTCAGGTCGGGATTTAATTTCTTAAAATTTCTAAGGGCATTATGGTCCATTCCCACCTATCCCAAACGTGCCCCTATGATTAATATAGGCCGCTTTACACGAAAAAGGGTTCAAAACCCCCCATTGAAGTGCTCTCCTAAGGATCTCTAAGGCTAGGGCTTGAAGAAGGTTGAGGTGATCAAGAAGGGATTGTAGTGCTTCGTGTGACTACTCTTTCCAGGTATGTAAGGCTACTCTGAAAGCATGGGAATGTCCTCCCATGCGCCCCTATGATGTAGGTATGGATGTCCTAATGTGATGATGATAGGGTAACAAATTGAAGTATGAATTAGTAAATACGATGTAGAGAGTAATTAGCATTGTTGTATGCATATACATAAATATTTAATGCATTGATGATGATCGTCATAAAAACCCTCATGTGTTTTTAAACTATTTTCATGAAAAGCATTTAGTTGAAAACCTTATATCTATTGTATTCTAGAAAAAGCATGCATGATGAACATGGGTGTGTGTGTGTAGGGCCTAGAGTAATGATAAGATAATGAATGATGAATGATGAGCATGAGAATGAGTAATTGTCTCTAGGTTGAGAGTTAAAGCTCCTAATCAAGTGTTCCTAGAGTCTATGATGATGATGATGCTAAGGTTATGAATGAGAGGATGTTGATGTTAATGTTAATAAGGTGAGATGATGACGATGTTAATGTTAATGGCGATGTAATGTGTCCCTATGGGACAAGTGGATGTTGATGCCACTGATAATGTATTATGCCCCTATGGGGACTAATGATGACGTAACGTGTCCCTATGGGATTAATGATGTTGATGTTTTATGAGCATGTCGAGTCCTGGGAGGAGTATTGAGCACCGAAATGGATAAAAGTGAGTCCCACTTGAGTCCATTAACTACGTGGCCCGCGTAGGAAGAGAGGATTGAACCGCAATGGGATGGCTCCTATCTTGTCCCAAATGAGGACTAATGTTATGTTTTGTGGATCCCCTAATGTTATGTCCCTTACCCTGGGCAGGGGAATGGATGGATGTGGCAACGGCATCGCTTCATTGTATCATCACTGGCTCATAAGTGATGGTTGTCGGTTAAAGAAACTCTCAGTTAGGTCCCTCACAAAAGGTTTCCCCAATAGTACTCTAATGTCAATGTTAATGTAAAGGTCAATGTTAATGTAAAGGCCAATGTTAATGTAAGGGTCGATGTTAATGTAAAGGTCAATGTTATTGTTTCCCTGATATAAATGTTAAAGTCTCATGATGATGTACGTTATGTTCGGATGATTCTAATGATGTGATTCAGCTATTTTACATGCTAGTACATTCCACGTACTGACGCCATTTAGCGCTGCATCATTTTATGATGCAGATACAGGAGCTAGAGGACTTCAGCAGCCGCCCCGTTGAAGCCAAGCGTTTGAAAGTTCTTACTGTGGTAGCCTCCCTGTTTTCGGAGGAAACCTTTATTTGGTGCTATCCTATTATTTCATTGAGTCGGGTAACCATGGCATGTCATGGTCCCCTTCTTAGATAGTTTAGAAAATGTTAGAGGCTTCATAGACATAATGATGTAGTCAAGGTGAATGTTTTGATAACTGAGCAATATTTCTTTGTTTGGTTTTGATGATCAGCTTGAGGTTTGGCCATTGGCCCACTACTTTAAAAGTGTTGTTTACTAATTTCCTTCCGCTATGTTTAAGATGAATGATGTGATGAGGCTAAGTGGTTCGCTTGGGGGCTAGCAATAGTCTCTGAGTGCCGGTCACGCCTAGGGTACCCTCCCGGGGCGTGACAAACTTGGTATCAGAGCAGCAGAGTTCAAGAGTCCTAGGGAGTCTACGAAGCCGTGTCTAGTAGAGTCTTGTTTATGCGTGTGTTGTGAACCACACTTCATAAACAGGATGCTACAGGACATTAGAAAATGGTTCCACTTCTTTGATGTTCTGAGTCGTGCGTTAGAGCTTGACTTTAAGTAAACCCCTTTAATTCGTGCGTTACACGTTTGCAGATAATGCCTCCAAAACGCACTGCCGCCCAAAGAGATGGTCCCGTCCCAAGTACTGAGAATCCCTTGCCAGAACGTGAGGCAAGGAGACGGGGACGACCTGTTAGAGCTACTGAGGCTCCACCAGCACCTCCAGCTTAGTCAGCCCCCACTTCAGAGGCAGACTTCAGGGGAGCTATTGCCATGCTCACCCAGTTGGTGGCCTCACAAAGTAGCAGTCGCGGTCCCCAGGCCCCAAGCTCCAGTTTCCAAGAGCCAACTGCTGCGTCTAGGCTCAGGGATTTCTTGAGGATGAACCCGCCAGTCTACACTGGTTCTAAGGTTGAGGAGGATCCGCAAAACTTTATTGATGAGATGCGCAAGATCCTAAGGGCGATGCATGCAAGTGAGGTTGAAGGAGTTAAGCTGGTCTCATATCAGCTTAAGGATGTTGCCAACATTTGGTACAACCAACGGGAGGATGGTAGAGGTGAGAGTGCTGAACCAGCTGAGTGGGAAGAGTTCGAGAGTGCTTTTCTCGATCATTTCTTTCCCTAGGAGTTAAGGGAAGCCAAGGTTGAAGAGTTTGTGAACTTAAAACAGAAGGGTATGACTGCTAAGGAGTACAGCCTAAAGTTCACCCAACTATCAAGATATGCTCCTGAGATGGTCCTTGATATGAGGGCCAGAATGAGGAAATTTGTGTCTGGGCTGGGCAGACATGTGAAAAGAGAGTGCAAGGCAGCACTGCTGATCCCAGACATGGATATTTCCAGGCTGATGGTCTACGCTCAACAGACTGAAGAGGACAAGAAGAGGGAAGGGGAGGAGCAGCAGAGCAAGAAAGCCAAAGCTGTGGGCCATGAGCAAAACCAGCAGAAGCAGGACAAGGGTAACAGGAACTTCTTTCAGAGGAAGCCTCCTCGCCATGCAACACCGATGGCGAATGCACCTGTTCAGCAGCACAGGCATGATCAGAAGACCCAGGGTCACCAGGACTACAGAGCACAAGGATCTCAGTCCCAGGCTAGTGTCGCCCAGGGTCCAAGGGGAAGAGTAACTTGTGGCAGATGTGGCAAACAACATATTGGTGCATGCCGGGAAGGCACCAATCTATGCTATTCTTGTGGACAGCCTGGCCATTTCCAGGGCGAGTGTCCTATGAGGAGCCAGATGGGTAATGACAGAGGAAATCGAGCCCAATCATCTACAGCGCCCCCTGCGGGCAGTCATCAGAGGGCTACTGCTGCAAATGCCGGAGGCGGAGCGAACCGCCTGTATGCTATGGGAAATCGGCAGGATCAAGAGGCTGCCCAAGATGTTGTTACGGGTATGCTTCGAATCTTCTGTTATAACTGTTATGCATTACTGAATCCGGGTGCCACTTTATCCTTTGTGACGCCCTATGTGGCTAATAAGTTTGAGGTCATCCCAGAACGTCTATATGAGCCTTACTCTGTTTCGACTCCTACTGGAGAGTCTATTGTGGCTAAGAGGGTCTATAGAAACTGTGTAGTATCCACTTATCATAGGGATACATTGGCTGATTTGGTAGAATTAGAGATAGTGGATTTCGATGTGATCCTTGGGATGGATTGGCTTCACGCTTGCCATGTATCCATAGATTGTAGAACCCGAGTGGTTAGGTTTCAGTTCCCAAATGAACCGGTTTTAGAATGGAAAGGAGGTTATGTTGCACCCAAAGGTATATTTATATCTTACCTGAGGGCAAGGAGGTTGATCTCTAAGGGGTGTATCTATCAGCTAGTAAGAGTTAAAGCTGATAATGTCGAGACCCCTACTCTTGAGTCGGTCTCAGTTGTTAATGAGTTCCCTGAGGTGTTCCCTGAGGATTTACCGGGAGTCCCTCCTGATAGGGAGATCGACTGCGGTATTGATGTACTCCCCGATACGCAGCCTATTTTAATTCCACCATACAGGATGGCCCCCGCTGAGTTGAAAGAGTTGAAGGGACAGTTGAAGGATCTGTTCGAGAAAGGTTTTATTAGACCCAGTGTTTCACCATGGGGTGCTCCCGTTCTGTTTGTGCAAAAGAAGGATGGGTCGCTCCGGATGTGCATAGATTATAGGCAACTGAACAAGGTCACAGTCAAGAACAAATATCCTTTTCCTAGGATTGACGACTTGTTTGACCAACTTCAGGGTGCCTCATGTTTTTCAAAGATAGACCTTAGATCGGGTTACCACCAGTTAAAGGTGAGGGAGTGTGATATCCCAAAGACAGCTTTCAGGACAAGATATGGTCACTTTGAATTTTTAGTGATGTCCTTTGGGTTGACAAATGCACCAGCAGCCTTATGGACTTGATGAATAGGGTGTTCAGACCCTACTTGGATATGTTTGTAATCGTCTTCATTGATGATATTTTGGTATATTCGAGGGATGAGGAAGAGCATGCTAAGCATCTCAGAGTTGTCCTTCAAACTCTTAAGGACCATGAGTTGTATGCAAAGTTCTCCAAATGTGAGTTTTGGCTTAAGTCAGTGGCTTTCCTAGGCCATGTGGTTTCGGGTGATGGTATTCAAGTTGATAGCCAGAAGATTGAGGCTGTGGCAAGCTGGCCAAGGCCAACCTCTCCGACTGACATAAGAAGCTTCTTGGGGTTGGCAGGCTACTACCAAAGGTTTGTGGAGGGGTTTTCTTCCCTATCTGCACCATCGATCAAACTGACCCAGAAAAGGGCTAAGTTCCAGTGGTCTGACGAATGTGAGAAAAGCTTCTAGGAGTTAAAGACCAGGTTGACCACTACACCTGTCTTGACCTTGCCTGACAGGACAGACGACTTCGTGATATACTGTGACACATCTAGAGTTGGGTTGGGATGCGTGTTAATGCAAAGAGGAAAGGTGATAGCCTATGCTTCCAGACATCTTAAGGTTCATGAAAGGAACTATCCGACCCATGATCTTGAGTTGGCAGCCGTTGTGTTCGCACTTAAAATCTGGCGCCACTACTTGTATGGAGTACATGTGGATGTGTTTACAGATCACAAGAGCTTGCAGTATGTATTCAGCCAAAGGGAGCTCAATCTACGATAGAGGAGATGGTTAGAGTTGCTCAAGTACTATGAAATGAGCGTCATGTACCACCCAGGTAAAGCTAACGTTGTTGCTGATGCTCTTAGTAGGTTGTCTATGGGTAGCACGACCCATGTTGAGGAAGAAAAGAGAGAACTGATGAAAGATCTGCACAGGTTGGCCGATTGGGGGTCCAACTTGAAGAGAATGACGAAGGAGGAGTTAGTGTTCAAAATGGGTCTTCATCATCCCTAGTGATTGAAGTTAAAGAGAAGCAGGATCGAGATCCCATTATACTCCAACTTAAAGAGGATGTTCAGAAGCAAAAAGTGATGGTCTTCTCCAAAGGGGGAGATGGGGTACTGAGGTACCAGAACAGACTATGTGTTCCTGATGTTGATGGTGTCCGAGAAAGGATTTTAGCTGAGGCCCATAATGCTAAATACTCCATCCATCCGGGTTCCACCAAGATGTATCATGACTTGAGAGAGGTCTATTGGTGGAGTGGAATGAAGAGGGATATCGCAGAATTCGTTTCCAGATGCCCCAACTGCCAACAAGTCAAGGTTGAGCACCAAAGGCCAAGTGGTCTGGCCCAGAATTTTGAAATTCCTGAATGGAAGTGGGAGATGGTGAATATGGACTTCATCACGGGCTTACCGAAATCCCGGAGACAACATGATTCCATATGGGTGATTGTAGATAGAATGACGAAATCAGCGCATTTCTTAGCAGTCAAGACGACTAACATTGCCGAGGATTATGCCAAAATGTATATTCAGGAGATTGTGAGGTTGCACGGAGTTCCCTTGTCCATCATTTCAGACAGAGGAGCCCAATTTACCTCTCACTTCTGGAAGTCTTTCCAGAAAGGGCTGGGTACCAAGGTGAACCTGAGCACAACATTCCATCCACAGACCGATGGTCAGGCAGAGCGCACTATTCAGACGTTAGAAGACATGTTGAGAGCATGCGTTCTTGATTTCAAAGGAAACTGGGATGACCATTTACCCCTGATTGAATTCGCATACAACAACAGTTATCATGCGAGTATTCAGATGGCCCCTTATGAGGCCTTGTATGGAAGAAGATGTAGATCGCCCATTGGGTGGTTCGAGGTTGGAGAGGCCGAGCTGATTGGGCCGGACCTTGTCCACCAGTCCATGGAAAAGGTGAAGACTATACGAGAGAGATTAAAGACTACCTAGAGCCACCAAAACTCGTACACAGATGTAAGGAGAAGGGATTTAGAGTTTGAGGTGAATGACTGGGTTTATCTGAAGGTATCACCTATGAAAGGTGTCATGGGGTTTGGGAAGAAGGGGAAGTTGAGTCCTCGTTATATTGGTCCCTACCAAATTTTGTGAAGGATTGGAAAGGTTGCTTATGAGCTAGAGTTACATTCTGAGTTAGATGGAATTCATCCGGTGTTCCACGTCTCAATGATGAAGAAATGTTTGGGGGATCCTGCCTTGGTGGTGCCTGTAGAGAGCACAGGAATCAAGGACAACCTGTTCTATGAGGAAACCCCAGTCCAAATTCTTGATCGACAGGTTCGCAGACTAAGGAACAGGGAGATAGCTTCTGTCAAGGTTCTGTGGAGAAATCAATTTGTTGAGGAAGCCACATGGGAAGCTGAGGAAGAGATGAAAGCAAAGTACCCGCACCTGTTCGTGCCCGAGGTTGATGAAATCATCGAAGGTAACGTTCTTACTTGATGTAAATTAATGTATACTCCATGAACTCCATGTGAAATTGTTGATGTCTGAATAAATGAGTTTAAAGGCCAATGAAAGGTGAAGGTAGTAAGTTATCGAAGTAATGTCGAGGTGAGTCGTGAGCCTATTCGTGCTAAAATACTTTCCTACTCATCATTCGAGGACGAATGATCCCAAGGGGGAGATAATGTAATGCCCGCGAAATTACCAAAATACCCCTAAAGGAGAGGTGTGCGAGAAACGTGTCTTCGATGCTCGGATCTAAAATTCGAGAGCGGATTCATGATTAACACTGAAAATTGAGTGGGGGAAAGGTCTCGGTCGATTTTTAGAGCAACCGAGTCGAAAAATAATTTTTCGTTCCAAAACGAAAAACAGTGAGCCTCCGCGATGGAACCGCGACGCGGACCTGTCGCAGAGACACACTTATGTTTTTCTGAAAAATTTTGACGGAGTTGAATTTCCGGAAACACACTGTCCGCGACCAATCCGCGTCGTGGACTGTGTTATTTCAGGTCGGGATTTAATTTCTTAAAATTTCTAAGGGCATTATGGTCCATTCCCACCTATCCCAAACGTGCCCCTATGATTAATATAGGTCGGTTTACATGAAAAAGGGTTCAAAACCCCCCATTGAAGTGTTCTCCTAAGGATCTCTAAAGCTAGGGCTTGAATAAGGTTGAGGTGATCAAGAAGGGATTGTAGTGCTTCGTGTGACTACTCTTTCCAGGTATGTAAGGCTACTCTGAAAGCATGGGATTGTCCTCTCATGTGCCCCTACGATGTAGGTATGGATGTCCTAATGTGATGATGATAGGGTAACAAATTGAAGTATGAATTAGTAAATACGATGTAGAGAGTAATTGGCATTGTTGTATGCATATACATATATATTTCATGCATTGATGATGATCGTCATAAAAACCCTCATGTGTTTTTAAACTATTTTCATGAAAAGCATTTAGTTGAAAACCTTATATCTATTGTATTCTAGAAAAAGCATACATGATGAACATGGGTGTGTATGTGTAGAGCCTAGAGTAATGATAAGATAATGAATGATGAATGATGAGCATGAGAATGTGTAATTGTCTCTAGGTTGAGAGTTAAAGCTCCTAATCTAGTGTTCCTAGAGTCTATGATGATGATGATGCTAAGGTTATGAATGAGAGGATGTTGATGTTAATGTTAATAAGGTGAGATGATGACGATGTTAATGTTAATGGCGATGTAATGTGTCCCTATGGGACAAGTGGATGTTGATGCCACTGATAATGTATTATGCCCCTATGGGGACTAATGATGATGTAACGTGTCCCTATGGGACTAATGATGTTGATGTTTAATGAGCATGTCGAGTCCTGGGAGGAGTATTGAGCACCGAAATGGGTAAAAGTGAGTCCCACTTGAGTCCATTAACTACGTGGCCCGCGTAGGAAGAGAGGATTGAACCGCAATGCAGATGGCTCCTATCTTGTCCCAAATGAGGACTAATGTTATGTTTTGTTGATCCCCTAATGTTATGTCCCTTACCCTGGGCAGGGTAATGGATGGATGTGGCAACGACATCGCTTCGTTGTATCATCATTGGCTCATAAGTGATGGTTGTCCGTTAAAGAAACTCCCAGTTAGGTCCTTCATAAAAGGTTTCCCCAATAGTACTCTAATGTCAATGTTAATGTAAAGGTCAATGTTAATGTAAGGGTCGATGTTAATGTAAAGGTCAATGTTATTGTTTCCCTGATATAAATGTTAAAGTCTCATGATGATGTACGTTATGTTCGGATGATTCTAATGATGTGATTCGGCTATTTTACATGCCAGTACATTCCACGTACTGACGCTATTTAGAGCGTTGCATCGTTTTATGATGCAGATACAGGAGCTAGAGGACTTCACCAGCCGCTCCGTTGAAGCCAAGCGTTTGAAAGTTCTGACTGTGGTGAGCCTCCCTGTTTTCGGAGGAAACCTTTATTTGGTGCTATCCTATTATTTCATTGAGTCGGGTAGCCATGGCATGTCATGGTCCCCTTCTTAGACAGTTTAGAAAATGTTAGAGGCTTCGTAGACATAATGATGTAGTCAAGGTGAATGTTTTGATAACTGAGCAATATTTCTTTGTTTGGTTTTGATGATTAGCTTGAGGTTTGGCTATTGGCCCACTACTTTAAAAGTGTTGTTTACTAATTTCCTTCCGCTATGTTTAAGATGAATGATGTGATGAGGCTAAGTGGTTCGCTTGGGGGCTAGCAATAGTCTCTGAGTGCCGGCCACGCCTAGGGTACCCTCCCGGGACGTGACAGATGTATGTCATATAAATTTTATTACTTATTTTGTAAGTGACATTATAGTGACGGAGCTAAAGACCAAGGTGCAAATCTGATTCGATCAAGTAACTTTGGTTAAATATTATATTGTCTTTAAAAAATATTTATTATATATTATTTATTAATTTATAATTTTTTAAAAAGTGTATATTCACATATACTCTTTTTACTAAATTTTAATGAATTCATACATATTTTCATCTTTATCATAATTGAATCATAATAAATTAGTCTGCTATGATGTAAAATACTATTGAATTTGAGTAAATTTTTATCGTTCCAGAATAAACAAACGAAAAGAAAAAAGGAGTGCAGTATTGATTTTGTGCCTGTATTTTTTTTAATCAAATTTATTCAATACTCATTTTAGTGGTCGATCAGCTTAAATAATAAACTCGTAATCCCTGACTTACTATCACATCATAACCTTTTGATGGTTAGTGGTTACAGTAAGATACTAAAAGAGTGATAAAAATAATTGAAGAAAAGTATTTCTATTTGAAAGTCATAGTAGTAAAGAATGAACAGTGTCCCTCGTATATATTTGACAACCCTACTAAAAATAATGAATTAGCATCCAATAAAATTTTATAGTTGAGTAATAATATTTTTTTATTAATCCATTATGAAAAAAATTAACTGCAAAATATAAAAACATTTAATTAATTAAAAATTATTTAGCAAATAAATTAACTGAATTTTATAATTAATTTTATATTGATATTTGATTTAATGTTTCAAACTTTCGATTAGCAATTTGATTTAATGGTTCACACTGTTTATTTAGTGGTTATTCCCCTTTCCCTTTTTCTATTTATTTTTTTAATCAAATACTGAAAGCTTTATATGCACAATGTAATTGTGAAACGACCTTGCTTTGAAATATTGCATAATTTGGGATAGGGTTTCGTATTAATCGGTTGATTTGATTTATCGGTTATCGAGTTGTTGACATGTCAAATTATTATAAAATCATTAAGATAATGGCTTATCGTGGTTTATTAATTATTGATCATTATCGATTCGATAGGATTATCAATTTAACCATTAAGATTTACCAAAAAAAAAAAATCATTGAAGGTTACTTAGAAATAAGGATGACAAGTCATGCATATGAGTTCACAGACTACATTTTGCTCAAACACAAACGATGACATATTGTAGAACAATCAAGAATTCCAGACATCCAAAAAATAAAAAAAGGAAATTAAACACTACTTCAAAGATTTTATATATCAAATGGTATAAATATAATTTTATTAGTTTACTATTATGTTATCGGTTAACCCATTAAGAATTTTTTTTAAAACCTTTAAGAACTGATAACCCAAAAATAAAAAAAAATAAAATTGTTACTAAAATTACTAAATCAATAACCCATTATAAAAAAATAATAACTTTTTTTGTTCGATTTATCAATTTCGATTGGTTTTGGAAAAACCTAATTTGGGACACAAAGTAAAATTAAGTGGTGCAAAAATCAATTTAATTGATAAATTGAATAAAAAAAATTACATTTGATTAGTTGATATTAGGCTATTTGGTTAATAATTTTTAAACAATTTTGTAAAATATTTTATTGGATTATTGATTCGGTTTTCAATTTTATGATTTGGGTTGATGATTTCACCAATAAATCAATAAGATTCTATTTGAATTACTTTTCTCCTAATTATGTGACAATGACTTTAATATTTTACAACCCTTTATTCTAAATTTTAATATTATTTCAAGCCACCTGCAATACAAAACTAGTTTTCTATATCTTTATTGCGGCACCTTCTCTTCTCGACACAAAATAATATTACTTTATCTCTTCTCAATTTTAAATTTGACAAAGACGAACTGTCACGATGCAAACCATCAGACTGTACAAGCATCTACTCTAACACCTAGATAGGAGAATCATAAATTTCCAACAAACTAAATCACGCGAAAGATGAATGAAAAAGAAGATAAAATTGAAAATCTCTTTAAATTATCCAGTATAGAGTTAGAAAAATCCAATTTAAAAAGACATCTAACACACTTAAGGAATCTAGTCTAAACAGGTACAAGAGCTTCTAAGAATACAATGTGAAATACAATAATGACATAACTCTCACCATAAGGAAGGAAGAAGCTGTTGGATATCGATCATCTTCGTCTTCATCTAAAAAATATCAACAATCCCACAACCAGACTATACCAAAAAGGTATAGCAAGAGTAATATCAGAACAAACAACATGTACTGATAAGCATCATCAGTCAACACAAAATCCACCACAACATCAAGTAAATATTTTCAGAAGAAGCATGCAATAAGAAAATGCATTACCATGCTTATCCTTTTTCCACATGCTTTTACTATATTGTTTATCTTAATCACCCTTAGTATGTGACATAATCTCAATCTTTAATTTACTCCACTGCCAATTATAATATAAATTAGAGCCAAACTCTTCTATCTATAAAAAGGAGTTTTTGAACCCACAATCAACTTGGTCAAATCAACCTACCGCTTTAATCGTTCACAAAAACACCTACCCTAGAATATTTAGTATCTCTCTTTCAAGATAGCCACATTAAGATGATTTGGGACTTTTACCCCTTTATACATACTGACCTGTCATGGCAGGACCTAACCCATTATGGCGACCTTGCTATAGCAGGATTCCTTCCATCAGTGTAGCCTAGATGGAGACAAAAACTTGGACTTCCTTTCCTAAGCCCCTATTAACTAATATAATCATAGTGCCAAACATAATATGACTCAAAGTTGCCAAACATAATGTGATTGCAACTCACCAATTCATTATTTGACAATCCATCAACTACTCTCTACTTACTCATATGCAATTTCATACCTGATTATATGAAATATAACAGACAGTCACAATGTAGTAAGACAAATGATATATAATTATATCACAAACATGACAATATGAATAACACTACCATAATACAAAATTTAGTAACACATCAACTTTTGGTTCGTTCATACCAATTATTACAAAATATGAGTATGATCAGTTATAGTTATGTCAACTTCTCCTTGTCACGCATATGATCATGATTATATGTAAACAATAGTGAATAATGATTCTCTTATGAAATACACACCAAAATTGTTAGTGTGTCAGCGCGACACCCGAACAAATAGTTTGTGTTTTAGAATGTAATACTTGATACAATATTTTTCGAAACGTGACATCTAATCTAATAATATGTCAAAACATGACAGCTGATTCAATAATGTATCGAAATGTTACACTCAATTCAATATGTACTAGCGTGGTATCCGATCCAACATATACAATTATTATCATAATGAATTATTCCTACACTTACATAGTCAAATAACATATTCATATCAACAATGATCCTCTCATAGGATCCATACTCAAATAGTTAGTGTATTGAAATGTGATACCCGATTCAATATATGCTAAAACATGGCACTCAATCCTATAATCATAATAATAATTGCAACCACAATTAGTATTTTATAAGTTTGCGCAATTTAAGTACCAGATTCATTTTATGCGATTGATTATAATTTGTCATTTCTGTAAGTTCATTTCGTCTTCCTTAATTCATATCCATGTAGACAATACTCTCATGCAGTTAACAATCACATGAATCACAAACAAGATATAATCTATCTCTTACAAGGCAATCACCACACTTGAAACCACAAGTACATCAGCATGTTCATTATATGATATTATCACATAGAGATAGTTCATATACACCCTATTATTTAATGAATAGACTTTTTCAAGTATTTTACATTGAACTATCAACATGAACATAGCCGCGGATATATATATACACATACGTACATGTCAACAATCAAACATTGAACTCCCGTGATTATCACAAGGATCAATAACTACCTTAATAAGAAACACTAAGGCAAACAATTAAAGACTAAACTTTTACCGCTAGTCATAGACTAATCATGATCTACATAGTATATTCATGCCTTAATAACAATATCTACAACCTTTAGTTATCAAGACTCCATGCTTGGAGGCCTAAGCATGATATATTTTGTCAATCTACATTATATAATAGGATGAAAATATGTTAACAACTACTCAAGAAGGAAATCCTAGCCTACCAGGGCACCAATTAGAGGTGGAAGGGGGATAGTATAATTTTGTCTTCTGAGTGGCGAACAATGGAGACAGATTTGAAATCCATCGATTGTAGCTTTCTTTGTGCTAGGATCCCTTCTCTCCCTTCTTTTTAAGCCTAGAGCAGTTTTATGAGGATTTCTAGAGTGACTTTTGTCTAATTTACCCCTAAAGGAAAGGAGGATAATAAGAGAATTCACATTTTTGAATTTTTGACCCCCGATGATCCTGCTATGGTGGGTCTTATCTCTCTATGGCATCGTCACTGTGGCAGGATAGTGCTGGTTCAGATTAATTTGAATAATAAATTTTTACCTTACCTGAATAATGAGGATTCAAATCACTATAATAAATATCAATTACCCCTCGTTCGTCCCCAAATGATAAGGGATGGAGTAGGCATGAGTCAATCGATTTATTTTTTAAAAACTAATAGGATGACTCATCATGACTAACGAAGGACCACATGCCCTAAGGCTAAGCACAAAAGGACATTGTCGATGAACTGAGTAAGGAAGAATGAGATAAAATTACAAAAATCTTATTAGTAATTGCCACGTTGGATCTATTATAGTAGAATAACGAGAGAAATTTAGAGGGAGGAGGAAGGATTAAATTCTTCCCATCTCATCCTTTACCCACTCTTAAACCCTAAAATATTCCTCAATAGATTTATTTTGGACATCACATCTTAGGTAATGATCTCACTCCCTATTCTAATTACTTCAATTTTTATTTAATAGTCCTTACAGGACACGAATCAATAGAACACAATGACTTTGGGATAGTTTTGAAAATTCTGAATGGACCACTTAATTCTTGAGCAACAATATACAATGATCCTTCACTTATGTTCACAAAGCCTTAACGATGTTCTGGGCATAAGGATTACAAAAAATTAAGGCCGAAAATGGTTTCAGAATGGATGGAGGAAGTTGAGTTGCGTTCTTGGTTAGACACTTAGATTTAGGCCCATTTATGATTAATAAAGCTGGATCTTTGCATAAAAGGTAAAAGAGCGTAGAAACACTAATTTGACGAAATTTTTATGAAAACCGAATTTTGATGTAGCGAGGTGCCATGAATACACCTCTAAAATTTTAGGCATGATGAAGGACGCCATGAAAATCTTATTCACGCTATGGCGACCTCACCATGGCGAGATCCTAATCACCATGGGTGGAGGCCGCAAAACAATGGCCCCACTCTAATTAAAAAATTCTTTACTTTACACAAGATCATCTAATTAGGCTGAGTCCTAATGCAACCCATTATGAAATTGCATGTTTTATTGATAATGGATGAATTTAAAGAAATAGTTTATCTTTTCTATCGAATGTTATATCCGAGTTCTATTATTTACTAGAACTCCATCTTCAAAAGTTTCTACGGATACTATGTCCCCCGTAATCATGATGCAATATTAATCTCCTCAAATGCTATACTTTGACATACCATATTTCTGCAGAAATCATAACAAGTTACTAGCTCAAGCTCATTATCAATCTCGCATACAATAGTCAAAGATCATTCTTAAATAAATAAGTCTAAAAGCAATATTCAACACTGCTCCATCAATTGCTAGTTATTTTCTCAAGCACTGTATCAATGCTAAAAAATTTGATCCCAACACCATCTCAAGGTTTCTATTAGCTACCCATTGTCACTATCTCATAAATTGTTCCCCCATTAAGATAAAATTACCGAATCAAACAAGGTCCAATGTTTAAATAATTATAGGTTATCACAATCCAACAACATTATCTAGATCAAATCCCCAATAAAATCACAACTTAGAAATAATTAAAGCATTGAGTCCCCATGACTCTAATTCAATAGTTAAACAATTAAGACAAATAGAAACACCATTCAACAACAACTAAGGCATTGAGTCCCTATAAACTCAATCCGACTATTAAAGTAATTATGATAGATAGAAACACAATTTAACAACAACACAAGCATTGAGTCCCGATAGACTCAATCTAATAGTTAAAACATCCATGATCACAAGTACAACATAATCGAACTTCCAGACTCAACTTTTAACTTATTAAACATATGAAATAACATTAAGGCCTTTAACATAATTTCAAGACTGAACCCAACAATGCATAAACAAGAATTCAGCATCACACTATTTGAAATCAATTATGAAACACATTAAGAAGACCTTTTATAATAACGATTCCACTATTATACAATAACAATCTTTTTTCTTATATGATTTTCAATTAGGCCTGACTGTTTCAAAAATAAAAGTTTTCGTATGGCCACAGTTCATACTTTTTTCTTATCATTTTTTTCAAAAGTAAGTGCATACACAACTAAGACTTTGCATTCTCTCACATAAAATACATCATGTAATCCATCAGAATTTCATTCATTAATCACTTTATAGTTTATCATTAAATTATTGCACACAATCAAGTGAAAACTTTTTTTTTTCTGATCACAAGTTAACAAAAATTAAAGCAATCATATCTAATATAGTTTCAAGAATTCAGGTGAGTACACTTACACATTGGGAATTATATAAGCAATACTTTGCATATAATCACATCATGTCATTGAGGCAAATACATTTCACATACTAACAGTTATTCCGACAATACTTTGTACACAATCACAATTTCAAGCTACATCACATAAGCAAGTTAAAATTATTAACTTTATTCGCCTCTTAGATGACCTTAAGTCGACCATCCATACATTTACACAACCTACAAAATCAGATACTAATTGGAACATTCTTGATTCCAACCTTCTTTATGTGTGTTCCTTCAACTATGATAATGACAATCGATTTATCTTGTTAAGATATTAATTGAAATAAGATATCAATTGGAGTCAACTCATACCATAGGTGACAGACTGCACTAAAAGAGAGAAGAAATGAAACGACTTTATAGAATGTTTCATAGCTTCTTGAATATTAGGTGTGAACGTTAACACACCATTCCACAAGAGTTTATTTTATATTTACTTTTTACTGAAAGACTAATAATTTGGGCTCTATTCCCTACTATGATGATCTAACCACCAAGATTTGAGGGCACCTACTCTAATACCTTTATAGAAAAATCCTAAATTTTCAACCAACTAAATCATGCGAAAGATGAATGAAATAATAAGATAAAACTAAAAATCTCTTCAAATTATCCGGTACAGAATTAAAATTCATGTTTAGAATTTTGTAAAAAGACATCTAATACCCCCAAGGAATCTAGTATATACAGACACAAGAGCTTATAAGAATACAATGTAAAACAAAATAATGACAAAACTCCCATCATACAAAAAATAGAAGTTGTTGGAGATCGTCTTAGTCTTCACCTAAGAAACATCACCGATGCTGCAATTAGACTATACTAAAAAGATATAGCAACAGTAGTATCAATGCAGACAACACATACTGGTAGGCATCATCAGACAACTTGAAATCTACCATACAATATAAAGTAAATATTTGAAAGAAGTATGTAACAAAAAAAATGTACCACCATGCTTTATCTCTTTTCTCACATACTCTTACCATTATGTTTGTCTTAATCACCCTTAGTATATCACATAATCTCAACCCTTAATGTACTCTGCTGCCTACTCTAATATAAATCAAGGCCTAACTCTTCTATCAATGCAAAGGAGTTTTTGAACCCAGATTCAACAACTTGGTCTAATCATCCCGCCGCTTCAGTTTAATTATTCACAATAATTCTTACGCTAGAATATTTGGTAACTCTTTTTCAAGATGGCTATATTAAGATGATTTGGGACTTTGTTCCTCTACCCATACTCGCCCATCATGGAGAGGCCTTATCCACATCTACGCCATAGTGAGATTTTTCCCGCCAGTACGGCCTACACTGTATCAGAAAATTCTCATTTCCCAAGTCTCCCATTAACTCACAAATCATAGTTCCAAACATAATCTGATTCTAAGTCACCAATCCATTGCTTAACAATCCATCACCTATTCTCCACTTTCTCATATGCAACCTAATACCTAATTATATGAAATAAATAGATAGTCATAATGTAGTAACATTGATGATCCACAGTTACATCACAAATATAGTAATATGAATAACACCATCATAATGCATAATTTAGTAACACATCAACTTTCAGTTCTTTCATGCCAATTATTATAAAAGATGAGCATGATCAATTATAATTATGTCAACTTCTTCCCATCATACATATAATCATGATGATGTACGTACAAATAACAGTCAATAATATTCTCTTATGAAATTCACAACCAAATAGTTAACATGTCGGCGCGACACCGATCCAATAATTAACATGTTAGAATATGACACTTGATCCATATGTGTTGAAATGTGATCTAATAATATAACAAAATATGATATCTAATCCAATAATGTGTCAAAATGTGACACCCGATCCAATATAAAATGATGTGGTATCCAATCCAACATCCATAATCACAAACACAACTATTATCATAATAAATGATTCACACACTTGCATAGTTAAGTAATAGGTTCATAGCAACAATGATCCTCTCATTGGATCTATACCCAAATTATTATTGTGTCAGCGTGGCACCCAATTCAATAGTTTGTATGCCAAAATGTAATATCCGATCTAATATGTATCGAAACGTGACATTCGATCTCATAATCATAATCCCACTCACAATAAATGTTTTACAAGTTTGCCCAATTAAATACTATATTCATTGTATGCGATTGATTACAATTAGCCATTTCCTTAGATTCATTCTGTCTTTCTCAATTCATGTACATGCATGCAACACTAACATGTAGTTAACAATCACTTGTTTCATAGACTGGATATAACCTATGATTTACAAGGCAATCACCGCACTTGAAGCCATAAGTATATTAGTAGATTCATTGTATGATATTACCACATGGAGACAATTCATATCTATCTTATTATTTCATGAATAGGCGTTATCAAGTATTTCACATAGAACAATCAACATGAACACACCCGCACTTTATATATATATATATATATATATATATATATATATATATATATATATATATATATATATATTTATATATATCAAACACTAAACCCCCTGATTATCACATGTATGAGGATCTTACAACAATTTAATAATTTTTTTACACAACGTACAAGGATCAACAACCACCTTAACAAGAAGCACGAACAATAAAGGACTAGACTATTATCACTAGTCATATGCTAGTCATGACTTGTATAGTATATTCCTACCCTAACAACAACAACCACACCCTTAGTTATCCAGACTCCATGTTTGGAGGACCAAGCATGACCTCTCTCGCCAATCTATATTATACAATACAATGGAAATTGATTTACGACTACTCAAGAAAAAAAAACCTAGCCTATCTTGGTGCCAAGCAGAGGTGGAAGAAGGATTGTATAATTTCTGACTTCTAGGCAGCGAAACGATGGAGACATACTTGAAATCTGTTGGTTGTAGCTTTTCTAGCGCTAGGATCCATTCTTTTTCTTTTTTCCAAGCCTAGAGCAGCCTTTTGAGGGTTTTAGGATGACTTTTGTTAAATTTACCAGTGAAGGAAAAGAGAACAATAGAAGAAACCGCATTTTGGGATTACTGATCCTTGACTATCCCTCTATGGCAAGTCCCATCCCACCATAGCAGTATCGCAGTGGTGAGGTTATTCCTGATATGGCGAGATGATGTTGGTCCATATCAAGTTGAATCGTGAAATTTTATCTCGCCTAAATAAAGACGGTTCAGATCGTTACACGAACAATTAATGTTGTTTAGGTAATCTATTGCATCAGTCATTAGAATGAATTCAAATAATCATATCTTAAATAAAAGAAATTCATGTAGAAATTTGTGTTGCACTTCTATTCTTCCTATTATTTTTGTTTTATGAACATCGTATATACATAATCATATGAACCTTTTTTTGTCAATAAGTATTAAATTGAAATTGAACAGTTAAGGATAAAAAAATTATAAATTGAAAACTAATATTAAATATTTTATTAATTTGATTATCAATTTAGCATAGACATAATTCAAAATTTAATAAATTAAATTAATCGATACGCACCCCGAGAGAAACCTTAAAGACTCAACTCTAATTAAACTTATTTGCCCTCCCCCACAACTCTCCAACACCCACACATAGAGTTTAGTATGTAAACAAGATTTGCATAGATCTGAATTTACTGAAGTTAATAAAAGTAAAGTCTCACCGGTATACTAAATCTTAATATAATTAATCATGGTTTAAGGAAAAGAATGTCACACTATTTAAGCAGGATCCTGACTTAACGATGCAGCATTTACTAAAGGTAAATCCTAATTAGTAATGGCAATTTAATATGACTAATTAACTAATCCATGATATAGCTTAATGGAAACATAAATTGAGGGACCACTTAATTGGTCTGCTAAGTAAGAATTAATAAGTAATTGTAGAAGTTATGAGTATTTAAATTAGAAAGTTTGATGTTTCATAAGTGAATTATTCATGTATTTCATCCGTTCATTTTTACTTGTCCCTTATATTATTTTGGAATGTTCAACAATACTTGTCTACTTTATGAAATCAAGCGATAATTTTACACTAAGTTCTTAATTTACCCTTATCATTATTGTAATCGATCCTAACAATTTCTGTGTAACATTTTTCAAGATATTGTATTTATTGTATTCAAAGGGTTATTTAATAAAATTACCCCTATTATTTACTACTTCTTAGTTTTTGTGCCAAGTCAATATGAGACAAGTAAAGATAGACGAAGAGAGTATTAGATTAGTATTTATTACTTTAGGCAACATTTTGTTGTTATAATGTATAAAATTTAGCACACAAATTATGGCGTTTCATTGCTAATTCATAATTTTTATTTTCTAGCGGATTACATAGTAGATATATTTCTCTTATTTTTAGCCTAAAATCTCTCATCATGTATCCATCACTCAAACACTAAATAAATTCTAAAAAATATTTTTCCTCAAGATGTTAAAATTCAAAAAAGAATATAATGACAATTGTTTATAGGAAAATGGTTCAATAGAATTTGTTATGAGATCAAGGGCATGTATTTTGAATTAGTATATATATAAGTTCAACATGTTTATAAATGAATTTAATTAAACAACAACGGAACGTAATCGAATTGAATGGAACACTAGATTTAATTAGTTGCTTCATGTTTGAACAAAATTTGAACATGTAATTATATGGCCGGTTTAAGATCCGAAGACAAATTAATATGGAAATGCTCGAGAGTGTAATATTTATAGGAGTTGAGATATGCGGTTTCAGTTTGTGTTTTGAAATCATGGGATGAAATTAGCATTTGGACATGTGATATCAGTTTCAAATTATGAGATGAAATTTTAAATCTTCAAAAAGTTGATTTGATAATTTCATACCATGATTTCATTCAAATACAAAAATACCAACTATTTATTATTCATATGTAAACAAAATTTATAGGTAATATTATTACGTTTATTAATTTCCATTACTACCACAAGGTAACTTTAAATTAGACCCCTACTAATTTCAATAGTTAGGGGGAAAAAATCATAATTAGAAATAAATATTATTTGTTTACACAAAACTATCTCATTTCTGTCGTACGTCTCTTTAGTAATTTTTATTTACACAAATGTTATTTCTGTTGGTTGATGAATTTTGTATTGAAGATGCTAGTCTTCAAATACAAAAATATTTTTTAGCTTTACACAAAAGATTTCATAGGAGGATTATATTAAAGAGTAATGTAATACAACTCATGTTCATCTTTTTTTTTAATTATTGAACTAAAGTCCTATCAATAAATATTATATTTTCTTTTTAGAATAGTTTTATAATAGTGTATTATCCTGTTATCATGAACCTTTGCTTCTATGATAAAATTGTATAAAAAATTAGGGTACTTTTAATAGTTTTCACATTTTTTTGAGGGTTTATGTTTATGAGCAAAAAATATTTCAAAATCCAAATTATATGTCCAAACAGAATTTTGTCTTCATCTCATGTAATTTTATTTTATGATTTCTGTAATTTGTATAATCTCGCACAGATACATCTGAAGTATCTATCCTTTTATTTATCTTGGGGACATGAGTCTCTCATTATGTTCTGGCTACGGGTTTCTACGATAAAGACCATCTAGCAATCCAAGTAATGAACTTAGGGCAAGCTAATCGGCTAGTCTTCATTCCGCGATCAATGGAATCATTATGAATATATACTTTCTCAATTTTATGTGTCACGTGCTCATCTGACTGCTTCTATGTATACACATTATTATTTTCTTGATATAATAATATCTAGAATAGCGATATGATAATTGAGTATTTCTTTTAGAATATGTCGAATTTCAATACGGATAAGAAAAAGAAAAAGGCAATATCTCAAGAGTTGAGGAAGAAGTCAACCCTCAAGGATTTGCATCACTGTCTCTGTCTCCCTCTTATGCCTACACATTCTTGTGTTTGTATGTAAAACATTCCCAGAAATCCTCAACTCACATACTTACGTTGTCACCAACACCAAGCACTAAGCTCCCACTTGGGTGTGGTCCTACTTGCTTTGGTGCACCCCCTTCTCTTTGACTTTCTATTTTATTATTTATAAAAATGTTCCCACACCATTGCCATTTCCAATGAAAATTTATTAATTTGAAGGAAGTAAGCAATTAATACTCTTACCTATATTTCATAAATTGTTCATGTAAGCTTGTCTACTTGCCTAAGTTTAGTACACTTACCAACAATGGTTGCAGTAGTTAAGTATTTCTTCATTCTTAATCAGATATCTTGAGTTTGAATTTATCTAAGTACAGTTTATCCTTCAATATGGAATTTTTTTCATGTGAATTCAAATTTAATCTGACTGCGTATTGAACCCTGAGCATGAAGAACAAAAAATAAAAAAAGGTTAGTAGACTTGCATGGACAACTAGTGGAGGGATGCATGTTGTGGTAATGATATTGAAGCAAACTAAAAACACATGAATATTTGAAACTAGATATTGCCAAGGACATGTTGACATGGGGAAATAATTTATTTTTTGAATTTGTTTTTCTTTGAAAAACAAACCAAGCATTCAACTTGATTTATCATGATATTTTGGGGTTCTTACTAGTAGTGGCAAGTGTTGGTATGCTAGCAAGCAGACACATTTACAAGGGTATAGTCACTGAATGATTAGTTCTGCAGAAATTAGCTCTTCAGAAATTAGTTATGCAAGTATTATTTTCTTTTATGAAATATTTGGTTTATTCTTCTCATTTAATTTTGTGTTTGATTTAAAATTTTATAAAAACAATCTTTCCTTTTATACTCCTGAGTATTATGAGATTTTTTTTCTATTTCATGTAATTGGATTGAGGTACATAACCACCGAATAATAGTATTATTTTTTTTATATAGATTTCCTATTTCATTTGACTAGTCAAGTTAAATACTAAAACATATATTAAAAAGGTTATTTTAAAGGTCTGATGTACCCTATGGAGATCCTTTGATGACATGGTGTATTTCAATTTTTTTTTTTTGGGTCAAATATATCTTAAACTTAACATAAATTTAAGACTACTAAAATTGTTCAAATATGTGAAGCTTATATTTTTTTTAAAAAATAGTTGAAGTGTGTTAATCCACAAATTTACACTGAAAAAGAATTCAAAAAAAATAATGGAGAAAAAAATTTACTAGTAAAATTATCACATTACACTAAACGTTTTTGGAGAATTAAAAAGAACATCTAAAACCATCTCGATATGAATAAAAAGGATATCAAATTACAAAAGAAATTTAGAAAAAGGAATTAGGGGATAATTTAGTCATTTAAGGGTCTTATCCAAGGATTATTAAGCCTTGAATTAGTTATCCCTCCAGCTTTTAGAGATAAAATAAGACCTTACGTGATGTATAATTATACTTATAAGTAATCCATAGATTAAGCTTAATAAAATAATGAAACAATGTATTTGCTGGACTAAATTTTAATCCATGAATTGTTCTGATTAATGCCGCCTATCAAACCGGTCTTAAATGTTTTTAAACAACTTTTCATACTCAATTGCCTCTCAACTTTTAAATTTTATTTTTCTCTTTTTTTATTTGTCTTTTATTTGTTTTTTTTTTTCTTTTCTCTTTTTTGTTTTTAAAAATTATTCTTGTTTTTTCTTTTGTCCATGGAGCTTATGTAACATCCCGTATGTTGGGAAGTTGATAACTAAAAAAGTTGCAAGAATTTGGTTCTGAGATGGTAAGCACGACCCTATCTGTGGCTCGTGGTTGGATTCATGAGTCATAGAAAGGACTCTTAGGTGGGCAGTGGACTTGGTAAAATTTTAAAATCTAGGAGTCAAAGCACGAAGGGCGTTTCATGACCCGTAGGAAGGTCTACGAGTCGTAGACTCTAGCTCGTAGACCAGGGGAAGGGAAATGTTTCCAAAGTTTAGAAAGTGTCACCAGACAAAAGCTTTCGTGGTTCATTCTACGGACCATAAATAGGCTCGTTGTCACGCCCGGAGAGTTACCCTTGGCCTGACCGACACTTGAAGAAGCACTGTTGATTCCCCAAGAGAACCACCCGGCCTCATCGTCACATCATTCTCGACAAACGGAAGAATACTCAAAAATCCATCAGTTTAGATAAATAAAACTATATTATATATAATAATAGTTTCCAATGATCAAGTTTGAAAAATAAATAGCAATCGAAGATCCTCTACTCAATGTCTATGAAACCTCTATTTGGCAGTCTATATGGTACCATGATAGGCCATGACTATCCCAATCAAAGAAATAAATATACTCAATGAAACTAAAAGGGCTCCTCTGGATAGCAAGGAGGGCTCACCAGTCTGGAGTTAAGAAGCTGGACCTCAACAATATGCTGGGTGAAGTCCTCTATCACTTGTATCTGCATCATTAGGTCTAAATAGATGTCAATACATGGAATATATGTCACGCCCCGGGAGGGTACCCTAGGCGTGGCCGGCACTCAGAGACTATTGCTAGCCCCCAAGCGAACCACTTAGCTTCATCACATCATTCATTATAGACATTGCAGAAGGAAATAGTAAACAATACTTTAAAATAGTGGGCCAATGGCCAAACCTCAATTTGATCATCAAAACTAAGCAAGGAATTATTGCTCAGTTGTCAAAACATTCACCTTGACTACATCATTATGTCTACAAAGCCTCTAATATTCCTTAAAACTTCTAGGAAGAGGACCATGACATACCATGGCTACTCGACTAAAAGAACAGGATAACATTCATAAATAAAGGTTTCCTCCGGAAACAAGGAGGCTCACCACAATCAGAACTTGGAAACACTTGACCTCAACGGGGCGGCTGCTGAAGTCCTCTAGCTCCTATATCTGCATCATGAAACGATGCAGCGCCAAATGGCGTCAGTACGTGGAATGTACTGGCATGTAAAATAGCTGGAACACATCGTTAGGAATATACGAACATAACGTACATCATCATGAGACCTTAACATTTATATCAGGGAAACATTAACATTGACCTTTACATTAACATTGACCTTTACATTAAAGTACTATTAGGGAAACCTTTTCTGGGAAGCCTAACTGGGAGTTTCTTTAACCGACAACCATCACTTATGAGCCAGTGATGATACAACGAAGCGATGCCGTTGCCACATCCATCCATTACCCTGCCCAGGGTAAAGGACATTACATTAGTGGATCCATAAAACATAACATTAGTCCTCATTTGGGACAAGATAGGAGCCATCCGCATTGCGGTTCAATCCTCTCTTCCTACGCGGGCCACGTAGTTAATGGACTCAAGTGGGACTCACTTTTATCCATTTCGGTGCTCAATACTCCTCCCAGAACTCGACATGCTCATAAAACATTAACATTCATTAGTCCCATAAGGACGCATTTCATCATCATTAGTCCCCATAGGGGCATACTACATTATCATTGGCATCAACATTCATTTGTCCCATAGGGGCACATTACATTGTCATTAGCATCTCCTTTACATCAACATTAACATCATTGTCATTCCATCTCATTAACATCAACATCATTGACTTTAGGGACACTCGTTTAGGAACTTTGACTCTCAACTTAGAGACAATCCCACACTCACATTCTCAACATTCATCATTCATTAATTTATCATTACTCTAGACTCTACACACACACCCATGTTCATCATGCATGCTTTTCTAGGATACATATACAATAGGTATGGGGTTTTTAACTAAATGCTTTTCAAGAAAATAGTTTAAAAAGGATGCATGAGGGTTTTTATGAGGGTCATCATCAATGCAGGAAAATATGTAGGTTTATGCATAAAATAATGGCATTTATTCATTACATTACATGAGTTAACATGTTTCACTTCATTACCCTAACATCATTCACCATTAAACTTTAATACATTACTCATGGGGCACATGGGAGGACATTCCCATGTTTTAAGTTTAGCCTTACATACCTGAAAGAAGATAGTCACACTAAAGCACCTTCTTTCCTCTTGCTCTCTTCAACCTCCTTCAAGCCCTAGCCTTAAGAACCTTAGGAAGACTTCTTCAATGGGGTTTTTCAACCCTTTTTCGTGAAAACCGACCTATATAGGTCATAGGGGTACGTTTAGGATAGGTGGGATTGGACCATAATGCCTTGGAAATTTTAAGAAATTAAATCCCGTCCTGAAATAACACAGTCCGCGACGCGGACTGGTCGCGGACAGTGTATTTTCGAAAATTCAACTCCGTCGACATTTTCAGGAAAAGATAAGTGTGTCTCCGCGACCAGTCCGCGTCGCGGTTCCGTCGCGGAGGCTCATTGTTTCTCGTTTTGGAACGAAAAATTATCTTTTGACTCGGTTGCTCTAAAATTCGACCGAGACCTTTCCCCCACTCCCTCTTCAGTGCTGATCATGAATCCGCTCTTGGATTTTCGATCCGAGCATCGGAAAGCACGTTTCTCGCACACCTCTCCTTGAGGGGTATTTCGGTAATTTCGCGGGCGTTACAATATATTAGTATGTAAAATAACTCAAGGAAATAGTAAAGGCTCAAACTCAATCAGTCAACTCGACTCAAAGATCCAGTCAACTAAATGAATATGAAAGTTTAAGGTTTAAAATCATGCTTTGAAAAGAACTCAGTATAATGCAACTCAGTTTAAAATATTATATGCTCAATCGGGTATTGCTTAGGAGCTGATCTTAACCGACATCCGATCCCACCACCTTTAGTTTGGTGATGCACAATGAAGGAGACATCATTGCCACGCCCATCCTAAACTTGCAAAGGTAAAGGACAATCAGACTCTCTTAGATCCAAAGTGAATGTCCATCTTTTGGGGACATGAGTTGCCCGAATTAATGGTGCAACTATCCTACACTGGCAACATAGTTTATGGGTTAGAGTAGTTACCTACACTCTCCTATATCGGTACTCAATACTCCTCCCAAGACTAAAACATGCTCATGCCAATCAACTCAAATCTCATCTCATTGGATTTTCTCCAATCAACTCAACTCAATCACTCGATAACTTAACCAATACGAATCATCAATCATACATGAACTCAAGACTATAACTCAAACTCAAATGGTCATTTAGACTCCACTCAATCATGCACATCACATAAAACAAGTAAGATGCTAATTAAGTATGCATGTATACAAATAATATGCTCCTCATGCTTAGTCATGCTCAAATCGCTCAACTCAGACAATCAAAATCATGGTCTCAATCCGATCAATGCAATAAAGATTATATCGAATAATGCAATTCAATTTTGTTGTATTGAATGCAAATTTTATACTCCAATTTCATATGATTAGCATGCAACTCATTTATTCACTCATAAATACACATAAAAACTCAAAACAAATGCAATCAACTTGAAGATTAGGATCATGAGATCTTCAATACTAAATTATTATACATGGACTCGATCCAAGTAAATGAAAGGGCGCAAGGATGGACTCAATCCTACGCTTTAGGAAGCCTTACATACATGGTATTATGAAGAATGATCAACTCTCTGACGATCCTCAAGCCTGAACTCAAAACCCTCACTTTTCTCCCTTCTTAGATGCTCTCAAGGTTTCTAAGTATATAATGAGGGACAATACACCTACGGTACTGATAAGGGACCAAAAACAAGTCCTACCACCTTATATGTTCAATCAGGTCTTGCTTAGGAGTTACTCTTAATCGACATCCAATCCCACCACCTTTAATTTGGTGATGCACTATGAAGGTGATGTCCTTGCCATGCCCGTCCTAAACTTGTCAAGGTAAAGGACGATCAAACTCTCTTGGATTCAGAGAAAATGTCAATTTTTTTAGAACATGAGTCGCCCGAATTAACAATGCAACTATCCTACGCTGGCAATGTAGTTTATGGGTTAGAGTAATTACCTACTTGCTTCCATATCAATGCTCAATACTCCTCTTAAGACTAAAACATGCTCATGCCAATCAACTTAAATCTCATCTCATTGGATTTCTCCAATGAACTCAACTCAATTACTTAATAACTCAACCAATCCGAATTATCAATCATACATGAACTCAAGACTCTAACTCAAACTCAAACTCAAACGATCATTTAGACTCCACTCAATCATGCACATCATATGTAACAAGTAAGATGCTCATTAAGTATGCACGTATACAAATATTATGCTCCTCATGAGATTTGAGTTGATTGGCATGAGCATGTTTTAGTCTTAGGATACATGAACTCAAGACTCAAACTCAAACTCAAACTCAACCGTCATTTAGACTCCACTCAATCATGTACATCATATGAAACAAGTAAGATGCTCATTGAATATGCACGTATACAAATATTATGCTCCTGATGCTCAAATTGCTCAACTCAGACAATCACAATCATGGTCTCAATTTGATCAATGCAACAAAGGTTATATAGAATGATGCAATTCAAGTCCATAGTATTGAATGCAAATTTTATACTCCAATTTCATATGACCAGCATGTAACTCACTAATTCATTCATAAATATGCGTAGAAACTCAAAACAAATACAAGCAACTCGACGATTGGGATGATGAGATCTTCAGTACTAAATTATTATACATGGACTCGACCCAAGTAAACGAAAGGGCGTGTGGACGGACTCAGTCCTATGCTTTAGGAAGCCTTATATACTTGGAATTATGAACAACAATCAACTTTCTGACAATTCTCAAGCCTGAACTCAAAAGCCTCGCTTTTCTCCCTTTTTCGAAGGTTTCTAAGTGTGTAATGAGGGATTATACACCTAGGATACTGATAAGGGACCTAAAACAAGTCCAAAACATCGTAGGTTTTAATTAAAAAGGTAGGAAAGGACAAAAACACCCTCCTTGAAAACTGCCGACTGGAACCACGAGACCTTATCTACAGGCCGCAGTTCCACTTACGAGGCCGTAAGTGACCCCTCGTAGAGGAAGGTGTCCAAAAATTGAGTTATTGAAAATTGGACATAGGGTTCTACAAAGCCCTTTTTACGGGTTGTAAGATGAACCACAAGTCGTCTGGTAACTTGTCATTCAAGGGTTAGTTTCTGGAACTTCAGGCTACGAAACTTGTTCTATGGGCTATAAACAAGAAGACGGGTCGTCTAGTAACTCGTCGTTTTATATCCAGAAAAGTTAATTTTTAAACCATTAACCCACGAAAAATATTCTACGGGTCGTGGAACATTGTATGGTCCGTGCAATGTCTTGTACGTGAGCCTCAGACATAGGAAGAATTTACTAAGTCACCGTAGCTCACTCAATGGGCTGTAGATGACCCTTCGTGGTTTCTTCCGATGACTTTTCTGAGTCATTTTTCTCAGTTTATCTGGGCATCTACTCACACTAGGTAGGATGAGTTAGGGGGTGTTACACTCGTGGTTTGAGACCTGAGGGGTGAAATTTTTTCTAAGTTTGGGACGGATTTATGAGCAGTGCGTACGACCCGTAAATGGAACTATGGTCTATAAAGGGTGTACATAGATGGGCTTCAGAGGCCAGATTCAGAGGTTCCAAAGGTGTAACCAGGACGACGTCCCTTATCCACGAGCCACAGTGTGATCTACGACCCATAGACCAGGCTCGTGGACCAGGTTCGACAATTTTTAATGAAGGACTTTTTGGTTATTCCCTATACATTTAAGCCCTAAACTACGTTGTTTTGATCCTGTAGTAAAATATTTATCTTTTCATAAATTCGTTATTAAATTTAGTTTTCTTCTATAATGTTTGTTATAATGAGATACACGCTTTAATTACGTGCAAAGCGCGTAACTAGTATTAGTAAGTATGTTCGACTATTTATATGAACGATTCCCCCCCCCCCCCCCCCCCCCCAAAAAAAAAAAACATACATATTTATATTTATTTATTTTTATCCCAGTATCAAAATTCCACTCGAATCCTTTCAAATTCTTTGTGCTCAATGCATGTGTAATAATTTTTAAAATATAAATAGAAAGTTTATTCAAATATATCATATTCAAAAAATATTTACCATTTATAGCTACATAATGTTAATATACATATAATTTACTTTTAATACATAATACAATTGTTTTAATTAAAATAAATCTGATACGTTTTAAGACACTTATAATATATTTATATTACATTTATATATAGCTGCATAATTCGTTTTTAATTCATACTATATTTTATTTTTACCAAAATAAGTATAATATATTTCAATACACACACATATATATTCACATTTAATATATACTATAATTGTTGTAGATGATAAATATTTTTTTAATATAAATATTTAAATAATAAATAAAAAATATATTTAAAAATACTAAATATCTTATAAATAGAATTCAAAAAGGTAATTATCCTATATAAAATATCATTTTATTATAAAGTTATTTGTTATATATTTTGGGCTAGCTGAATATTGCTTTACAATATTGTAACGTAGATAAGTTAAACTATTATATTGATGGACAAACAACACACGTTTTATTAGTACATGGGTTAATAATGTTTTTTTTAGCGTCTAAAATCATTATTTATGTCAAATTTTGATTCTAAATATATTATATATGTATTTGATACATCCAAATATATTTATTTTGAATACATGAGACTAAAAGTGTAATTTATTTCAGACTTATTACGAAAATTCTGTGCTACGCACGGGCCCAAATTTTATTTATAAATTTATTTTTTATGTGATATTAACTAAACAATATTAAATCATCTCATTAAGTGTAAAATAAATACCTGATAAATATTATTAACATTGATAAATCTTCAGTGGTACTGATTAAATAATTTTAATCTATATTTATATGGTAGTAAATCATCTTTTTTTCTTGTGTAAATCTAATATAAAGAGCTCTATTGAGATATTTATAATTAAAATATTTTTTTATCATTGTTCGTCGATATTTTACTCATAGCTATTACAAGATATATCCAAATATTATAAACATCCAAAATGAAATAAATCTATATCCAAAAAATATGAATTTAAAATTAAAAATGATAACTAAAGCGAATTCTATAATTTTAACAAAATTGTATAACTAATTAAATTAAAATAAAATGAAATATATATATTTTTTAAGTTTTTAGGGAGATGTTCAGCAAGCAAACACGTTCACCCCTCATCTCTTTTTTTCTATAACAAGAGAATACATTGTCTTCAAGTGAATTAATTCGCATGTATGTGAAATATATTTAATTATTAATTAACAAACAATATATATATAATTATTGAAATTAATAAATATATAATAATAAAGAAATTAGTACCCCAACAAAACCACATTCTCTCTCTTACAGCTTGTTTGGATGGTGGTTTGTCATGGTTTCATAATGTATGGTACTGTATGGTATGGTATGGTATCGTACAGTACAATACCATACAATGTTTGGATAGACTGTATGAGTTGCTATTGTTTAATGATTATTTGTTGTTTGATTTGACTATATGGTATTGTATCGTAACTTATAAATTTACAAAAATGTCCTTAATTGGTATAAATATTAAATTTATCAATATTTTTAAATATATTTTTTTAAAAAAAATTCAGAGAATCAAGTACGGAAACATACAAGCTAATATATCTCCAAACCTTACAAACAACGTAAGAAAATAAAAAAAGTAAGAAATTTAAAAAAACCTCAAAAAATAAATTAAAACGTGAACGATAAAATGGGAGGCGAAAAAAAAGTTTCAAAAGTTGATGCAGATAAAAATAAGTAATACAAAAACAATATATATATTAGGGTAAAGTTTAATAAAGAATAAAGGATAAATTAGAACTATTTAGATTTAAATAAGGGTATAATTGGAAAAAATATAAGGAAACCATGGGATACCAGCAAATTGGTGGTTTAAAAAAGTGGGGGTTTTCATGGTTACAGTACCATGAAACTAAACCATACCATACTATATAATTAATGAAACAATCAAAACAAACGTTGTTCTCTTAATAACCATACCATACCATACCATGAAAAACCACCATCCAAACAAGCGGTCTCTCTCTTAAACACGTGTATGATGTTCTCCCTTTATGTAGCCACCTCCACCATTTACTCAATGGGAAAAAGGTTTAAAATATTTTAATTTTGGATGTTTAATGTGCTTATTTTCTTTAAACGTTGTACATTTAATATTAAGGATGAAAAATAAAAATAAAAAATATGTTTTATTAAAAGTAATAAATTAAAAAAAAATTATGAATAAATACTATGATCAAATCTTTTTATAACAGATATTTTTTTATAATAATATTTATTTATGACAATTACGTGTTTTTGTGGAATCAATTTTCTCTCTATGTTCTTTATAGTCATATTTTTCAATTAAAAAATATTAAGACAGACGACTTTGTTATTCAGAGGTTTAACTATACTGCAGGGATAATTATTTTACATGGCGTTATAATAATTATTAAAAAATAATCATTTATGTTATAGGCGATATATATTTTATGTATAGTAAAATTATATTTAATTTTTAAGTGTATCATAATTATAATTCAGTGTATAAGTAATCTACATTGTATAATTAATATATACTTCTTATGACTTTGACAAGCCAAATTATATAGTCATGTATATTTTTTATGATTTTAAATTATTTTTTATATAAATATATGACTATATTTGTCATTAATTAATTAATTTATTATATATATTTAAAATTATCCCCTAAATTTAAACCAATTTATCTTTTTTCTAGCAAACTTTGGACAGACACAGACTACAGTTGTAACTTGTTTATTTATTGAATATTATAAATGTAAATATAATTTGGATCTTAACTCTCCATCCATCCATTGGATACCCCCCATATTTTTATGAACAGTCTTTATTTTAAAAATAAATCATTTAGTGACTTTTTTTAAACATAGGAAAAGTTGAATGTTTTTTTCTTAAATTTTGAAAAATAGTTTAATAACTTTTGGTGCAATAAATTAATTAATGGTGGATCACTTGCCAAATTTAATGGCATAGGCATCTATAAAATTATCTTAGTTGTATTAGGCAGATCTAAGACTAAATTAACAAAGTAGATAATATTCAATAAAATCTGCTCAATTTGTAACTACAATAAAATAATTTTTAAAATGGAGAAAAAGAAATGAAAATTTAAGAATAATCAAACATAAAGTTAAATGGAAATACTAATACTTCAAGCATGAAGAAAATATATCCCTGATATAACCTATTAACCGTCCATTTTAATACTCAATCACTTTACACCCTTCTATCAAAAACAATATGGGCAATTACGTAGTGCAGACAAGAAGAATATAATCTTGTTAAAAGTAAATGTTAATTAAGCTAATGTTAGATGCCTTGTTTGTGATAAATATCATCAATTAAATCGATCGTACGGATGAAAACGATTTTCAATAGAATTATTTAATTATGGTGAAAATTGTGGAAATCCTTTTCTGAATTAATTTATAGTATTATATTTAATCAGAAAATTAAATAGTCAACGCACTAAAATTATACAAAGTGGAAACTGGAGCATAAGATAGGAAGTGATGCATTTTAGGGTACATTTGACGATGAATTTTTTTCACTTTTTCTTGAGAGGTAAATTCTGAAAAACACGTTTTATTACTGTTGATTATTTTAGCTGAAAAATAATTAAAAAAAAGTGTTTTCACTTTAACTTACTCATAAAAAGTGAAAAATAATTCCAATTTGTATTCATGAACAAACACAATTTCAACTTTCAAATAGAGTATCAATTTAACTTTGAAAAAAAAAGTCACTTTATCAGAATCGCACAATAAAATGTGACCAAATGCCCGCTTAGTATTTAAACGTCGATAACAACATGCAAGTGTTAATTCAAATAAATGATGAAGTATAAGACTTGAGATATTTGTAATTAAATGTATTTTCCTTAATGAGAACATTTTTCTTTAATACGAAACAATTCTAAGTTATATAATGTCTTCTATTATATTTATTTTGCATTAAATTAAAGAAAGAAGGTTTATTTTTCTAAGTAATTCTGTTTCTCAAATTATTAGACTGAGGCTTTGAAGTTGTCATGTCAATAGAAAGAAAATTAATCCCCAAATAGAATGAGTTCAATTATACACATTGCAACTTCCCTAACCACCTATTGCAATAGAAAAAGATTTATAATCCATTTGACCAAATTTCTAAAATAAATTTATAATGAGAAATGTACTTTTGATGAAAAAGAATTTTCGTTTCATCAATAATTTTTTAAAAAGTAAGCATCAATTAGTGTTTGATCAACTTTTTATAAATATATTTTCTCAAAAATCTATTTTTTTGTTTTCTAAAAAACACTTTCCTACTCATAAAAACGCAAAAGCACTTATTTTCTCTCAAATATTTTACCAAGTCCATCACTTTTTAAAAAATAAACACTAATAATCGTAGTCACTTATAGGCACCTAACGAAATAAAGAAAGACAAACTTGATGTACTAAAACTCTCGCTATGCGGATAAAGAGAATAAACAAATCATTTTAAAATATAACAGAGCCATTTTCACCCAAAAACTTTCTCTATATAAAGGCCTTTGTTAGTTGATCATCCCCCACACCCAAAAATCAGTTTCCCTCTGATAGCAACTCTTGCCTAGAGCCATCTTATACTCTTTTCTTTACTCATTACATTAACAATGCCTGAAGCACCAAAGAATTCTCAAAAAGCCAACAATTTTATTGTTGCAGAAGAAAACAAGAAAGCTCTTCACTTTATTGAAGAAGTGACCAGCAAAGCTGATGAGGTGCAAAAGAGAGTTCTTGCTGAGATACTTTCCCGAAATGCCAACGTTGAATACTTGAAGCGCTATGGTAATCTTAATGGCAACACTGATAGAGAGACTTTCAAGAAAGTAATGCCTGTCATCACCTATGAAGATATTCAGCATGATATTAATCGCATTGCGAATGGCGATAAATCTCTCATCTTTTGCTCTCACCCCATCTCTGAATTCTTGACAAGGTCAGAATGTTTGTCAATTTTTCTATGATTCCTTGTTTTTACATACCACTTATTTTGTTTTTTCATATGCAGTTCTGGTACGTCAGGAGGGGAGAGAAAATTGATGCCAACAACAGAGGAAGAGCTGGGAAGACGATCGCTGCTATATAGTCTTTTGATGCCTGTGATGAGCCAATTTGTTCCAGATTTGGAGAAGGGAAAAGGAATGTACTTTCTGTTTGTAAAATCTGAAGCTAAGACTCCAGGAGGATTATTAGCTCGACCTGTTTTAACGAGTTATTACAAGAGCCCTCATTTTAAAAACAGACGTCCTGACCCTTACACAAACTACACTAGCCCAAATGAAGCCATTCTTTGCCCTGATTCATACCAGAGCATGTATTCCCAAATGCTCTGTGGACTCTGCCAAAATGCACAAGTCCTCCGAGTTGGCGCGGTGTTTGCCTCTGGCTTCATCCGCGCCATCCGCTTCCTTGAGAAGCACTGGCCCCTTCTTTGTCATGACATTAGATTCGGTATCATTAATACCGAATTGATTACTGATGTTTCAGTGAGAGAGGCTGTGATGAAAATTCTTAAACCAGATCCTAAGTTGGCTGATTTCATTGAGGCTGAATGTAGCAAAAAATCATGGCAAGGGATTATTACTAGGCTGTGGCCTAATACAAAGTATGTTGATGTTATTGTGACCGGAACGATGTCGCAGTACATACCAACTCTTGATTATTATAGCAATGGATTGCCTCTAGTATGCACTATGTATGCTTCCTCTGAGTGTTACTTTGGTGTCAACCTTAACCCCCTTTGCAAGCCTGAGGATGTCGCGTATACCCTTATTCCGACTATGTGCTACTTTGAGTTCTTGCCAATTCATAGAAACAATGGTGTCCTGGATTCTATCTCCGCGCCCAAAATGCTCAACGAGAAAGAACAGCAAAAGTTAGTAGATTTAGTTGATGTCAAGATTGGTCAGGAGTACGAGCTTGTTGTCACCACATATGCAGGTAAATATGTGGGATACTACTTTAGTTTGTTGCACATTTTTGCTGAGTTAGTTCTAACTTTTTGTCGATTTCAGGACTCTATCGTTACAGGGTTGGTGATGTGCTTAGAGTTGCTGGCTTCAAAAACAACGCGCCTCAATTCAACTTCATTTGCAGGAAAAACGTAGTGTTGAGCATTGATTCTGATAAGACTGATGAAGTTGAGCTGCAAAATGCCACGAAAAACGCATTGAGCCACTTGATTCCATTTAATGCACATGTGATCGAGTACACTAGCTACGCGGACACAACCACCATTCCAGGCCACTACGTCTTATTCTGGGAAATTAACGTTAATGGCTCAACCCCGGTCCCTCCATCAGTCTTCGAAGACTGTTGCCTCACTATTGAAGAGTCCTTTAACAGTGTGTATCGCCAAGGTCGTGCTTCTGATAAATCCATAGGCCCTCTTGAAATCAGGATTGTGGAAGTTGGGACATTTGATAAGCTCATGGATTATGCCATAAGCTTAGGTGCTTCGATAAATCAGTACAAGACACCGCGGTGTGTGAAATTTGCACCCATTATTGAACTTTTGAATTCAAAAGTCATGTCCAATTACTTCAGCCCCAAATGCCCAAAATGGGTTCCTGGACACAAGCAATGGAACAAAATGAGCTGAGTGAGCTAGCTAGCTTCATCACATGTCCAAGAAAGAACATTTAGTGTTATTGATTATATTAAGAACATCCTACCTAGGCTAACTCTGTTCACTTCACTCAAACCACCACAAATTTTGTGTCTTGTTACATTTCCTTAATTAAAATCTGTTGTTGCAATATTCAACTGTTTTTTTCCTTCCTTTGAATTGCAAATGGATCACATTTTGTGGGAAAAGTGGACTCACTTTATGTCTCTTTTAGTTTATTACACTGACTTAATTAAGTAATCTTAATCCTCGTGGAACTAAACTAAAGCCTAACAAAACGCCAGTAGATTTCTCCCATAAAGTAGAATGGTGGACAAAAAGCTCTTCCATAGAAGAGGAGGACCACATTTTAACAGTGAGATTGTTGACTAATTGAAAAACTTTTATCCCATATCCAAACCTACTTATTTTTCACTCATTACAAGTATGTTTTCTTTTAAATATTTAAAATTTTCAATTATTGCGACTTACAATACTTTTCATATAATTTTAAATGATATATGTTATTCCCTGTGTCTCAATTTATGCGACACTAATAAAATTTTAAAAATTAACTGAATTTTCTATATGTGTTTTAATTATTTTAAACTATTAATTATTCATATTTAAAGTATTTTTTACATTATTTTCAAACGCATGTAACTTTCTTCGTCCCATTTTATATGGCACAAATAAAATTTTAAGATCCAATCGATTCTTTTACATGTCTTGTAAAATTAGTTTTTGATATATACAGTATTTTTTACGTCGTTTCAAATACATGTTACTTTCTCTGTGTCATTTTAAGTGACACCGATAAAATTTAAGACTCAACCAGTTTTTTAACATGTCACTTAAGTATTTTAAATTGTTAATTATCATAGTGCCTTGCTTATTTTTTTTTTCTTTGCAGTTTTTAAATATATATATATAAAAAAAAAGACAAACAAATTAAAACGGAAGAACCACAGAAAAAAAAAACAGATATACTCACAAGTTGCTCAAGCGGACACGTGGACCTGTCCAGACAACATAATTAAGAAGGTGTTGTCAGAGTCACATGATTCACGATTCTATTTATCTAGGCGTGAACAAGATCTATCAATACTTGAGATGACTTATTCGTGACCTGGTATGAAGAAAGATATAGTTGAATTTATGGTCAAGTGTTAGAAGTGCCAGCAAGTGAAGTATGAACACCAAAGGCCAGCAAATTTGCTTCAATGAATGTCCATCAAAAGTACATAAGTCAGCAATTTGAGTCAATTCTAACTATCAAATCCCAAAAGAACAAGCCATAGGCATCTATGGATTAAAATTATGATCTCCCAGCCATCCTCCAAATTTTGCAACTTTCCCCATTTTAATGTGGATTTCCTGGATCACTTGCTTGATCATCATTGTTGTGGTTTATTTTTTGTTTTGAAAAATCCTTGAATTCCTTTCTTTCCATAAAGTATAAACTCTGGCAGCCAACATCATCCTGTATATCTCAGCTTTGTGACTTTTTCCTTTTGCATATGTTTCAACCCAAAGTAATTCTTCATCCCATCCCATGGTACCCCTTTTAATGCCAATCCATAGTAGGAGCTTTTGCCATACCTGAGCTGATATTGGGCAAGCAAAGAACAAGTGATTTATAGACTCATTTTCCAGCTCACACAGTGCGTAATGTTGTTGATCTACCTGTAAACATGGTCTGTGATAGTAAGGCTGCCACTCAAATAGCAGCCGACCCACTCTTTCATGAAAGAACTAAGCACATAGATATTGATTGCCATTTTGTTAGAGAAAGGATTTGCCAAGGAATGTTGAAAACTGAGCATGTCATCATTAAGAATCAACCAGCTGGTCTATCGACCAAAGGCCTAGGAAGAGTGCAATATAATGTACTACTCAACACAACAAGCTTGGAATGAAGAATGTATTTCAACCATAAGCTTGAGGGGGAGTGTTGGAGAGTAGAGTTAGTTACAAGCTTATGGTGTGTGTAACTAACTCATAATAAGATTAGTTAGAAATTGTAACTTTCTAATGATGAGTTAGTTAGAAAATGATGAGGTATCACTAGTTAGTTAGAGTGTGTGCATATGTATAAATAAAGGACATTGTCATGCTATTGTGATGTAACACACAATGTAACAATCTTCAATTTAGAAATTTCCTTTTCTCCTCTACTCTTCTCTCTATTTTCTGCTTCTGATTCGTTCATTTCAATCTCCATTAATGGAGTTAACAATTTATTCTAAATATAATACTGATAAAGACATATTACTGTTGCTAAAACAATTACTTTTAAGTGGCCATGATTTAGCGGCCAAACCTAGATTAGATTAATGTTTTATCCAACACATTTTATTGCAGGTAAAATTAAATTGCAAAAATTGCTACTAAGAAAGACTTGTTTAGTGACAAATATTATGACTTCTAAAATTGGCCATAAATTAACGTATTTAACTAATAACAACAACAACATACCCAGTGGAATTTCACAAGTGGGATCTGGGGAGGGTAGAATGTACACATACCTTACCACTATCTCATAAAGATAGAAAGGATGTTTCCCGAAAATCATCGTCTCAAAAAAATCCAAAATCAGAATAAACTAGATACAAAAAAAAGGGGAAGGACAGGAAAAATTAACGTATTTAACTAAATTACTATATTTTCTAACATTTAAGGTAATAGTAATAAGAGAAATCAGTAAAATATCAGGAGGTAATCAAAAGGATAATGAAATAGACATGCCAAAACATGAGCTCAATTCGAAATCATAACGGATCTAAGGAAATTCAATACATCGAGGATTATAGAGAAGAGTAAAGACCGCATAAGATAATTTTACGCCCAAAAAGGAAATTAAAAGAAAGGACAAAGACAAACATTTTTTTTATTTAACCTACATACTTTTTATATTGTTGTCAAAATACAAATATAGGAATGCAAACTTCCACACACTTAAATCTATTAGGAGGAATGATGTCTTATTTATTTCATAATATAAGTATATCGATCTTGTTTAACTAATCGTCGATACATACAACAGGATCAAGTTTAATAGGAGCTCGAATATCAGGCGATTCAACAATATTGATCAAATCATCAGCTTGACCTTCCAAATAACACTTGAGAAAAGCCACAAAAAGCCCCCCTACAGTCCTTCTCAGAGTATCCTTTGATCCCTTTGTTCCCTTTTTCGTTATGAGACCCAGCAGAGTCGTCATTTTATTTCTGTTATCTAAAATATCAGCATAACCATAATCCTTAGCCAAAAAATAGTAACAAGGCGGCTTACACTCGTTGAAAAACTCAGCATGATTAACCCCATTTGGGGCACCGGGTGGACACACACCGTATGCTCGTTGATTTGACAATCCGGTACCAATTACAGCTACAGGCACTGAATGATCGAAACTGTGAGGAATAAAACGGAGAATGTTGGGAGAGCACGAACAGAAGGACCTTGTAGCGACTGGATCAATTCCGAGGAGTGCTGAGAATTTGATTGGGGGTTGTTTTTCTAGTGTTGCCCTTCCTGAGAGGCGAATCCAGGATTTGATGTTTATCAAAAATTTTAACATGCAAAAGCTAATGGGTTATGGGGAACCTGTACCTGAAGTGCTGGAACCGCCCTTCCTGCCTGATCCATAAGCTAAAGCCAAGGCGAATGCTGTTTTACCGCCTCTGCTGTGGCCTGAGACGCCAACTTTGAGGAGGTCCGGAAGAACTTTATCGGGCAGGCGAGATTCAAGTTTGTTGCTTGATAACCACTTCACTACTTTTTTTGCTTTTTTCACTTCGCCTCGGGATGTCATAAGACAGAACTGGTAATACACAGTTTGATCACACATATTATACATGGAATATTATGTATATACACAATTTGTTGTTTGCAATACGTACCTTGGGAGCAACAACGATATATCGATGTGAAGAAATATGTAGGAGGAGGGAGTTGTAGCAGTCGGGTTTGAGACAGAATCCATGGAAAAATAGTAGAACTGGATAGATTCCCTCTGTAGTCGGCGAATATACCACCAATGGACATGGAACCGAAAAGTTGTTAACGTTGATTATCTTCACAGCTTCATCTCCTACTAGAAAATCTAATTTAATACCATCATCCTTTAACTTCCCCTTCTTTTCCATCACTATTTTCACGATGGTCAAGTTGTAGAATTACTTATAGGTTTTGCATTTTTATTGCCACCTTCTGGTGAATGAGACAGAAAAATGGAAATTTCTTGTTTATTTCTTCTTTTGTTTTCCTTTAGGGAAAAGCAAAACGTCATTCTTTATTTTAATGTTAGTTATGTTGGAACATTGGAATTATATGATTGAAACTTTTAAAATATTTAAAATGATTTGGTAAAAAAATTAGAAAAATCTTAGGGAATATACAATTACCTAATTTATATTGAAAAAGTATAGCTCAAAACTTATATTATAATAAATCTTTATCCCAAAAGACAATCCGATATATAATATTATACATTCGGTATATATAATTATTTTTAAGTTTTAAAACTTGACATATACATTATTATACACCAAATATACAATATTATATAAATTCATAAGAAATATTTATACACTCATATACAATAATATACAAAATTATACATAAAATGGACATTGTCTTCTTCCTTGAATATGACAATTAGATTCATGGAAAAACTACACCAAATCATCCAAAATTTTATAGTCAGGCTTCTCAACATGTATCCGATCTGTTGCAACAATATCCACTCAAAACAGATCTTACTTATGAAAGTTTGATTTTCATAATTTTAAAGATTCGAGCTTCAATATTAAAGACTGTCTATTGTTTCAACGAAGTGCCAATAGTAGTTCATAGTAACTCCAATAACAAAGATAAAAGAATGATTCAACATGTAAATTTTTTCAAAAATGGGAATTCTTACAAATCACTTGGCTACTCCAAACAAGCATAACAAACATATCAGATAATTATTATCGGCATCATGCCATCATCATTACTGTAATAGCCACCTTCAAAAAATGGAAAAATCATTTTCAGTTAACAAATCAATGAAGAAAATCACATTTAATATCAAAGATGGATAGAAAATATAATGTCCGAGGTGAGAGAGAGTGTATGTTTTGGGTATGTATGAAAGAGAGAGGAAAGAAAGATAGTGGCAAATTTAATAAAGTTTAAATATACTGGTCCATTTTGAAAAAATAATAATTAGGTCAATTATATTTGTTAAAAAAAATTACTTAAAATTCCAATAATTATCCTGATGTGATATGGCTGGTCATTATCATTTTCATTAATCGTTTCTTCATTTTCTATAACCTGTTTTGGCTTTTTTATTCTCCTTTGTTATATTCTTGATTTCTTTGGAGATTTTGTGACGATTCACAAACATATAAATTACGTATAATTTCAGTTTGATAGATGGCTCATATTCCAAATTTATATTCATGAAATTAACCAGCACATTTCTGCTAAAGGAGTTGCATTTTCAAATGATCCACAAAATAATTTAAGGAAGAGACATATGTTAGGCCAAAGAAGGAAACTTGAAAGAAACTTCCCAACGAAAATATGCTCTACAAGATGTTTGTACTGTGTGTTGCTCATTATCAGAAGTTGGATTATAACCTAAATACCATTTGATACACATGAGAAGCTTAAATGTCAGAAAAGACATCATTTTTTCTAGAAGACTATCATAGTTATAGCTAATCTTAAGGTCATTTTTGAAATTTTCAAAAAAATTATCACTTTACCTCTTTTGATAGTTGTACTGAGTCATATTTGATCAGTTTATGGGTCTAGTTTGGAATCTTCTTGAAAAGTTAAGAGATTTTGAAGTTTTGAAAGCTTAAATTGTTAAGACATGATTTTTGGTATCAAGAGGAGCTACGAGTCTCGAAATGGAATTCCGTTAGTTTCATCAGCTTCAGAATATGGAGTATTATATGAGAAAGTCATTGTTTTCGAATTTGAAGTTATTTCATGAATTTGAGGTCTTGTGCTGAAAGTTTGAGTTATTTTAGATTAAGGTTTGACTTTAGTCAACATTCAGAGTTCGAATGCTGATTAGATTTTTGATACTCCTTTGAATTTATAAGGTGATTTCGGCTTAGAAAGAGCTTGGTGTATTTTTCGGGAGTTCGGAAGAATTTTTGATCTTTTTGAACCTTAAGTTGGTTTAGCTGTGACTAAATGAATTCCTGATCAAAGAGACCTCAGATCTGTATTTTGACGATTCCATTGAGTCTGAAATATCATTATCAAGCTAGTAACATATTTGATTTTTGTTTGAAAAATTCAAATGAATTTTGGTGCTGTTTCAGCAGATTGTGGCAACTAAAAAAGTTCATTATTAGTTTTAAAGATTAAAAAAAAAATTACACTTCAAAAAAATTGCTAATTTAATACAAGGGTCAAAAGTACATATTGTAGGGGTCAAAAAACCCTAAAATTTGTTGTTAGAGAGGTTTTCAAAACCCCTGCAGTTACGTCTGCCACAATTTATTTTTGGAGGTTTTTGGAGAACTGCTGCAAATATTTTTGGGGGTTTTTTATGGCTGACTCCCTTTTAGAACTTTTTAAATACTCCATTTGCGAGGATTATGATCCCCGCTAATTGTTTAAGAAAATGTTTTCCATTCATTAGGGGTTATAACCTCCAAAATTTTTGACAATATATTTTTCCTCAATTGCTAGAACCATTTATAGCTTTTATTGCATGCATTTTAACGTAATCACCAAACTAAAATATGTGTTCATGCTAGCATAGATTACAACCAAAGCAGGTTATATTGTCGTGATGAGAATTCAATTTGATAATATTAAAAATAACTTTTAGTAACTCAAACTTTGGCTGCATTGACCATCATTGTACCAGATCATTCTATTACTTCACCTGTTAATCCTAGGAACTCAACAACAACAACATACCCAGTGAAATCCCACAAGTGGGGTTTGGGGAGGGTAGAGTGTACGCAAACCTTACCACTACCTCATAGCGGTAGAGAGGTTGTTTCCTTAAAACCCTCTTCACAAAAACCCATGAGCAGAATACTAGGAATTCAGACTCCAAAATATCATGATCTCTACTAAATGCAGACTAGTCATACACTTTCCTGCATTAGGCATTATTAAACGTTACATCCTATCATTATGCACAAAATTTGTTGTTCAAACAACAGTCGAGCTTTAGGAGATGGAAGTGCAGTTGCAATGAAGAAATCGACCAACTCACAAGTTACGTAAACAACTCATGAAATGATGATGAACTTGGCACATCTCATCCTGAAAAGACAAAATCAACAATCCTGGAATGAGATTGGAAAAAAGGGACCTGGATGATAAGAAAAACAATAAGAACAAAGGACTCGATGTCCCATTTAAGACAGTTCTTTCGAACAATGCAGTGATAACACTAATTTTATCGATCAAACAGGTGCACCTAAGATTCACCAAATCTGTTTTATTTACAATGATTTTCTCAATAGTTTTTCTTGTGTAACGTAGAGAGGTGTTTCTGATAGACCCTTGGCTCAAAGAAGCATTAATATGAGTAAAACAAGTCATGGAAAATTACGAGGAGCAGACAGTAGGACCACTAATCGACACTAGAATCTTACAAAGACTTCACAAAATCATTTGAGATTGTATCGGAAGCGTGCATCCACGTTACTTTCTTTAATTTATAATTAGAATCTGAAATAGAAGTTGTTTTCACAGAGAGAGAATATATGAAAAAATATAAGAAGGTTCCCCCTATATTCTTGACTCAAGACATATATCTACAGAAGTGCATATCAGTTCAAAGAACATCAAAGACAATTACCTGATATGATTTAAAGTTGTTATGACCTGAAAGACACTTCGAATCACGTCTTCATTGCGACTAATAAGTGCACTGTAGAAATACAAGATTTTTAACTTTGCTTTTCATGTTTTATTCCCTTGGACGAAATTAAAACCGACAACATTACAGACAAATGTAAATCTATTGACAATAACCAACTTGAGTAAACTTTATAACTAAATTATTTAACCATTTTCCTGAGTGAACTAATTTGAAACCAAAAAAGAAAAAGAAGAGGTATAGATTTGAAAATACAACTCCAACAAAAGATTTTGTATGCAAAGACAGTCCACACGTAATAGTATATAACAAAAAGGGTGTGATAAAGAAAATACGAAATAGAGGATTACCACATCGACGTTCATAAGGAGGTGTTCAAAATAGTATGGCTCCATCAGATTGGTTAGCTTGTTCTTCAACTTTTACTTCATCAATGAATGTTGGAATTAGAACACCTTTGATAGCTCCTGCTGCAATCGCTCTAAGTGTTGAAAACAAATTTTCATGTCCTATGGCGACAAGCATTTCAAAAGTTTCAGTATTATCATATATAAGAATTTCAACAAGTCTTTACTTCATTTACAGGAACTTCCAACTGCCTAAAATATAAGGAAGATATACATATCTAAGTTTATGATAATAACATCTTCCTAGCCAAATAATATATTTCATATTTGCTTTATTAGATCATTTTTTTCTAGTTGAATAAAGCTCTAATTTTGTCTATTAAATAGCAATGCTCGAGCCTTCTTTCATCATCAGAGTCAGCTCCATTACAACTACTTCCTCCAAAATGGGTCGAGGAAAGATTGAGATCAAGAATGCTAAAAAACTAGCTGTTCTTTGTGACGCTAAGATCTCTCAGCATGCTCTCCAATAGGACTAACACCAGGAAATATCATGAGGACACGAGCCCCAATGCTACAACAAAAATATGATAGATCAGTATCAGAGTACACCTGAAGTTGATATTGAGCACATACTATGAGAAAATTCAAGAAAACTTTAAAAATATTGAAATAGAAATAATAACAAGCTAATAAGAGAAATAAGGCAGAGAACAGGGGAAGACATGAGCAACCCCAATTAGCAGGAACTGTGCTACGTACTTGCAGGAGAATATCTCTGAAATTGTTGCTGAAATTTTTGAACAAAAGGATCACATGATCAAGAATCAAACAGACACCTGCAGAAAGAAGGCGAGGAACTAAGGAAAGCAACATGGTCGTTGGAAGCAAAGTGTGAAGATCCAAAGTATGGTATAGTGAAAAATGAGGGGCATTACAGCTCTGTTGTGGGATTTTTAATAGAATACAGAATCTTAATGCTTTGTGCCTACAATTGTTGTACCCCAATCTTTAAAATGAAGGAGGATTTGGTTCTCGTAATCTATGTCTCTCTTGAAGACATCAATATGTAGCAATGCCATTAAAACATAATGTTGAATCACTTATTTGAATCAACTACCCAAATTATATCTTATTTCTAAAAAAAAATAATATTACAAGCTGTAAACACTACTTTATCGAATTAGATTCTGCGTCTCTGAGTCTAGATTTGGCTTCTTTCTAATTGGCTAAAGCACTTTATTATTCTAGGAATTTCAACTCCCTATATATATGAGTGATGCCAAGGAAGATGAATTATGATGCCTTGAATGTATGTTCAATTAATTAATTTTCCTTTTGACTTAATGCTAAAAAACGTAAAATTACTTGGCAATGTTATTAACCATATTTTACCTAAAAAAATTAAGATTTAAGTAGCTAATATACCTGATTGTACAGGAACTAATGAAACTTGTGTATAGGACCTCATCAGACATTGTATCTACCTGTAATCGAACACATGAAAACGAAATACCAGATAACTAAATAAACTTTCAAAATTTTCTACAATCAACACTAAACAAAATTACCTACAAAAGCAAATAATTTAACCAATTGAGAGAAATTGTTGAGACGGAGAGAGAAGAGGAGAAGCATGAATGCAGGTGAAGGAACAATGAGAAATAAAGTGAAGGCTTTGGAAGAGAGGGTTTTGTCAAAAGGGTTGGGAAATGGCAGGGAAAAATAAAATGTCTCTGCTTGATATTGTGAAATTTAATTTCGGCAGTTAGTAACCCCCACAAATTGCACATAAATTGGAGGGGTTATTCAAACCTCTACAAACATGATGTAAATAACAGGGTCATATTAACCTCCGTAATTAAACCCCGTAATTTGGAGTCTTTTTTGAAGTGAATTACTCCAAAACTTCTAAAAAAAATTTGAGTATGAATTATATGAATAATTTACAAAGTTTGGTGCATTTTCGATTAACAAGATTGAACTTAAGCTGACTTGTTTTATGGGTTAACAAGATCATTACCTTTATTTTAGCTATTTAAAGGATTGTTCTATTCTGCTTGATCGATTTTAAATAGTTGACTTAAGCTGACTTGTTTTATGGGTTAACACAAATGGTGTCACATTCAATTTTGAGTCGTGACAATCACGGATGAACTCAGAAAATTATATAATTCAGCTCCATCGTCTATCTTTGTTATATATATTTTTGTACATTGTGCCAAAAAGGAATCAAAACTCGTCCAAGAAAGTTAAGTCATCGAAATAGAAGTGACAAAGTGCGATTATTGCGAATTGTAAAGAAGAATAGAATGAAGTGAGGAGAATTTCGAAGGGAAATAACTATGTGAGTTGTAAGATGAAGTTAACATAGAAAAAAAGGAATCAATTTCTTGAGATGGACAAAAAGTGTTAAAACTCATAAGTCATTTGTATAAAATTGAACAAGTGGATAGATGCATTCTATATACATAGGACATAAATTGTCAAGTAGAACACTACGTAGGACATGTGTTTATTTTGTTCGTATTTATACAAGCTAAAGTATTTCCTCATGCATATGTGTTTATTTTTTTTCACTTTTATACAAATTGAAATATCTACTTGTGCACATCTTACATGCCAATTGAAATCAATACTTGTAGGGATAGAGGTATTGAGATTTAAGCAAGGGATATTGCTTAATCAAAGGAAGTACACCTTAATAGCTGATATTGGGCCTAAGTGCAGCAAAACCTTGCTCCACTCAATTCAATAGAGTATATGATGCAGCAGTTGGGAACACAAATGATCATTTGTTAACTGGGAAACTGATACATTTGACTATCACTCGACCACAAATTTGTTTTGATGTCCAAGCCACGAGTCAATTTTTAATTATTCAACTTTCAATGAGGTGTCCGTGGTATATATGAAGCCTCAAGTGTGATGAGGTATGTGAAAGACATCATCAGCAGAGGGTCATCAGACATATTTTCCTCCTGAGAACATGTGCAGTAATGTTATATTTTTCTAAAAAATATTAAAATATAGATGTGCAAATTCATACTCGAAGTATCATATATATTGTAATGATGATTGGATGCACCTAGGTTAAATGTATGTATTATGTGATTCAGACTGAGCCTCTGGTCTCTCGAAAATCAAATAAACAACATACAATTAGTCACAGTTCCGCAGAGGCAGAATATCACAGCATGGCCTCAGTAGTTTCTGAAATTTTCTGGCTGGTAGGATTGCCCAAATAACCTGGTGTGGAAGTTATAGCAAAGTAGTTATTCAAATAGATGTGAATCCTATTTTTTAAGATCGAACGAAACACATAAAAATCAATTGTCATTTTATGCATGAAAAATTCTCTTGATTCAACTTATACATCTTGGAATCAAGTTGCAACTTGCAGATTTGGTAACCAAGGGCTCCCGGGGGTTCTTGGTGTATTTCAATCGTAAGCTTAAGGAGGAGTGTTAAAATAAATGATAGTTGGTAATTACTTTGTTAATGTTACGAGGATATTTCTTCACAAATATCTCTTATCTCTCTTCTCTTGTAACAAAGTCAACTGACATACATAAAATCAATTCAATTCTTTTCTCTTCTCTTTCTATTTCGAGCTTCAAGGTTGTCCAATTGTATTGAATGTATAATTTGACAATTATATTTTCGACGTTTCTTTATTTGTTTGTTAAAAATTATATCTAAAACTTTTAGATGGCGCAAGAAGTCATGACAGGCAAAGAGCACACGACCCAGAGTTTTCAACCCGCGCCCGTCCCTCTTGTTTTATTTTAGTTGTAGCTCCACTTCAAAAGATACTGTCCAAAAATAATTCACTTTGTTAATTTACAATTAAAAATTGATAAATATTTTTTTTGCTACATCCTATTAAAGAAGCAGTTCATTTTAGTACTACCTAATTCTTACAAAAAAATCTACTTAATAAATAGGAATAACTTTATAAATCATTGTTGGAAATATTACATAAAATACTAGATCACGAACATGTAGAGAGTTTTTTAAAGTCTGAGACATGTCAAGGACACTTTCCTTAAGAATATTTTTTCCGATATAAATATATATCTTAGAATTCAACAAGCTTTTTTAGTATAAATTAAATGTCAAAATCTAATAAAGATTTTATTAAGAATAGAAAAATCCAACACAAAAATATATGAGAAATGGAAAAAAGAATCTCTCTACTTTCCTCTTCCTCTTGTATGAATCTAGAAGCAAATCATTTATAGGAATGAGATGAGAGAATCCTTCAAAATTCAAAACAATAAAGATGAAGACTAATAGGCCATAAAGAAAAGTATAATGACTAATAACTAATAAGTTACCAACTTACCATTAGCCAAAGTCAATATAGGAGTAATATTAGAAGGACAAACTACCTAATCACATCAATATTCTTACCATATTTATTAATTCTCCCTATAATTTAAAATAATAAAATATTATCTCACTAATTAATAATTGCATACTAAATTTCAAGTCAGACACATCTAAATATATATATTTTTACTATTAGATGTATTCTAAAATACAAATTCATTGGGAAAGAGGCGAGTAAGAGAGAATATAAGACGATTTAAATAGGAGGAAGGCAAGCAAAAGAGTCAGCTTATCTCAGATAATACATGTGAATCATACTAGATATATGTATCTGGGATACAAGAGACATTCTAAAACACAGATACATACAGAGAGAGAGGCAAGTGAGGGAGGGAGGCGAGCAAGAGAGTAAATGTATTTCAGATACATACGAATCATACTAGATACATATATTATGATACATTCTGAAACATAGATATACAACATAGAAACAATCTAGAAAGGGAGGGAGGTGAGTGACAAAGGAGAGATGTGAGTAAGAAAATAAGTGTACCACTTGAATACAGTATATATATCTGAAATAAATTACACATAATTATGACCCTATGTATCCAAGATGCATGCATTTAGACGCATCAAATACATGTAAATGGGGATTGGAATCTGGCAATGAATGGTAATTTTTATAACTGAATGTAATTAGGCTTTAAACTAGTGAGATTTATGTTGTTTGCCCATATATATTAGAGTGATGACAATAAAGGGATTCAGCTCCTCCCCATTTCTTCTTTTCATTTTTTTCAAGTTCTTACTTGGATTGAAGACGCATGGCATGGCTAAACTTTAGTTGATTAAATTAAGAACCTAATCATAACTTAAATAATTAATATTTTCTTAAATAAGATAGTAAAGCCATAATCATAACAATATATTTTCTTATCTATAAAAACATTCTAAACTTTTCTTTTTGTTCCTACTTTTTTTCACCCACGGCTACGAGTATCTCTCCTCTTCTTCTTCTTTATTGAATTGAATTAATCTATAATCATAATTTTCTGCGGAACTTTCTCTTTGAAATTAGCTACATAATTTAAAGTTATTAAAGAAAAAAATTAAAGAATGGTAAATAGATACTGCTTAGGAATAAAAAGTATGAAGAGTGAAAAAAATGTATAATATACTCCTCGTCCTATTTTATGTGACACCATTTGACTTGACACCATTTGACTTGACACGATTTTTTAAAAAAAGAAAGATTTTTACAACTTGTGGTATAAAATCATTCTTAGATATTTGTGTGGCTGAGAATCATTTCATTAAGGGTAAATTGAGAATTTTAAAGGTAAATTGTTTCTAATTAGAGTAAGATGACATTCTTTTTAGAGCGGACAGAAAAAAAAGAGTTCCTCGTAAAATGAGACAGAAGAAGTATTTATGAATAACACAATATGTTGCTATAACTTTGGCATCATTAATTATTTTTTGTGAAATATTAATTATCTAAACTATGATTAATTTTGGTCAATAATTTCTCTGTATGTCATGAGTCTTAAGTCCAAAAGAGAACTTGAGAAAAGGAGTCGGATCCACAATAACGGCTATTCAAGTAGGGAAATAACTGTCAGTCATTTAGACTATTCAAAGATAGAATCAATTGTCTAACGATTATCATGGTAGACATATATTTATTTTTGAGATATTATTTCAAAAATTTCAAATAATTATATCTTATATTTATTTTTTTAATAAATGTAAAAAAAACTAAAAAGAATAATTAAATGAGAAGAGGGTAATTCTATGTTTAAGATTATAGTATTAAACAATATTTTAATACATTCGATTTAATTTTAATTAAGACCACAAAATTGAAATGGAGTATATATTAGAGGAGTCTTGTGTTTTTATTTATTTTTTATTAATAAAAGAAATGTTAAAAAGGCTTAAGTTAGATACGTAAAAGGTTTGACCAGTTTGAACATAGATTGGTGTAATGAAAGTACTTTTTTCAATTGACACATGTTTCAAATCCCAGCAACACAAATTAAATGAGTTTCTCGTTATGGTAAGCCACAAAGCCGCCACTAATTAATTTTTTTTTTATAAATCACAAAATATAGATGGCTTATCTATATATTATTAAAAGGAGAGGACAAAGCCACCATATTAAGTCAAATGGCAACATATAAATATACCAAGTGGCATCTTGGGAAAAAAATTAGTTAGATTAGTTATTAGTTAATTTAAATAATAAATTCAATTAAAAAAACAACATATATAAATATAAAATATTTTCTACAATTACATTAAATTCAATTATATAAACAAAATATATAAATATAAAATATTTACTACAATTAAATCAAATTCAATTATAAAAACAACATACATAAATATAAAATATTTTCTACAATTAAATTAAAATAATTTTAAAAATCTATATTTAACTAACTTTAAATAAGTATTTAATCAATATATTAACTAACTTTAAATAAGTATTTAAGCAATAACCAAAATCTTAAAATCAATTTTTTTAAATTGATGTGAAACCTTAACTAAAACATTATTATATATTAATTAATATTATTATTAATTATTAAATATACATATTTAACGGATTACACATTATCTATATTTTTTTAGGCCTTTAGTCTAATATTTTGCCATAATACCCAATTACTAAATAATTATTATTATTACATATTTAAAATTTCATGTTTTATAAAACTTTAGTACAGTTTTTAGTTATAAGTCAATTTAATAAATTTAATCTAAATCAAAACATAAAACAATATTATGACTATATTTACTTTCTATAACTATATTTTATATTTATATAGGAGAAGCAAAAGATATCACATGTCAGCACTATAAAAAAAATAGATTTTTTTAAATAAACATGCATAATATGATTATATATTGTTCATTTTTAAAAAAAGTTTTTAAAGTACGTGTGATTCCTTTTTTTCCCAAAGTTATCATACTTTTATTACTAATTATTTAATTATTTAACTATTTCCCCATAACTTCTCCTTAGTTATAGCAAAAAAAAATACATATTTTTTCATTACTTTTATTAAATTTGCGCAGAAAAATTTTGACTCTATAAAATTAATAAATAGTGTTCATAAATAACAATTAAAGGAATTAATTTATATTTTACAAAAATTACTACAAGGTAGCATAAAAAGTTAAATTTGTAAGTTTTTTAAAATAACTTTAAATTATTTAAATTTTTTTTTTATAGCCAACTTGACACATGCTATCACCACAAAAATTCAGAATATCAATTAACAAAAATAATCTAAAATGTGATTAAAAAAAACAATCTTCTATATATTATTAAAAGGAGAGGACAAAGCCACCATATTAAGCCAAATGGCAACATATAAATATACCAAGTGGCATCTTGGGAAAAAAATTAGTTAGATTAGTTATTAGTTAATTTAAATAATAAATTCAATTAAAAAAACAACATATATAAATATAAAATATTTTCTACAATTACATTAAATTCAATTATATAAACAAAATATATAAATATAAAATATTTACTACAATTAAATCAAATTCAATTATAAAAACAACATACATAAATATAAAATATTTTCTACAATTAAATTAAAATAATTTTAAAAATCTATATTTAAATAACTTTAAATAAGTATTTAATCAATATATTAACTAACTTTAAATAAGTATTTAAGCAATAACCAAAATCTTAAAATCAATTTTTTTAAATTGATGTGAAACCTTAACTAAAACATCTAATCTAAATATTATTAAAAGGAGAGGACAAAGCCACCATATTAAGCCAAATGGCAACATATAAATATACCAAGTGGCATCTTGGGAAAAAAATTAGTTAGATTAGTTATTAGTTAATTTAAATAATAAATTCAATTAAAAAAACAACATATATAAATATAAAATATTTTCTACAATTACATTAAATTCAATTATATAAACAAAATATATAAATATAAAATATTTACTACAATTAAATCAAATTCAATTATAAAAACAACATACATAAATATAAAATATTTTCTACAATTAAATTAAAATAATTTTAAAAATCTATATTTAACTAACTTTAAATAAGTATTTAATCAATATATTAACTAACTTTAAATAAGTATTTAAGCAATAACCAAAATCTTAAAATCAATTTTTTTAAATTGATGTGAAACCTTAACTAAAACATTATTATATATTAATTAATATTATTATTAATTATTAAATATACATATTTAACGGATTACACATTATCTATATTTTTTTAGGCCTTTAGTCTAATATTTTGCCATAATACCCAATTACTAAATAATTATTATTATTACATATTTAAAATTTCATGTTTTATAAAACTTTAGTACAGTTTTTAGTTATAAGTCAATTTAATAAATTTAATCTAAATCAAAACATAAAACAATATTATGACTATATTTACTTTCTATAACTATATTTTATATTTATATAGGAGAAGCAAAAGATATCACATGTCAGCACTATAAAAAAAATAGATTTTTTTAAATAAACATGCATAATAGGATTATATATTGTTCATTTTTAAAAAAAGTTTTTAAAGTACGTGTGATTCCTTTTTTTTCCAAAGTTATCATACTTTTATTACTAATAATTTAATTATTTAACTATTTCCCCATAACTTCTCCTTAGTTATAGCCAAAAAAAATACATATTTTATCATTATTTTTATTAAATTTGCGCAGAAAAATTTTGACTCTATAAAATTAATAAATAGTGTTCATAAATAACAATTAAAGGAATTAATTTATATTTTACAAAAATTACTACAAGGTAGCATAAAAAGTTAAATTTGTAATTTTTTTAAAATAACTTTAAATTATTTAAATTTTTTTTTTATAGCCAACTTGACACATGCTATCACCACAAAAATTCAGAATATCAATTAACAAAAATAATCTAAAATGTGATTAAAAAAAACAAATTAGTGAAAAGTCAGTTAAAATAAAACCAATAAAAATAAAATAAAGAGCCCCCAAAAAATTAACTACCCAAAACCACTCCTAAAATCCCTCATCCACCCACTAACTTCTTTTCCAAAAACTCAACTACCGTATTCTCCAATAAATTAAACAATGCATTGTTTCTACAAAAGATAAACAGAAATTTTCTCTACAGAAATAATTTCCCATACCTTCATCCTTTTGTAAGTTTTTTCAATAGATTGTCAAGGCTACATTTATTCTTACAATTCATGAAAAGGTAAATTCTTTCTATATTTAATTTCACTATTGTTCTTTTTTTCTCTCGGATGAAAATGCATTAAATATTTAACATTATGCATTGTTCTACAGGACAATTTATATAATCTAAGAAAGAGAAACCCTCAAATTACATCTAACTACTACAACAATCATGTGATTTTTTTTTTAAAAAAATCATCTTATATTTTGTTTCAAAAGCAAATTGTGTGCTTTATATTTACGTATAATTAATTATTCTTTAGTATAGTTGTCGTAGTTCTTTTAGTAAGACATATAACATACAAAAAAATACTACAAAGTGTATTAGTATGTCACATGTATATTGTTGTATACATATATAACTTACCTCCTTAATAAACATTCTTTGATCATCTTCTAATAAATTCAATAGTACATATATGTAGATTTAATAATGATACATATAATGACTAATGAATAATTTTATAAATTAATTCTATGAGATTAATATTAGTACAGTATTTATGCTTATTAATGACATAATACAATCTAAAAAATAAAAATTGTAAACTGAATAATTGAAATAAGAAAAAATTAAAAATGACAACTGATTTTTTCCCTCCGTAAAAATGTAAACGAAAAAATAATGAAAAAACAGTGTAAAGATATGATTATTTATTAGTTGGTAACATGTATTTTTTTTAATAAAAAAAATAGAGATTTCAACTGTTTCAGTATCTATTGTTAACAACAATATCAATTATAAGTTAATTTCGAGGCAACAAGCTGCTAATTTAGGGTTTTTGGTATTTAAGTTTTGTGAAGATTTCTCTTTTTAAGTTATCTATTTTATTTAGTGCTTCCGTACGTTATTTCGATATTCTAGTTGGGTTTAGGCTGACTTGCTCTGGTGGGTTGAGCAAGTGCCATCACGTCCATTTTTGGGTCGTGACATGAAAGTGATTGCTTGTGTTTAAATTTTAAAAGATTTACGTATAATTAGGAATAAAAGATAATAGTAATGGATGAAGATTATTTATCAAAAATTAATGTGGCTAATTTATTGAGATATTTAAGGTCAATGGTTGTTTGGTTTATGTATTAATTTAAACATTCAATTTGTTTTATTTATAATGGTTCATCTTTTAAGTTATTATAGTATTAGTAATTTTAATTTTTTTGATGGTAAATTTAAATAAAAAATATAACTAAAATCAATAAATTTATTGTAGTTCCATAATTCATGGCTAGTAGGACTATCATGGGAAGTTTTAAAACTTCTATTTACTTGGACATTTCTTTATTTTTAAAAAGATTAATTCATAATTAATTCTTAGTAACGTGCAAAAGTGGGAAAAAAGATGTATTCATATATCTGTTTAACTAATTTTTTTTAATTTTAATTTTTTTATCATTCAGTTTTTTTTTAATTTAAGAACAATAACAAAGTTATCTAATTTACTATCAAATCAAAAATTTAATGTGAGAAAATTAAAACTTACTTGGATACTTACAAATTAATTCATGTCTTAAATGTAACAATTTATTTAGTATGTATTTTTTTAAGGAATTATTTTTCACTTAAAACTTTTTAAGTTTATTTATAATTAGAAGTGTTGTGGGAAGTTGTAAAACTCCTATTTAATTGGATACACGTTCATTATTAAAACTAATGATAAACTTGTCTAGGGAAAATAGTTGGATGCATTTATTTAAAACATAACATTTATTATTTAAATTTTTTCGACAATAAATTTAAAAATACTTGTATTTTTCAAAATTAGCAGTTTTTTTTAAAAAAAATTAATTTATAAGTATTTCATAATTAATTCTTTTCAACGTGTTAAATAGGGACATAAGATGTGTTTATTTTTTTAAACAACATATTTATTATTTAATTTTTTTGGCAATCAATTTTAAAATTCATTTTTTTTAATTTTAATTTGTTTGTCATTCAGTTTTATAATTTAAAAATATTAACTAAATATAATTAATCGTTAGAATAAAATTTTAATTTGAAAAAGTAAAAATAGTTTCAATGTCGGAGTAATTAGTAGGAGTTTGATAGAAAGTTGTACAAACTTCTATTTACATGGATATAAATTTTTTATAAAAAATAAAGATAAATTCTTTTTTAAAAAATTTAACTTTTTAATTCGTAACTTTATTAATTTTAAAAAAATTCATTTGTTTAGTAATGAGAAGTTTTTAAAATCCGTATTTACTGGGTATACAGATTTTTTTACTGTGTACTTTTTAAAAAATAAATAAATAATATTCTTCTTTTTCATAATAAAAATTCTAAATACACGTAACTTTTAAGCAGTTTTAAAAGTGAGAACTCAATTTCAACTGTTCAAAAAAATATGGGAAAATGGGTAATGGGGAGTGGAAATTGCAAAGAGGTTATTGTGGTGTTAATTTATTTATTTTCATTTTTTGACTTAAATAAATGTATTAACAGCATCACTTTTCAGTCTTTTTTTTATGTGTGTTTGTATTTTTAATTTTTATTTTCAGATGTTGTTAGCGCAATGATAAATATTTTCTTTTGTGCCAACACATATCAATTTAGTAAGAGTGGATAATGTTTAGATTAATTTTAATTTAAATAATAAATAATGAATTTGAATTTTTTTTTATGAGATTGATATATAAATAAATAAATATTGAAGAAGAATAATCTATTTTACAAATTTCAAAGTAATTATTCTCTAATTATATTGTTGTAGATATATACAGTTCGATATTGTAGCTAATAATCTTAATCAAAATATTTGAAATAATTTAATTATTAAAATGAAAAAATGCAGAGAAAATTGGAGCATTAGAATGAAAATAAAAGCCGTTGAAAATTCTTCATTATTTTTTCGTTTACATTTTTACGGAGGGAAAAAATCAGTTGTCATTTTTAATTTTTTCTTATTTCAATTATTCAGTTTACAATTTTTATTTTTTAGATTGTATTATGTCATTAATAAGCATAAATACTGTACTAATATTAATCTCATAGAATTAATTTATAAAATTATTCATTAGTCATTATATGTATCATTATTAAATCTACATATATGTACTATTGAATTTATTAGAAGATGATCAAAGAATGTTTATTAAGGAGGTAAGTTATATATGTATACAACAATATACATGTGACATACTAATACACTTTGTAGTATTTTTTTGTATGTTATATGTCTTACTAAAAGAACTACGACAACTATACTAAAGAATAATTAATTATACGTAAATATAAAGCACACAATTTGCTTTTGAAACAAAATATAAGATGATTTTTTTAAAAAAAAAATCACATGATTGTTGTAGTAGTTAGATGTAATTTGAGGGTTTCTCTTTCTTAGATTATATAAATTGTCCTGTAGAACAATGCATAATGTTAAATATTTAATGCATTTTCATCCGAGAGAAAAAAAGAACAATAGTGAAATCAAATATAGAAAGAATTTACCTTTTCATGAATTGTAAGAATAAATGTAGCCTTGACAATCTATTGAAAAAACTTACAAAAGGATGAAGGTATGGGAAATTATTTCTGTAGAGAAAATTTCTGTTTATCTTTTGTAGAAACAATGCATTGTTTAATTTATTGGAGAATACGGTAGTTGAGTTTTTGGAAAAGAAGTTAGTGGGTGGATGAGGGATTTTAGGAGTGGTTTTGGGTAGTTAATTTTTTGGGGGCTCTTTATTTTATTTTTATTGGTTTTATTTTAACTGACTTTTCACTAATTTGTTTTTTTTAATCACATTTTAGATTATTTTTGTTAATTGATATTCTGAATTTTTGTGGTGATAGCATGTGTCAAGTTGGCTATAAAAAAAAAATTTAAATAATTTAAAGTTATTTTAAAAAAATTACAAATTTAACTTTTTATGCTACCTTGTAGTAATTTTTGTAAAATATAAATTAATTCCTTTAATTGTTATTTATGAACACTATTTATTAATTTTATAGAGTCAAAATTTTTCTGCGCAAATTTAATAAAAATAATGATAAAATATGTATTTTTTTTGGCTATAACTAAGGAGAAGTTATGGGGAAATAGTTAAATAATTAAATTATTAGTAATAAAAGTATGATAACTTTGGAAAAAAAAGGAATCACACGTACTTTAAAAACTTTTTTTAAAAATGAACAATATATAATCCTATTATGCATGTTTATTTAAAAAAATCTATTTTTTTTATAGTGCTGACATGTGATATCTTTTGCTTCTCCTATATAAATATAAAATATAGTTATAGAAAGTAAATATAGTCATAATATTGTTTTATGTTTTGATTTAGATTAAATTTATTAAATTGACTTATAACTAAAAACTGTACTAAAGTTTTATAAAACATGAAATTTTAAATATGTAATAATAATAATTATTTAGTAATTGGGTATTATGGCAAAATATTAGACTAAAGGCCTAAAAAAATATAGATAATGTGTAATCCGTTAAATATGTATATTTAATAATTAATAATAATATTAATTAATATATAATAATGTTTTAGTTAAGGTTTCACATCAATTTAAAAAAATTGATTTTAAGATTTTGGTTATTGCTTAAATACTTATTTAAAGTTAGTTAATATATTGATTAAATACTTATTTAAAGTTAGTTAAATATAGATTTTTAAAATTATTTTAATTTAGTTGTAGAAAATATTTTATATTTATGTATGTTGTTTTTATAATTGAATTTGATTTAATTGTAGTAAATATTTTATATTTATATATTTTGTTTATATAATTGAATTTAATGTAATTGTAGAAAATATTTTATATTTATATATGTTGTTTTTTTAATTGAATTTATTATTTAAATTAACTAATAACTAATCTAACTAATTTTTTTCCCAAGATGCCACTTGGTATATTTATATGTTGCCATTTGGCTTAATATGGTGGCTTTGTCCTCTCCTTTTAATAATATTTAGATTAGATGTTTTAGTTAAGGTTTCACATCAATTTAAAAAAATTGATTTTAAGATTTTGGTTATTGCTTAAATACTTATTTAAAGTTAGTTAATATATTGATTAAATACTTATTTAAAGTTATTTAAATATAGATTTTTAAAATTATTTTAATTTAATTGTAGAAAATATTTTATATTTATGTATGTTGTTTTTATAATTGAATTTGATTTAATTGTAGTAAATATTTTATATTTATATATTTTGTTTATATAATTGAATTTAATGTAATTGTAGAAAATATTTTATATTTATATATGTTGTTTTTTTAATTGAATTTATTATTTAAATTAACTAATAACTAATCTAACTAATTTTTTTCCCAAGATGCCACTTGGTATATTTATATGTTGCCATTTGGCTTAATATGGTGGCTTTGTCCTCTCCTTTTAATAATATATAGAAGATTGTTTTTTTTAATCACATTTTAGATTATTTTTGTTAATTGATATTCTGAATTTTTGTGGTGATAGCATGTGTCAAGTTGGCTATAAAAAAAAAATTTAAATAATTTAAAGTTATTTTAAAAAACTTACAAATTTAACTTTTTATGCTACCTTGTAGTAATTTTTGTAAAATATAAATTAATTCCTTTAATTGTTATTTATGAACACTATTTATTAATTTTATAGAGTCAAAATTTTTCTGCGCAAATTTAATAAAAGTAATGAAAAAATATGTATTTTTTTTTGCTATAACTAAGGAGAAGTTATGGGGAAATAGTTAAATAATTAAATAATTAGTAATAAAAGTATGATAACTTTGGGAAAAAAAGGAATCACACGTACTTTAAAAACTTTTTTTAAAAATGAACAATATATAATCATATTATGCATGTTTATTTAAAAAAATCTATTTTTTTTATAGTGCTGACATGTGATATCTTTTGCTTCTCCTATATAAATATAAAATATAGTTATAGAAAGTAAATATAGTCATAATATTGTTTTATGTTTTGATTTAGATTAAATTTATTAAATTGACTTATAACTAAAAACTGTACTAAAGTTTTATAAAACATGAAATTTTAAATATGTAATAATAATAATTATTTAGTAATTGGGTATTATGGCAAAATATTAGACTAAAGGCCTAAAAAAATATAGATAATGTGTAATCCGTTAAATATGTATATTTAATAATTAATAATAATATTAATTAATATATAATAATGTTTTAGTTAAGGTTTCACATCAATTTAAAAAAATTGATTTTAAGATTTTGGTTATTGCTTAAATACTTATTTAAAGTTAGTTAATATATTGATTAAATACTTATTTAAAGTTAGTTAAATATAGATTTTTAAAATTATTTTAATTTAATTGTAGAAAATATTTTATATTTATGTATGTTGTTTTTATAATTGAATTTGATTTAATTGTAGTAAATATTTTATATTTATATATTTTGTTTATATAATTGAATTTAATGTAATTGTAGAAAATATTTTATATTTATATATGTTGTTTTTTTAATTGAATTTATTATTTAAATTAACTAATAACTAATCTAACTAATTTTTTTCCCAAGATGCCACTTGGTATATTTATATGTTGCCATTTGACTTAATATGGTGGCTTTGTCCTCTCCTTTTAATAATATATAGATATAGATGCTAAAGTTCTCCCCCCCCCCCCCTCCCCCGCCCCTTTTTTTTTTTTGTTACCTACTAGTCCTATTAGGAGTTTTCCTCTTTTTTTTTAAAAAAAGATTGTTTTATCATTTTCTATGGAACAGATTTGCATACATCTATTTAATGCCATTTTTATGAAATATTGATTTAATACACACGTAGAATCATTTTCAAACATCAATTGTTATACCTTCTTCTAAAACATAAATTAGTTCTTCAAAATTTTAATGAAATTCGCATTTGTATTGATCTAATACACATAAACTGAACATAAAGTTAGTATTTAAATTATCTTAATGAAATCTAAATTGATAACAATTCAATATTACATGTAATTTTTACCAAGTATATTTTAATAAAATGCAAATATATACCGATTAATACACATAAATCAACTTATTCTATTTTCAAAAATTTCATTGAATTTTTATTTTTTTTAAATATATATTAACATAATACAGAACTTCAATCAATCTATCAAAGTATAAATATATTTTACATATTTGAGTGATATATATTTGATTTATTGGTAACAATTTAACATACCCTTAATAAAATCAATAATATTCTTAAAAAATACAACATACGTGAAAAAAATAGTGTGTATATATTTTTGGTATTTAAATGATATATATTTGATTTATTGGTAAGAACTTGATATACACTTAATAAAATCAAAAAACCAACAAAGCTTGTGGTGGAATGGTAAGTACTCCTTCATCCTTAACCAGAGGTCTTAGGTTCGAGTCCTCTTGGGTATGGAGTCGTCTTCGTTAGGGAACGCTTTATCCCCCAATGTGGGACTTCCCGGCGTCAATCCGGATTTAGTCGGACTTCAATGCGAGTACCAGACACTGGGTGGGAAACCAAAAAAAAATCTAAGAAAATACAACACAAGTGAATATATATTTTTGGTATTTCAATGATATTTATTTGATTTATTAGCAAGAACTTGACATACCTTTAATAAAACCATCAATATTCTTAAAAAATAATAAGATCCCCTGAATAAAATTAATAATATACTGAAAAATTCTATTTTTAGCTGGTTGCCCTTTTGAAAGATAGTAAAAATTTTATTTTCACCTATTGTTTTGAGTTTGTGTCTTATTTTTGTTTGATTCTTGGTTATGGCAAGAACTTAATGAATTTTGGTATATTTATTGATATATATTTTGATATTTTAGTGATATATATTTGGATACTATGTAAAATCAATATATGTTTAATTTGTTGCCCGTTTTTTAATGACATACATAAATTTTATTTTTGTAATTTACAGATATATATTTTTTTTGTATTTAAGTGATATATATTTGGTTTATTGGCAATAACTTGACATATCCTGAATAAAATAAAGAATATTCTTAAGAAATAAAGCACACGCGATAATGATATCATTGAAATACCGTGAATAAAACTAATAGTATACTGGAAAATTCATTATTTGCATTTAATAGTGGATATATATTTTGGTATTTAAATGATATATATTTGATTATTGATAAGAACTTAAAATATCTTTAATAAAATCAACAATAATCTTAAATAGTATAGCACACGTGAAATGATATTATTGAAAATCCCCTGAATTAAAAACCAATAGTATACTAAAAATTCAGTATATTTCATTTTATACTATCAATAGTATTCTATCAACACATCTACCTATAGAAATAATTTTTTCTATATGCAATCTGCAAAAAATAATTAAAAAAATAAAAATAAAAATTAATTATTAATCATGAATATTACAAAAAAAGTTGAGAAAAAATTAATATAAAAAGAGTCATAAATAAAGGAACAAAATAAAAAAAGGGATGTATAATTTATTAGATACCATAAATAAATGGGGAAAATCCCATAAAAAACCGACTCTTTAAAATAGTATTAAATGACTCCTTAGGAAAATTAAATCAATAAAAAATTCAATAAAAATTAAAAAAGAAAAATCCTAATAGGATTCCTAGGTAATTATTCCATAATAAACGGTAAAATTTAATTAAAAACGAAAATAAATTAAAATAAGATTCCTAGAAATAATTTTTAAAATACATGCCATTCGTAAAAAATAAAAAAGATTTTAAAAAACTGATTATTGATCATGAAGACTAAAAAAAGAGAAATTAAAAAATAAAATTAATATAAAAAGGATCATAAATAAAGGAACAATTTTTTTTTTAAAAAAAGGAATATATATAATAAATGAATGTCATTATTTCCCTCTTCAGGAAAAATGTGGAACCTAGTCAAAATAATGTAACCTCGTGTTTTGTTATTAGTTAGGAAAAGTCACTAGAATTTAATAAGAAAAATGTGCATTTAATAAGAAAGTAATGGTTGTCATAATTTAATAGGAAAAAAATATGCATTTAATAATTTGTCATTCTTTGTAAATAATATGCCGTTCTCTGTAATATTTACAAAGTACCTATATATGTTCTAATAAGTAATCTAATAACTACATATGGATTAATTATTCCTCTTTTTTCCTTTTGGGTAAGCTTATGTGTGTACTTAGGCTATAAATTTCATCGTATATTTACTATCTTTGATTAATATAAACATCTAATAACTTTATTCATCACTTATAATATCAATTTATACTTGGATAAAAAATATAACTATACATTTTTATTCACTCATGACCCTGACATCTGAATTAGGCATAAACACCAGGGATAATATCTCCCTCATCTTTGATCTTGATATTAATTAGTCATTAATTTACTTTCAGTCTTGAATATTATTTTTATCTCCTTTAGTTACTATTAAATCCTAGCCGGAAAAAAAAAACATAATCAAATCTAATTTACTTGCCTTTAATTTTTATTTTATAAACTTTAACTTAGTTTGCACCCCATACAATTTTGACCAGAGAAGGCCCCAACACTTATAATAAGTGGGGTTCATAATTCGATTCAGATCAGTAATCGGTGAAAATCATAATTAAATTAATTTAATCAATTTTTAAATTTTTAAAGGTTAGTTTAGTTATGATTTAATTTAATTTTTTAACCACAACCTTGAAAACCCTACTTTTTTTTTTTGGTAAGTAGTGATTCCATTTATGGATTTAGGTAGAGTTTAGAAAAGGAGTGCTAGTCGTGGCACCCATAGCAGCTTGGCCCAAGGGTGGGTACGAAATGTATATATTAGAATTAGATGCATCACAGATATACTTAGTTATAGACTTTCGTTCATACATTTGACCTAGGTGATCTTTCCAAAAAATTCTCTGTGAGAAAGTTGGAGGTGCTGCAAAAAACACCGGTTCTCCTTCATATCCCCCTTTTACTCTTCCTTGCTTAGGGCAAATGCAAGCTGATTTTGCTCCCTAAAGGTGTGCTCCACTGCTACTCTCCCCATAGTCTGCATCAAAAGTCTGCACTCATAAAGAATGTTAGCATAAAGAGGGTTATCTGAATTGCGCATTTGAATTAATTCTTTCGAGTCCACATTGACTTGTAATGGGTAGGCTTGGTGATCTTTAGCCATGATAAAGCCTATGTGGAGGGCTCAGAGCTCCTGAGGGGGGGGGGGGGGGGTTTCCCGGGGGTTCAGATCTTATGAATCTCATAATCCAATCGCCTTTGTGGTCTCTTAGGACTCCTCCAAGTCCACTGGCGCCACTCCCCTTTCCTGTGGCTCCATCCGTCTTATAGTATCCTCTTGGGGGTGGGTTCCATCACACCTTGGTGATGGTGAGGCCTGGTCTTTCCTTTTTTATTGGCGATGACATGGTAGCATTCGACTGCCTAGTTCACGGTATGCTGGAGGGACGGTTGGTCTTTTTTGCCTTTAAAAAGGTTATTGTTGCGCTGAATCCAAAGATTCCAGAAGCAGTAAGGCAACAGGTCGTGCCAATCAAGAAGGTTTGTTATACGATTTTCCTTTGCTGGCCTTCCAGAGATTGGTAAGATGGTTCATGTTAAGGTAGTTCTCTATGTTGGGGGCGGGTAGACAGCTATGGGCGCAAACATCGTTCCATAGAGATTTTGCTAGAACGCATCTGAAGAAAATGTGATTTATACCCTCAGGGTATTGTTCGCATACTCTGCAGAAGTGGTTGATCTCGATCCCCAGCCCATGTAAGTAAAGGTTCGTTTTGAGTCTGCTAGGGTGGATTAGCCAAATGAGGAATTTCATCTCATTTGGGCATTTTAGATTCCATACTTACAACTTATCACCCATGATTTGTGTATGCACAATTTTCTGAGGGTGAAATTAATAGAACTGCTTTTGAGTACTGTTGGAAGCACTAAAGTTTTGATGACTCACAAAAGACAATGAAACATGTTAATCTACCAGGTTCTTTAGCACACTGTCTACCCGGCAAGCTGCACAAGCATCACAAGACTCAAAATGGATAAAAGGCTCTGGAGATAAGGTTTACAAGTGCATAAATAGGAAGATGGTTAGTAGTCATAAAGGAATGTAGAGTTGGTGAGAAGAAGGACTCTAAATAAACAAGATGCAAAAATAAAGGAGTTAGATAAGGGGAAGGAGTCTACTGGGTAAATACCACCAGAGAATTAAAGAGCAAATAAAACTCTAACTAACAAGTATAAGAATGAGCTCATCACACGAGCAAGGCAGAGATTCAGAATAGCTAAGAAGAAGTACTGCAAACACGCAATAAGAAAATCTGTGAAGCTGTTTAGGTCTAGGGAGTCTCTCTGCAAAAGAAGTTTGTTTCTCTTTCTTGACATTCGTATAATCTGTAATTTCTCAGTACTTATAAACTGAGAACTGATTTTAGTCTTCAAGTTGAGGGCAACTCAAAGACATTGGGAACATAAGCCTTGGGAGGTTTATGTGTAGCTAGTAGGCTAGGAAAGTTGAGTTGAAGTTTAGATTACTAGAAGTTGTAATCGCTTGTTAAAGGCTCATTTTGAATTGGTGAAGTTGGGAGTAAATCCTGTAGAGGTACAGGTCATGGTTTTTCACCTATTGTGAGCCGGGTATTTTCACGTAAAATTATTGTATTCCCGTTTATTTCTGCTTCACTAAAACACGTCTATTAACCTGTTCTTACGATTAGGCAAATCCATAGGGTGTGCAAATCTGTCAATTGGTATCAGAGCGGGTTTTCTTATTAAAGGCTAGTACCTAAGAATCGATCAACATGAACGTTGCACCACCGCTTGGATATGGAGAAGGACAATCATCCGTCAGACCCCCTCTTTTCAATGGAACACTCTTTGGTTGGTGGAAGGCTAGGATGGAGGACTTCATTCAAGAAGAAGACTACAAACTCTGGGACAGAATCATCATAGGACCCACTATTCCCGTGCGAACAGTGGAAGGCAGACAAGTTCCAAAAGAGAGAAGAGAGTTCGACGCTGACGATCTGATTGCCTTGAGGAAAAATGCTAAAGCCAAAAATATTTTGGTTTGCGGACTAGGTCTAGAAGAGTATAACAGGATTTCAAATTGCACTACTGCTAAACAAATCTGGGATGCTCTTACAATTGCTCACGAAGGAACTGCTCAAGCCAGAAAATTTAGGGTTGCTATGTTGTTCACTAAAAATGAGACCTTCAAAATGAAGGAAAATGAGACCTTGCAAGAGATGATGGCAAGACTCACACTGCTCATAAATGAACTGGCATCCCTGGGAAAAGTTCTTACCTCTGAAGAACAAGTAGACAATGTTCTGAGGATCCTACCAAAGGCTAAGTGGGATGTAAAAGTTACTACCATCAGGGAAGCCAAGGATATTGAAACCATGACATTAAATAAACTGGTCGAAAATCTCAGAACCTATGAGATGAACATGGAAGATCAAAAGAAAGAAGTAAGCATGGATGAAAAGTCACTAGCTCTCAGGGTAGCTTCGGATGATGAAGGATCAGATTTAGACGAAGATCAGATAGCTTTTCTAGCAAAGAATTTTAAAAAATTCCTAAAAAATAGGAAAGGCAAGGACACGAGAGAAACAGGTAGCAGAAAGTGGTCCGATCACAGAAACCACTCAGGATGTTACAAATGTGGAAAAACTGATCATCACATTAAATAGTGTCCTCTATGGAAAATTGAGCGGAGAAAAGAAAAGGCTGAAAAAGAAATAAAAGAAAATGTTGCCAAACAAAAGGAAAGAGAAAACTATGTTATGATGGCTTCTTGAGGATCAGGAATGGAAGATTCTAACACAGAAAATGATGATGAAACTGCCTTCATGGCTGCTGGAGAGTCAGATTTCGAAGAAGATGACCAATATGAGGTAAGTAGTTCAGAACTGAAAGAAAAATTGCAACTTTTTTTCAAAAAGGAAGCTAATCTTACTCATGAATGGTTTGATAGACGATTTTCAAGAAGTAGAAAATGAAAAGGATCAACTGATAAATGATTTTTCAGATCAGAAATTTGAAAATCTTGAAATTAAAAACTATCTGGATGAAGCAAATAAAATAAATGACAAGTTGAAGAAACAGGTTGATCAACTTGATTCACTTATATTGAACCTAAAATCAGAAATCCTAAAGTTAACTATTGCTGATAAAGGAAAAAGTAAGACGAGTGAAGAGCATCAGAAGGTGGAAACTGAGTTGAAAAAAGTAATATTGAGTTCTTATGTGAGAAGGAAAAAGTGAGAAAGTTGACCCAAGAAATCTCAACCTTGAAACTTGACTTGGAAAGAGCTAACAGATGGACTCAGCCGTCTAGGATAGTAAACCATCTAGGAAATAGGAGCCATAACGAGAAGGCTGGAATAGGTTTTTTTCATGAAATTGCCACCTCTACTGATTTATGTTACCTATGTGGTAAAGTTGGACATCCAACTACTAAATGTCCAATCGCAAACAATGATGGAAAAAGAAACACAGTTCACGTGTACAAACGAAGGTATGAACATAAAAAAGAAACAAGTCAAAGAATGTGTTACCTACATGGGCGAGAAAAGATCTCATTCATCCTTTTTACAACAAGAAAGGACCCAAGCTAGTCTAGGTTCCTAAAACTAACCCTTGATTTGTTTTGCAGGTTGAGTGAAAGGAAGCAAGCATTGGTATATGGACAGTGCTTGCTCAAGGCACATGACAGGAGATAAACACAAGTTTCTTTCACTTGCACCTTTTAAAGGAGGAAAAGTTTCCTTCGGAGATGGAAAAAAGAGGACCGTTGTGGGAGTTGGAAAAATTGAACGAAAAGACTCAAGTGTTTTAGATGAAGCCTACCACGTGGATGGATTGAAGCAAAATTTGTTGAGCAAATCTCAATTATGTGATAAAGGTAACAAAGTAACTTTTACATCTGCAGGTTGCAAGGTCAAAAAGTTGACAAAGGAGGTAATTCTGATAGAAAATAGACATAAAAATGTGTACAAGGCTGACATCATGGGAATGCTCGGAGCACATTTGAAATGTCTAAGTTCAATGTCGAATAATCCGTTACTGTGGCACAAGTGACTTGGTCATGCAAGTTTGAAACAACTAAATATTCTGTCATCAAAGGACATGGTCGTAGGGTTACCTAAAACCAAGTTCAAAGATAGCAAAGTATGCAGTGCATGCGTAAGGGGGAAGCAAGTCAGAGCATCGTTCAAGCCAAAGAACCAGGTAAGTACCACCAAGTGCTTGAAACTAGTTTACATGGACCTGTATAGACCAATGAGAGTAAAAAGCAAAGGAGGTAAAAGGTACATGTTTGTTATAGTTGATGAATATTCTAGATTTACATGGACCCTCTTTTTAGCCTCTAAAGATGAGTCTTACGACGTCTTCTCCATTTTCATTTAGAAAATAGAAAAGAAGTTGGAGACCTCCTTAATTTCCATAAGATATGATCATAGAACTGAATTCGAGAATGCTAAATTTTTAGAATTCTGTTCAACAAATGGTATAGATCACAACTTCTCTGCTCCAAGAACCCCTCAACAAAATAGAGTGATAGAAAGGAAAAATAGGACTTTAAAAGACATGGCTAGAACAATGATGCTTGCTAATAACTTGGCAAGAAATCTTTGGGCTGAAGCCATAAACATTGTCGCTTATATTCTCAACAGATGTATGTAAAGACCTTTACTAAACAAAACCCCCTATGAATTACTCAAAGGCAGGAAACCAAATATCTCCCATTTTAGAACATTTGGATGCAAATGCTATGTTCATAATAATGGTAAAGATAATTTGAAAAAATTCGATGCTGGAAGTGATAAGGGAATTTTCTTAGGTTATTCTTCATATAGTAAAGCATATAGAGTACTGAACAAACGAACCAATTGTGTTGAAGAAAGCATTCATGTTGTTTTTTATGAGAATAGTGGTGTCTTTGAGAATGATATGCAGGATGTCTATGAGATGGAGCACAAATAAGAGGAACAGGCCAGGTTATCTATTCCACCTACTGGACAAGAGAAGAGCACATAGACAGGGGAAACTACAGAAGCTGAGACTCAACATCTTGACCTCGGAACTGATCAAACTGTCTCAGTACAGGATGAACAACCTCAAGGGTTTGTGGTAAAAAATTACAAGTACCAGGACTCACATCCCCTAGACAATGTCCTCACAGAACTGACATCTGGAATCACTACCAGAGCAAGAATGAAAGAACTTGTGTGCGTTTCAAGCTTTTGTATCCATGATGGAACCAAAAAGGATAGGGGAAGCATTGCAAGATGAGGAGTGGATTCTAGCTATGCAGGAAGAACTAATTCAATTTGAGAGATGCAAGGTTTGGCACCTGGTACCTAAACTAAAAGGAAAAACCATCATTGGCACAAAGTGGGTGTTCCAAAATAAACTTGACGAACATGGAACAGTTACGAGGAACAAGGCAAGACTAGTGGTCCAAGGATATAATCAGGAAGAAGGAATAGACTATGATGAGACGTTTTCCCCAGTAGCAAGATTTGAAGCTATCAGACTGCTCGTCGCATTTGCAAATGGATGTGAAGAATGCGTTCCTGAATGATTACTTGAAGGAAGAAGTCTATGTGAAACAACCACCTGGATTAGAGAATTCTGAGTTTCCAGATCATGTGTTTAAGCTGGATAAGGCTCTGTATGGGCTGAAACAAGCCCCTCGAGCCTGGTATGAGAGATTGTCAAAATTTCTCCTGCACCATGGCCACAAAAGGGGGAAAATTGACAATACCCTATTTTTAGAAACTCAAGGAAGAGACTTGTTAATTATGCAAGTGTATGTGGACGATATCATTTTTGGTTCTACAAATGTGCTTATGACTCAAGAGTTTGCCAATCTAATGAATGGAGAGTTCGAAATGAGCATGATGAGAGAACTTAATTTCTTTTTGGGATTATAGTTCAAACAAACCTCTTCTGGACTCTGATTCATCAAAGTAAATATGTGAAAGAGCTCCTCAAATGATTCAAAATAGAAGATGCCAAAGATATAGATACTCCAATTGCCACTGCCACTAAATTGGAATTGGATGAGACAGGTGTATCCGTAGAACAAAAGCTCCATCGAGGTATGATTGGATCTCTCTTGTATCTTACTGCTAGTAGACCTGACATCGTTTTCAGTGTGGGACTCTGCGCTAGATTTCAATCAAATTCAAAGGAGTCGCATCTCAAAGCTGTGAAGAGAATTCTCAGGTATCTCAAAGGCACTTCTGACCTAGGACTCTGGTACTCTAAAGGTAGTAATTTCAATCTTGTAGGGTACATAAATGTTGATTATGCTGGTTACCTAGTAGACAGAAAAAGTACTTCATGTATGGCTCATTTTATTGAAACATGTTTGATTTCATGGTCCACCAAGAAACAAAACTCTGTAGCATTGTCCACTGCTGAGGCTGAATATGTAGCAGCAGGCTCATGCTGTGCTCAATTGCTCTGTATCAAGCAACAACTGTTGGATTTGGAATGGATGTCGGTTGCATTCCCATTTTGTGTGATAATACAAGTGCTATTAACATAGATAAAAATCACGTACAACACAAAAGAACTAAACATATAGACATAAGGCATCATTTTCTTCGTGACAATGTAGAAAAAAGTCTTGTATCTATAATGTTTTGTCCTACTGAGAATCAAACGGCTGACATCTTTACTAAGGCTTTAAGCAGAGAACATTTTGAAAAAAATAGGTTAGACTTGGGGATGATTAAGATTGTATAAACTCCCCTCAATGACTAACTAGATTTTTCGATACAACACTGTCAAATACAAGAGGTTTTCTAGTCAAATTCTCATATTATGTGTATTCCAACAACTTGTAGATTGACATGGTGTGTGGTTCTATGTGCAGGATTACTCGCTCCAGTGCAAAGACAAATGGAACATGAAAACAAACCAGGTAACAATTATTATGCATTACTTCTTAGAAATTGATAATGAAACCAGGTACCCTAACTTGTTCCCTACCTATGCCTACCCTGTCAGTTTCCTTTATCTCTTTTGCCGCCATAAGTGCAATCAGTGTTTTCACACTAACGGTCTTCAGAGGACGTCTCCTCACACGCCTCTTCCTCTCCCATTAAAATTGACTCTCTAAGTCTCCAAAAATCCTTTAAAACTCATCTGCTTCCCTTCCTTCTCCTCTCACATTTGAAACACCTCCTTGGTTCTGTATTATACAACCTCCTGCATATATGTCGTCCTCTCACGATTCTCAAAAAACCCCATGCAAGAATCCCAAAATCCTGACTCCCTTGCCCTGATAGTTTATGAAACTGCCAATCTTCCTCCTCCACTACAAATCGATTTCTCCGACTTTGCATTTTGGGGAGGATTTCAGAACAGCTTCTCACAATTCTCCAATATCTCCTCACCTTCTACCGTTTTCCCATCTCAAAGGGCAAACATTGACCCTCTTTTCTTCGCGTCTACTGAGCCTTCCCCAAATCCTAAACTAGTTCGTCGTCGCGTGAGAAAGGCTACAGGGAACCCATAGAAGTCTCCGACGACTTCCCATCTCCTGAACGGGTCACTCATCCTGGTTCTCTAAGGACGCCTCATACCAGAAATCGCAAGCGCCAAGAAGAAGTGGCACTTCAACAGGCTCTGCAACAGAGCAAGAAACAAAAAGGTACTTCTGTTTCCTCCTCTTCTGGAGATCTTTTGGTGAGGCAAGTTCGCAGGAATGTACGAAAGCATATTCTTCCAAAACCCTCTCGAACTCGACCAACACCTTCATCCACCAAGAACCCAACAACCTCTCACACTCCATCCTCATCCAAGTCCACTCCTTCACCCAAAAAAAGAACCATCGCTTTTTCCACCCCAACTTTCTCCAGGCCCAGAAAATCGCCCAGAAAGAAACAAGTTCCTCCTCCTGTTCCCTCGGAAGACTCTGCCACAGAAAGTGACTCAGAAACCATCACCTGTCACCACCACATATCCATACTCCTCATTTTTCACTCATTTCGAACGACGCTCTCACATTCGAGGCCATGTGATCACTGGTTTTGGGGGTTCAGACATAGATACTCTTCTTTCCAAAATCGCATTTCAGGGATGGTCTGACTTGTTCCTCCAGAACACCACTCAGAGGAAACTGGCCAAACCAGAAATGTATGAATTCTATGCAAGGGGGACTGTTCATGACTCCATCTTTTTGACTTTTGTTCGAGGGATCTCTCTTCGTCTGGAGGTTTCAGACATTTCAAGAATTCTCAAGATTCCAAATGAGGGTTGGGATCACTATGTCCGCCATGAATGGCCTCCCTTAGACACTCTCCCCTCTGCTCTTGAAATTACCAGAAAATTCTTTGGCCAGCCTACTTTGGAACACCATAGGCGGGTCCAGCAAAGAGAAATGTCCTTACTCTATCACCTTTACTTTGATGTGGTCCATAAGGTTCTCATTCATCGTCAGGAGCGAAGGTCTGAGGCAAGCTACTTTGATCTCACTCTGATGGAACTGCTTGATTCAAACATTCCGATCAATTTACCTAGTCTCATTTTGAAACGCATGCAAGGGGTTCTCATTCAAGATAAAAATGGTCACGCTCTTCCTTATGGGCTCTGGCTGGCCCAGATATTTGAGGCCTACTCCGTTCTTGTCCAAGTCTGTACTATGCAGACTACTAAGGACGTCCTCGGCCAAGTGAACCATGCTACTCTACCTGGTTCAATGCAACGGCCTGACACTCCTCTTCATCGCCTTCAAATGGCCTTGGATGCCAAGACTGCCAAGTTGTCCCTAGCTCGACAACAATTTGATCAGGAACGGAGAGCACTGACCTCCAAAATTTCAGACCTTGAGGACACATTGATGAAAGAGAGGGCTGCTCATACAGATATTATTGTCCACAAGCTCACTATGCTAATCCCTTGATCCCATCCTATGTCCATCCTGTCCTACCTATGTTCCTTCTATCTCTTAGGGTGCCTTTGCTTGTTATCAGTCTCTGAAGTAGCCTGCATAGTTTTTGTTCTTATGTGTTGATCTTTCTAGTTCCATATGTTTCTGTATGCAGGGCTTTATGTAATTCCATCATATTAATGCAACCCCTTGTTATTTTTCGTGTTACTGAACATCACACTTATGTTTTTTATTTGATTATTCTCTTTATGTTTGCGTATTCACTGGTTTTCGATGATGTCAAAAGGGGGAAGTCATATTTGAGTTATGCAATTTTTATAACCCTTGTTTTAACCTGTTTCATTCTTGAGGTTCTCCTCTTTATAGCTGCAGAAATTATGAACAGTTCCAATACTCAGTGAGTTTGTCATTATCAAAAAGGGGGAATCTGTTGGAGCACTAAAGTTTTGATGACTGACAAAAGACAATGAAACATGTTGATCTACCAGGTTCTTTAGCATACTGTCTACCCGGCAAACTGCACAAGCATCACAAGACTCGAAATGGATAAAAGGCTTTGGAGATAAGGTTTACAAGCGCATAAATAGGATGATGGTTAGCAGTCATAAAGGAATGTAGAGTTGGTGAGAAGAAGGGCTCTAAATAAACAAGATGCAAAAATAAAGGAGTTAGATAAGGGGAAGGAGTCTACTGGGTAAATACCACCAAAGAATTAAAGAGCAAATAGAACTCGAACTGACAAGTATAAGAACGAGCTCATCACACCAGCAAGGCAGAGATTCAGAATAGCTAAAAAGAAGTACTGCAAACACGCAACAAGAAAATTTGTGAAGCTGTTTAGGTCTAGGGAGTCTCTCTGCAAAAGAAGTTTGTTTCTCTTTCTTGACATTCGTATAATCTGTAATTTCTCAGTACTTATAAACTGAGAACTGATTTTAGTCTTCAAGTTGAGGGAAACTCGAAGACATTGGGAACATAAGCCTTGGGAGGTTTATGTGTAGCTAGTAGGCTAGGAAAGTGGAGTTGAAGTTTAGATTACTAGAAGTTGTAATCGCTTGTTGAAGGCTCATTTTGAATTAGTGAAGTTGGGAGTAAATCCTGTAGAGGTACAGGTCGTGGTTTCACCTATTGTGAGCTGAGTGTTTTCACGTAAAATTGTTGTGTTCCCGTTTATTTCTGCTTCACTGAAACACGTCTACTAACCTGTTCCTACGATTAGACAAATCCATAGGGTGTGCAAATCTGTCAAGTACGTACTTTTCAATGCTTATTTTACTCACTCATTTCCAGCTGCCAATATGTAATTGTTGATCATAATCAATTATAAATAACCAATTTAAGCATACAAAGTTACATAAAATAACATATTATTTGACTGGGGTAATGAACAATACCCACAATATTAAATTATGCCAGAATCTATAAATTATTTTACCGAAATAAAATACTAGGTAATGAGAACGTGTGAGAAATATACTGTTAAAATTGGAAGGTTGGCAGGATCCTTTCCCACGTAAAGAAGACATATACATATATAAACAACGGAAAAAGGCCTAAAATTTTTTTTCTCATAATTTATTCAAATCGAAATAATATAGCTCTTCAAAGATTAAAGTAATTTTTTTAAAAATTGACCAAAGTTATTTATTAGAATAATTAATTGATTTAGCTTTATGAAAAAAAAATTTCTTACAAATATTTAAAGTTAATGAAAAGTAAGTTTTTAATTTATCCAAAGAGTAAATTTTTTTTTAATGTTATAATAAAAAATAACAAAAAATATTCAAATTTCATTAAATAAAAGAAATAAAGAAAGCTAAATTAGTTTTTTAAAATCACTTTGCTCCTTAAACGTTAATTATTTTATCCAAATAAAATACAAGTATGTGCAGATTTTTTCTTTAAAAATTTTACAAAGTGTTTTGTTGTAACTCAAATTTTGTAAGAGAGTTATTTTTAAAGATTTTTTCCCCATAATTTATAAAATCCAAAAAAATATACATTCTTCATGGCCATAAAATTTATTTGTAAAACTACGAGTTTATTTTTTTTAATTAGATTTTGTTACATATTTTGTCCAAACCAAAATAATATCTTTCTTTATAACCCCAAAACAAACTTTAAAAAATTAAAAAAGTATAATATTTTTTATCTAAAAAAAGAATTGAGGATGAGAGTTTACTTTATTCCATAATATATATTTTTTTTAAAAGGATTGTTAGTTTTAAAAGTATAAGTAAGCTAAAAAAGTTAATAAAAAACATTTTTGGATCTAAAGGTGAATAACAAGAGCATTTTAGATCCATGAAGCATATTCTTATACCATTTTCAATAATTCAGGGCATTTTAGGCCCTTTTTCGTATAAGCAATCGTAAACAGGAGAAGGAATATTTTGGTCTGTTAAGTTTGTTATAGATTAGCCAATAAGCATTAGACACTTGTATGCATAGGATTTTACAATTACTCCATTATTTTTTTAAGCCACAGTATATATACTTGTAAAGTAGAAGAATGATTGTACAAAAGATTGTGGTATTATTTTCATTTTTTTTCCATAGTCTATTTCTTGAAAGAAAAATGAGTTGCTTCATCTTATACTTATTAGTACTTTTTTCCGCCTCCACAGGAAAGGTGAATGGTGGCGCCACACTGTCAGTGCCGCTACCACCACCAACCTCATCGATGATACACAATTCATACAGCTTTCAATTCAATCTACCGCTAATTCTATTCATTGGTATAACCATATCCTTGAGCGCAAGTTTCATATTGTATGAGCTCTGGACTAACCCTCGTTTTTATTACTTCGATAAAATTCCATTGTCAGTTGGTCTGAATTCCACCATCATTACAACTTTCCCATTCAATTCCTCGGATTTTGACAAAGGAACATTAGAATAAAATCCACGGTGTGTTTGAAAGATGAACAAACTCTTTCTTTTACCAGATAATACAGTCAAGAGATTGGTATTCTTCAAAAAAAAAAAATAATTTAAAGGTGTTTTTGAGGCGAGTTTCAAAGTTGAGCATATCAAAAATATATTGAGATGTAAATTAAAGGTATAAATTTATAGGGCGTACATATGACGTAAAACCCAGGTGTAAAAACATACACCTTGGGTGTTAAATTTAATTTTTGTTGTTTTTACTTTTTTAATGGATCATGTATTTTGATATTATTGATGCAAATATTAATTCTTTATATTATCATGTTTTCATATTATAGTGATTTTTTAAAAAAAATATAGAAATAAAAAGATATACTTTTCGTTAAAGATGACACTGCCAAAAATAAGGTCTTTAAATAATTATGTTGAGAAAATTAATTTTATATATCAAAATGAGTTATAACATATCCTTTATTCTTTATCAGTCATAGTAATAGCCATTATTGTAATATTATTATAGACCCTTTTTTAGCATTTATAACATTTTTCTTCCAAAAAAAGAAAAGAAAAAGCATGTTAGAATATTGTACTACAGTTCACCTCAAATAGATTAAGATCAATTATACAAATTGTGAATAAAAAATATTTCAGTGGGAGGCTAAATAAAGCAATATAGAACGAAGAAGAAATGGGATTCCCATTATAAATTGTGTTGATATTTATGTATTTTAACATTAAATTAAAATATTTAAAATGTATATATTAGTGAATATAATTAACAAGAAGATGGTCATCATTTTTTGGTGTAGTTCATGTAATCACTAACTAGCTATCAATGCTGTGATCTACCACTATTTACCTACCAATCTCGTGTTCTATAAAATTATTATCCCACAATTGTTTTATTTAAACCATGCATAAATTCTAGACCTTAAATAACGATGGTTTTTGTCACGCCTCGGAAGGGTATTTTAGATGTGGCCGGCATTCGAAAACTATTGCTAGTCCCCAAGCGAACCACTCGGTCTCAAGACAGTCATTCAATCATCAGATACAACGGAAAGTATAAGAGTAAGGAAAATAAGATAGCAGACAACTCAGTTACTTCTACATCAATGAAAGAGGGTCATGGGCCCACAACATCAGTCTCAACATCTATGACATAATAGCTGATTTAAGGAACTCAATTCAAACAGGGAAAGACCCCAACATCAAATCCTCATCTCTAGTCTATGAAGCCTCTACCTCTACAATCTAAGATGGTATCTCCTATGTGAGTTCAGGGGCAATCCCGTAATGAATTGGGGTTTAATGATGATTTTAATATTTTAGATTGATATCCAAGACAACAAGGAGCCTCTACGACTTTATGAAATTGAATTCGAGAGACTAAAAGTCCCGACATTGATCTTGGCATAAATGATAGATTATTGAACATGATGATTTGAGGGTGTGTTGTGCAATAGGGACTTGGGATGTGAGTTACGAGTTTCTATCTTCATGCAACCTGCGACGGCGGGATGAATCCCGCCATTGTGGGCTAGTCGCGAATTTTAAGTAAAAAAAGTCCTTAATTCATTTTACTTCTACAACTTTGTTCTTGAGAGACCAAAAACGACATAGAGCTTCTTTTCTTCAATTTTTTTTCACTTGTTTTATCAAGTATTGTAAGTTAATCGTTTATCTAACCTGTAAATTAAAATTTTTAAATTTTAGAATCTATGAGAATGTTCACACGGGAAGATTGTAACCTACAATTAATGGTGAAAAAAAATTTCTAGTTGAGAAAATGTTCATGAAAGTAACCAAGCCGCCAAGGGTTAGAACTTTTTTATATAATCCAGATAATTTAGGCCATTGATGTTGATTACTTGTATTTATTAATTCTTATAGACCAAAAGCGAGCCAAGAGTTTAAAAATAGGAAAAACTCTGATTATTTAGAGTTTTCAAGGCTTGTTTTGAGGTAGGTGATGATTTGATATTCTTATTTATGTGATATATGCTTGTTAACTACTTTGTTAGTAATTCCTGCATATATGTGAGAATGAAATAATGACATGAACTTAATAAATGATTAATCATGATCAATTGTATGTAATAAACCTATCATTGTATTTTATGCAAGTTGTGAATTATTCATTGTGTGTAATTATAATTATTGGATCGGGTACCATATTCTGACATATTATTGGATCAAGTGTCATATTCTGTCACATCATTGAATCGAGTGTCACGTTCTGACGCATAACTTGCTTAGTTGTGGGTCCTATGAGAGGGCGATTGTAAATTGTTATGATCAGAAAGATAATCGTGTATTACGTACTAAGCATAAATTGTGATTTTCTTGCCTGTATTATGTTTCAGTTATTGGAATAGTCGTGTGATCCCACCAGTACACCATTGTTATGTATATTGATACTACACTTACTATTTCTTTGTTCATGAGTACAGAGCATCTTTAGGTGACTGTTAATAGACCTTAGCTAGGTTTTGTTGATTTCAGAATTCAAGGGTGAGCCAACTCTTTTACACTACCATGGATTCTTCTATGACTCCCAGCCCACTTGTTTTGGCTTAGACTATTTAGATACTTTAGACTACTTAATTGTTATGGTCTCCTAGGGTTACATTCTCCTTATGTATGACACTTAGATAGAGTTTTGGTACAATAACTTTCAGATTCTAGGTGGTTATTTTCCGCATTTGCTAGATTATTTTTGTTGAATTTAAGAGAGCTCACATTTTGCTTCATTTAAAACTGCTTTCGAATATTTAAATGCTTAGTTCTTGTTAAATTGCTTGGTTGGATTATAGCATTGATTCTCCCGCCGAAAAAAATTAGGGTGGGTGCCACTCATGGCTGATTTGGAATCATGACATTTATTACTTATTAGTTATTAAGTTTAAGGTAAATATTTATTTGTGCAGAGTGCTTGTATTAAATTCAGCTTTCATGATCAAATGTTTAATAATACAAAAGTATATATTAATTAATCTTAATTAAATACTTAATAATTATATATATTCATTAAATGTATTCTCTTATATAATAGACATTTACTTTGAGCAGCTTAGGGTCGTCGTTAGGGGTGTCAAAAGAATATGAAAAACTAACTCGACCGAACCTAACCAACCGAACAGTTTTTTGTCATTTTTTCAGTAAAATCGTAGAATTTTATTTAAGTCTATAACCGTCCCGAATAGTTGGGATGGTCTTTTTAGTTTATGAAAAAAATTAAAAAAATTCCGAATCAAATAGAATAAGTTTACATATATGTAAATATATTTTATATATTTATATGTTAAATTTAATATATAAATATCTTTTATAAAATAATTCAAATATAAAATATAACATAGGTCCTAGGCCTCTAGTGATCGGATGATTTTAGGTCTTTACCCTTTAATTAAGTAGGTCTCGAATTAAAAGATACTATAATAGAAACTCCACCAAACAATATGATAAAATCAACAGAAATATTCCTATATAAAGTTTTAGATCAAATAATATGGCAAGAAGATTTTATATTCTCGACTTTTTGGTGAGTTAAAATGTTTCTTCAAAAAATATATTTGCGAAAAAATATTTTAATAATAGTGTATTTTATAGTGATACTTTAAAAATAAAAAAATCAAAAGTTAAACGAACTGTACCGATACCGAAGAGAAACCGATATGATTGGGATGGTTTTAAAAAATTTAATTTTGGTTATATATTATAAAATACCTGAAAAGTTGGAATAATATGATTTTTAAAAAATAACCAATCGAATCGTCCCATTGACACCCCTAATCGTTGTGCCTGCTTCAGCCGCTTGAACCAGGCAACTGATTATAATGTATTAACTTAATTTTACGTTGGCTATTAAAGTGTGTACTTAATTTTACTATGTCATTTTTGTTAATTATTATTTAATTATTTCTTCATCTACTTCAACTATGAAATTAAAATAACGTGTTTACTTAATTTTGCGGTGGCTATTAAAGTGTGTACTTAATTTTACTATATCATTTCTACTAATTATTTAAATGTTTTTCATCTACTTCAACTATGAAATTACATATTACTCATAATAAATTATTTTCATGTGCCTGACTATAACATTTTACATTGATTATTAACGTGTCTACTTAATTTTACTGTGTCATTTTTATTAATTATTATTTAATTATTTCTTCATCTACTTTAACTATGAAATTACAATACTACCCGTATTTTCCCATGTAGGAATAATGTGTATTATTTAAAAATTAATTAAAAAATATTACATATTCAAATAATTAATTTTTTTAAAAATATATTAAAATTGTTGCCTCTCCGAAATTTATTTAGATCACAAAAATTTAAAAACAAAAAATATATATTCAATCCGTGTAACGTACCGCCTTAACCACTAATATATTATATATACTAGATGAACAATGCCCTGGCTGCCCATGGGCCCAACAATTTGAATGGATCATTTGATTTTGTTTTAATTATAGAACTATACAACATATTTTATTATATTATTTAATAATCTCTATCATTATAAAAAATTACAAAAATCCCGTATTTTCATTCTTTCTCTTCAACTTGTAGATACCTAGACTATTATTTCTCTCTCCTTCTTAATTTATCCTAAATTATCTCCTAATTTTAAGTATTCTAATCAATATCTACATAATCTTCCTATTCTTTTTACTTGTGTAATCAATCTCTTCATGATTAATCTCGAATTTTAAATTTCAAATTTTTTATCATTATTTTCAAACTAAACAAAAGGAAGAAATTGAAAAGGGAAGAAATCATTTTATGATTATCTCTTTTGTTAAACCAAATAAACATTGATTGATATGTGTTTTTTTGGGCATTTTTGGTATTGATACACAACACTAGGATTATGCAGTCGTCTTTTACCTAATCGTTACTTTGAGTTATCAAATAAAATAACTATTCATGTATCTAAATTAAGTACAAACGTTACAATTAACAAGTATCTAACTCATTAAATAAAAATAAGTAGTCATTTTTGGAAGAATAAATTCACGCATCAAAAGTGTTAATGTTGAAGAAATTCAAAATCAAGTCAAAATATTTTGCAAACTCAAACTAAACAATGATTGGTATGTGTTTTCTGGGCGTTTTTTTGGTATTGATACACAATACTAGGGTTATGCAGTCGTTTTTTTTACCTAGTCATTTTTATATTTGATACTTGAATTTATGTACTTAATTTAAGGTTTTGACACTTAATTTATTAATTCACAAAATTCATATAGAAAGACATACACAGCAACACATAGTATAAATTTGATACCTGAAAAAAAAAAAAAAAGAACCCCCACAAACAAGTAAAGAAAACGGTATCCTATATTATTTAAACAATGAAGAAATTATAAAAACTATGTTGAAGAATCAAACTTTCGGCAACAAAAGGCAAGTGGTAATGAACTTTTCCTTTTTCCCCTTTTTTACATGTCATTTTGGAACCTGGGGTTTTGAAGCTGAAGCGATATTCTTGATGACCTCCATCTCTTCTTCGGAATCCTCTTCAATGGACTCATCTTGATGGTGTTGACATTATCGCTTATTGTTTGAGAATTCATTGGAATTTTTCGCTGATCAAATGGACAAAATCAGTTTGGGGAAAACTTTGGAACAAAGAATGAAAAGGAAATTTTGAAAAGGAAAGAAATAATTGTGTGAAAATAATTTTAAAAAGGAACGAAAATTTGAAAAGGAAAGAAACAATTGTGTTAAAATTAAGGAATCACCTTTTAATTGTCAGATTTTTTTTCCTTATTTAACGTAACGAATTTAAATTCATATCAAGGTATCAATGACACAGAAAAAATTGAGATTTTTTGTATTTTTTTAAAAGTTGGGAAAACTAGAAATTATGAATAAATAGTATGTTATTTATGAAACTTATACTTTGATTTTCTTTGTGGGCCTACTATTTATTTTTATTTCAATTTATGTGTACTAAATTTTAATATAATTTTTAAATATTTTAAATTGTAAAGTATCGTTTTCTATAGTATTTTTAATATAATTATTTAAACAACACATGTTACTTTCCTTGTCTCAATTTATGTGCTGCTAATAAAATTTTAAATTTTTTAATTGTCATGATTTATATAACTTTTAAATCATTTTCCAATAAATATGTTATTTATGCGGCAATGATTCGAGAGTCAATTGAACTTTTTATATGTGTTTTAAATGTTTAAAATTATTAATTATTGTGATTTATAATATTTTATTTACGCAATTTTGAAATCATATATATATATATAACTTTTGTCCAAATATATCTACATAGATAGACTTTCAAGAGTTAATCAAATGTTGTTAGTTATTGAGATTTATAATACTGTCATTTATTAGGGGTATTGTAAAATCAACCCACCGAAGTGGGCACGTCAATTGACAACTGCCTTAATTTCTTTTAAAAAATAATTAATAAAAATGATATAATAAAATCAACCAGCCAAAGCACGCACGTCAAAATGCAGTTGACTGCTTAAGCAAGTAGCTGAAGCAGTCATACCAATACCGATTTTCGGGTAATATTATAAATTCATAGCTAAACAACAGAATAAATAATTAATATAAATGACGTGCCAAAATCAAACAGTTGAAATAGACACGTTAATCAACAACTACTTTTTAAAAAGAAATAATTAATTAGGAGCAATATCGTCACTTCATAGCTACATCAATTGAAAAAATAATTAATAAAAATGACAGAATAAAATTAAGCAGTTGAAGCAGACACGTCAATAGATAATTGTCTATTTAAGCAAGCAGCTAAAACAAATATGACAATAACGAACTATCTATAAAAAGGACATAATAAAATTAAATAATTAAAATAAATATGTTAATAAATAGCCGTCTACTTAAGCAAGTAAATGAAACATACATGTCGATATGGAGCTACCTGCTACTCGCTCTTCTGTAGAAGAATAGAAAATGTCAATATTTGGTGTGGATCAAATTCCTTGTCCACTATATGTGTGTTGGGCAAAAGTAATACGTCACGTGATTAAGATCTTGTAATCAGTACAACGTATTCCACGTAACCACAGAAGAAAGTCAAACTTAGTGAATAAATCCAACCAGAAAGTTGTGTAAATCTCAATATTTTAAAAAATCGAAAAAGAAAAAACTGAAAACAGTTGCATTATTGGCTGCTCTGATTAGGTTTCTATATATTTTTTAAAAATTGACTTAATTGGAGTGATTTATTTAATGCTACGTATAAAATTGAGTTGAACGAAATTACGTTTATGGACCCAGCCGAATAAATTACTTTTATATGAATATAAAAACGCAAAAGAATCCATTATTAAGGGTGTGTTTGGCAAGGTTGGGGGAGGAATATTTTAGAAAATAAAGAAATAATTTAGAATTTATCCTTATTATTGCCTATTGTTATTTTTCAAAAAATAAATTTACTATATTTAAATGATGATATAATAAAATTATTATTCCTTAAAAAGTGTGTCAAATCGATAATAAACATAGAAATTACTACCTATTATATTTTTCTTGGATTATTATATTATTTGCTCTCTTCGTTACTATATTTATTTTACATGCATGCTTGGTCTCTATTACTTTCTCTATCCAATTTATTCTACTAACTCTCTTTTTTAGTCAATGACGTATCTCATACTTAGTAATAGTTTAATTTTAAAATATTTATTTTATTTTTAATAATTACATAAATAATTATAACTTATTTTAAATTAAAAATAATTTTGAAAAAAATTATTTCTTAAATTTTGTGTCAGAAAATAAATAATTTCAATATACATATGAAATAAATAATTGGACATTTTAGGGTGAATTATTATAGGCATAACTATCTAAACTTGTCCTCATTTTTCACTTAGACACCTAAACTAAGACAAGTTCCTAATAGACACCTCAACTGCTTAGATTTGATCTCATTAAACACTTTTATCCTACTTAGCACTCTCCGGTACATTTTTTTAATTTTTCAACAAAAAATAAATAGTTGCGGTCCAAAAATTTTTTTTCTTCATAAAAGTATGTTCTCAAAATTTTCAGTTAACCATGTGCAAAAGATTTTTATTTAAAATTGTAATAATTTTTTTCGCACATGGTTAACAGAGAATTTTGAGAACCTACTTTTATGAAAAAAAAAAAATTTTTTGGATAACTGAGAATTTTGAGAACCTACTTTATGAAAAAAAAATTTTTTGGACCGCAACTATTTATTTTTGGTTGAAAAATTAAAAAAACAGCACCAGAGAGTGCCAAGTAGGATAAAAGTGTTTCATGAGATCAAATTTGAGCAGTGATATCTATTAGGAACTTATTAGGTGTCTAAGTGAAAAATGAGGACAAGTTTAGATGTTTAGTTAAGCCATTATTACAAGTGAAACTACCCGTAAATGTGTTACCAGCAGACCACGTGAGATTCTCCCAGTTGAGGGGCGAATTTGGCCGTCTCCGACCAAATCAGCTAATAATAGTAATAGTACAAATCTTCATTCTGCTGCAAACACCTCCAAAAATGGAAGATAACAACAATAAATAAATAAATAAATAAATAAACTACATTTATATCTTTAGAACCATGAAGGCAGACCCAAGTATTCACCTCTTCCTTTTCTCCGTATTTTCCATTTACCAAGTTTTATGTGATACCATAACAACAACTCAGTTTCTCAAAGATGGTGAACCCAATATCACTTCATCTGGTGGAAGTTTCCAAATGGGGTTTTTCAGTCCAGGTAATTCCAAGAATCGTTATGTAGGTATATGGTATAGCAACATATCTGTAACTACTGTTGTTTGGGTTGCCAATAGAGAAGCACCTCTGGCAACTAATTCAGGTACCCTGAAAGTTATCAAACCAGGGAGACTTGTCATAGTGAATGATACTAATCATATCATATGGTCTACCAATACCTCGAGATCTGCGCAAAACCCCGTTGCCAAATTGCTTGATTCCGGAAATCTTGTTGTTATAGATGATGGTGATGAAATTGGGGATTTTCTTTGGCAGAGTTTTGATTACCCAACTGATACCCTTTTGCCCGGGATGAAACTTGGGTGGAATTTTGTTACTGGGAGAGAAGTGTATTTGTCGTCGTGGAAGAACGAAGAGGATCCAGCTCCGGGTGATTATACGTACCATTGTGATCCTTCTGGTTACTTACAGAACATTTTGAAGAAAGGTTCGAAGGAGATATACAGATCTGGGCCATGGAATGGTCTAAGGTTTAGTGGAGCAACAAGTTCAAGAGAAAGTCCGTTTTATACATTTGGTATAGTTTCAACTAAGACTGAAGTGTATTTTACTTATCACCTTCTAGCTTCGGTTATTACAAGGTTTTGTTTGAATCAGAATGGTCTGTTGCAACGATGGACGTGGGGCGATAGGAATAAAGGTTGGGCACTTTACCTCTCGTTACCAACGGACAATTGTGATACTTATAAGTTGTGTGGAGGATATGGTAGTTGTAATAGTTTGGATTCTCCGGTATGTGGATGTTTGGACAAGTTTATGCCTAAACATGTTGAAGATTGGAGGAAGGCAGATTGGTCAAGTGGTTGTGTTAGGAGGACTGAGCTGAATTGCATCAAGGGAGATGTGTTTTTGAAGTATTCGAAACTGAAATTACCAGACACGCGGAATTCGTGGTTCAATGTGACTATGAACCTTGAAGAATGCCGGAAAATTTGCTTGAAAAATTGCTCTTGTATGGCATACGCAAATCTTGACATACGCAATGGAGGAAGCGGTTGCTTACTGTGGTTCGGAGATCTGCTTGATATTCAACAGCTACCCAACGAAGGACAAGATATCTACATTAGGATGGCTGCCTCTGAATTAGGTAAGTTTGTTGCTGAAAGCATAAAATTAATAGTTTGAGATTGATTTCTTAAAGTCAGTAAAATTTACAAGTTGCAGGAGCCTAGCTGAAGAAAAATGAATTTTTGTGCATACACTGCCAATTACTACTATGAAATTCATAAATGAAGTAGTTAATAGTAGGAGACGAACCAAGTATGTGCTCATAAGAAAAGGACTTTATCCATTTTTGGGGTCTCAAAGGGGCATGGAAACGCATATGAACTCTTGAAAGGGAAAGTGATAAAACTCCAGTTCCTACTGAATGGGTAGTTAATCCTATGTCCGATAGGGGCAGTTGACAATTGAATCCAATTTTGACCATTATTTTCTATCAAACATCTCGTACTTTCATGACAAAGTAAAACTCACAGTTTTAACATAATAATATACTATGGAATTAGCACAGCTACGTCTCTGGACCAAGAAAAAAATGAGTTAGAGTGGGTTTATGTTGCACCGCTAACCATGATGTCTAGACAAATTAACGAGCTTTAGTGTAGTCCTGTCTAACCAGCTGATGGAGAAAGTCGAACTGATTACCTATTTTTGGATTGAATACTTGCAGCTAGTCAGGATAAATCAAATGGACACAAAGGAAAAACACTCTCCTGGATTATCCCGTTATCAGCTGGAGCGATTTTGGTTATCCTAAGCTTAGTGATCTGGATTAGAAGAAGGAAGATAGCTTCAGAGAAAAAGAAAGGTAACCTCGACAAGTCATTTTGTTCGGAACATAAATAGTAGATGAATTCAAATTCAAAGGAAAATCTTTCTTGTCTTGTATTCGGCAAACTGAATTTGGTACAACGGTCTTTTGGCAGGATGTTGGGGGTGCAGTGGAAATTACAAGATGGATTACCACAAGGGAAACCACAGTGAAGAATATGAGTTACCACTGTTTGATTTATCTACAATAGCTAGATCAACGAACAACTTTTCAGTGGTGAGCAAAATTGGAGAGGGTGGGTATGGACCTGTTTACAAGGTAAACACTTCAAACAATTTGCAGTTGTTTACATGAAATAAGCAGTTCATGGCCCACATAATTGAGCATAGAGCGATTCGGGAAGACTGACAGTAACTTCAGATTTTTTCGATAAAAGATGATCGCAAAATAAAGTCCTTGTTCTATCAAATGGGACATTAAAGAGCAAAGAGAGCATTTATGCGTAATTCTTCATGAAATGGAGGGCAGGGGTTGAGAGGAAGGATCTTTTGATGCATGGGTCTCTAAAATATCCAAAAAGTTTCAGAATCGCCAAAAGTTTCTGAAAACGTGAGCTGATTAATATCTAATCTGAGGAATGGCTTAACGACTTTATAGTTTTGGAAGAGTTTTCTAAACATTAGCTAAACTTGATCGAATTTATTATAATTGCTAAATTCTTCAAAATTTGAGCTTTAACCTTTTAGGTGGAAGTATAATTTGACACTCATGTTAGCTGTTGAAAAAAATTTAACGTGTGGAGATATGATTTTTAGGGTGTGCTTGAACACGGACAGGAAATAGCTGTGAAACGGCTATCTAGGACTTCTACACAAGGACAAGATGAATTCATGAATGAAGTGATGTATATTGTGAAACTTCAGCATAGAAATCTGGTGAAGATTCTTGGATGCTGCATCGAAGGAGAAGAAAAAATGTTGATCTATGAATACATGCCAAACGGAAGTCTTGACTCATTTATATTTGGTAAGGATTTCTCAAAAAATTTGTTGTGCTTAATATTTGCATTTCAGTTAATAGATCCCCTGTAGGACTACCTAATTAATCCTCTTGGCCCAAAGTTTATGTTTTTCTTGTGACTTTTCCTATAAAGGAAGTTTTAATTTAGTTTGATGTTTTCATTCCCTCTCACTTCTGCCGGATTGGGGTGAATTAAATGATCCAACTATGATTCTTATTAGCAGATGACACACGAAGCAGGGTATTACACTGGCCTAAGCGCTTTCACATCATCAACGGGATAGCTCGGGGACTTATGTATCTGCATCAAGATTCTCAGTTGAGGATCATTCACAGGGACCTAAAAGCTAACAACATTTTACTAGACAATGACATGAATCCAAAGATATCAGACTTCGGTATAGCTAGAAGTTGTGAAGATGACAAGTTTGGAGCCAAGACACATCGAGTAGTTGGAACATAGTAAGAATCTTAAGATGATCTTTTACTGTTTCATTCGAAACTGGAATAGACGAAGAACCTTGAGATTATCATATTATGCTTTCCAGTATTAGTAACACTAATCTCTGTGTGTGTCTTATGCAGTGGCTACCTCTCACCGGAATATGCTGTACATGGCGTCTACTCAGTGAAGTCAGATGTATTTAGCTACGGCGTTTTATTGCTTGAAATTGTAAGTGGGAAAGGGAATAGAAGATTCTCTCATCCAGACCATAACCTTAACCTCCTTGGACATGTAAGCCTTGTTATTTGTTGTCCATCAATAAATATCTCGCAAAGCTGGTCATGCTAACAAGATTTTAAAATGTACAGGCATGGAAACTCTATAAAGAAGGTAGATCAATGGAATTACTCGGGGACTTCCCCATTGATGTTCATTCTACACCTGAAATTATACGATCAATCCATGTTGGTCTATTATGTGTGCAACATTGTCCAGAAGATCGTCCAAGCATGTCTTCAGTGGTTATGATGTTAAACAATGAAGGTGTACTACCTCCTGCTAAACAGCCAGGTTTCTTCGTAGAAACAAATACACCGGATAATGATTTCTCTTCTAGTCAATATGCACATAGTACAGGGAATGAAATCACTATCACAACATTAGATGCCAGATAGAAATACCAGTAAATTCCTCATTGCAAATACCAATCTTTTATACCCTTAATTCTTTTGTTCTTTTGGCAATGTAGCTAGCCTTGTAAAGAATCTTAATAAAAAAAACTGTGTTTGTGTTTCACTAGTTAGAAAGTATAATCACATACAAAGATGACTAGACTATAAAAGTCACAGTCTATAATCGCGTACTTGTTATAGAAGTTTGTTCGCTATTTGGAGAAGAAATCTTCTTCACTAGAATCTTCACAAAAAAGAAAATTTTGGCTATCCTCTTGTTTTGAAGGAGTCCTTTTATAATTCCAAAGAGATGCAACTATTTAAAAACAATATAAGTAGTTGTGTCTCGTCTTTTTTATTTATTAAATATAAATTATATATATATATATATATATATATATATATATGGATTTGGATTGACCCATATAGGTGACCAGATCCAATTTTCTTCATCTCCCACTCACATATAGTGAGTCAACTCTCATTGATGTTCAGTAACTTCATACTTAATGACTAGATCGTGTGATCAATACATACTTCGAGAGGTTCATTGCTATACGTTTGTTAGGAATGTACATCTCATTTAATGAAATTAGAGTAGATTATGATATGTAGTATCTTAGATCATTTATCCCATTTATATTTCTCGTCTTTTTTTTTCTTCTTAAATTTGAGTTCATCATAAAGACCAGTCTATGAACACAAGTAATATGATAATACTTAATAAATTTCCTCATATCATGAATCTCTTAATCTCAACTTGATATATTTTTCTTGAGATGTCTCGCAAAATTGAATCAAATATGATCTCTTGGCAACATATTAAGATAACAAACATCAAATTGAATTTCAAGAAGCTAATTAAAGTCATAAGCGTACAATGTAAAAATTACTTATAATTTTTAGGGTTTCACATGATAGCAAGTAGTTGTTGAGTGTGTTACCTGAATCCTGGGAAAGCAAGGTAGAAGTCATCATTGAAGCCAAGGATCTAGACACCATGACTATGGATCAACTGATGGGAACTCTAGTGACGTATGAACTCAAGAAGAACTAGGAGAAGGAGTTGAACAACAAGTGGAAGGATAAGAACCTGGTCCTCAAGGCTACTAAGAAAGAGGATTTTGAGGAAGAAAATATTGCCTTGATCACCAAGAGGATCCAACAAGTGCTGCAAAAGGGGAAATATAGGACAGAGAAGGCCCCCTCAACGAACTGCTGAGAAAGATCCGAGGGGACAACTCTGCCACAAGTGTAGAAGTCTTGATCACTTTATTAAATTCTACCCCCTCTGTGCACTTGAATACAAGAAAAATGTTTCTGATAAGCCTAAGGAAACCAAGCCTGAACCATATGTTTGTAAGGACAGGAGGATGACGAATCAAGAAGTAGATCCTTCAGTGCAAAGAGCTCTTGCTGCCTTGACCAGCAACTCTGGTGAAGAATCTGATAGAGAAGCCCTTGAAAACCAATCCCTCATGGCCATTGAGGAGCTTGAGAAGAATGACTTCCTTGCTCTTGTTGCTATGGATGAATCTGACGATGAAAGCAGCAAGGACAACGTCGCTAATGTGATTGATCCTGAATCTGCCAACTGCAAGCCTGAAGACAATGAAGAAAACTTGGCCCTGATGGTTGGAGCAGGTGCCTATGACAAAGACAGTGCTCTATTGGACACCAAGGTAAGTTTTGAAGTAGCTAAAGCTAACATTCATACATACTCTAAGAAAAAGCATGAGTCCTTGTCGCAGATTCTGATTGAGGCCTACCTAACCGTTTGCAATTCTAAGGAACTTCTCTTGGAGGACCATGCTCAGTTGAGAACTAAGAATATAGATTAGGAAAATGTCAATCAAAAACACTAGTTGGAGATTGACAACTTCAAGTCCTCTAGAAAGGAGAAAAACGTGATGAGTCAGGCCCAAATAGCACCGGAAGAAAAGGCTAAAGAGTTGGGGGGAATGAACTTATTATCCTGTTTAATAAAAATAAAGCTCTTCTGAAAGAACTTGACCAGACCAAAGCTAAGTTAGAGCATAACATGAAGTGGACCAGGTCCTCTGATATGCTCAATGATATGGAGCAAGGCCAGTCTACCACCAAGTAAGGGATGAGGTTCAAGATTAAGGAACCCAAAAAGTATGCAACTGACCATGGAGTCCTTTGCACTTTGTGTGATAAGACAGGTCACCTGAGAGATAACTGCGATAAAAACGCAAAGGCCTTAGACAGTAGTTTATCCTACTTAACCAGGACCTATGAAAAAGGTGGTATGAGGAATAGAACAAGAAAACGATATCCACAAAAATAGGAATAGGACAGGAGGAAGATATCCACCTAGAAATAATAGGAATCAGACAGGATGAAGATATCCACCCAGCACTAATAAACTAGGAAAAAAAGTAGATATCCACCTAGAATTATGAGAACTAGAAAGGTTAAGAAAGAACTTCCTGATTGGGCAAAGAGGGATCTTATTCATTCTTTTTACAATAAAAAAGGACCCAAGTGGATCTGGGCACCCAAATCTAACCCTTGTTAAATTGTGCAGGAACCAGTAGAAGGAAAACGGAAGCAGTGGTACTTAGACAACGCATGCTCCAAACACATGACAGGAGACAAACACAACTTCCTTCTACTGAATGACTTCTAAGGCGAAAACATAGGCGTTGGAAATGGAAAACAAGGGGAGATCAAGGGAATTGGAAAATTAGGACCATCAACTTCTCAATGCATTGATAATGTGTGCTATGTGGAGGGGCTGAAGCATAATCTGCTGAGTGTCTCTCAAATGTGTGACAAAGGCAACAATGTACTCTTCACTGCCTTTGAGTGTAGAGTGACTAACGCCACCTTCATGAGGCTTATACTCAGGGGGGAAAAGACACAAGAATGTGTACAAGGTTGATGTCAGTGGGCCCAAAAAGCCCGAGTTAAAATATGTAAGTGTCATGAGCAATGAATCTACACTGTGGCACAAAAGACTGGGACATGCTAGCTTCTCAACAATCAACAAACCACTATCCAAGGAGCTAGTTCCGGGCCTAGCTGAGGGCAAAGTCAGTGAAGATCAAATATGTGGAGCCTGTGATTAGAGCAAACATGCCAGAAGCAGCTTTCAACCAGTTGGCTTAGTGAGTACTCATAGACCTCTAAAACTGGTTCACATGGACCTTTATGGTTCAATGCTAGTATAAATACCGAGATGGAAACAGATATGTCTTCGTACTTGTAGATGATTACTCGAGGTTCACATGGACATTTTTTTTCTAAGATCCATGGATGAAACGTTCGATGTGTTTGCTAAAATGGTACAAAAGAAGCTAAACTGCCATCTGATGAACTTGAGAATAGATCATGGTACGGAATTTGAGAACTCCAAGTTCCTTATGTTTTGTGTTGAAAATGGTGTGACTCACAACTTCCCAGCCCCTAGAACTCCCCAACAAAATGGGGTCGTAGAAAGGAAGGTGGCTCTCTAAAGGATATGGCTAGAACTATGTTGATAGCCAACAATTTTCCACAGAGCTATTGGGCTAAGACTGTGAACACTGCCTACTATCTCATCAACAACAGATGCATGATTAGACCTATCTTAAATAAAGTACCCTATGAATTACTGAAAGGCAAAAACCAAATCTAACCCCACCTTCATTCCTTTGGATGTGTATGTTATGTAAACAACAATAGGAAGGATGCACTGGGGAAGTTTGATGCCAAAAATGATAAGGGAATTTTCCTAAGGTACTCCTCACATAGCAAAGCATACAATAAAAAGACTAAGTGTGTCGAAGAAAATGCACATATTATATTTGATGAAGCCAGCTCTATAGCTGAGAAAGTTTTGCAGGAACAGTTATATGATCCAGAGGCAACCAATGGTCGAAAAGACTCAGATGATGATGAAAAGAAACATTCCAGTGGACCTGATCCTCCAACTCCTTCACCCTCATCCCTCATTCCCGCTTCTGCCAATGAAAAGAGAGAGGAATCACCTGAGGATACATCCTCTGATAGAGCGAGCTCATTAGGAACATCACCCTTTGTCGAAGCTGATCCTCAAATGCCGTGAATAATTTTCCAGCACCTGAGGATCATAGTCATAACTGGAAGCATAAGTGCTCACATTCTCTCGAGAATCTGCTGACCACTCTGGACTCCAGAATATCTACCAGGTCTAAGCTCAAGAACATATGTGCATTTTCAGCATATGTGTCTCTGGTAGAGCCCAAAAATGTCAAGAAAGCTTTGATAGACGATGAATAGATATCCGCTCTGCAGGAAGAACTTCTATAGTTTGAGCGAAGCAAGGTATGACACCTGGTTCCCCCTCCTAAGCATCACACCATAATCAGGACCAAATGGGTATCTCGGAACAAGCTAGGAAAACAAGACACTGTCACCAGGAATAAAGCTAGACTTATTGTTCAAGGTTACAATCAAGAAAAGGGAATTGACTATGATGAGACTTTTACTCCTTTGGCACGAATTGAGGCCATGCGGATGCTCATAGCCTTTGCTGCCCATATGGAATTCAAGTTGTATCAAATGGACATTAAGAGTGTGTTCCTTAACGATTACCTACAAGAAGAAGTCTACAAAAAGCAACCTCCAGGTTTTGAAGATCATGAACATTCAAACTATGTGTACAAGCTAGATAAAGCTCTGTATGGACTAAAGCAGACCCTTAGAGTCTGGTATAATAGACTCTCTAGCTTTCTACTAAGTCATGGATACTCTAGAGGAAAGACTGATAATACATTGTTTCTGAAGAAAAAGAGTATTCATGTCCTCCTAGTCCAGGTGTACGTGAATGACATCATTTTTAGAGGAACTAATAAGGCCCTGGGAGTTGAATAAAAAAAACCCATGGCAATCCTTGTTTCATACTCCGATACGTACTCCAATGCTACTGTGTCATCACCACCCCAGGATCTCTCGCAGGGAAACTTCCATCCTCACCCTCCGCCCATACCAAGTCTCTATGCCACCACCATCCCTACCACCAGTAACCAGTACTCCCCAACCCCGTTTCTTTCTCTCCCCCTCTCCAGACTTGTGCTACTCTCCGCCACACTCCCCTTTCACTGTGTCCAAACCCTACCGTACTGTGGTCAAACTACCCATCCCTCTCTTCTCCCTCCTCCTCCTCCTCTACAGACACACCTTATGTTCGAGCCTTGTCCCCAAACCCTAACCCGCGTTCGTCACCCTCTAAAGCCTCTCCTCCTCCCACCACTGTCCCACCCCTCTCTTTGACTGATCCTATGCAGGAGCGCTCAGACTCTCAAGACGACATCCCACTAGCTCAAGTTCTTTGAGGTATCATTCAATGGCTAGCCCAATCATCCTTCTCTCCAAAGCCCACTAGTCCTCACACTCTTAGGCCTATCACTCGGAGTAAAAGATGTATATTCGAATCTGTTGGGCCGTCTTCTAGCCGTGAGTGGGTCTGCACTGGTAAGCCCTCTATCTTCTGTTCTTCTTCTATACATGTTTCTTCTTCTCCCGAAGGAACTTCCTTACCTTGTTCTCCCACTGTACCCTTTGCTCTTCCCCGCGTGAACAAACATGTAGTGAACTTTAATCATATAGGTAAGCACCTATACTTTAGTTCTAAGGCTGTTTTACGAGGGAGGGTCATATACCCAGAGGTTCGCACCTATCCCATGGTTGAAAAATTGTGTGCGAAACTTGCATCTCAAGGGTAGATCAATTTGTTTTATGATATAGAGACAATTGTTTTTTAGACTGAGGCTGTGGAGTTCTATGAGAATCTAACTATAATGGAGGGGGATGTGGCTTTATCGCAGTTACATGGGGTAGATATGTCTTTGACAAACTTAAGTTGGGGGAAATCTTGAAGATTCCTTCTGTTGGGCTTACTGAGTATGTCTGGAAAGAGGATGCGAGGTCTGGTCTAACCTCAAAATTCACAAATGAGAGGAATCCTGATGTACCTCGTAAGGTGTTTAAAGGGGAGATGCCACCTTTCTTGAAGTTGTTGCTCGAGGTGGTGCACAAAGGGGTGTTGCCTAGGGGTGAGCATAGGCATGAGGCCACTTTTCGTGATATGGGGATCACCCATGTCATAGACCTGCAGGAGCCTATAAACTGGCCTGCTCTGATTATTTGTCACATGGCGCACGTTATTAACCCAACACCTGGTCCTCATCAGCTTGCGTTTGAGAACCTGCTGACCCATGTCTTTAAGGCATTCCAGGTTCCACTTGGGGAGGGAAGGGCGTTAATCAAGAAAGATATGATTGATCGCAACACCGCCCTCGAGTGTGACTGTGCTCCTCCTGTTGTTGTTGTTGCTGCTGCACCTGCACCTGCTCCTCCCAAGTCTTTTGGAACTGTGACTCAGATAATGGGGTAACTTTGGGAGGCCCAGAGTGAACAGGCTCACCTCCCGGCCCAGGCTGGAGAGATTAAGGACCAGGTGGCAGACTTTCAAGCTGAGGTTATTCGTCTTAAAAATCGGCTCCTCTAATAGCAGGTGGATCATAACAGGCGGGTGGAAACTCTCCTTAGGTTGCTAGGCGCAGGCCCCTCTTCCCTTAACCCCTAGTACTCCCTGTTTCTTTTTTTTTGTTGGCTCTGTATAATTCTCTCCTTTCTGCACTACATACATCTTTCTTCTTGGGTTGTATAATTTCTTCGCTTTGGATGATATGTGCGGGTTCTGGTGCTTACTTGTTTTTGGCTGATGATATGCTAATTCTGCTTTTCTCTTTTGTGGTGTTTTGGTATATAGATGGCTAATATCATCAGTATTAATGTGTTGTGCCTGGTGTTGTTCCTGTGTTTTGTATCCATGCTTTTGTTTCTTGTCATTTTCTCTGTGCTAACGGTTATTGTCTTTTTGAGATGTCAAACGAGGGAAGTATTTTTAGGAACATTACATGCACATAGGTTTGTTATCATCAAAAAGGGGAAATTTTTTAGGACCATTACAGGTATGCCTATGCAGTTTTGATAATGAAAAACGAAACCAGGTCCAGCCTAGTCGCACCAGGAGTCACAGAGCACAATCCTAGTTGGAGAAGGATTGTCGTTTAAGGGAACAGAATCAGAATGGGACTCAAAAAGGTAGCAGCTTTGGAAAAGGGCTCCTTAAAGGAAAAGAATCGCTTGCCCTACTCAAGAAAGGAGTCCTACATGGAATGTCTCTAGGGTTCAATGTAAATACAATCTTCAACCCTAGAAGAGATAGCTTTCGCAATCAGAAAAACGTAAGCGCATTCAAGCAAGAGCACGGGCACTTAAGGAGAGCACTCAAGCAAGATCTAGAGTTAGGTTTTCTTGATTTTCAAGTCTATTTGACAATCTTCTTAGAATCTTTGTTTAGGGACAAATATTGTAAGAAGTAATTCCCGTTTTGAGTGAGTTGTTGTTTGAGAGTGGGTTTGACTCTCATTACTTGTGTGGTGTGAAGAATGAGTTTGTAAGTTGACGTTGCTCGAGTTTTTGAAGTAATAAAGAGTTATTGAAATCTTATTAGTGTAGCTAGTGGTTGTTTCTCCCTTGAGCAAGGAGTTTTTCCACTATAAGTTGGTTGCCTTGTTACTACTTTAAACTTATAGTCTAGTGTTACTATTGAACCTGGTTCACTTGTGGAATAGGGGTAGCTATTCTTTAAAAATATTCAGAGATGCTACTTTCAAATAGATACCCAACAAAAAGTGAGTCATATTTCGCCAAAAGATAAGTACGAAGTCTGTAGTTGCATAAAATAAACTTCGAAGTCAAAAAGAAGAACCTAGTGATGCAGTATCACCTACCCTACCCCATCATGGATGTCCTATTGCTGTAATTTTACATACAAGATGGTCAATGATCTATTGATGTAATTTCATGTATTTCAACTAGGATTGTGAAATTCTTGGGGGGGGGGGGGGGGGGGGGGGAATTGAGAAGAGAAGAGGAGTTTTGTTTTAAAACTGAGGAAGGAAGTTGTTTGTTGATGGGTAAGTCATGTACCCTTAGTTTGTTCTGTTAAAAAATTTATGGTGGCTAATTGTTTAAGACTTCAAGTACATTACCTTTTTAAGAATGAGAACTGCTAGTGTTCCATTTAAAAGAAATTAGACTATTTTGAGCTTAAATCCAAAGATAGTGAACTCTTTTAGTTCTTTTCTCTATGCATGTCATTCAAAATCAATTCGCTTTATCAAAATTAGTAATGTTTTCAACCAAAACACACTCTTTAATACTACAAAGATTATGTTTTTTTTTCTCTGTCTTATTAAACAAACTATTTCTTTATAAACTTTGATGAATTAAATTGCACATAAATCTTGTTGCATAGACGATTTTATTTTCTTGATTTACCAATTGAGTCTCTTTTATTATTTCATTGATTTCAGAATGATTTGATTATTCTTTTTGCTGGTATTACGAAAAAAAATAAAAATTATTATGACAAAAACAAAATCCTCTTTAGATCACCAAAAAAAAAAAATTCAACTTTATTTTGTGATTAATGAACTTGTTCACAAGAGATTTATATATATATAGATATTTATATATATTCATTGGATAAACATGGGTGACCAAATGTTGACATGAATAGTGATAATCAAGGTCTTAGAGCCTGTTTGAATCAGCTTATTGCGTTTAACTTATAAGCCAAAAGTCATAAGCTAGTAATTCTAATTTACATCTTTTGACTTATTTTGGTCATTTTGACTTATAAGTGCTTATATGCACTTTTTTAATTTACTCAAACACTCTAAAAATGCTTAAAAACTATTTTGACATAAAAGCACTTAAAATAAGTCAATTCAAACCGGCTCTTAATATTTTCATTGTACAAGGAGACTTTGATTTTGGTGAAGGCATAGACCTGTCAAACATATTCAATTTTCTTCAAGAGCAACCAGTGAACAACATTATTCCTGACAATTTTGTAGAAAATGCTTTTCCAAATCATCATCAAAATTTTGAGAATATTTTAGAATTACCTAATATTATTCTAGTTTATCAAGTGATAAAAATATTGTGAAGAAAAATAGTAGATAATTCACAATATATTCACAAGAAAAATATTGTGAAGAAGAATATTAGGTAATTCTACAACATTCTTAAAATTTTGATGATGATTTGGAAATATTCTTTCTATTGAAGTGCTAGGAATAATGTTATTGTTCACAGGCTAGTCTCAAAGAAAATCAAATATATTTAACAGGTTTACACAATTAACAAAATCAAAGCCTCGTGGTATAATAGGTGATTAAGACTTTGATTATCAATATTCATGTCACCATTTGGAGCTTTATTAATATTTATCAATGGATATAAAAATAAATCGACATGAACAAATTCATTGATCACAAGGTTACAATTGATTTTTTTTTTCTATTTTGGTTTGAATTTTAAAAGGATTTTTTATTTTTTACCAGGAAAATTTTTTCTTGTTTCTTTTTTAATACCAACAAAAGAAAATAATCAAATTTGTGATTAAAATAAGACAATTAGATTATAAAATTTTAACTTCAATTATGTATATGCATTAAACTACCAAATGCAACACAACTTGTTCTCCCAATAATATAAATTTATAAGAAGATATAAACTATTTAGGTCAACAACAACAACAACATACTCAGTGAATTCCCACAAGTGGGGTCTGGGGAGGGTAAGATGTACGCAGACCTTACCACTATCACATAGAGATAGAGAGGCTGTTTCCTGGAACCCTCGTCACAAAAACCCATCAGCAGAATATAAACTATTTAGGCCAAAGTTATTAAAACAATAAAATAATTAAATCTGATTTTCTTAATTAGTAATAATTCAAAGGAATAAAATTGTTCATGGAAAAGCCACCATTAAGATCAGTACAATGCAAACAAAGTAGCAGAATTGACCACAGGCATTTTTTTGATAGTAAAACACAGAATATACAAGCAATGTTTTAAATTTTTTGGATAAGGAAAGGTGAAGTATATCTCATATATTTCAATGTTGAATTAACCCTTATTCTAGGTAAGAAAATCTTTTGGATCTAAGAAAAATAAATTTAAAGACATCATATCAGTAGGTTTTTTCTTAAGATTAAATTAAAAAAAACGAAAATTGAAAGATTTTTTTTTTTAGAGTGTGAATCAGTTAAAAATTTATCTCTATGAAGTAGTGGTAAGTTGTGCGTACATTTTACCCTCCCCAGACTCTACTTGTAAGATTCCACTAGGTATGTTATTAATGTTGTTGAATCTTTTAAAAAATTGAGTATTTGCAAGATTCATTTAGGTACTAAGTAATATAAATTAACGGTATATCATAAAATAAACAAAAAAAATTAAAAGGATGAACTTACAACTTAGTGATTCATTGATTCAATTATGAAGAATCTATGAAAAAAGATTCACGCGGAAATGAAATACCAACATCGTCATCGTCATCAACGTCCTCTGCAGTGTTGTGACTGCCCTTCATCTCAGCCGCAATAGATTAGATTGCTTTGAGAATGACTGAATAAGAGATATTATTATAGGAGGAGAAAACAACTAGGGTTTTCTAAAATTGGTAAAAACATTACTAACATTTGGTTTGCTCCCCATTAGAGCTGATAATTTCAGCCCATTTGATCTATATTTTAATGAGTTGTTTTACTTATATTTCAGTTGACAAATATGGGCTTCGGTCTATTATTAAAATATAAAATATAGAAAAATATGAATATTCATGTATGAACTCATATTTGTAAACGAAAAAAAAAAATTATTTTCCTTACAAATTCAAAGAAAAACATTTTCCAAATCCACACAACACATCCCCAATCTATCTCTCGATAATCCACCCACTCCTGCCTTTCTACTTCCAATACCCAACTCCATTATCCCCACAACAAACGCTCTCCTCTGCCCTACCCTGAGTCAGAAATCGAGTCCTGGCCAAGTCAGGAGTTGGGGCTAGAATTGAGAGTCATGTCATAGGTAAAGAGTTGTGATCAAAGATGGGAGTGGAGTCCCATCTTCAGAGTGATGATTAGGATCCGGATCAAAAATCAAATTTAGGATTCAATTTTAGATCCCCAGTAAAGAGTCAAGTGCTGATATAGGCTTGGAATAGTTGGGACATAAACCCTGATTGAGAGACAGATCCTAGATCTCAAATAAAATATTAAGGTCAGGATCAAAAGTCGAGATAGGATCAGAATTAGGTTGCATGATAAAATCAAGGTCGGGTCATAGGCCTTGGGTTAGGATTAATGTTGGGTGTTATGTCTAGGGTTAGATGTATATTTTCGAATCGAAACTTGGGCCCTAGGTCAAGAAAGATATTGAGAATCGAGTCCTATGTCTTGATTTCAGAGTTACGTCTTGAGTCTACTTCATGATTTGAATCTTGATGCATGATAAAGAGTCAGGACTGAGAGTTGGATCTTTAATTCAGATTGGAATGGAGAGTTGTGTCATGGATCTTTGGTCGAGATTGAGATTAAGAATCATATCTAAATTTTAGGTTGAAAGTCGAGTCCTTAATAGAGGTTAGGATTGGGTCCCAGTTGGGGGCGGGGAGTTAGGCCCCAAATAGGGGTTAAGCCCTAGGCAGGATTAGAAGTTAGGTTCTAGTTTGTAGTTGGAAATTGAGTTCCAAGCCTTGAGTCATTCGTCGAGAGTAAGGTATCGAGTCCTATTTTAGGATCAAAAGTTAGGTCCTTCATTCTTGATTGCGTTCAGGATCAAGAGTCGAGATCTAGTTCAAGATTCGAATCGCTAGTCGAGGTTAGAAGTTTGTTCTCAATTTAGGTTTGAGAATCGTGTCTCAAGTTGAGTCAGATTTTCCTTATTTTAAGTACGGAGGTCATTTTCCTTAAATTAGAGAAATGTTAGCCCACTTAAAAATATATTCCAAATTTTGAAGTAAACCAGACATGAGAAAATTAAAAAATATTTTTATATTTCCTTCTACAAAACACACCTTAAAGTAATTTTTCTTATTGTTAAAACTAAATTCAATTTACAGTTAAAAATTTTACTCATTTTACTCAAGTAATGTTTTGCACCTTAAAGTGTGCAAGAATTATTTTACCTAACCCATTTTTACCTAGGGGTGGGCAGTTTGGTTCTTCAGATCGATTTTATCAAATTTTGATACGATTTTTTAATTTTTGATTTTGAAAAAAGTGTGCATCAAACATCAAATCAAATTAGTTCAACTTGATTTGATTCTGATATTGATTCGATATGATTTGGTGTTTTTGAAATGATTTTTTATTGTAAATGAGAAATAAAATGAGCACTAAATTATCAAAGTATAGGGATGTGTCAAAATTAGAGACTCTAAATAACTATTTCGACAAATTTGCATCAAATTAAGGGTGTGTTTGGTATGGAGGAAAACATTTTCTGAAAAATATTTTTTAATTTTTTTCATGTTTGGTTGGTTTAACTATTTTGGAATATGTTTTTCAAATCAACTCATTTTTCTCAAATTTTAGGCAAATGATTTTCTTCCAAAAATTAAGTAAAACATTTTCCAAAACTCTTATTCAATCACAAATTATTATTTTTTTTAGGGAAAAATACACAAAATAGACCTAATATAAAATTATTTATCCTTAATAGACCCGATCAGAACTATTTACCCTTAATGGACCCAGGCCCAAACTATTTACCTTCTTACCCCACTTACTCCTTTTGTACTTCGCCTTGATGTCATGTTGACATCATGCTGACGTCAACATAAATACTATGAAATATACTCCAACAGTATATATATTTCTTCCCGATATCATATAGAATTAGCTCAATTCTCTGTGATACTTTCGCGGCATATTGATACCCAATTGGTATCATATAGGATTATTATTTTTCAAGAAATAAATAAGAAACAAATACAAAAATTATTAAACTTTATATTTGTGGAAAATATATTCGTTGTGATACTCCATCGGTATATTTATACCATATCGGTATCCAGTAGGACTAGAAATTATTAAAGTTACAAAATTATTTGTTAAATTCTAAATAAGTAGAAAATATATTCTTGTGATACTCCGTTGGTATATTGATACCCAATCGGTATCATATAATTTTGAGCTCTTTATTTTATAAATAAAATAATTAAGAGAAAATTATTAAAGTTGCAAACTTATTTATTAAATTCTAAATTAGTAGAAAATACATTCTTTGTGATACTCTATCGGTATATTGATACCATATCGGTATCATATAGAACTAAGGTTAATCCTCTGTGATACCCTGTCGATATATGTATTCCCTATTGGAATATCATACAAGGTGGGTGCTGACTGACGCCAGCACACGAATTTTAATATTAGGGGGGTGAATTTTAATAGTATGAGACCATAAAATGTAAAGAGTATATGGATGTAAATAATTTGCTTTAAAGGGGCATGAGCTTAGTTTTCCTTTTTTTTAATCTCATCGCTACTACGACCTCCCCCCCTCGAAAAATATCAAAATCTAACTTTTTTATTTTTTTATCTCATCCGTTATCCCCCACCGAACCAGCCCCCACCCCCACCTCTCACCTCCTCGGCCCATCCGTACTTCTACTCCTTACCAACCTCCTCCTCCTCCCCCCCCCCCCCCAAAAAAAAAAAAAAACAAAAACCTCTTACGAGCTCCCCAACCTCACTCCATCGCCTCCCCCCTCTCCCAAAAAAAATTAAAAATTTATTTCTTAAAAAAAATTAAATCTTTTACACCAGCCCTCGCCCCCAACTCCATACAAAAAATTAAAAATTTATTTTTTTTAAAAAAAAATAAATTTTGAAAATTTTAATATTTTTTCTCTACCCCCTACCCCAGACGTGCCACCCCCACCCACCCAAAAAAGAATTTAAATATTTATTTTTAAAAAATATTTCAATATTTCAAATTATGAAATATTTTTTTAAAATTATTTTCTACTCTCTAACTAAAAATAAAAATTATTTTCTAAAAATATTTTTTTATTTACTAATCAAACAATAAAAAATATTTTCCACTCATCAATCAAACATGAGAAAATAAGTTACCAATTAATTTATTTTCATGAAAAATATTTTCCTCCATACCAAACACACCCTAAATGGTCTTTCTTTTGATGCATTTTAATCAGTCCACACTGAAAAGCACTCCAATACTAAGTACAAACTGATTGATGGATCAACTTTGCTTTCCTAACTGTATAGTTTTTAATAAATGTTGATCACTTTTCAGCTTTCAAATTGTTTTCTTCGAAAATGGGTCAAAAATTTTCTTCAATTATGTCAAATAGATCATTTTTACCCTTTGGTATATTTTGAGATTGAAAAATGTCCTCATTGTTATACAAGAGATTACAAGTATCCTTAAACATTAATAACTCAAATTTTTAGTAAAGTGATAAGCCATATTGCTAACTAGGATTTACTATAAGAATTGGACCTTTAGTAGCGATAATAGACGCCACAAAATCATATAGAATATCACCAGTAGAACTTTTCTCTGATTTTTAGTATTATATTATAAGAATGGTTGTGTGTTTTTCTTCATAGCAGATACATTGTTTTAAAAAAATCACAAGGAGAAATTTGAATAGATGATATATTTTATTTTTATGTCACATATAAATGCATAAAAATGTAGTAGGAGATTTAAGTTGAAAAGTATTTTGATAATAATAATAATATTGGATGTTTTTAATATTAATAGTACATGTATATTGATTTTAAAAAATTAGGCCATAACCAAATTAATTATCTCATTTTTTGGTTGAAAAAATAGATTTCAGTGATGATTTTTATTGCCACTCAAATCAGCGGCTATTGCAGCCTTTAGTCGCTGCTAAAAATAAGTAAAACTTTGGTGGCAATATTCTGAAATTTTGTGGTGACTTTTGCTGCCTATAGGTCTTGTTTCTTGCCGCGAATCCTAGTTGGCAACACTTAAATGAAGAGTTAGTTTCCTTTAACTTAAATTTGAATTGTTAATTTTTGATGGTATTTTTTAGTCTCTTAAAATAGGCAGAGGTATTTTTTTATTGTAAAATGCAACAAAGGGTACAAGTGATCTATTTTGAGAACTACTAATAAGCAGCCCTTAGTAAAGACCTAGAAAGCTGAAAACAGAATACAGAACAAGATACTCTGGTTAGCAACTTTTTCAATATGATTTCTCTCCTATATATGGTTTCAATAAACTTATTTACATCTGAAAATGGGATGGTAACAACTAACATGTAATTGTTGACAAAGGCTTCAACAACCCAAACAAAAAGTTACTTGCGGAGTTCATTTAGCAAATGCCACTGCATCCGGTAGAACAAATGATGCACATAACATCCATTTTCCGGGTGCAACAAGGCGAACCCTGTGCATCTGTACCTCAAAAGCCACCTCGGACAGTGCAATCCTGATTTTCTGTTCAAGTTTAAAGAAGAAAAATTCAGCCTTCCCGCAGTAATACATGGCCTAATAAAGTTCAGTAAGATGAAAAGAAATAGTGCACAAGCTAACAGCAGACCTCATGGAAGTCGAATTCAGGATCCTGAGCTTTTGAAAACCCATATACATGGATCCTTGGCAAGGTGAATTGCTTATCTGTGTGCTTGTTTCTGAAGATTCCTCTAAATGAATCTGCAAATATGAGAAAAGCATTTACGTATGCCCAATGTCAAGATAAATGGAATGGAAGGTCTGACTTTTAATTTGAACACCTCCACTCCTACAATGAACTGAAAAAAAGAATGCAATGCAGCAGATTGCCTTCTGAGAAATTTCAAAGTAGCCGTGTCACACCATACATTTCAATTATGGGAGTAAGAGAACAAATTAAGGCAACAATTTAAGTGGTGGAAAATGATTTTGACATTGTTACTTAATAGAAATGTTTGAAAAGAATATCCATCAGATAATCCATATAAACATAATTCCTTGCAGAAGTCATAGTAGATCTACTTGAACACTAAAAATGGGGTCTTACCCATCAAACTATTGCCTAATAACCATGCTAGTAGACATTGATGGGACAAAATTAAGGGAAGAAAAAAGAATGAAACATAATTGTATCAATAAATTCAAGAAAATCCCTACCCTTCCTCGTGCTCTGCATAAGCTTTTTGGTGCCCTTAGAAGCTTGTTTATCAATATTTTTCAAAACTCAAGCTTCTCATGCTTCATTATTTTTTTTTTAATAAGCATCTTCTCAATGCTTAATTATCATCACAAGAATTACTATCAATCCTCGGCATGCTACACCTCCAACTACACTGTTACATGCATGTTGGCATCCCCCCCCCCCCCCCCCCCCAAAAAAAAAAAAAGAACAGAAACTGAGACATTTTATATTAGCAATATGGAGATATTTTAGATGCTAAAAGACCAACTTAAATGACAATACAGGAAAAGAGATGCCAGTAGTCAATAAGCAGTGCAGTTGAAATATCAAGAAGTCATCTTCTCAATCTAGCAACTTCAGAATTACACTCGGGAGAGTAAGTTAGAAAAACTTGAAGCAAAGGGCACATTTTCTCAACTAAATCACACCACATCATTGGTGCTCACAATTGAAGAATTGTCAAGTAAAACCAACACTAACAACATCCAATAGCATATCAAAACTTTAAGGTTGAATTTATCAAAAGATTGCGTACCAAGAAACTCTGCAGCATCATTTGGCAAATTCATTACTACTTGAGTAATTGGCCTAGCTTTCTCACTTGCAAAAATACTGTCAATGAACCTCCTCCCATCCATGTTAAAAATCTAAAAATAAACAGAATCGCTATTTTGTGTCACCATATATCACTGGATAAATGAATTCAGGAAACAAGAGTTAAATGTAAATCATTAATACACCTGCAAGATCAACGGTGTAGAATAAGTGAACTAGGCTCAGTGAATTTGTACCACGAAATCACTGTTTTTACTATATATAAGTCACGTAGATCCTATGTATTATTCAAAAGATAGTGACATACAATAGAAAATACAACTTTCATGTGGAAGAATTTGTACCTCAATCTTCCTCTCAAGTTTGTTGCGGACACAGTTTCTTTCCAGATATTCAACAGCTTTAGGATTCAAATCATTAGCGTATACATATTTGACTTTCTTTGCAGCAGATATTGCAATTGGACCAATCCCAGCAAAAACATCACCTATAGAGACATAAAAAACTGTGAGAAACAGAGAGAACACCAGGATATAACAGCAAGTTAGAAGAGGAACCACACGGAATAATTCAGATAATAAGCAAATGACAAAGCAGTTTGGAACAGACCAGTTCAGCCGTATTTGTTTGGGTACTCTTAAAGTAGTGTCATTTTCTTTTAATTGTTTACTGTCACATGCATATTGCTAAATTTAAGTATAAATTCAAGTAGGCTAATTCTTTTAAGACTTTTAAAGTGGAAACTACTGACACCATGATGGGCCAAACAATGTGAGAATGTAGTGGAAGACCAAGAGAAAAATTCAAAAAAAGAAATTGAAGTGGAATCTTAGAGATACCAAGTCTGGAACTTGAATATGCATGTACCACAGTATTCAAGAGAACTTACAAACAACATCATTGTGGGTGAAGCAACTAAGAAGCCTTTGTCTTTCTGTTGCCAGCCTAGAATTCCAATATCTACCAAAAAATGACAATTTATAAAAGAAAAAAACAAGGAATATCAGATTCTGTGAATAGTAGGTTTTCATCTTCACTTCTATTTTTATTAGCTTACACTCACACTGCTGCTAAATCAACATCAAAGTAGAGTCCATTCTCGACTACAGTAGTAACAAGAGAATGGTTTCCAGCCAAAACTTCGAGCTGCATTGTTCTGTAGTCGTTGTGGATGACATCAACTTTGTTGACAACTGTTTGTATCTTCGGCTTGTTCTTGTCCAGAACTACCTGGTAAAAAATGATCCAAAGAAGGGAAGAAGGGGGTTATAGTTGCCAACAGCACTTTTAGAAATAAGGTGAAATTTAATGGAACCAAAAAAAAGGCGGTAGATGTGCATAAACCAAGTACCTTTGCAATAAGTTTCTTGTATGGAAAATGCTCATCTCTCAAATTTAGATGGGCAATATGCCCCACTGTCTCAAAAGCTGAAGGAACAATCATACCTTGTGGAAGCAAGGTCTCTAAGACCTGCAAGTTGCAAATCCCTCATTTTTGCAAGATACACCAGCTAATTGTACAAATTCATGACAGTTACAATTATAGTTTTTCCACACACCACAACTCACAATGGATGACCATAAAAGTAAATAGAAATAAGCAAATTAATCAAAGCCTTCTATATCCCATCCAACTATACATGACAGCTCTACTAATGATAAATTCAAGTCCGGTAAATAACAAAGCACGTGTTGATTTACCCATTAATCTTCCATACTCCACAGGAAATAGGAAATTTGATTGGCTTAAACAGCTAAAAGGCAAATCCCTTCTAAAAGGCAATACTAATGGCAAAACTGAGACACATGGTCAAGAATATCTATGGGACATACCTCATTCATCTGCCAATAATTATAAAATAATGTCAACTTGCATCTCACAATTTCAAAACTTAATCTTGTACTTTCCTCATTGTGCTCTTTGAGGACTGCCTGCAAAGCATAGTCCAAATTCATAACAAAGGAACCATTAGCCAACAAAATATGCAAGAATTTGAATCTAAGCATTTAATTTTCTACTTAGAATGAGTAACAAGCATTACATGATCACCACATCTCCCTTGGCCATTATCAAACTACTTGTTTAAATGATATAAATAAGCGTTGGCAATGTTAACCATTCTTTTTTTAAAAAAAAAAGGATAAAAAAGATAAAAGTACATGTTGGCGCATCTTAGAGTTAGAAGATATAAATACATGTTGACACATCTTAGAGTTAAAAGATACAAGCACATGTTGATGCATCTTAGAGTTTGAAATTAAGATCAAGATGAAAACCCTGGAAACAAATGCTCCTCAAGATTTGTTTAGACATAATTCATCTAGTAGACTACATGATACTCATACCATCCAACTAGTGCTATTCGCTACTACAGCGGGAAGAGTGAATCAATGATGACAAAAGGGCGAAAGTATATCGATTTACAACACAATCTTGATATGTATTATATCAAGAGTAGACCAATTAATGAATGTCTAGCTATATTTTAAGTCCCAATCCTTCCATTCTAGTTTCTTAGATAATAGCTCTGCAACAAATTTCGTAACATACTTCATAATTTGCAACCATGACAGAAACAGGTGCTTGCCAATATATCACAAGCAAAGAAGATCTGTTTTTGTAATTGGCCTGCAACTCTTATCCTTTCTCCACCTAAATACCAGGCGTGGTTAACAAGTTACAATTATTCGAACTCATGACGTGAGTTTACCACATATAACCTACTGCACTACCTTTGTCATGGGCTCAAATGGGGATGAAGACACGGAAAGGGGAATAATTATAGGTAAAACGAAAAACAAAAAACACTCTATATTTCAATCCAATTACCAACAAGAAATTACTCATGAAACTCAAAGCATATGTAACTCATAAAATAACATTAGTGCTAAAACAACACAGAAACCTTAATTGCCTCGGGCATTTCCTTTATCCCTTTGTTCGCGTAACTCTCATCCAATAGCAATAACCTAGTCGATCCACTCCATTTTCTTCTTCTAAAATCATCACCCAATAACCCACTGAAATCCTCACCTCGACTCCCCTCCTCTTCAACCACCTCCACCATTGACATATCACTTTTCCCATACCCTCTCCTATCTCTTCCATTTCCCTCTTTTTCCTCTCTCTTCCATTTCTTCTTCTTCTTCGGCCGCGATATCTTAGCCAAATTCTGAAACTTGACATATCCAGTAGAATTGAAAGTCTTCGCAAGCTTATCTCTATACAACACCGAACACAATTTCTCCCCATCACCTTGCGCCTTCCCGTAAATTCTCCGCTCCAATACCGCTAGGGTTTCATCATCAGTATTGTCATTATTTCCGATAAACTCCTTCAATTCGTCTTCAATATCATCACCGGGAACCCTAGCAATGTTACGAATGCGAGGCCAATTCAAAAGGTGTCCCCGTAATTTGCTCTCGAGGGAGAAACAGTGTTCTGCAGGAACTCGTAAAGCAGTGATATCAAAGACTCTAGTGAAGTTCTCTTCATCGGAGTTTTGGTGCGAACTTTTGTGGCCTTTGTAGAGAGAAGGGCCATAGGAAAGGTGTTGGGGTAAGGTTGCGGTGATGCCGCCGGTGGCGGCGGTGATGGAGTAGAGAGATATGGGGAAAAAGCGGCGAGGGAAAGAGAATTTCTTGAGTATAATGGCGGAGGGTAACGGATAAAGAGCCATAATTTGAAGTTTAACCGATTTGCAAATTGTTCATCCAATAACATATAGGAAAGGAAACCTTTGCGAGTTAAAAAGCAATTGTCCAAATATATGTATTATTAATTTGGTTATTATGAAAAGGGAAAAGGGTCAAAATTACCTTTAAAGTATTTAAAATGGCTCATATTTATCCTTTAGCTATTTTTGGGTTCAAAACTATTCTTACCGTCAAACTATTGATCCACTTCTATCCTCCACATCTAAATTTCCGTTTGGCCTCACACGTGACATCCGATGTGTCACGTATTTTGACACATAGACGTCCACATCAGCAATCATTTATTTCCCCCAAATTAAAAAGTCCGACCTATTCAAACCCGGCTCGTCTATATTTGATAAGTTAAAGGGGATCTTAGATCCCTTTTCCGTTCCTTTGTTTCCACTTTCCAGTCCCTTTTTCATTCCTTAATTTCCACTTTCCAGTTCCCACACTAAAACACAAAGCATTCATCTATTTGTGTTATTTGTATTCTTTTTCCATTTCTTCAAGAAGCTTTCTTCACTTGTAAGATTTTGAAGCAATGTTTGAATCCTCTAGCAATTCACTTGAACCACCGTATGCAAGAAGATGCCATTGTGGACTCAATGCATTAAATTTGACAGCTTGGACCATCTGAATGCGGGTAGAAGGTTCTACAAATGTCCAAGATCCAAAGTAAGTTTTAAATTAATTTTCTTAAATTTTGAATGTTTATATACAAAATTTTATTGGTCAGATTAGTAGTAACTATTTCTATAATACATTTCAGAATTGTGATAATCGAATTTATACACTAAATGTAGGTCACTTCATGTGGATATTGGGAATGACAAGACAAACAAGAATTTCCCCGAAGAGCAGTAGTTGTCATAATGGACCTAAAGGGTAAATTGGATGTTATGAAGGTTGAAAGAAACAAATTGAAAATGATTGTCAATGGAATTGAAGTGGCTGAAAAGGACAATTTGAGAAAAAAGATTGAAGAAATGAATTTTGTTTCAGCACAAGAGACTGAAAAAGTTATGATTTTAGAGAAGAAAATCAAAAAGTTGAAAATGATCATTTTTGTTTTGATTCTTTTGTTCATTGTGTTTGTTGTAGGGATCATAAAGTGAAAATACGCCCTATTTTTTGTTTAGGGGAACTTAATATATGAAGTGAACGTTTGTTCTCGTTGTAGTACTTATGTTGAAGTTTGTATTTGTTAGTGAAGTTGTAGTACTTGTGTTGAAGTTTGTATTTGTTAGTGAAGTTGTAGTACTTGTGTTGAGGTTTGTATTTGTTAATGAAGTTGTAGTACTTGTGTTGAAGTTTGTATTTGTTAGTGAAGTTGTAGTGCTTGTGTTGAAGTTTGTATTTGTGAATGAAGTTGTAGTACTTGTGTTGAAGTTTGTATTTGTTAATGAAGTTGTAGTACTTGTGTTGAAGTTGGTATTTGTTAATGAAGTTGTAGTACGTATGTTGAAGTTTGTATTTGTAAATGAAGTTATAGTACTTGTATAAGTCTAGAATATTGTGTGAATGAAGAATCACTACTACAAAAGGGTCCTTTAGCGACGATTATTTTGTGGCAATAAGCTAATTGCCACTAATGTACACACATGAGGCAAAATATTAACGACAAATTGTAATAGCCAGTATTAAGTATATTTTTAGCACCAATTCCAAAGAATAGCCACCTTCATAAGCTAATTATTAACCTAAAATCTTTCTCACCTTCATAAGGAGAAATCTCTCACGCATATACAGAACGACGCTAACCTAGTTTGCTAGAACAACACGTCGACGAGCAAAACAGGTGCAACATTTTTAGTTCTTTAAAGTTGAAAATTTTGACTTTTCTAGCCGTTTTGAATTCTGAGCGTCGGAATTCAATTCTGTCGAATCCATTAGCTCCGGAATGCCGAATCTGGTCTAGGAGAACTTGCAGAACTTAATTTTGAGCTGAAATGGAGAGTTTAGGTCCAAAGTTGCATTTTTAGTTCTTTAAAGTTGAAAATTCCAACTTTTCTAACCATTTTGAGTTATGAGCGTCGGAATTCGATTCTGTCGAATCCATTAGCTTCGGAATGCCTAATCTGGTCTAGGAGAACTTGCAGAACTTAATTTTGAGTTGAAATGGAGACTTTAGGTCCAAAGTTGCATTTTTAGTTCTTCAAAGTTGCATTTTTAGTCTTTTAAGTTGAAAATTTTGACTTTTCCAGCCGTTTTGAGTTCTGAGCGTCGGAATTTGATTCTGTCGAATCCATTAGCTCCGAAATGCCGAATCTGGTCTAGGAGAACTTGCAAAACTTAATTTTGAGTTGAAATGGAGAGTTTAGGTCCAAAGTTGCATTTTTAGTTCTTTAAAGTTGAAAATTTTGACTTTTCTAGCCATTTTGAGATTTGAGCGTCGGAATTTGATTCTGTCAAATTCATTAGCTTCGGAATGCTGAATCTGGTCTAGGAGAACTTGCAAAACTTAATTTTGAGTTGAAATAGAGACTTTAGGTCCAAAGTTGCATTTTTAGTTCTTTAAAGTTAAAAATTTCGACTTTTCTAGCCGTTTTGAGTTCTGAGCGTCGGAATTCGATTCTGTCGAATCCATTAGCTCCGGAATGCCGAATCTAGTGTAGGAGAACTTGCAAAACTTAATATGGAGTTGAAATGGAGAGTTTAGGTCCAAAGTTGCATTTTTAGTTCTTTAAAGTTGAAAATTTCGACTTTTCTAGCCGTTTTGAGTTCTGAGCGTCGGAATTAAATTCTGTCGAATCTATTAGCTCCGGAATGCCAAATCTGATCTAGGAGAACTTGCAAAACTTAATTTTGAGTTGAAATGGAGACTTTAGGAAATCTGGAAAATCAGGAAAATCTGGAAAATGGAAAATCTGGAAAATTTGGAAAATAGACTAACCAAAATCTAGAAAATGGAATAACAAAATCTGGACAATAATGATTTACAATAAAATGGACTTCAAAAAAACTTCATAACTTAACATCAACTTTAAGACAAAAACAAAGCATTCAAGAATGTGCAACTACCAAATTTAAACATAAGCGTACAGTAATTTGCAACTACCAGATTTGATCCAAACTAAACAAAAGCATTCATGAGTTTGTTATGCATCTACCAACTTCAAAAATAAACAAAAGCAATAACTTTTTGTACTATGCAGAACATATCAAATCTGCATTAATCTATTTGCTTTTTTTGTCTTCCACTTGCCCACCATCTTTTCTTTCTCCCTTTCTAGCTGGTTGCTGGTGACAGCTTCTTTTCCTTTCTAAGTAAGCTTAGTGGGTGAGTAAGGCAAATTTGTTGCTTCACTAATTCCAGCATGATCTCCTCTAAATGATATCACTCTATTTCTAGATGCCCTTTGTTGATTCATCCTCATCTTCAATTTTGTGAGATGTTTAGATACAACTTGAGGTCTTGTATCAGGATCACTCTCAGGCTCTCTAGCAGGACCAAATGGTCATACTGTTGTTCATACAGTCTAGGTGTAGGCATGAAGTGAATTTCTTCTTCTTGTGTTGGTACAGAAGCTGAACTGTTAAAATCATGAATTTCATCTTGAACTTCATCTTCTTCTTCAATTCTGCCCCTTTTTTTGTTCAATGTTGCCTGTTGTTCTTCTGTACCAAACTGAAAATTATATGTTTCTTTGTTAAAATTTTAGGGGTACAATCAAAATAACAACAATGAGATATGTAAATAAGTTCTTACCTTACATGTACTTGCATTGTGAGTTGATAAGCCACACTTACTACATGTCATAATACTTCCTTTTCTTGACTGAGCCCACTCTCCTGCCCTTTTAGTTGCAACATCCTTTTCCCTAGTTCTTTTGATCTTTGGTCTTCCAACTGTCTTCATAAGATCAGGTGGGTCCATTGCATGTTCTGGCAATACATTCCAGAATTTGTCACCTCTTACAGGCATCACCTTGGCCTTATATGTCAACAAGTAAGCTTCCTTACTATACCACCAATTAATTTCAGTACTTGGTTCTATGTTCTGGTACAACATTGCTCTGATGGCATGAGGGCATGGGATGCCAGTCAGTTGCCATGACCTACATGTGCATTTTTTCTCCACCAAGTTTACTGTGTGCCTGTCAACATCTTCAGATACTTCATACCCAAGATCACCATTGAAATCAACATTACATAACTGAGCTATTTTCATTTAAGCAGTGAATAATTTTATGCAATTAGGACTGTAATTAGCAGTCTATATGCTTGCATTCTGTTCCTTCTCTCTTAATTTGTTCATCACCTTGATTCTTATATCTTCAAGCATTTTCAAGATTGGCTTGCCTCTTGCTTCTAGGATCCAGGAGTTGAAGGACTCTGTGAAATTATTATCTACCATTTGGTTTTTATATACAGTATTCAAATATGCCCTACATCATCTCTCACGTGGATATCTAAGCAAATCCTGGGCAACACTCTTTGACAATGCACCAAGTGCACTCAACTGATCCTTAAAGTCTTCCTTATAAGTACTCCAAGCAGCCCACCAAAGTAGTTTTTTTCAGCTCTCCTGACCTAAATCTCTTCATCCAGTTGGCCTCAATATGCCTAACACAATACCTATATTCATTTACATTGAATGGTTAGTAAACAATTTTAAAGAATACAAAAATAATCAAAGCATATCAAAGTACTCGTGCTGAGACAAAGGAAGGACATTTGACACTGCATCTAACGGTCCCTGTACATGTTAAATACATAACTATCTAGTTATCAATTGTTATAAAGAATAAACATAATGATTAAAATAAGCATAACAAATTTCTTACCTTTTGCATATCTGAGATAAAGGTGACACTTTCACCACTCCTCAAATTCAATGAATGGCTCAAAAGTTATAGAAACCATGTTCATGTCCTAGTTGTCTCCTTATCCACTACAACCCAAGCCAATGGGTAGAAGGAATTCTGGTAGTCTTGTCCCATAGCAACCAATAATTGTCCCTTGCATTGACCCTTCAAGAAAGTCCCATCTAATCCAATAAAAGGCCTCAATCCTTCTTTCCATCCCAACTTCAGTGCATTGAAACAGATATACATTCTAAGAAACCTTCTTTTACCTTATTTCAACCCATCTTTTGATAAATTGATCACAACATCACTACCAGGATTGCTCAACCTTATCTCATTTGCATAAGCCTCTATTCTGTTGAAATCATCTAAGAAGCAGCCTTGCATTTTTTGAAGGGACATCCTCTTGGCCCTTTTTAACTTTGAGGTATTAACATTCAGGTTGAATTGATCTTTTAAGTCTTGTCTCATATCCTTAAGCTTGTACTGAGGATTATTCTGCAATTAACTCTTGAAATACTGTGCTAAAGTACTTGTGCAAGCTCTAGGATTTTTAAATGCATCCTCACAATTGTGATTTGTTTTCAATGTTTTAATCCTAAAACCTGGACCTTTGCCATCTTTTGAAATAAGAAGGACAAATGGACAAGCAATCATACATCTATACCTCAATCTGGTTCTGTCACCTTTTTCCACTACTAAAGGTTTGGCATTTGCAAGGGCATAGAAATTCACAATTTTTCTTGCCTCATTCAAGTCCTTGAAGGTCATGGAAGGATGAAGTTCCTTGTAATGATTGAGCTTCTCATTTACTTCTCTACTTTTTTGCATCTTAATAATCTCTAATTCCTCAAAGTTATACTCATCATCATCTGACTTTTCCTTATCACTTGAACCACTTTCTGACTCAGCATTAGTGCCATATTCACACTCCACTAAAGATGTTTCACTATGGTGAATAATATTTGGGGCAGAAACAGTTTCCTCAAAATCATCAACAGCAAAGAAATGGACCACCTTAAACTGCTCATTTAATAAGGACTGCAGTTTCCTAATACCCTCAGACCCTTCAACTAAGTAAACTTTTCCAGTAGGCCCTTTCATAAGTAGTTGCTTCACTAGTAGAAAATCAAAATTTTCTGTATACTCCTCTACTATCTTATCATAGTCTATGTGATCTGAATCCATATCTCTCCTAGTAGCCACATACTTCTTGTCATATACTAGTTGAGGTTTTGTAATCCATTTACCCCCATAATGTAACATAAGGTCAACAGTAAGCTTTTGCATGTTGAACTGTAATAAAAAGACATAAATAGACATAAAGGGCCCTGAAATCAATAAAATAAGGATTCCAAACTAAAAGAAAACAACAAGATTATAATAAATAATACAGACATAGATAGACATAAGGGACCATCTATCTAATATAACATAAACATATAGTAAAAGAACAACATAATCTTTAACACCAAATAATGGAGTGCATGCATAAACAAATTTGGAGACGTCTCAAGAAACATTAACATTTAACATTGTCCAGCAAATATGGAAAGGAAAATACAGAAATGCGCCAGGAAAAACATCTAATAGAACTGTAGATTAATTCACCAACATAGCCAAATAAAACTAATCCTCTACTCTACTTAGACTTCTATTTTCTTCATTCCATGCTTGAGGATAGGTGATAAGTGTTTTCCTTTTTTTCAAGGCACGCATAAACAAGAAAGAGCCAATATATGAGGACATGTATACTCACAGATTGAGTCCCAAAGCTTGCCCCTGATGCTAGTGCAGCCCCTTCACGAACATAAGAACAACAATTAGGCAAAAATCAGCCAATAAAATTTACTACTACCAGATTAAAAAAAAACTGCAAAAGAAATTAGAAGAATGCAAATTCTCGGGATAGAAGAGCTTTGGATTACAACAGAATCTCTTTTTGAAAATATATTATGTGTTGTAATAAATCACCAAAAGCACAAGCATTTAGAGGGAATTTCCTTAAAGGAAAAACTTAACTACTCAAAGTAAATTCCTCAGGAAAAAAATTATGCAAGAAATTTCTTGAGACTCCTTTATACAGTAGGTCACCTCAATAAAAGGTGAATCATCAAAGGGAATTCACTTATTAAAAGGCAAAACAACATAAATAATATTATTTTATACCACAACTACAATGCACACAACAATCAGACCCAACTATAATGCACACAACAATCAGACCCAACTATAATGCACACAACAATCAACCCAACTATAATGCACACAACAATCAGACCCAAAATTACATAAAAGTATTGTTTGAACTCGAATTAAACAAATAATTGTTCGCTACTCCAATATATCAAAAGACGACCACAAATAAAAAATCCTAACTAAAAATCGTACAAGTAGATGAATTGCTATGAAATCTCTAAAGATAACTGCTGAAACTACCAACCTCTTTGAAGAAGATGAATGCTTTGTGTTGTAGTGTGGGAACTGGAAAGTGGAAATTAAGGAACGAAAAAGGGACTGAAAAGTGAAAACAAAGGAACGGAAAAGGGATCTAAGATCCCTTTTAACTTATCAGATATAGACGGGTCGGGCTTTTTAATTTGGGGAAAATAAATGACTGCTGACGTAGACATCTATGTATCAAAATAGGTGACACATCGGATGTCACGTGTGAGGCCAAACGGAAATTTGGATGTGGAGGGTAGAAGTGGACCAATAGTTTGACGGTAAGGGTAGTTTGAACCCAAAAATAGCTAAAGGGTAAATGTGAACCATTTTAAATACTTTAAGGGTAATTTTGACCCTTTTCCCTTATGAAAAACACCTCACTATATTGTCTCCTACTTCTTTGAAGATCTCGCCGATTAACTTCATATTTTTCACATCAAAAGCATCCCACCATTAACTTTGCTCTTTAGACCAAAGGTATAGTGCCAGGTAAATTTTAATTTTGCATTTTTAATTTTTCTGCCATGTTTGTTTCCCTAAAAATTGAAGTTATTTCGTTTAGTTTTATCTTATTTTGCTCAGAATTGAACTATGTTTGTTCAATTTCATCTGATATGTTTGGTGTTTTGGAAGCATTGTTAACCTATCATGTTCTGAATTTGCATTTTCCTTTTGCATGCATTAATTGGATGTGTTCTAGAATTTCTGATTTTGTGAGTCAACCCATTCAAGGTAATTTGCTTAATTTTCTATTATTTTAAATTAAATTCTGTAGCTTTTTGGGAGGCATGTACATTTTGTCATAAGTTGGACACAGAGGACTGAAAGGGCGAGTTTTTTTAAAAAAAAGTTGTTTGGGGATTTGGATTTGGTAAAGGAGATTTACTGGTGGAATGGTTTGGAATATACGTCCTTGAAATTTCTTCCTTAATAAAGTTGAATTCCATCAACTTCAGTCAATTGGTTCTTCTCGAGCCACTCAATAGTCTTTTGTACTCTATGTTCAAGCTTAATTGTGGAGAGTTTCACTCACTCTACTCAAAGAATTCACTTTCAGCTATTGCAATAAAGTTTCGAAGTTTACATTTTGTACTGTCAAGTAGCCAAGTGCTTCTTTCCTTAAAGAACATTAGCAGTTATGTAAAGAACAATAAGTAATCAAGTGATGTTATAGACTAAATATTCATGCCATCAAATTTATCTTGCAAAGTAACTAACTTTCTTTGTGAAGTTTATTTTTTTTATCAGCTTACATTGACATATCAAAATTTTCATTTGCAGTGTGCCTCTTAGCATATACAATCACTCTTGTCAATAGTTTTTAACTATAGGTATAAACTCAAATAAGCCCTGCTCGCAAGTTACCCAGTAAAAGTAGGGTCTTCGTATACCTTCTTTTTCTCAACATTAAGAACTTCTCTCTTATAGAGTCCAGTTAAGTAAGTGCAAGAGAGTATCATATATCGACAAACCAATAAACTACAATTGTTAAAATTACTATCGACATCTTACATTTAGTCGTACTTCATCATTCGCGTCATATAAAAGCTTCATTAGTTTTTTTTAGAATCTATTTAGGGTCTCTATGTCTTTTTTTTCTTTGTTTTCTAACAAAAGCTGACATTTCGATTTTAAACAGAACCAGAACATAAATAGCAGGAAGGAGAAGATACGAATATCAAAAGTTAAAATTTGCAGTAATATCAAATAATAGCTTTCAAAACTCTATTTGCAGGAAGATTCTTTGTGGTTAGATAAGCCTAAAGCCTATGTGTTTGACTCTACCATTAGTGGTTGCTAATTTATTCTTTCTTTCCAATGCAGCTTTACTGTGTCAGCACTCCATTTGTGTGGTTTTATAATTTCCTAATTGTCAGATAGTATTTTACTATTTGTATGTATGTTTATCTCTGGTAGAAAAGTGAGATTAAAATGTCAAATAAAAGTTGAAAAGATAGATCAGACCTTTGAGAAGACTCACAAGAATAAAAAAATCTATATCATGAACTATATAAAGTGATGCACAGTAATAAGAATCAATTTTTGTTCCCTTTCTTAGCTCTTTCTTATTGCTTTGTTGTTTCTTCACTCTTTTCTATGTAAATATTAGTAAAACTCTGTTTACAAATTACTATCTCTACTTTATGTGTATCTCTATTCTGTGCATGGTGTTATTCTACACACATAGATTCAACTTGATTTTAGTGTCTTTTATAGTACTAGATTCAATTGCTAGATTTGTAGAAAGTGATCTGTTACGTGCCTGTTTGGTTACAAAATAAAATGGAATTTGACTTTGTTGCTTCGGGACATTATGCAAAGATTATTCATATATCTACTGCGCAGCTGGACGAATCTTTTACCTTGGAATTGCTTTATGCAGTACTCTTTTAACTTAAGAAGATGACATATTGAAAGTCACAACAACTTCATAATTGGACGAGGAAATCGCTCATCAATCTTTTATCTTGAAATTATATTGCTTATGTCGTGCTCTTTTAACTTAAGAAGATGACACATTGAAAGACAGAAGAACTCTGTCATTGGACGAGCAAATTGCTCATCGGTGCAATACACATTTTTTCGTTATTATAATTATTATTATGAATATTTCATTTGAGTTTTTTAAAAAGAGGTTCAAGTTTCTGCTCATCGATTTGAGGTACCCTTTTGTTGGGTGGATGTAAAGAAATTTATTATGTTCCAAGTATAAAATATATTTTTGAGGATATTTTCTTCAAATAATATCGTGTAATTAGCATGTTCTGGTCATTTGATATGATATTTTATATGTATTAAAGTATTATTGTCAATTTTATATCAGAATAAAATGAAACAAAAACAGAATTAACTTTCACAATGTAGGACCGTGCTAGCATGGCCAATCACTCCCTAGTAATCTTATATATAAAAAGAGTGAAAGCAGGCAACTTTCTGTCAACTTGTGTGCTTGAGCTACCTGCTTCTTCTCCTTCTTTTGTCATGCCCTGGGAGAGTATTCTCGGTGTGGCCGATACTTAAAGAACCATTGATGATTTCTCAAGAGAACCACTTAGTCTCACCATTACATCATTCTCAATAGTGGAAGAAATACTCTGGGAAAGACATCAAATAGATCAATAAAACTCTTATAAAAATATAGTTTTCAATGCTCAAATTTGGAAATAAAATACCAATAAAAAAATCCTCTACTCAATGTCTATGAAGCTTCTATCTGACAATCTAGATGGTACCATGACAGGCCATGACTACCCCAATCAAAAGAAAATAAGAATATTCAATAAAAGAAAAGGGCTTTTCCAAAGGTAGAGAGGGCTCACCAACTCGGAAAGCAAGAAGTTGGACCTTAACGATGCGTTGCTGGAGTCCTCTATCATGTGTATCTGCATCATTAACGATGCAGGCCCAAATGGACGTCAGTATATGAAATATATTCATATGTAAAATGACTCAAGGAAACAGTAAAGCTCAAACTCAACAGTCAACTCATAACTCAACTCAGTGAATATGCAAAATTTAAAGTTGAAATCATGCTTTGAAAATGGATTCAATGTGATGTAACTTAGTTTAAAACATGATGTGCTCAATCAAGAGTTGTTTGGGAGTTTCTCTAACCGACATCCAATCCTACCACCATTAGTTTGGTGGTGTACAACGAAAGTGACATCATTGCCATGTCTATTCTAAACTTGCCAAGGTAAAGGACGATCAACTCTCTCTTGGATCCAAAGTAAATGTCCATCTTTTTGGGAAATGAGTCACCAGAGTTAATTGCACGACTATCCTATGCTGGCAATGTAGTTTATGGGTTAGAATAGCTATATACTAGCTCGCTCCCATATCGGTGCTCAATACTCCTCCCAAGGCTGAAACATGCTCATGCCAATCAATTCAAGACTCATCTCATTGGGTTTTTCTCTAATCAACTCAACTCAGTTACTCAATAACTCAATCAATCTAGATCACCATTCATGCATGAATTCAAGACTATGAATCAACTCAAATGGTCAATTAGACAATACTCCATCATGCTCATCACAGTAAACAAATAAGATGTTCATCAAATATGCATAAATACAGGCAATATGCTCTTCATGCTCAATCATACCCAATTTACTCAACTCATACGAAACACAAGTTATATGGGATAATACAAGTTAATATTCATAGAATTAAATGCATGTTTTATACTTTAATTTCATATGATCAAAAAGAAACTCATCGTTTTGCTCATAATTACTCATAGAAACTCATAATAAATGCAATAACTCAAAGATTTAAGATCATAAGATTTGTCAATATTCAATTATCATTCACAACTCAGCTCAAGTAGATGAAAGGGCGTGTGGACGGACTTAGTCCAACGCTTTAAGAAGCTTTACATACTTGAAATCAGGAGGAACAATCAACTCTTTGACGATCCTCACACTTGAACGCGAAACCCTTGCTTTTTCCTTTCCTTTGACGCTATCAAGATTTCCAAGTGTATAAGGAGGAGAAGTACACCTAGGGTACTAATAAGGGACCCTAATTCAGTCCAAAACGTCATAGGTTTTAATTAAAAGGGATAGAAAAAGTCAGGAATGTCCCTCTTAAAACTGCCGATAAGAACTACGAACCCGTCTACGAGCCGTAGTTCAACTTACGGGCCCTAAGCGGCCTCTCGTAGGTGAGGGTGTCCAAAATTTAGGTTTCTGGAATTCGGACATAGAATCTACGAACCACTTCCTACAGCTCGTAAATTAAGTTATGGGTCGTCTGTAACTCATGTTTTCAAGGTTCAGAAATTATGGTTTCTGGATCTTCAATTTACGAAGCCTCCTTTACGGGTCATAAGTATGATGACAGACCACCTAATAACTCGTCATCCAATATCCCAAAAAGTTAATTTTTCGAGTCATCAATCTACGAAACCCAATATATGGATAGTGGAACAATATATGGTCTGTATAGTGAATCGTACATGGACCTCAAACTTAGAAAAAATTCACTAAGTTATAGGAGCACCTACGAGGCTTCACCTATGGGCCGTAGATCACTCTACGGCTCGTAGATGGCTTTCGTGGTTTCCCTCAGTGATTTTTCTCAGTCATTTTCTTAGTTGACTCTGGGCATCTAATCAGTCTAGTTAGAATAAGGGAGTGTTACATTATCTCCCCCTTGGGATCATTCGTCCTCGAATGAAGAGCATCTAGGAACCTAATCAAGGCACGAATCATATCCTGGACTCTAACAATCAAACAGTTCACAAATCACTCATACAATCAATCAAATAAGCAGATAAGCAAGTAATCAATCTACAAGTTAAATCAATCATCAATCGGACTCTAGGACTCTATCGTCACTCAAACTCAAAATAGAAAGGAACTCAAGGAATAGGAACGAATCATTTCCATCAACTCTCTCATTATCCCCAGGTAGGAACAAATGAGGGTAATTGGCCTTCATATCCTCTTCAGCTTCCCAAGTAGCTTCTTCTACAAATTGATTTCTCCACATCACCTTGACAGATGCAATCTCTTTAGTCCTTAACTTGTGAACCTGACGATCAAGGATTTGGATGGGAATCTCCTCATAACTTAAGTTGTCCTTCACTCCAATACTTTCAACAGGATCTCCCGAACACTTTTTAAGCATGGAAATGTGGAAGACTGGATGGATGGCCGCTAACTCTGATGATAGCTCCAACTCATAAGCTACATTGCTCACCCTCTTTAAAAATATAGAAGAAGAAGAATATTATTTCAAGTCCATAAGTTTCTTGTGTGTCCTTGAAGAATTATAACCCTTTTACTGTTGTCTAAGAGTTTGGGTTACTTCCTTCTAGGATAGAACGGAAAAATGTTTCTGTAATAGCAGCAATGCAAATTTCAGAATTCAGGCGACTTCAACAAATGAAGCAAATCGCACGACATTTATGTTTTATTTGAAAACAATGCACAAAGTAAATAAATTAGATACGAAATTTAAGAAAGAAAAAAAATTAAAACTTATAATCTACAACTAGCTATAAATATTTATGTAATTATGAATCATCTTATTAAAATAAAATTTTAAATTAAATAATTTTTAAATATACATATTTTTTATGCTATCAATATAATATAGTTAGTGTATTCATTCATGCAACTTGGGAATGATCCATAAAGACGAGTCTTTCATCTTCGCTTTTCTTTTAAGTCTTCTTTTTCATCGTCTTTATTATCTATGAATCTGAATTAATTATGCAATCAGTGAACCGCAAATATTAAATAATTGTGATTACAAATAAGTTCAAAATGAGAATTTGAATTAATTAAAGACTGATAATTTGTTACCCAAACCCAAGTTTCTCTCTTTTCCCCCTAAAAGGCAAAGTCAATTAGAATTTATTCTACTTATAATTATTTTCTTTGATAGTAATAATGGCAAAATAAGAAGTTTTAATAAGGTATTTTTAAAAATATTATATTATAAAAGAGAAACTCAACAAGTTATATACTGTAAGAAACTTCCCTCAATACTAAAATGACAAACACATTACACATATTCAAGACATAAACTTACATCAATACTAAATGATAAACATATATTATTCAAGAAACTAAACTTACATCAATATCAAATCTCACACACACACACACAAGCTTTTCTAATTGACCCTTGAGCAGACTTTTCTAATTTCACCTTTATTTCCAGTGAGTACTTGAACCCTTCCCATTTTCACCATAGACTCACCAAAATCTTTAAAAAGAGTAGATCCATATTGATTAATTCCTTGTTTTTTGATATAATATTTGGTTTCACTATCATCAAGTAAAGCAGAATCAGAAGTAAAAAGTCCTCTTCTTTTAGCCACAAGCTTATAATAAGAATTATCAAATGTCCAAACACTTCCAGGGTCTATTTCCACAAGGGTATTTTGGTCATTTGGTGGACATTTCTTTTTCAAACTTTTTATATAGTTGGGGTCCAATGAGGGATCTGCATCTTCTTTTCCGGTGAAGTTGTAAAGACGATTGTTGAAGGATGAACAATGAGAGATTTTAATTGTGTGAGAATCTATAAGTTGTTCATTAAAAAGAAAGAAAGTATTAGCTAGTTTATATTGGGGCCGGAATTAAGATTTTTGTTAAGAGAATTAATTTATTATAATAGTAATAATATATTTAATATAGTCTCGCAAAATAGCCTCTGAAAAAAATAGAATATACCCAAAACAGACTTCTGCATTAGAGATAGAGTGTTATTTCTAATACTCTTAGCTCAAGATAAAAATAATCTTATAAAAGTAATAAAAATAAAAAATATTTAATAAAATCATAAAAGTAATTCTGACATTATATATATATAGTTCCAGCAAAGGGAATTCTGTTGAACCCTCTTGTACCCTATAGCTTTGCCCTTACTTTATTTACATGTCATAGTAATAATAAAGTAGAAGAGTTATTCGAGAAATGACCTCTAATGACCACTTACAATGCGAAGTACAAAAGAAAAAGACTTTTTTAATAATTATGTGTTATTTCCAGATCTCGTATACATAAAAATAAAAATCATTTGTAAAAGGACTACAAAACAATAGGTAAAATCACTTTTTAACTCTTATAATAACAAAAAGATAATCACTGTGATGGAGTTCTAAAATTTTTACAAGTGAAATTTCAGGACATTTTATAATAAGTTTCACTTGTGAAATTTAAAATTTTATGATAATAGTTATTTCCAATTATAGGGTCAAAAAGTAGCCGTTAAAGATTATTTCTACATTATATGGGTAGTCAATGAAAAAAATTTAATTCTATAATAGATAAACTGTCATATTTTAAAGGAAATTACTTATATAAATATTTTTTTAATGACTTGGTAAAATGTAAAATAAATATTGAACTTAAGAAACATTAATTAATTAGTAAGTTACCTGATAATACAACAAGGTCCTTTACACTTAATCCCCTCTGCAAGAATCCTTGTTTAATTTCAAAGATGTTATATTTGCAAAAGGAGGAATTAAATTAAATAAAGCTTCATTTATATTTGACACACTTCCATCTCTTCTTCCTGTTTCAACTTCCCAAAATGGTCCCTTCACCTGATCACATTTTAATACACAAAAAAGTAAAATTTAGTTCATATCAATCTGTTGTAATATATCTGTCTTATTACAACTACCTCATAGAGATAGAGAGACTGTTTTCAGAAGACCCTCAACTCAAATATCTCAACCCCAAAAGCAGAAAATACTAGATATAGACTAATGATTAGAATGAAAAGCAATTGATAATTTTATGAATACACTAAAAGTAGCAAAATAAATGGCGGACAATAACAATAGAATATATAAAGACGTGACTAATCCTAATAACCTACTACATCACAAGGCAAGACAACAGTCTACTCCTACTAGCCTACTAACCTTCTACCCTAAATGCGACCTCCATTCCTTCCTATCTAAGGGTCTGTCCTCGGTGATATGAAGTTGCGTTATATCATGTCTAATCACCTCTCCCAATATTTTTTCAGTCTACCTCTACCTCTTCGCGTAACCTCTAAATTCAACCTTTCGCACCTCCTAACAGGAGCGTCGAAACTCCTCCTCTACACATGCATATTACTAAAAAGTTTAAATATTTTACGCTGTTAATGTAAATAATTTTACACTATCAAACTATCTTTACATGCATGTTATAGCACGTTACATATTTTGTATTCTAAGATTCCAAATGTATATTTCAAGAACATTTACATATAAATATCTTCTGAATGATGATTTGATAATGTATATTAAAAAAATACTACTGTAATAGTTTATACTGACGATATATGTAAGATTTAAAATTCAAATTTATCACGTATATTTACCGCAACGGTGGCATCTCTAGCTACTAACGCAACAATATCAGCGCAAGAAACAATGCCAGGGCAAGATTTTTCAAGAGCAATCTTCACTCTATCAATAATTTGATATCCTCAAGGCTTAAATTTGGGATTGAATCTTTCTCAGCTTGTTTTGCTGGGGAATCCAACAGAACTGATCCATCACAACCCTGCCAAATTTGATATACATAAATTAGTGTATTTGGTACCTCGAAAATTAATTTTTCACAAAATAAATCTTTCCATGTATTTTTTTTACGTTTGATTAATGAGTGAATAATGCTTTTCGAAACGAATATATATTAAATATTGATGATAAAATTAACATGTCTAAGAGGGTCTCCTATTGAGTAATGAAGATCAATAATAATGTCTAAAGTGTGTGTTAGAACAAGACATAGAGTAAGGAAAATAACTTTCATGCAAAAATATTTTCTCCCAAAACACCAAAAAATGACTTTTGCAAGAAAAACATTTTACGAAAAAAAAATATATTTTCTACTTTTTTTTTTTTTAATAAAAAGTTCCACTCTATTCTATTCAATAGATCAAATTCAAGACTTCTGATCATTAAGAATAGAAAGTTATTTGCCACACCACCATAATTTTTTTGTGCGATTTTTAATAAGAGACTTTCATACAAAACACATGTTTATGATCTCGTATATTTCGGTTCTACGACATCTTATTGAGTTTCTCCCTCATCGTTTTGCCAGAAGCCACTCCATGGTGGTAAAGTCTCATCTTGTGTCTTGGCCGAAGTGACAATAGTAACATTGAACCCTCGAATATGTTTGAAGATCTCGAAATGATCTTCCAGCTAGTTCGGGGGAGAATTCGTTAAAATGAAAGTTAAAAAAAAAAAAGGAGATGATTTTGCATAAATACCCTAACAAAACAATCATGATAGTGCATGCATCCTCAACAAAGGGGCAGCAAGGCTAGGGACTCTTGATATAACATCATCAACAACTTCTTTCACTATCAATTCAACATGAGGGCATGTTTTGTGATAAAACCCTACTTTGAGTACTTCTCCATTTGCATAGTTTGAAGCAAATGCAATAAGGAAAAACATCAATGAAATCAACAACCAATTTGAATTATTAATTGCCATTTCAATTATAGTTTGAAGAAAATGATAAGAGGTTCCTCTCCTTTTATACTTAAATTAAGAGTTACATATTAGTTTTTTTTCTTTTCTAATTAATTACATAATAAATTAGATTTGAAGTAGTCTTGAAGTGATGTAAGAACATGGGTTCTCTCTTGACATTTGTTTATTATGTAACAAATGGAATTAATTAAAGTCCTAATTGAATCATAAAAAATATTTTTCTATTGCCTTAACTAACCTACTCATCAAATTGTGGTGTTATTCTTATTGTCTGTCTAAGATGAGGCGACCGTGAGAATATTCCTGTTTTTTATTAGGGATAAAGATAATTATTCCGTGATAAAATGTGAGATTGTTTTATTTTGTGTTTGGTTACTACAATCTTTTATTTGTGTATAAGTAATCTTACAATTATTTATATCATAATGTTCGTGTTATTTTTATACGAAAATTCAAAGTGAGATAATAGTTTTGGGATTTTAAAAATAATAATTGTTATAGTGTAATGGATATAATCTTTCTACCTTTAATTAGAGGATTCAAGATTCAGATTAGAGTTTTGAGAAGGGAAAAGGGTCAAAATTATCCTTAAAGTATTTATAATAGCTCACATATACCCTTTAGCTATTTTTGGGCTCAAAACTATCCTTACCGTCAAATTATTGGTCCACTTCTACCCTCCACATCCAAATCTCCGTTTGGCCTCACACGTGGCATCCGATGTGTCACGTATTTTGACACATGGACGTCCACGTAATGGGAAAAGGGTCAAAATTACCCTTAAAATATTTAAAATAGCTCACATATATCCTTTAGCTATTTTTGGGCTCAAAACTACCCTTACCATCAAACTATTGGTCTACTTCTACCCTCCACATCCAAATCTCCGTTTGGCCTCACACGTGGCATCCGATGTGTCACCCTCCACATCCAAATCTCCGTTTGGCCTCACACGTGGCATCCGATGTGTCACGTATTTTGACACATGTCATCCACGTAAGCAGTCATTTATTTCCCCAAATTAAAACCCGACCTGTTGGATCCCAAATATCAAACCCGACCCGTTGGAACCCATCTTCTTCCAAATTCCAGATACTCCATTTCTGTCATCTGAAAAAGCCATGTATCATTCATCGAGTTCCGCGCGAGTATCTGAAGAGTTCTTTTTTAATTCATCTCCAAATCTCAAATCAACAATTTTTTGGCGTAGCATAAATATATTTTCATTTATAGAGTTTCCTGTGTTGTCTGTATTTAAGATGAAATTGGAGCTTGGTGGATGTTGTATACCCCACATTGAACCTTTGAATAGATTCGCAGCATTAGTAACAGTAAATGATCATGAAATTTCACTTAAGATGATTATACATATTGAAATTGAGAACTAGCTGAGTAATAATCGCCATTCGCATATGTTTTTACTTGAGAAATTCTGACATTGAACTATTAATATTGAATCTGTTTGAAAACTTAAAAAGAATGTCCTCTGTTAGAAAAGGGATCTAAGATTCCCTTTTAACTTGGCACAAATAGACGGGTCGGGTTTGATATTTGGGATCCAACGGGTCGGATTTTAATTTGGGGAAATAAATGACTCTTACGTGGACGTCCATGTGTCAAAATACGTGACACATCGGATGCCACATGTGAGGCCAAACGGAGATTTGGATGTGGAGGGTAGAAGTGGACCAATAGTTTGATGGTAAGGGTAGTTAAGCCCAAAAATAGTTAAAGGGTATATGAGAGTTATTTTAAATACTTTAAGGGTAATTTTGACCCTTTTCCCATTACGTGGACGTCCATGTGTCAAAATATGTGACACATCGGATGCCACGTGTGAGGCCAAACAGAGATTTGGATGTGGAGGGTAGACGTGGACCAATAGTTTGACGGTAAGGGTAGTTTTGAGCCCAAAAATAGCTAAAGGGTATATGTGAGATATTTTAAATACTTTAAGGGTAATTTTGACCCTTTTCCCTTTTGAGAATAGATAACAAAAATTCTAACATCTTCCTCATCTAATAGATCTTTGGGTAGGAAATTACACTCACCTTATTACAGGTTGTGTGAATCCAAAGTAGCTTTAAAATGGATATCAAACATCAAGAAAAAAAATTAAAAAGTATAGCAACCCTAAGATAACTAATTATTAGATAAAATGATAACACAAAAAAATATGCACTTCGTAAATCCTTCAAGAAGGACAAGGCTCCTCTCCATTTTCCGCAAGTTCTTATCTTGATGGCTGACACCTTGTATAAGTTAGATTTGACACTAGGATTTAATTGACTATTTCTTCTCTCTCCGTTTAATGGCATAAGTCAATCAAATTTTAGTCATTAAATCTAATTTATGCCACGTGTCAGCCTTCAAGATAGAAACTTGGGGAAAATGGGGAGAAGCCTCCTCCCTTTAAGAAGATCAGGATACATTTTAAACTTAAAAATATATCCAAGTTTATATAGTATAAAATCAAATATATATTGTATATTTCATCCCTTATATCTATTGTTACTATGCAATAAACAAAACATAAGAAAAAGTCTATATACACAATATTCTCGTTATTATTTAGGGAGTGTTTAGTATAAAAAAGATATTTTCAAAAAAATATCTTTCAAGAAAAAAAGAGATATTGTAAATTTATTTTCGTAGATTTAGTATTTATACAAATAATATTATTCTAAAAATATTTATATACAATTTAAACAAATAATATGAAAAGAGGGTGATACAACTACTAATCACGATATATTATCCCAAACATTGATTTTAGTATAACTTGTTCCAAATGGTGCCTCCACTTAAAACAAATAATTTGAGACTGTGATTTTCAGTACTTATAGTATTAATTTTGTAGTTGATTTTAATGGTAACATGCTTGTATCAGTTAATCACATAATTTATAATTTCTTGTGACATCCAAAAGAAGAAAAGGCAATAAAATTATATGTGATTGCTATAAACTAAGAAGCAATTTGGGAATTATTGTAGAGACGTTCGTGATTAGGTGAAGGCGTTTACAAGAATGATATTTAACATTTACGATGGTAATTTGGTAACAAACAATTGCGTCATATGAAATAGCCAAGCACGACAATTATCACGCAGTGGTGAAGAGGTTCATCTGAATGTCTTTCGTCAAAAAATTATAATATTTATATATGGTAAAAAAAATTATGTATGTATAATAGATGTTGAACCCCCTTCGCTTAGTTCATGTGTCTACTTCTTAAGATTTTGAATCTTCTTAACGAAAATCTTGGCTCCTCCACTGTTGTCATGATCTGATTTCTCGGATTGTAATGGCACCTACTATATCTCACCAGTAGGTAAGCTAATCTGTAACTCGAAACAACAAGTATTGGGTTCAATGATAGAAACTAAACCAATGGAATAATAAAATGACGGAAATAACATTGAAACAGACATAATATAAATATATACAATAGAATCCCTCTTAGAACTTGAAAAACACTACTACAAAGCCACTAAATATGAGTACAAGTCCAGAAAGTTGACAAAAAATATATACAGCTAAAATAGACCTATCTCAATAATAAAAGACGAGCCACAAAGATATAGAAGGAGATGGGAGTGATCCAAAACACTGTGTGGTCATCCTCACCTCCAAATTCTGACTACTACAGGCTCGAATGTCAACGATGGTAATTGATGCTCGGACTTACATCACGAAAACAGATGCAGAGTGTAATATGAGTACCAAAAAATAGGTACCCAGTAGGCATCATAGACCAACTGAATAAGAAAAGTAATTAAAAGTAATAAAAAATACCAGAATAAAACACAAAGGTCAAAAACATAAAATAACAAAGGTATGCACACGAGTGTGAAAGAACATGCAAGATCTGAGGCAACTAACCAAACTGAGCACCAATAATCCCTAGAAGGTACACTCATATGTAGAAATCGAAGAACCAATTACTTCCTAAAAGTATTGTTGATTCCAAGCTCTGAGTAGAAAGGCATAGAGCCCAAACCTCGAATTGCAGGTGTAGTCTCCCTATAGAAGTAACCTCAATGAATTTGGACTCTCTAAGGATTAGCGCAAAGCCCAAACCTCAAACTGTGAATGTCGCCTCCCCAATAATTACAATGATGTAACAATAGAATCAGATTCTGCATGCCAAATCTATATAAGAGGATGAGGTATAAGAATCAGAAAGTACAAAGCTCAGACCATGAACCGCGAATAAAACCTTTCGATAGTATCCTTTAATGGTGTTAAGTTTGAAGTAAAGTGTTGTGAATTTTCTGCTATCTAATGATACCACAAGATCGCTACAGACCGTTGTTTGAATTCTCTAAATAATCCCACGATTTTGAAAAACTTACCATATTCAATCTTATTTACTAGAAGAGCCCAAAGGCGTTACCAAAACTGCTAAAATAGGATAATACCAGAACTATGAATATTGTTACTACTTAGATAAGGCCTATCTATATGAAACCCAAGTCTTCTATATCAGTCTACATGGAGCTAAACCATCAGGTACAACACTGAAATGAAAAAATAATGCCTATCGACTTCAGAAAAATTAGAAGTCTATAACAATCACTAGTCTAAGCCTGGACTAAGGCCAGACATGCCTAATATAGGACGAAATCAAGTACAAGCCAAGTCACAATGTATGGATGATCAAGAATAGTAATTCAAATACTCGTCGTACTCAGATACAACCTAAAACATGGATTCTAGAAAATATAACACACTAAACTATTTTTTCGCCCCAAATATATGCAAATCCATATACATGTAATGACCGTGAAGGTATTTTTGATATTTTCAAAAAACTTATCATTTTATCCCTTCTGGTAGTTATTTCGAATCATATTTGATTACTTTTGAAAGTTGATTTTTGAAAATTTTGCAAAAAAATTGGATTTTTGCTAAGGAATTGAGTTTTGAAGGCTTAAATTGTCTAATTTTAAATTTTGGACTCATTTGAAGATTCAAGTCTCGAAACAAAATTTTATCGATTTCATCAGTTCTAAATGTGAAAATTGATCTAGAAGAATCATCGAAATCAGATTTGAAGTTTTTATATAGATTTTAGGTCCGAAGAAGTACCGGTTGAGATTTTGGACCAGCAAGTGAAGAGGTTGAGAAATAAAGAAGTTGCATCCATCAAAGTGTTGTGGAGAAACCAATAAGTTGAGAGTGCTACGTGGGAGGCCGAGACAGACATGATGAAATGATATTCTTAGCTTTTTCCTTCTATTCAAGCCTAAGGTACCTAAATATGATCTATTCTTCCAAACTCTCACGAATACGTGTTTTCTTGTCACGTCGCATGCATGCATGAGTATGAAACTATTTTTGAATGATATTTGATACATAAGTTTAATGATTTTATAAAGATGATTAAGTTTCATTTTGTATATATGTTATGATGATGGTTGTGTTTCTACTCTACTCAAGCTTTCTTTTATCTCACTCAAGGACGAATGATCCTAGGGGGGAGATATTAAAATACCCTACACATTGATGGGCCTGGAAAATGAAAGGTTAAGAAAATTTGAAATTGGTTGGGGTTCACGAGGCAATCCATGACTCGTGGATGGGACCAAGGGTCAAGGAAGGGCTCGTGGAAGAAGACCTAAAAAGTTGGAAATTTTTTGAGTTTCTGGAACCCACTCCATCATTAACATGATGGACCGTCAATGGAACCACGACCCGTGGACTGCAGTGTAAAAGTGACCTCTGAAAGAATGATTTTTTTTTAAATTTGGGAGATACTCTATGAGGGGTTACACGGTCAGCAAAAGGAACTACGGATCGTGAAAAGGATTTCGTGGTTCTAAAATGCAATTTTCAATAGCTCGACTTTTGTGACATGAGTTCTACAGAGCAAAAGCATGAACAATAGTTGGTAATATGGCCCGTGGATGGGGTCCCGTGAACGGCTCCGCCAGTTTTTAATGAAGGGCTTTTTGGACATTTTTAATTCGTTTAATCCTAAACTACGTCGTTTTGGTTCACCTGTCACACCCCGGGAAGGTACCTTTGGCGTGACCGGCGCTCAGAGACTATTGTTAGTCCCCAAGTGAACCACTTAGCCTCATCACATCATTCAATCAAATAAACCCTACTGAACAGCGGAAAATATAAGTAAGTAAATGGGCACATCTCATCTAAAGTCTCAAGTACATAGATAATAATGATAATAAAGGCCAGTAGAAAGAACTAGCCCACAATCTCAACATCAATGCTCGACCATCGTGTATGAAGCCTCTACTACTACTCATGTGGTGGCTACCCAAAAACCAAAATAAAGAAATAGTTCAATCTCTAACTTTAAAGCAAGATGAATAAATCATGGTGGATCCTCCGAAGTAGGGGAGGCTCACCAAATCAGCTGCAAATCTCAGATCTTAAACGGAACGCCTGTTGACGATCTCTAGTAACTGCCTCTGCATTATAAAATGATGTAGTCTAGAGTGTACATCAGTACTTTGAATGTACTGGTATGTAAAATAGCTGAATGAAACAGAAACCGGTAGAATAGTATGAAAACAACATCAACTCAAAATAAACATCAAATCGCATCAAGTCGTCAAATGTTCATCTATGAAAGAATAAAGAGTAGACAAGTGACACATCAATAACTCAAATTCATCAATAGTCTCAAACTCATCAATAATCTCAAACTTATCAATAATCTCAAACTCATCTCAAAGGAGCTCACCTCCTCTCTCATCTCAACTCATCTCAACTCGGAGTACTCAAGGTAGAAAATTTATGGGGGTTTCTTTTATCCGACAACACTCATTCATGAGCCAGTAAATGTACAATAATCACCCTGATGTTGCCACAGTGGTTCCAAACTTGCCAGGGAGGGAACGATCAAAAACCATATCAGCTCACCCAATAAGGAGTCAACTCAATAGGTCCTCTATTACTTTCAGGGACCGTTACTCTCGAGGGGAACCATAATGTATGTGATGGTTCTATGCCTCTCCTACGTTTGGTGATGTAGTTTGACGAGTTCAAGTCGGACTAACTCTCACTCTTTCGGTGTTCGATACTCTTCCCACGACTCAATGCTCATAAAACCTCCATCTCAACCAATCCCATAGGGAATCACTCCCTGTCAACGATCGTTATCTGATAGGTACTTTAACCCTCTCATCAATCAATCTCATCAATAACTCAAGATTTAAAATAATCATTAGGAAACAATGAAATAGGCACGTCGGTAGAGTTCATTTATAGAGACTCATAAAATAATCAAATTCCATCAACTCATCATTACAATCAACAATCTTAACTCAAGGCTCTAGACTCAATTCTCAAGTTCGTTATGCATGCTCTCAAATTAGTCATGTAGGGTTATGCAAGTTCTCATGAAAAATGTTCAATCCAAGAAAACAAATAGTATGATGATCATCGACATAGAAAACATGTAATTTCAAATCAGTTTTTCAAGAAACACCATCAAAAATTCATGTAAGTTGACTCTTGAACCATCAACTCATTTATGACCATCTATGGGGCACATGAGAGAACAATCCCATACTTTTAGTTTAGCCTTACATACCTGAGATGCAGCTATCAACCAAGTACGTCAAGGATCTCTTCTTGAATCCCTCAACTCAAGCTCTTTTCTTCTCTTTAGAAGTCCTAGCCTTAGTAAAGTATTGGGATAAGACTTAGAATGGGGGTTTTAGACCCTTTTTACGTCAAAACGACCTTATTAGATCGTGTAAAGAGTTTCAGAGGGGTGGGAAATTGATCGGAATTCTCCTTGTAATAATTTAGAAATTCTCAACTCGAAAAAAACACAGTCCGCGACGCGGACTAGTCACGCACAATGTATTTTCAGAAAAAAGTTTTTGAATGAGTTTTCTCAATCCCGTCGAAAATTTTCAAATGGATATAAGTGCTGGTCCGCAATGGGTGCGCGACGCGCCTCTGTCACGTACTAACACTATTTTGCACTTCGGATCGAAAAATTATCTTTTGATCGGGTCGCTTTAAAAATCGACCGAGATCATTTTCCCACTCAATTTTGCGTGCTGATCACAAATCCAACCTCGAATTTGTTATACGAGCATCAAAAGATACATTACGCGCATACCCTCTCTCTAGGGGTATTTTGGTAATTTTACCGGGCGTTACACCACCCTAACTAACCTAACTCCTATAAATTGTATTCCTAATTCATTCTATTTCATTCACCCTCATAATTCTCTCAAAGGCTCTCAATATTTCTCTCTCTAAACTAGGACACCATTCCAAGCTTTGCTAAGGATTTCAGGGTTTTTCTATCCAAATTCCGAAGGTTCTCACTTGAGGTATGTAGGGCTTCATTCATGGTTTAGTTTCAAAACCTCCTTTTTTTCAAAGTTTCATGATGATTTTTTATAAGCTTTTACAATATAATTCCAAATGTATGAATTATGATTATTCTATGGTGATTACACTTAATTATGCAAGAATTACGAAGGATTACATGATTTCTATGATTTTCAAAGTAAAAATATATGATTACAAGTATATGATGAGAAGGGCTTGTTGAATTGATGTGGGTTCCTTTACTAATGATTCAAATTAATTTCAATTGCATAATTCCTCTATGAATTTCATTAAAATTACATGGCTTTAACTCAATTTCTCATGGACCCACACATGATCCTAGTTTCCTATGATAAAGCTATGGTTTTTCATGAATAAGATCTTAAGTATGGAGAAACATGTTTTAATGACAATGATGATGATGATAATGATGTATGATGATAGGATCACAAACTTGCACAACTCTTTCAACTATAGAATCGCAATTCATAACATGTGCATTTATAGTACAAGAAGATGTTTGATTAAAGAGATTTTCCGTGCATTTGAATATTACAAAGAATTCTAAGGGTCCTATGATTTTATATTGTGATAATGAGGCGGCTATCGTATATAAGCAGGATCCTAAGTATCACATAGACCAAACATATTAATATCAATTATAGCCTTATAAAAGACATAATAGCAAGTAGAGAAATTAATTTACAATCATTTTTACTCATAAAATGATAGTTGATCCTTTTACAAAGGCAATATCTAGAGATTGGCTTGAGAGACATGTTATGTCTCTAGGTTTGCATATGATATAATTATATTTCTTAATTATAAATGACTTGATTATTATAAGATTCTCATCAATATAATACTATTGAATTTGTGTTTACATTTAGTATTCACGCGATAATATTTAATTGATAAAGTGTGTCAAATAGGTCGCATGATTGACTTTCTTACTCGAGCAATCATCTCTTACATTGAGAATTTGAAGAGATAAGTTTGGCCACCGTGTTATAACTTGTTTTGTAACCCTGATATGAGTTTCTTTAAGAAAATGAGGTCGAGGATCATTAAAGAGAGAAATTCAACTTAGACGTCTAAAAATGTCCACACAAAGATTTGTATGATATTGAATGACTAAATAAAATAAGACACATGCGCCAATATAAGATTATAACATCATAGCACATATATTGTACCACGTGTGCTTAGCGATAAATGGGTTAATAAAAGAATGAATCCCTGCTTTTTTATTGTGTGGGACCCTAAAAATTACTTTAACTTTTTATTGAAATACCCTTTGACTGTTTCTTGAAGTTTTAATCAATGTGCTATTTTAGCATATTAGTAATAGTTATGAATGATTCGACAATGCAGTGTATGTCTCATAAAATAGTTGATTTGAAACAGATAGATTCAAATTGAAAGGAAAAACGATTAAAAATGAATAATTTAGCTTATAGACATGAGCCGATTATTACACTAACCATATAGGTATCAAATGTAATTGTGTATATAAAGTTAAACATGAGTTCAAGTTCGCCTCTTTAAGAGGATGAGGGATCTCATAAATGATTATGAAGTAGTGAATGATGTTTGGGGTACTGTGAGTAATAGTATCATTGTATTTATAGAGAATTTTGTCCACGTTTCATTGGATTCCTTCGCATAGCTTGTAAAATCTTATATGTAAAGTTCTGGATGTTCACAGGTCGGACGAACTATTTGTAGTATGAATTGGTTCTCTTGTTGATGTCATACTGGCTTGGGACTTATCTACTATGTATGAAGTGGGATATGTTGGATTTTGTTGATTGATGAGTCACACATGTTCAGACTCGAATCATTTTTCGATTCAACCCGACCCGTTTTGTTTTATAAAAAAAGATCAGATTAAAAATAATCTAGATTAAATAAAAGGGGAATAGTTATAAAATAATCTAGATTAAATAAAAGGGGAATAGTTATAAAACTGAAAAAAAAGAAAAAACAACTAGAAATTTTCAAAACTATTATTCCATGTTTCTATTTGAATATGAATGTTCTTCCTTTTTAATAAGTGGGTATGACAAACTCAACAAATAAGGAAAAACGCAATCCAATCAAAGAATACATTTAGTTTGTAAACTTACCTTTGTTTTCTAGTGAAATCACAAACGACTTGAGACATATTTTTTTAATAACAATAACAATAACAATAATATCCGTTGCGAATTTAAAATACATAATCTATACATTTTGCTTCATATTATAAAACATCCTTGAAAAACAATTAAAGAAACACAACTTCATTCATTTTATAAAATCAATCAAAATCCACAAAATCTTTCATTCGATATGTATGATTAAATAGTTTACAGACTCCATTTGTTGCCCATTACTCTCTCTATATATAAATTATTAATTACAGATAATTTAATGATTAATTAACGAGGAAGTCAGTAGCTAATTTTATTTTGTAAAAATTATGAAATTACACAATCTTTTTTTTCCAAATATTAAACTATACCAATATTTTTTAAAAATTATGTAAATCCCATCTTTTAAATTTTTTCAACTTATTTTTGATACTTAAAGAATATATTCTTTTATTAAGAGTTATAATTGGAAATTTTATTAGGTGTAGATGTCTAATTAATGTTAAGCACTTTTCAAATTAAACATTTTCCTTTTTTAAAGCAGTTTTTTTTATTTTTTTTAAATCATTTTCTCTCATTTTTTTAAATTTTAATTTTTCCATTTTTAAGCCCTTTTTGAATTTTTTTAAAAAAAATATTTTCTCTCTCTTACAGTTTCCATAGGAAGATTTAAATTTCCTTTTTTTCAGTTTTCATTCTTCTTCTCTCTTTTTTCAGTTTTCAATTTCTTTCTTCTTCACTCTCTTTTTTCAGTTTTCAATCCCATTATCTCCATCCTGACCCCCATTATTAGAAATTTCTTTAGATTTTCTTTCAATCAACAATGGAACCCATACCTTCGTTTAGTCTTGGCCTTACACAAGAAGTGTTCGAAGGTGGTGAAGAAGTCGACACTGCCAATGTCAACCACCACAACGGTAAGAATGTATTACTGACGCATATTTACACTGCTTTTGTTTGTCATTTTGATACCTAATTCTTGGGGGTTTTGAAAGTTGATGTGGATACCTAACAAATTAAGTAAATTTGATCCATAAGTATTTGACTTCTTGATATTATATACTGGGTCAATTTGATACCTAATTTTTAGGTGCTTGAAAGTTGATGTGGGAACCTAACAAATTAACTAAATTTTATACGTAAGTAATTGATTTCTTGAGATGTACTCTGTTTGGATTGTCAAATTGATACCCCATTTTTGCGGTTCTGAAAGTGGATGTGGATATCTAACAAGTTTAGTAAGATTGATACTTAAGTAATTTATTTTTTGATATTCACACCGGTTAGTTTGTCAAATTGATACCTATTTGACTTGGGGATTTTGAAAGTTGATGTGGATACCTAACAAATTAAGTAAGATTGATACTTCATTAAATACTTCATTAAATTTAAATGCTACGTGCTATATCAAGATAGAAATTTGAGAAAAATAGAGGGGAGCTTTCTTCATCAATTTTGTATAAAATAATACATAAAGAATATGTCAATTTTCTTTATCATTATCCATTTATTTTTTATATTAAAGAATCTATATTTTTATTAAAAGATATAATTAGTACAATTTTTTTTTTGTATAGAAGTCTAATTAATGTCAATCACTATTTAAATTATAATTTTTTCCATTTTTAGAGCAATTTTTAAATTTATTTTTTATTTTAATATTCTCTCTCTTACAGTTACCATATTAAGGGATCTACATAGTTGGCAGAAATTTTTTTTCCTTATTAAGCGCAATGACGCCTCCAGGTATCAAAAACGAACAAAAAGTCGGCATTTTTTGTAATTAGGGAAAGAGTCGGGATTTTTGGGTATTTTGAAAACCTGGATGGGATTTCTAAAAATTACACTTTTATTTTTTAGAAGTGTCTCATGCGGATGATTAATAATATATGGACTTACAAATATTTTATATGTATATAAAGTGTGTAAATACATACCTATACAATTAAGAAAAAATTATGCGGATAAACAAATATACACTAGTTAAATAGCTAATATAGCTATAGTTTGAATTAATTACAACTCGCGGCAAATATCTAACTGCAATTACAGTTTGAGCTTTGTATAATTCGTGTGATTTATACAAACGTTGTACACGATTATAAAAAAGTTGTGTGCGAATCAAATTGCGTAGCGAAATATATAAACACTATGAATTATATAGAGAATCATACAAATGTTGTACACAAATTGTAAAAGCAAAATATACAAACGCTATACAAAAATTGTGAATTATACAAATGTATACAAATGCTACGCAAATTATACAAACGTTGCGCGAATTATACAAATATTGTTATAACTATAATTACGAAACGTAATTATCCAAACTGTAACTATAAACATTATTAGGCTTTATATGTTTGCCATTTATGAAATTTATGGACTTACAATCAAATATTTTATATGTATATTAAGTCTTTTGACTCTTGGATTTACTTTTAGAGATAGATGAGAATTAAAATTTGAACAACACAATTTATGCGACATAATTTATTTTTCAAAGAGTCAAACGAGTTTTTTTTACCATGATTTGTTCATATCTCTTTTTAATATTTTAAATCATTAGCTGAATAGATCAACAAATCAGGAGATGACTTCTTAAACGTTCGTGAATGGAGAAGAGTTGCTTTACGCATGGACCACTATCAATTATTGTGACTTATAAGATGTTTAACGTAATTTTTAAATATATAGATTTTATTCCGAAAAACTTAATAATTTCATATCCGAATTCACAATCAAGATTAAAATATTTAACTCTCAAAATTTAAAAGCAGAAAAATACCATATAAATTTGGACAAAACGACTGATCTCTCCCGTCCCCTCCCCTCCCCTCAGCCACCCCTCCCTTTAATTAATATATTTGTTTAAATTTCTTCTTCTTCTTTTTTTCCTCTTGTGTGTTTTTGAACTAACGAGGTTGACAAAGAAATCTCACAAGTTGGCCGATTCAAATTGTGGACTTTTGACATTCTAATTTCTTAACCTTTGAAAGTGGAAGCATTTAGGCAATAAACACCATCTTTGATTTTTTTTTTAGGAGAAAAAATTACCTAATAATTTTATTTGTAATATAAATTTGTACTTTAAATTTCGTAATTTTCAATCTACTTCATCGATCATTTATTGGATTATGTTAATGCACATTTGGATTGTTAATATTTCATACAAAATATTGATATTAGTGTAAAGATTTTTTTGGGTATTATTAATAAATGTCAATATGTTTCAACAGATTACTTATCATTTTTGTTAATATTATCAGTAATACTTAAGTGTTAAGAAATTTATTAGAAATTACCTAATAAACACAACCAGTGCACAATTTAAGTGATTGTACCCCCAAAAATATTTGACCAAGGAATACCTTTTGTTGAAACTATGTGCAAATAGATGACAGCCACGTATATAATGATTTCTTCTTTTTTTTGTCAAAAGTATATGTGTTGATATTCAGAAAATAACATAAAAAGGCAAAATACATAAACAGACGTTCAAATTTAGTTTTATCAGACAATTAAATATTTTAACTTTAATTATGCACATTTAGAAAAACAGCATATGTATTAATCACTTCTTCAACTAATCCACTTTTCTGCCTAACTTTCTTCTCTTTATATATATTTAATGTCACATGAATTTTTATCATTCTACTTTTTCCTAGTTAGGAGCTTAACTTTGGTTAATTAGTTTCTTTTCTCAACCTCTGCTTGTGATTAACAAATTTGGATTCTTGATCAAGTAAATTATCTTGTATATTCTTTTAGATCTTCAATTCAATTCTACACAATCTGAAATTCAAATTTTATAATATATTGCTAAAGCAGATTGTCTACAAGATTGCAAGAATGATCAAGAATGCAAGCTTATCAACAGTTCACAATTTCTTCCACAAAAGGTGCACTTTTATTCTGTCTCATTTGTAATTCCTCAGATTTTACCCTTTTCCGACTCCACTTGCGAAATTTCATTGGGTATGTTGTTGTTGTAAGCTTTTGAAGTTAAATGGTGAACTTAGACTTAAAGAGTACTTTAAAAGTAGTGTAGACATGGGATGTATAGGACGAGTTCGGTTTTCGTTAGAGTTTTTGGATGCTACTCTATTTTAAACCCTAACTTATGCCTATATAAATGATAATATATTCTCTTGAGGATGCGTCTTGAAAATATTCACAAAGATTAGAGCAAAATGTGCCAGAACTCTTCTTGACAACCAAATGCTTCACAAAAATCCATAAAATCCTTTTGCGGAGATCAAATAAACCTCAACGAGATTCACACCATCTTAATTCGAGAAATAAATGAACAAATGGCCCTTGAAACATAAAGAAATCATAAGAGAAAATAATCAAGATTGCCATTATTTTATCAAAAAAATTATATCTTTCATATTTAATTCGTATAATCACATTTCTTTTCTCTCAATCTAAAATTTATTACGTACAAACAATACTATCCGTAATAAACATTTCAACTTAGTTTCCTTTCTGAATCCCCAACCGTGCATGTGTGTGAGTGTTTTTTTTTTTATTAAGTAAATAATTAATGTCTAACAAGATGAGATCCTTATCATTGTTAGGGTCGATTAACTACAGTAGCAAAATTAGAAATTCACTAAAATTATTTAATATTTACTAATATATATATATATATATATATATATATATATATATATTATTTTTAATTTATATATAATTTGTGTAATTTTTCATATATATAATAATTTTTTGACGAAGAATATTGTAGCAAATGAATTTCCTAAAAATATGTGCTTCAACTAATTCTCCTCGCGAAATAGTGCACGTGTGTTATGTACGTTTTTTAATTAGTCTTTCCGTACGACTTAGTTACTTTTTAGTTCATTGGATACTCCCTACTTTAGTTTCATTCATTTTCATGTATAAAACATAGCTAATTATCTTTTCATGTATTACTTTAAAACTTAATATTCAAAAGCAAAAGATAAATACTACAGTATTACTATATATTCTGATTAAATTATTGAGAAAGTGATTTTAAAGAAATTAGAAAGTTTTTTAATATTTTAATTTTCTATTATGTGTTTTCTCGGTAATGAATGAAAAATTTATGTTTTATAGCATAAATTTCTCATTGTTTCACGGTAGAAAAAACTTTTATTTCTAGTAGTGCGTCTTTACCAAGATTTTATAGAACAAATTAAGTTGTTATTGTTTCATGGGCATCATGACAATTTACATGTGAAAACTTTAAACCATATGTCCTTTTTTTTTTTTTTTGCAGTCATGAAGCAGTTATTACAGATTGTGAAGCTGAAAAGTATTTGAAGGATTATTACATTCCTGATTACATACTTGTACCAGAAAAGGAAATACAGAATGGTTACAATGTAGCTTCTTGTCCTGTATTAGTATTTATCAACTCCAAAAGTGGTGGTCAATTAGGGGGACATCTCCTTTTCACATGTGCTACTCTTCTTAATAAAAATCAGGTATGTGACCGTATTTGACTGAATACGAAGTTGAAATGTTAATTCGATGAACATATAAACTATTGGAAAGTTGTGTAGAGATAAAACGATGTCGAATATTGTGAAGTTTTTCCAAGTAAAAGCGGAGTCTGATGAAGTATTCTCTTTAACTTCTCTTGTTTCACTTTCTGTTTTTAGTTGATAGGATGTTGTGGAGGACACAAATTAGGGTAGAGGGTGAGTAGACAACAATGTGTTGTCTTGCTATCCGTCCATAGTAGTAGTTGTATTCTTCTCGCAAATAACGAAGAGATCTTGGCGGAATTGCCACATATGAAATTGAGCACAGTTTTGCAAAGTATAGTTCACAATATCATTTGATTGAGTATAGCTCTGTAGTTTCTTGTCCTTCGATTGTTGTTACTATCGGTTGTTTCTTATACTTCGATTATGGTATTAGTTTGTTGTAGTTATTGTTATGTTACAATCAGTTGTTTCTTGTACCTCCGTTACTTCTTTTCCCGGACTGCTTCTTCTTGAGTAGAGGGTACATCCGGAAACAACCTCTCCACCTCTGAGGTAGAGATAAGGTGTGCGTACACTCTACCCTCTATAGACCCCATTTTGTGGGACTATACTTGGTATGTTTTATTCTAGGGTAAGCATATACATTTCTCATTTCTTCACATACATATATTCAAAGGTTTTTGAGGTCTTTGTGAAGTACAAAATATCGTGATTCTCTGAGGTGTTCAATGTGGAAATGACTGTTTTTCAGGTATTTGATTTGAGAGAAAAGGCCCCTGACAAAGTTCTACATCAATTCTACTCCAATTTAGAAAAGCATAAGCAAAATGGAGATAGCTTGTCTTATGAAATCGAAAGGAGATTGAGAATCATAGTGAGTTTAGTAATTAGTTGAAGTATTACTTAAGTTTTATTCGTTCGATATATGATCTGAGGTATATTTACTCACCTCTAGGTAGCAGGTGGGGATGGAACAGCAGGTTGGATTCTTGGTGTTGTATCAGATCTTAAATTAGCTCATCCACCTCCGATTGCGACTGTGCCATTAGGAACAGGAAACAATCTACCTTTTGCCTTTGGTTGGGTAAGATACAATGAACGATTTATTCTATATATGACGTTAAACATGTTGCAATAGTTCACTCTTGATTTAGTGACTGTTTTTGGGGTGATTCTAGACACTTTGAAAGTACAAAATAAAAAAGTTTATGGTCTAAATGCAGAATAATAGCACTTGTGCTTGGAGGCGGATATAGCATATAAGGAATACGTTCTTTGGTTATTGTCTATGTTAGTCGAATTCTTCTTATAGAACACTCTTATAGGCAGTGTATCAATTAACTTTCCATCTCCTTAGAATTTGTCTAATGATTGCAGGGGAAAAAGAATCCTGGTATTAACTGCCAGTCCGTAAAGTCCTTCCTGAATCAGGTGAAAAATGGAAAAGAAATGAAAGTTGACAGGTAAAGTTGTTTATTTTACTTGCATAGTGAATTTGAAGGTATAGATATATTTTGCCCCCTAAGATTATCGTACCTCATATATTGTTGTACATATATGCTTCGTCTTGGCCTGCAATACACCATTGTGTCCAATAATTCGTCAAATACAGATAGTTTTGTGAACTATCTGGATAGTGATTAATCATTCAGATAACAGTTTTCAAGTATGTTGACTAGATTATGCATTTATATTGTATGAAAAAGTGACCTGGTTTTAAGCATTTAGCGGAAATTTTTCTTGCTTATTATGCATCTTATATCACAAACTGTTGTCTTTTTTTTCCAGCAATAAGCAAGTCTTAGCAAATCGGAATAACAGTGAGATAGTTAACGAAATCTTGGAAACAAATTTTAGTATGTAAAGCATGATCTGACTCTTTTGGTACCTCTTGGCTGGATGGAATATAATATTTCTGTACAATGCACACACAAGTTTTTGGGCGTAAAAAAGATTGTTAGAGAACTTTAATAAACCTGCAACAATGTGATGGTTTTGTGTTTCAGCTGGCATATTCTTATGATGATGAGTGCACCTAAAGAAGGTTCTTGTGATTCTATTGCACCTCTTGAGCTACCACATTCATTGCATGCTTTTCACCGTGCGTCTCAAACTGATGCATTAAACAAGGTATCAAACGTTTCAGTTTTTTTTTTGTTCTTCGTGATGGATTTTCATCTCATGGATAAGTTATTTTATGAAGTATATGCCTATGTCGTACTCATGTTTAAGTAAATTAATGCTTACTACTAGATTGTTCTTCCAGCTTCAACATCATTTTTAGACATTTGATTGGTCTGGATTCAAGATTAACTTCTGATTGTATACCTTGCTGCATTTTGCTTAAGATGTCTGATGCTCTCGTGAAGAAATGGATATGTTAAAAGATTGCAATGAGGGCTCTGAGTATACTTATTTCCATGTTATTGTGTATTGTTTTACGTAAGGGTGCATTCTGCTTATTTTCAGGAAGGCTATAATATATTCCGAGGAGGATTTTGGAACTACTTCAGCATAGGTAAGTGTTGTAATCTGTCCTTTGAAATACATCTTCAACTGGCCTTTTACAATATTTGAAGTCCAAAAGAAAATTTTGGGGCGGTATACATATAGGCGTATAGCCTGTTTTAGAGAAGAATTATCAGAGTAGATTGATTTTATGACACAATGTTTATATTTGAATCTCTTCAGTAGTGTAATGCTTACTAGTGTGTCCTCTTTTACCAAGAGCTTAATTCTTGTGTTATCTGGTGTAATATTAATATTTTCATTCCTGAGTTGAAGGTTTTCACTTTTTTCCGTTTAACTTTCAGGAATGGATGCTCAAGTTTCATATGCATTTCACCGCGAGAGGAAGCTCCATCCGGAAAAGTTCAAAAACCAGTTAGTTAATCAGGTCCTTAATTATGCACTTCAACTAGTTTGTGAAGCCTCTTGACATGTCAAATATGGCCCTATTCTGGATGTTTGTTGGATTAATTTACCTATGTCTGTTCAAATACTTTCACACGAAATCGCTGATGGTTGTTTCTCTTTGTTTAGAGGAATTATGCGAAGCTTGCATGTAAACAAGGATGGTTTTGCACTTCTTTCATGCAGCCAAATTCAGGGTTAGTCTTATAGTCAAGTTATCCATGATCTGTTGTGTGTTTCATCAGCATGCGAGGATGTAACAATGCCTCTCTTATAATTACAGTTTCATTTTGTTTTCCTGCAGAAACATAGCACAGCTAGCAGATGTCAAAATAATGAAAAGGCCAGGTGAATGGATAGACCTTCACATACCTAAAAGGTAGCAATATGGTGGCTCTGTTACCTACTGCATTACTTTCTCTCTTGTCTTTTTTGCATCTCCATAGGTAATTAGATGAAACAAATTTGAAAAACATTACTAATACATGTTCATCATAAGCTAGTCTGGTGACCTTCTGCGCCTTTTTGTTAACCATATCTGTGGTTGGATGTGCAGCATCAGGTCTATTGTCTGCCTTAATTTGCCCAGCTTTTCAGGTGGACTTAATCCTTGGGGAAGACCTAACAAACAGAAGCTACATGAAGTCAGTTTCGATTTTCTTTTAGAGTATATTGTGCCCCAAATTTAATCTAAGAATGTCTTTTTGTACTTTAAAACAGAGAGATCTTACTCCTCCCTATGTTGATGATGGTCTACTTGAGGTTGTTGGTTTCCGCGATGGTTGGCATGGACTTATTTTGTTTACTCCAGGAGGGCACGGGACACGCCTTGCACAGGTTGTTCCATCAATGAATGTACTACAATACAATACATTCGATCGATACGTTCATACATGTATAACGTTCTTCTCCATTGTTTCATATTTTTTTAGGCGAACAGAATACGATTTGAGTTTCACAAGGGTGCTGGTGAGCATACATTTATGAGGATGGATGGGGAACCATGGAAGCAACCACTTCCTATGGATGATGACAAAGTTGTTATAGAAATCTCCCACTTTGGTCAAGTGAGCATGCTTGCTACTCCACATTCTCTATCAAAAAGTATCAATGCTCCTACACAGTGTTTTTCTGAAGATGACTTGGTGGAAGAGAGGAGAAAGTTGGGTGCAGCTGACACTTTCCGAATTCCAGATACTTCTTTAGTAGTTACGCGTTTAGAAGGCTTCATAGATAGAGTTAATGTGAATAATCGACAAAAAATACCCTTGTAAAATGTATATATTAGTGAAAATACTATAGTTGTTTGCATTATTGACACATATCTAATTTGTTAAGGGTGCAACTGTTAACCACCAATGAAACTCTTTATAACAATGTTTAGTATACATGATAAGTAAAAGAAAATCAATGTAATAGTAACTTTTATTATTGATAGTCTTGTATCTTTTGAAAATTTTTAACTATAAAGGTTTGTTTTTCTGTAATTCTTTATACCAAGATTTTATATATGTAACAAATATGTCTTATTTCAATAAGAAAAATATTAGATTTATGGACCGTCATTATCTGGGTAGTTCCATTTGTTTAGAATTTTACTTCCTCTTTCCAAATTTGTTTGCTATACATTACTATTTTATTTTATTTTTTAATTTGTAAAACTTCATTTTGATTCAAAATAGAACACATAAATTAAAATAAATATTTTTGAAAACAGGATAAAAAGTAAGGAATCCTAAAAATACAAACAAGTATGGATAATTGGAATAAAATAGTGATTATTATTCTTTAGATCTTTTTAAATTTTTAATAGTGTGTGGATAAGGATCCAAGTCCAGCCCCACAGACTAGGGAAAACCAGGTGTTAAATTGATTAAACAATGAGAGCATTGGATCAGCTAAATTGATACTCCCTAGATAACTATATATTTCTTCCAATTATTTTGATATAAAAAAATATGTTACTTAAAATATTATTTAATTTTATAATCTTAAATATAAAAAAATAAAAAAATAACTTTAACTAAATTAAAACGTAGAAAATATCTTTTATACATAAACATATATACTGTAATAATATATAGAACCATCTATATTTCATGATTAGTATACATTTTTTTGTCTCAATTTATGTGTGTTGTAATAGTATATAAAACTATTCATATTTTATAATAGCATACATTTTTGTCTCAATTTATGACATATAAATTGGTAAGATGACTTTAGCTGATATTTATATCTTTTAATTTAAAATATATATTTAAATTTGTATAAAATTAAATAAATAAAAAATATATATTCTATATAATATTTTACATGGCAATTTACGTTCTATATATATGTGTGTGTTCTTTTTTGATTCTATCCAAAAAGAATGTCACCTTATGCTTGTAAATAATTTATTTTTAAAATATTTTTTAACCTTTAGTGAAATGATTATCAGCATAAAAATATTTAAAAATTATTTTTATGCTATAATTTTTAAAATTTTGTATTTTTATAATATTGTGCTAAGTCAAAGGATGTCCCGTGGAGATAGTATATTTTATGGCATAATGCCAAAAATACCACTATTAGTATAGTGTAAGAGACAAAAGGAACCGCCTTTCTTTTCTGCGCATCCAACGTAAACATCCCACTTGTCATTCAAAACCAGGGGACACCACCACAAATCCCTGCACCGCCTTTTTCAATTATTATTTTTTTTCCAATTTTTCCTATAAGAAGTGTCACTACACCTTCATACTTCATCGAACTTGCAAAGCAAATTAAGACCCAAGAAAAATAAAAATCTCACTCTTTTTTATCACTTGAAAATACATCAAATCAAAAAGATTGAAGAAAAAATGAGTTTATCAAGAAGATGTTGGATAGTTGCAACCAGCATTGGAGCAGTAGAGGCATTAAAAGATCAAGGTTTTGCAAGATGGAATTATCCTATGAGACTGTTGCAACAACATGCCAAGGCTAATTATTTCACTAAGAGGTTTTCTGGAAAATCGTCTAGAATTGTTTCAAATAAAATGATGATGAGGGAACAGAAATTGAAGCAATCTGAAGAGACTTTGAGAAATGTCATGTACTTGAGCTGTTGGGGACCTAATTGATGCAAGTGTCAATCTCAAACTCCAAGTTTGTTTGTATATAGTTGATGATCACGATAAATCAATCAATAAAAAACAATATTTTGGTACTACAACATTATGAAATCTTATATGTTTTTAACGTTCATTTAGTTGCTTGTTAGAATTATGCATTACTAGATGGCTAATGCTTGTGCTAGTACGGGAATAATTAAGTTAGATTTGTGATATGTAATTTAAACTTTAGATCTTTCAAAAAGTTGACATTTTAGTTTGATATAAATAACTATGATGTCACTATGATTCGAATTCATGTAAATGTTAAGGCCTTTCATTGTCAAAACTTTGAAAAGGTTATTAGTGTTGCAAAAAGACAACTTCAAATCATGGGATATTTAGGATGTCCACTTTTGATTTATTTTCTAGCAAAGATCATGGAGACATGTGGTACCTATTGATTGTAATTTTGTTTATTATTAAGGAAGAGGGAAAAAATATACTTCCTCTGTTCCAACTCACTTCACCTTTTATTTAGCCAATTTATAAAAGAATGACATATTTAAGATTTGAGTTTTGACGAAAAAATTTGATTAGTATTTTTGTTTCGTTGAGAACTGAATACGATATTTCATGATTCTTAATCTCTTTTATTAAAGAAAAATTTTCATAAATAGCTTTAGCTTAAAATTTAATATAATTAAATAGTTATTTTTACATAATTACATGATGTAGTTTTGGCTATGTGATCTAGAGAGAAGGGGAGAGACGAGCGAGATTGAAAGAGGGAGGAGAGATAGGAGAGATGAGAATTGTATATGTATATTTGTCAAATTATATGTATATATTTGTCAAATAATTATATATGTATAACTAATATACATATGTATTTGTATATCTGCTTAGTGTTAGTGAGATTGAGAGAGGAAGGAGAGAGGCGAGCGAGAGAATGCAGAGAGGCGAATTGTATATGTATATTTATCTAATTGACTATGTATATCTGTCAAAATAATTATATATATGCAGGTGATATACATATTTAATTGTATATCTCGCAAAAAATTACATAAAAAGAAGAGAGAGGAAAGAGAAAATAGCAGCAAAATACTAATTATAGCAATAAAATTCTAATTATAGTTATAAATGATATTTTTTAAAATTATAATTATATAATATAGATGGATATCATATGTTTGCCTAGTTATATTATTTTTCTTCTTATTACAGCTTGTTTGGATGGTGGTTTTCCGTGGTATGGTATGGTATGGTTATTAAGAGAACCACGTTTGTTTTGATTGTTTCATTAATTATATGGTATGGTATGGTTTTGTTTCATGGTTCTGTAACCATGAAAACCCCCACTTTATTAAACCACCAATTTGGTGGTATCCCATGTTCCCTTATTTTTTTTTCAATTATACCCTTATTTAAATTTAAATAATTATAATTTATCCTTTATTCTTTATTAAACTTCACCTTAATATATGTATTATTTTTTTATTACATTCTCCGCATCAACTTTTGAAACTTCTTTTCCACCTCTTGTCTTTTCTTTCACGTTTTAGTGTATTTTTTGAGGTTCGTTTATTTAAAAGTTCTTACTTTTTTATTTTCTTGTATTGTTTGTATAGAATAAAGATATATTAGCTTGCATGTTTCCCTACTCGATTCTATGTATTTATTTTTTAAAAAAGTTATTAAAAAACTATTGATAAATTTAATATTTATAATAATTAAGGATATTTTTATAAATTTATAAGTTACGATACAGTATCATACAGTCAAATCAAACAACAAATTATTATTAAAACAATAGCAACCCGTACAGTCTATCCAAACATTGTATGGTCTGGTACTGTACGATACCATACCATACCATACAGTACCATACATTATGAAACCATGGCAAACCACCATCCAAACAAGTTATTAATGATTACAATACATTTTTTGAATGCTAATTTTTAGAAAAAAATATGACACTTACTATTAAATTGTCACAGTTATTAGTTAAACTCTATTCGACAATACTTAAATACATAAGAATAAATTATCAAATATTTCTTTCACTTATTGTGATTTGAATGGAAGAATTACCTTAAATAATAGTTTATTCAATAGTTGAATAAATAACAATCATCAGACATATATTATTTGTCAATATCGACTAAAAAAATAAACAATGTATTGAGCAATTTATTTATCATAAATTATTATATTATGTTATTATATTTCACTAAGTATTATCTTATATCATCATATTTCATAATAATGATTTTTTAATTCAAAAATAATTTTTTATGTTATAATATACTATATAGTAACTTTTTATAATAATATTTTAGTTATGAATAATCATAAAATTTAGTGGTGTTGCATTTGTGGAAGTTGAAATCAACCAGCAATTATTAAAAAACTAGATGGTGGGGCCCGTGCGTTGCACAGGCTGGAACCAATTTGGGAAGACGGAGTTAATTCTGCGAGTAGTGAACAAGGAAATAGAAGAACAACTAGCTTAATATTAGTAGGGCATGTTCAGAGTATGACAGTACAACTTAGTACTTGTTGAACTGTGAATCTTGATGTGCGGGTGATAGTAGGAGTACTGGCGGTTCCTTCATGTATCCCCTCTGTTCCTTGGTACGTGGGCTGTTGAACCTCTGAAGTGGTGCAGCAGCGTGCGAAGGATTAAGCTGCAGCTCTTTCCGGGAATTTCTAACGTTGTTTACAGCGTTTTGGGAACGGAGAGTACGTACCTGTCCGTATTAGCGTTATGCCTATCCTCTGGATGATGGCAATTTCCATTCCTGGGGGCTGCATACATAGAGGGAATGCAAAAACAGGGGAGCTGTACTTGGTGTTGGCTGTCTGTCGACGTGCCTGCCAAGAGTAGAGGAATGTCTTAGTGGGTCAGTGTTCAAAGAAGTGTTGTTGCATTTACAGGACAAATTACTTTGAGTAGTTCAAAGGGCACGTGATTAAAACCACGTGTTGTCATAGTTACAGTGGAGTACTGAGCGATGTTATCTCGAGACGACAAAGTAGAGGGAAGAAGCATAATCAATTAAGCAGGTTATTTCAGGTAGTGCATAAACATATATGCGTAGGATATAGTGCTGCCAGGAAGAATGCGACTAATTATACATTCATTTGTAACAACAAAATTGAAACAAAGTTTGCATGGCAAAGAGTTTAAGGGGAAGTACTTTACCTTGGAGTTTTAGAGCGCAAAAGGCATGACAAAAGAGAGTCTTCAAACCTGTAGCTGAGTGGAAGGGTGAGCGGGCAACAGATAGTTCAGACAGTGGAAAATGAAAATTAAGTGTGCTCTGAGTTATATTCTTTCACGCAGCTATGTTATGCCGAGGTGATTAGTTAGTGCGAAGGAGTATAATCAATTTACCAACTTATGTCAGATGTTGTGCGGGCATATATAGGTGGCACAAAGTGCTGTTTGAAAGCACTGAAGGTTAAGTAAAAGAGGCTATGCAATTTCTGGCAGAAACAAAGAGCCAAAACACATTCTTTAAGTATATCCTTAAACAAAACCAAAAGAGAGGCTTTCATTATTCCTAGAAACCAAAAAACATTCAGGTGCTCAATGTTTCGCAACAGAAGAAACCCAAAGCATTCAAGTCAATCCAATCTTTGACTACATTTACAAACATAGAATAACACTAATACAGGGAGGACACATCTTTACCTATCCTAAAGGAGGTTAGAAACTAAAACGCAATGTTTAAGTGTACGCATGAGCATACCATAAGCAACACATGAACTATTATTATTCATCTAGGCTCAAATACCACAAAGACAATGTACAGCTCATCAAATAAACACATCCAACTACAACTCACAAACTCCACAGTGATTTATATCTCACATTCTACAGCCAGTCCTTCACCAAAAACTACACTTGTGTTGCCATAAATGGAAGTGAATAGAACAAAACACACAACCACACACAGCGGAAAAGCAGCTGTTTACATCTTTAATATGTCAGCTCTAAACCAGAATATGTAATTGACATCAGCTATATCACGTGACAAACAAAGGGGAGAAACAAAAATCGATAACTAATTAAGTTGGTTATAGATTCCTAATTGCGATTTCAAATCTCACTATCAAAGTTCGACAAATCTCAAATTACTTTTCTACCTCATCCACCAACTACCACTTAATACCTTCTATAATACAGTTATTCCAAGAAAGAATTAAAGAAGGGAAGAAGAAGAAGGAAGAAGAGAGAGGTGACTAACCTGAGGAGTTGAAGAATGTAATGAAGAATAGAGGTGAAGCTTACTTATAATATCGTGGTTACTTTGGCCGATTAAAAGGTTTCGATTTCAACCAATCATGTAGTAGCTAAGAAACAATTACAGCTATTTGCAAAATCCAAATCTTACTATCACCAGAAATCAATACAATCAACTTAATGGAAAATTAAATTAATAAAACAATAAGTGAACAAACATGCACCTCTACAGTCCTCTCTTGCAGAAGTTTGCTTGGAATAACACCAAATCATGCATACAGACCCAGGAATTGGTTGATCTGCAGGTTATGACAATAGATAGATCATGCAGAACATCTATACAACAGATAGGAATCAGAAGTCTAGATGAAGCATTATTACTTTCTCATACTACCTTAGATGCTACCTATTTTGTAGGAGCTACTGTGCCTCTAGGGTGCTACATGTTTATTGCAACCTTTTTTTATAACTGAGAAATCCCCAAGGTTCGCAACTCTATAGATAATCAGATCGCCCTTATGCTTATCTCTACCTAATTAGCTCGCTTTTGTCTGAGGCAACCCATGACAACAGCAAACTCCAGTTTATTCCGAGGGAATGCTCCAATAGTAAACAAGCTTTTTTCACCATCATAGGCAAATTCCTTTCCAGCTAATTCTATGTCATAAATTTCATGCACTCTGTCCAAGACCTTCCTTCCAATTCCCTTTGCATCAGCTGGTCGACCATCTTCATAACATAGGGCCACCTGTAAAAGGATAAGAGTTAAAAGGCAAGGAATTATAAATATAAAGAACTAAGAAAAGAAAACGTGTAAATGTAGGGAGGTCCACAAACAGACATTGTAGTGAAAGAAGTGTCCATCCACATTGTTTACATTCACTTTAAAGTGATTAGTAAGAATTTGAATCTTCTGTCCCTTGCTTCCAACGCCACGTCTGACCTTGGGAAGGCGCAAGGGCCTTTTCTTCAAGGCATTGGCAGAGCATTTTGGAGACAAAGAGACAACAGGTGTTTGCCCTGATATTGTTGCTCAAGTGACATGATTCAGGCAGAAGCAGCAATCACAGTGAAGTAATGATTTCAGTTAAAGATATCGTGGCAATGATAGAATAGCACTCGCAGAATCCCATTTTTCTTTTTAATTGTAACCTAGTGTTGAGACTATGGGTAATGAGAATTTTGCTATACCTGGGTGTGCATCAATAGCAATGATGGTAAGGATGTACTAATCATGATGCATGGCTTCTCTTAACAGGTTGCAACCACAGTTTGGATGGAAAATCTATTAAAGAAACAAAGAGGAGTGTTACCATTACTGTGAGCCTTTGACGCCTTAGTAACATGAAGTACTTTTGGAATGTTATTATGATTTATGCCCACTTATAACCACCACCCACTTCGCAAACACACAAGGAAAAACCCATACAGTAAGCCGGTATCAAAGTTACGTAGAATCCATACCCTCGATCCCGTTTCTAATACTGGAGTGCTATAAATAAATCTGTACAGAAAAGGGGCTTAATTGTAGCTTCCCAACCATATAGAAGGTAGAAATAAAGTCACCATACCTCAACATAGATAACAGATGTCACTTGAGCTCCCATGTTGACAATACATGCAGTTGGTAAACCATTCCCAAAACTGCACAAAGACGAAATACGCATATATATATTTAGTCCAAAGCTAATAATTATTAGCTTGAATGAAAAATATATGAACAAAGAAATTAAAAAAGGATTTGCGGTAAAGTGAAAAATCAATTGTTTAGTGTCGCCTCTTTGGAAGAGGCTCATTGGCAACGAAAAGTAAACCTGATGATGACATTGAAGATGGGATTTTCAATTTTCCAGATATAAACTCACCCACGTAGTCCTACTTATCCAGATTATATGTTTGCATTCCAGCTTCCTCTTTTTGCTTTATTTTTCCAACTTCTCGATGAAGATCCCGATTCTTCTTTTTCAGCATAAATTCCCTTGTCTTGGCTTTAAGCAGCAACGGGATGAGATTCATAAGTGATATAGTAGTGAGTATCGAGACTAATGCAGTGAGTAGTTTGCAAACAATAAGGGCAAGCACAAGGTGAAATGTGAGTTGGCCAAACTGAGTCAAGAAGGTGAGAGAATGCGTTAACCGACACAGTACAATGAATGCTCCGAATTGAAAGAGCACCCATTTGAACGGGAAGCTAGAACAGCTAACGAAGTACATGATCTCAATTGGGATGGAAAAATAGGCCACTGCTATACCGAGATCACCGGCTTTTTGGACAAATAAAATTGTATCCATGCTCCAAAATGCATCATTATCATCACAATTATATTCAATATGGCCATCAGCAACCCATAAGGAAGCAACCATCGATAAAATCAACAACCATGATATTACTTTCTTCAACATTGCATCCAATACACCTAATATTGTTTTCAGCACCAATGCTGCTTAATGTACAACCAGAAACCTGATCAATCAAACCATATATGCACATGACAACTTGTTAAGATTCAATAACAGGACCAAGTACACATGAACCCACAATTTATTTATATATTTTTAAAAAGGGACACTAACATCAATATAAAATTTCACACATATACACAGATACATGCACCAACATCCACTTGCAATTAACAAAAGGTTGGTTAATATCCAAAAGTAAGAGCCTACAACTACAAAACCAGTGTAGTCCCATAAGCGGGGTCTCAGTAGGGTAGAGTTCATGCATAGTTTACACTACCTCGAGGAGATAGAGAAGTTTGTTTCGAAAAATTCAAAAAGGAGTTATTATAATAACAAATTATTGTGATAACTGAAGCATAGAAAAATGCAACTACTACTGGTATGAGTGGAGAAAAGGAAGAACCTCAAAAGGTGTCAAAAACCAACTAAGCCCCACAAGGCCACAACTTAAAAGGCATCTATTTAATTCAAGTTCAAAAAATTTTGACTTTTACAAGACTAAATATAACTACTTATAAATAGAACTTAGTACAAAGGGACTGAGAAGCCCACTGTCCACCTCAACCATACTAAACTAAAAGACAAAGGAAAAACAGAAAAACTTTGAAATCAAAGTTAAAACTCATCAACAAGAAAACTAAGATAAATAAATCAAAGAACTGAAACTCATGTCCAACAACTCTAACTCTTATCTCAGAATGTATTCAGATCTTATCCCACTAATAATGAAAAGTGAAGAAAACTAAGATAAACTAAATTTACCTGAAAGAAGAAAGACACATGTTTCTTTAACAAAAACAATCCAATCCAATTTCGATTTTCGTGTATATTAATGTAATGCATTTTTACATAGTGGGCTACAAGATGTCATCGTAGTAGTGTACCGAATATCCGCAGCTTACTGTCTAACAGAAAGAAATGCATATTCACAGCTAGCATGACACTAAATGACCTGAGAAGAAGATGACGTATGCTTGTTTCAGCTTCGTGTACTTGTACTGCCATTAACAGAGTCTCTTTTTAATCAAGTTGCATAACTTTGAGTAATCTGTTTGGTGAAGTCTTATTATCATCATGTTCTGAATGGCAGATTTGAACTAAAGTTTGTCAAACAGTACAGATGCGTAAGTTTAACAACATGATCCTTTTTTTTAAAAATAGAAACCATAAATTTCCCGCAGCAGCAATTTGTTTGAGTTATAAACACTTCAGAAATGCTATATTGGGATAAAGCAAAAGAAATCTAAGATTTGATAACACCACTCCATGCAGAATGGCTAACTATATTACAGGAAGAAGTTGAAGGAATTATGCCACAAGCACCAAGCAAGGAGAAAATCACCACCATAATAACGAAGTAGGAACATTAAAAGGGAGCTTTGAAACTCTATCATAACACAGGTTTTCAGCTGGGATTACACATGGGACTAACTTAAATACACCGGATTAAAGAACAGTGAACTACCATTCTTCCGTTGGATTCAACAGATAATAAATCCAGGGTTGTTGCTGGTCCTTGGGATTTTGGGGGGTACGGGACCTAGACTGGTGACTGTTGCGGTTGTTGTTTGCAGTCATTTTTTCTTTGCTCACTGTCAAATAAGCCTATGGCATCATTTATCTTGCCATTTTATAATAGTTCTATCCCTTACTCTACTTTTCTTGTAGATTATTTATTCTGCAAATTCTCAATGTGTATAATTATTAAATAACGATCGAAAACTATACAGTTTATCCAAACAATATAATACTGTATATATTATGAAACAATACGTAAGAATCATCCAAAGAAGGTATTATGCTTACAAGAACAAATGGATTTGCAAGGTACATCCTAACCTAATATTTTCCTTATTTATTCTTTCCTAATTTTTTTTATACAATTTTAGCATGCTTGTTAAACATTTTTGAATGTTTGGGGGGGGGGGGGGATATTGACCACTCATGCAGAGAGATGATTGAGGGTATATGGAGGAATTTTAGTTTAACTACTGATTACTTTTTAGCGTAGAAGAAGTATCCTATACAAGGATCAGATGACATTAAGTAAATAGGTTACTGAACCCTAAAACAAAGCGCTGAGATCTTTAATTAATAGTAATAAATTAAAGCATTACAAACGCACAAAATAGCAAGGACGTACCTTGGAGGAGTAAAAGTGTAGTGACCTGTCCTTTCTTTCCGAAGTAGCAAATTCAGTCACCTTTTGTACAGCTGCGCATAAGTCGTTGAAGAGGTGAGTCCCAGGCTATTGAATGTTCTTATCAAGGAACATGTTTGGAATTAAATGGAGTGTAAAGAAGCATTTAACAGAAAATACAATTCACTAATTGCAGCAACGAAGGAATCGGGTGATTTGATCTTCTACATTTAGTGTTCATAACAGTAATTGGAGGAGAGACAGGAAATTCTTGAAAAGTTGAACAGCGAAATGGTAAAATGCATGAACTTTCAGTTGCAGCAGCCAAGGAATGGGCTAATTTTACCTTCTACATTCAGTTTTCATTGTGGCCCATAATCTCCTAATGTTCTTAATGTTTGCCTTATTACCTTTTCCTCTTTTACCCCATTCTTGATATAAAGCCTCAAACTTTATCCTTCGGTATGTTGAAATTAGATTATAATTGTGTCAACAACTGGAAAACCTTTGAGTAATACATATATCCCAATTATGTTGGTAGTTCTTGAAGTGAATTTAGAGCTACAGTGTAGATTTTAAATTGAAGTGAATTTGGAGCTACAATGTAGATTTTAACTCAACTTCAAAATGTAATTTATACAGTACAACTATACCATTTTACCATCCCATATCGGATGTGGTACTCTTAACAATCCCCAGCACGCTCTAACCACTCTAAGTGGAGCACGCATGTTATAATTATATATCATATCAACAGTAACAGTCATGCATGGTGAGAACATTCCGAATCATAGTGGCCAAAGAAGCAACATGCAACACCGAAATTGAAAACAATCAGAGGCACACAAACGACAGTAGGACCATTTTGAAATTCTAGACACCGTATATTTCCACTCATTCACTCTCTCCCTGTCACTCTGGTATCCAGTGGTCCAAAACCCAAAATACCGACAGCCAAAGCAACATGCAACACCAAAATTAGGGACAATCAGAGGCATACAGCCGACAGTAGAACAGAATCGGTAGCACCAGTGACGAAAAACCTCTACTGAGCGGAAGAAATAAATTTATAACCCACATGCAAGTTGGGAAAGAATGTAAATTACAATTTGAAGACCAAAATCGAAGAATCGGGAAGAAGACGACCTTAGATGAGTAGATTCATCTCCCAAAACTTGAAGAAATCAACAAATTTCTGCCGAAATAATTAAATTGTACAGCTAACCAATAATGCCCAAAATTGCAGACCGGCATTTTCACAAAGAAAAAACAGCGGCGTTACCTAAGCAGAATTTCTGGCAAAGACGGGAAGCTAGCAAGCTGACTTCTCCGGTGACCTCAGCTGCACGCGAAAAGGGAGAAAGCAAGAAGATAAACTGAATATTTATACCTGGCAATAGGAATAACGTAATACCCCTGGAATTCGCCGAAGTTACGGGACTGCCATTACTGCAGGTGCTTCAAAAAGAGGCACGGCCGACACAATATTTACCGCAATGCCACCGAGCGGACGACCAAAAGCGGCACTTATTAAAGAGAAGAACTAGGGAGGTGCATGAGCACGATGTTTTCTTGAAATATAAATAGAAGAGGCACTATAAGGTTAAATATAAAGATAAATTGCTTTGTTAAAATAACATGGTAAAATATGCCTATACCTCTGAACACACACATGATACATGCTTATAGTTCACATGCACGATCAACACAAGATGCTTATAGCGAGATTTAATTTGTGCATGAGGGTAAAATAGTTATCATGTTTGCTCTCTTCATGTAGATGTTATTCACTCATAAGAGGATAGAATATAGTATAAGGGCTCAACATTCTACTTATAAATCATAGGAACTTTTCATGAGTTAATACATGCTTGGGAGTCCATAATTTATCATAACATATTTGTCTTGTAATTCATGCAATAATCTTTCGTTAGGATAAGATCTTTGTCATGTAAATTTAGTCAAACATGGTTGGTATATATACATGTGCTTAAAATCATGCAATTCAAGAGTATAAGACAAGAGAGGAGTAAAATCAATTCATTTTAAAGTTATTCAAATCAACTCACCATCATTGTAGTAAAACCCTCGTTTTGGGTATCATGAAATCCAACTAAAATTTACAAAATCTTTCATAGCTTTTCATAGCATCATAGATTACATAACTTCAATATCATAAAATCAATCACAATGTCAAATCCCAATGGTATTTAAGCACAATAAAATCATTACTTGAAGAATTCAAATAAAAATCATGTATACAATGCATAATAATAACGTCATATGCAAGAGTTCATAAAATACCCATAAAGATCCATGAATTCATGTAGTTAGAGAAGAAGAATGGTTGGACTTGTGGGAAGGAAAGTTCCCACAATCAAACCCACATACCTTGGTGTGATTATGGGAAAGGAAATCTAATTTGTAGATGGAAAATACAAAACCCTAGCTTTTCCTAACACTTGAATGCCTTGAGAGAGTTGAGAGAGTTTTGAGACTTAGGGCTTTTGAGAAGTGAATTGAAGCGAGGGTGTGAAGGGTGTATAAGGCCGGAAAGGGGTCATTTAAGACCTGAAACGAAGTAGCTCGGACTTAGAAAAAGAGGAAAGGTCAAATTTGCCCCTATTAAAATCTGGCAGGATAGGTCTAGGAGATCCTGTTTATGGGTCATAGATAGGGGTTTCGTTTGATGGCTTTTTAAATTTTCAGATTTTCTTTCATGATTCACACTCTACGAAGCAATCTATGACTCGTAAAAGATTTTACGGATCGTCTGATAAGTCTCTCATCTCGAATTGTATTCCCACGAAAAGAATAGTGAAGTTGAAAATCTAATCCTGTTTATGGGTCGTAGACCATTCTATGGGCCGTAGATAGGGGTTTCGTCTGATGGCTTTTCAGATTTTCAGATTCTCTTTCCTGATACACACTCTACGAAGCAATCTATGACTCATAAAAGATTTTATGGGTCGTCTGATAAGTCTTAGATTGAACTCTCGAAAGATCCCAAATTTTACGAAGTCTGCCCGGTTCCATGAACCAACATACGGGTCGTACTTCAACTTATGACTCGTAAAATCCCCCATAAAAAACTGTCAATTTTCAAAATTTCAAAGCTTATTTTCTTGCATCTCTCATAATCCTCATAGGTGGGGTCTTATAACAGTTAAAATATAAAAATGCGGAGAAGATATTTACACAGAAAGGACCCCAAAAAGGGGAATCTCGAAAAACTCCAAATTTTTTGCCACACCTTGGGCCCAAATGTTAATTTTCATCCGCGGCCAAAGCTTGGGCTATATAGATATCATAATTCAAGAAAGTAAATGAAACCCAAGATCTCATAGGCAAAATTAAGAAATCCCAAATGCTGGAAGCCAGCAAAATAGTAGCAAATCAAAGAATACTCTCAAAATGCAAAAAAAAAAAATTGCAAAGTACCTGTAAGCTCAAAGAAAATCTTGGAAGACCCCAAATTTCTCTTCACACTGTGGAGTCAAATCTCATTTGAAGACTCAAAGCCCAAGATGAGGACGAACGTGGAAAGCGGAGGCATCGCCGCACAACCTCATCCACGTGAAGGGCAAAGAGGTGGAGCGATAGGAAGAAGACGGAGGTGAAATGGCGAGAAAGCCCTCCTAGCAGCAAAAGGAGCGTGCATATGAAAAGGGGCATAGAAAAGGAAGAGGAAGTTTAAGGAAAAGGGAGTTTTATGTGGGGTCGACAGTAAAGGGACACGTGGTAGGTTTACGTGGGTTTCATGGTAAAGGCAAACCATCACTTATATATATTTGGTTACAGTGGATATTAAATAACATTTGAACTTCATATTTGGGCCATGCAATTTTTTCTACTTAAAATATTTTCTTGATTATTTTATGCTTTACTCATAATAAAATAATTTTAACTACACAAACAAAATTTAAAAATTATCTTTAGACTTTCTTGAGCCATCCGATGTCAATAATTTTACCCTGAATAGTCATTTATATCTTTATCCTTTTTATTCTATCAAATTTGGAAGCTCAAATCAAATCAATAACTTTTAAGTAATTTTGTCTTTTAGCTTATGTGAGCTTTTATAATTTATATATATATATATATATATATATATTTGTATATAAAAAGGTGAATCACAAAGGATACCAATTTAGTAGGACACGTTTTTTTAAACCTCACTATCAACATTATTTGTTGGGATAGTATAGGTCAAACACACCTCTTTCACCAATAAACCCTAATTGTCATTTAACCTACTTTTGCCTACTTAGGTGATCATGGTCGCGCCGGCCAGTGGTCAACCTCTCAGTGAAGATGGGTCGTATATTCCTGTTACGTAATATGTCGCATTATTGAAGAAGCCAATGAAGTCCTTACCGATCAAATCAATTACGTACCTGCATGGAGAGCCACAAGTTATATGGGAGTAGGCAAAAGTAGATCAAATGATAATTAACGAGAATCTGGGGTATGATGTGATTGAAAAATTCTCGTACGGGTAGCTAGAAATACAAGAACTAAGGAGGTTGATTTCCAAACAATACGAGTTGAAAAAAAAGTGCAAGATTGGGCTTTCATGTAATACACACATATTGATTAGAGCATTTTTAATGGAGGACCATGTGCACTTATTGTCAAAATCAGCCTTCTATATATCATAGAAGAATGTCTTTTACCTAATGAGAACTTTTAAATGGGATCCTATGTTTGATTCAAAGGAAGAGACATCGACTGCAGTTGATGGATTTTATTCCCATCATTACCTCCCAATTTTTTTGCGAGAGAGGCTATTTTTTCTCTAGCTAGGGCAGTCGGGAAGCCATTACAGATGGATATAGCTACGAAAAATTAGATAAGGCCAAGTTGTGCTAGAGCCAAGGTGGGAGTGGATTTACTTCAAGAATTCCCTAAGAGAATTAAAATAGGAGTCTGGAAGGCTGACGGGGAAATTGCAGAAAAAGGTGGATCTCAATTAGATATGATTATGTTCTAACATATTGTACCACACGTATGCTACAGGGACATGATGAACATTTGTGCTATGTTTTTCATACTAAATTATATCCGAACAATAAAGACAAGAAGCAAGAGGTAGAAGACAACAATGGAGTCAAGGAAGATAAGAAGGAACGAACTGAAAACACTCAAAAAGTAAATCATGAAGGAAAGAAAGTCCAACAATTTGAGGAACCAAAGAACAAAAATACTAGAATGGGTGGAAAGGTTCAGAATAAACAAATATGGAATATGATTGGAATTAGGAACTCCTTTGGGGCACTTTAAGAAGATAAGAAGGATGAGGAGACTGAACAAGCTGACAAGGACAAAGCAGAACAGACAAAGGATGTGAATAATTGTCATTACGGCATTTGCATCAAATAAGGGAAAGGAAAAAGTCAATGAGATATGATCTTAGGCGTATTTATACGCCTAATTAGCCAAATAAACCCATAAAATGAGTTAAATCAGAGGGTAAACATAAAGAGAACAGTTGTTTTTAATGTGATTGTCGTTATTTGTCTAATCTAGGGGTCGAGTACTCTATGTGGTTGCATTTTGTAGAGATTAGTCAAATTATAGCAGTCCGGAGTCATGTGCAAAGTGAAAGGATGAAAACGTCCCAGAAAGCAAGGAAGAAAAGAAGCAGGATGCAGCAGAGACAATGGACCGCGTCGCGGACCTGGCAGCAGACCAGCAGAACTGGAAAGAAGAAGAAAAATACACAAAGGCCCAGTACGCTGCAGGGTCCACGTCGCGGACCAATGTGCAAGAAGAGGCAAATCTGTCCAGTCAGCAACTTAACGGACCGGGTCAATACACACTAGTCCGCGTCGCGGACTGCATGTTTTTTAAGTGAAAATACGAGTTACGGGTTTTAGAGAAAAGGAGGCTATTAATTATTGTATTATTCATCTTTTGTTCATTCGTTTTTAGCACGGAATAGACGGAGGCATAGAGAAGACAACCTAGGTCTACTTTGGTTTGATTTTCATCTTTGTTTTCTTGAATATTCATGTTTATCAACTTATTCGTGATGTGGGAACAAATCATGAGAGGCTAGTTCTCCCATATTCTGGGATTGTAGCCCTAGACAATGTGACTTCTTAATCTTCGGTTTATGTATGATGGGTTTATCATTTATTCTTGTGCCACTTTGATTAATACTTCTTAGCCTGATCAACTAGGAAGGAAAAGGATTAGTTATTCTGAATTCGAAAGATGTTGGAATAATTAGAATACAGTGGAACAAGGAGCTTGTCCGACTAGGTTATTAGATTGGTTCGTGTAAGGGAGAACCGTGACAACTACCCTTACACCTTGCTTAGTTCATAATACAGGAAGATAAATTTAATGCATTTTTGGTGATCTGTCTATCCCCGCTCAACGATGTAGGTAGGCAGTCATTAAAAGTAGGCCTGCAGAGGCGTGCAACCCTGTTAGGTAAAATTTAACCCTGTGAACTAATAAATGTAAACCCAGGTACATGAATACGAATTGAGAAACACGAAGTCGTTATGGCTATAATCCCAGAATCGCCTTTAAATTGATAAATCGCTACTTTATATTATCTTAGAGTTTAGTACAATTGATTTTCTACAAATCTCATCACAAATGTTTTTGGATAAAAAAATTTGCATAATAACTGGAGGAGAAACCAATAATCTTTAAATCCTTTGGGTTCGACATCTGGCTCATAAGAAGAGCTATTGTATTACTTGAGTTGACCACGTACACTTGCGTGTGCTGGGGAAGTAACAAGTTTTAGGCGCCGTTGCCGGGGATTTAAAGTGAATTGGTTTATTTTTTGAGTATTGTGCTTTGTGTGCTCACTGCATTTGATCTTAGCTGTGCCTTTATTTCAGGGCAGTTGAGCATTAAACTGGAGGACCAGGATTCGTGCTTTCGACAACCAAAAAGGAGAGCAGGGGTCCTATTTCAAACTCCTCCACTTGAACTTATTGCACAAGAGGATCGTGAGACCAACAGCACTAACGCAAATCCAATCAGGGAACCAATGGCTGACGGAAATCCTCTTGTACCGGCAGCACCGCGCCCGGTGAGAGATGTGGCAATCCCACGGACCACCAATGTTACGAGTTGTTTCATGAAACCAGAGCCTGGAGGTCGGTGGGAACTTAAACAAAACATGGTTCAGTTGCTGCACTCCACTGGACAGTTCACCGAACTACCGCATGAGGACCCTCAGATCCAACTTCAGAACTTCATGGAGATCGCAGACACTTTCATCCCAGCAGGGGTGAATACAAACTATGTCAGGATGACCCTTTTTCCCTTCTCATTGTTGGGAGCCGCCCGGAGATGGTTGCAGATAGAGCCACCAAACTCTATCACCTCATGGGATAATTTGGCTCGTAAGTTTCTCACTCGCTTCTTCTCATCGGGAAAGACTGCAAAACTCAGGAGTGAAATCTTGAGTTTCAAGCAAAAGCCGGAGGAGAATTTATATCAAGCTTAGGACAGGTTTAAAACGTTGCTCATCAATTGCCCTCATCATTGCCAAGCTAACGAAGTGCTGGTTCATACCTTCGTAGAAGGTCTAGAACCAAACACAAGATCCTTCTTGATTCAGCTGCAGGCGGGCAAGCATTGGAAAAGACGTATGATGAGTTGTACGCCTTGCTGAATAGGATCACACAAGGAAATCCTGAATGGAATGGAGGATCAAGTAGGCCTGCTGTCCAGAAGCAAGCTGGTGTGCTAGAAATTGATGCCATAACTGCTCTGCAAGCGCAGATGTCTGCCATGCAGAATATGATAACTACCCAGTTCAACAACTTGGCACTAGGACAGCAGCAACAGTTGCAGGCAAGTGGGGGGCAGCAGCCAGCCCCAGTGAATGCAGTGCAACAACAGCAGCCTGAATGGTGTGATGTTTGCAGGGGAGGAGATCATACTACTGAGTCTTGTGAGTCAAATCTGGAAGCAGTGAACGCTGTGGGGAATGCAAATAGAAGTGGTTATAAGGGCTATGGTAATACATACAACCGCAATTGGAGAAATCATCCCAACTTCTGCTGGGGAGGTCAGCTACCAAATCAGGGGGCCTTTCAGCAGAGACCACAGGGGAATAATAGATACTATAATCAGCAAGCACAACAGCCTGCCAAACAGGCTAACCCGAATAGTATGACTGACAGTGAAGTACTGAGGCAGATTCTGGCAAACCAGAATAGACAGGAGGAGGAAATTCGGAGAAACAAGCAGGATCTGCAGAACTTGGAAAGGCAGTTGGGGCAATTAGCAGGAAATATGAATTCTAGACCCCAAGGGGGTCTACCAAGTAACACTGACCCTAACCCAAAACAGGTGAATGCAGTCAGTACAAGGAGTGGACGACCACTTATGGAAGCAGTTCCTAAGAAGAGGGTTAAAGCTGAAGCAGGCACTACCCCAAGTGATGAGGCTGACACGCAAAATCCAGCTCTGGCAAAGAGTACCCCAGTCCCGAAACCACCTCCTCCCTTTCCACAGAAGTTCAAGAAGAAGAAGGAGGACGACTGTTTTCAGAAGTTCATCGGGTTGTTAAAGCAGGTACATATTAACTTACCACTGATTGATGTTTTGCAGGGCATTCCAAAATATGCTAAATATGTGAAGGACATCGTGGCAAACAAAAGCAAGTTAACTGAGTATGAGACTGTAGCACTCACAGAGACTTGTAGCTCCAGGATCTTGAATGGATCTAGATTGCCCACAAAGATGAAAGATCTGGGGAGTTTCACAGTGCAGGTAACGATAGGTGGTCGTGTAAATGCAAAAGGGTTGTGTGATCTGGGTGCAAGCATTAATCTAATGCCTAGCTCCATGTTCACAAAGTTGGGCCTGGGAAGCCCAAAGCCGACCACCATCGTACTACAACTAGCGGATCGGTCAGTGGCGAGACCTGATGGGGTAATTGAGGATGTACTAGTCCAAGTGGGATCACTCATTTTCCCAGTGGACTTTGTCATCCTAGACTTTGAACCTGATCCTGAGGTCCCGTTCATTCTTGGTCACCCGTTCTTAGCAACTGGTGGAGCATTAATAGATGTAGCAGCGGGGAAGCTTACCATGAGAGCTCATGATAAAATGGAAGTGTTCGATATGTATAAAGCCATGAAGCTCTCCCCGCAGCTTATAAGGATCTGGCAGCTATCACCGTGTTAGACACGGCAGCTGCAGTGAGCATGGTAGAGATAACAGACCCACTGACTCGAGTTTTACTGAACCAAGGGTTGGTGGATGATGCAGAAGCAAAAGAAATAGAGAGGGTGCTGAATGGGCACAATCTCAGCATGTTGAAAAAAGAAGCAGAGCCATTGAATAGAGTCCTAGGACCACCCCTCAAACCTTCAATTGAAGAAGCACCTAAGCTAGAACTGAAGCCGCTGCCTTCGCACCTCAGGTATGTATTCCTTGGCGAAAATGAAACGTTGCCCGTAATCTTGTCTGTGTCTTTGACTGCAACCCAGGTAGAAGTAGCAGTGGCAGTGCTAAGGCGAAGGAAGAAAGCTATGGGATGGAAAATGTCAGACATTCAAGGCATGAGCCCAGCCTTATGCATGCATAGGATCTACATGGAGGAGGGCCACAAGCCAGTGGCTCAACCACAGAGGAGGCTAAATCCCATTATGAAAGAGGTAGTGAAGAAAGAAGTGATCAAGTGGTTGGATGCAGGAATCATCTTCCCCATATCTGACAGCAAGTGGGTAAGCCCAGTGCAATGTGTGCCTAAGAAAGGGGGGATGACGGTTGTCACTAATGACAAAAACGAGTTGATCCCAACCAGAACGGTGACAGGGTGGCGAATCTGCATGGATTACAGGAGACTGAATGATGCCACCCGAAAGGACCACTATCCGGTGCTGTTTATTGACCAAATGTTGGACAGGTTGGCTGAGCAAGAGTATTACTGTTTCCTGGATGGATACTCGGGGTATAATCAGATCACCATCGCCCCTGAGGACCAAGAAAAAACAACCTTCACCTGTCCATATGGAACTTATGCCTTCAAACGCATGCCTTTTGGATTGTGCAATGCACCTGCCACTTTCCAAAGGTGTATGATGGCTATATTCCACGACATGGTGGAAGACATAGTGGAGGTATTCATGGATGACTTCTCAGTGTTTGGAGAGTCCTTTGACACATGCCTACAGAATCTAGACAGAGTATTGGCACGATATGAGGAAACAAATTTAGTTCTTAACTCGGAGAAGTGCCATTTCCTAGTGAAAGAATGGATAGTTCTTGGGCACAAAGTCTCAAAGCGTGGTTTGGAGGTGGACAAGGCAAAGATAGAGGCTATAGAAAAGTTTCCACCCCCGGTGTCAGTAAAAGGATTCCGGAGTTTTTTGGATCATGCGCGTTTCTATCGGAGATTCATAAAAGATTTCTCAAAAATCGCCAAGCCATTGTCAACCCTTCTGGAAAAGAAGGTAACTTTCAACTTTGATGCTTCATGTTTGCAGGCCTACGAGACGCTAAAGAAGAAGTTAGTTGAGGCTCCAATACTGACAGCACCAGATTGGGAACTCCCATTTGAGCTGATGTGTGATGCCAGTGACAATATTGTGGGCGCGGTGCTGGGCCAACGCCGAGAGAAGGTGTTCCACGCCATTTACTATGCCAGTAAAACACTTGATGCAGCGCAGTGTAATTACACAGTAACTGAGAAGAAGATGCTCGTGTTAGTATATGCATTTGACAAATTCAGGGTATACTTAGTGGGCACCAAGGTGATAGTATTTACCGACCACGCAGCGGTACGGTATCTGTTCAATAAGAAGGAAGCGAAGCCCAGGTTGATTCGCTGGATCCTTCTATTCCAAGAATTTGACATCGAAATAAAGGACCATAAAGGGAGTGAAAACCAGATCGCTGATCATCTGTCCCGTTTGGAAAGTGATGCTCACATAGGGGAACAACTGCAGATCAAAGAAGAGTTCCCAGATGAGCAGTTGATGGCCTTAGAGGTGGAGGAGCTATCGTGGTATGCAGATATTGTCAACTACTTGGTGATTGGGGTGTTCCCACCTGGAGCAACGTATCAGCAAAGAAAACGGCTGGCACATGATGCAAAAGCATTCATATGGGATGAGCCGTACTTATTTAAACAAGGGCCGGACAGAATGGTGAGAAGATGTGTGCCGGAGACAGAGATGCAAAAGATTCTAGGAAGTTACCATGCTTCACTCTACGGGGGTCACCACGGCGGTGAAAGAACAGCGCATAAGGTGCTACAGTCCGGGTTTTTTTGGCCCACATTATTCAGGGACGCGGTGCAGTTCGTGAGGACGTGTGAGGCATGTCAGAAAACAGGCACCATTTCTAAGAGACACGAGATGCCCCTCAACAACATCTTGGCAGTGGAGATCTTTAATATATGGGGGATGGACTTCATGGGGCCATTCCCACCATCCTTTAGGAACCAGTACATCTTAGTGGCTGTGGATTAAGTGGGTAGAAGCAGCAGCTTTGCCCACGAATGATGCAAAGGTAGTGAGCAAATTCCTGAGGAAGCAAATTTTCACCAGATTTGGGACCCCAAGGGCCATCATTAGTGATGGAGGCACTCATTTCATCAACCAAACAGTGAAGAATTTGCTAGCCAAGTATGGGGTGCGTCATAAGGTTGCCACAACATACCATCCGCAAACGAGTGGGCAAGTAGAGGTGTCGAACAGGGAAGTGAAGCAGATACTCCAGAAGACCGTGAATGCGACCAGGAAGGATTGGCAGTCAAACTTGACGAAGCCTTGTGGGCATACCGGACAGCATATAAGACACCGATAGGCATCCCCATATCGGTTGGTATATGGGAAGGCATGTCACCTCCCAGTGGAACTCGAGCATCAGCTCATCCATCACCAAGGCAAATAAAAAATGGCTCAGCACAGATCCTTGATGAAGTCCCATCTGAATAGGAAAATATTCAGAGTCTTCTCCCACTGTTCTTACCCGAGTTTTGGCCCCGTCGTACATATCCTTTATCACTCTAATATATGCCATTGGGACGCCTTTCATCTCCAAACACCTCCATAGGACATCCCTCGGGACTTTGCCATAGGCCTTCTCAAGATCAATGAACACCATATGAAGGTCCTTCTTACTTTCCCTGTATTTCTCCACTAATCTCCGAACAAGGTGGATCGCTTCAGTAGTCGACCGTCCTGGCATGAATCCAAACTGATTTTCTGAAATAGAAACTACTTTTCTCACCCTCATCTCCACCACTCTCTCCCATGCCTTCATAGTATGACTCAACAACTTGATACCCCTGTAATTATTACAGTGTTGAATATCGCCCTTGTTCTTATACAGTGGAACCATTATACTCCTCCTCCATTCATCCGGCATCTTGGCCGTCTTCATGATAGTATTGAACAGTCTAGTCAGCCACTCTATGCCATCTTTGACCATGCTCTTCCAAAAATCTATCGGAATCTCATACGGTCCGAGCGCCCTCCCTCCCTTCATCCTACTAATAGCCCTTCTAACCTCCTCAACTCTGAACCGCCTGCAATAACCAAAATCTCGGTGACTTTTGGAATGTGCCAACTTGCCCAGTTCAATATCACTATCTCCTTTTTCGTTTAAAAGTTAATGAAAGTAAGCTTGCCACCTTTGTTTAATAGAAGTCACATCCACTAGTACCTCACCCTCCTCATCCTTGATGCACTTCACTTGATCCAAGTCGCGAGCTTTCCTTTCTCTCTCTTTATCAAGCCTATACATTCGCTTGTTTGCGCCTTTATCACTTAGCTCCTCATATAGGCGCTCAAACGCTGCTATCTTAGCACTCGTCACCGCCATCTTTGCTTCTGACTTAGCTGTCTTATAAATCTCCTTAAGCCTTAGTTTTTCATCCTCATCCCTACACTCCAACCACTTTGTATAGGCCCCTTTCTTAGCTTTTACTTTGTCTTGAACTTCTTCATTCCACCACCAATCACCTTGACGTCCCTCGAAGGTTCCCCTCGAAACCCCTAGTACCTCAGAAGTGTTTGACGATGAAAATTCAAAATTTGATTTGAAGTTATGTTTTAATTTTAAAATGACATATATCTTATTTTAGCTGACTTTGAAAACAACAGTAAAAAATATTAATATTATTGTGCATATTATAAAGTACAATTAATTGCTATAAAAGTTAATATTAATATGGATAAACTCTTGTAACTAGTATATATAAAAAATGCAAATAAGTAGGTAGTTTTTCATCAATAAGTCTTCTTGAGCTACACGCTTATTCTCCTTTATTATATAGAGTTTATAGAAATAAATTTTTTACCCATTTTAAATTTTACATGTCTCTTAATTAATATTTATTTTGAATATTTTGTCACAATTTTTATATTAATTGATATATTATTTTAATTTTGTAAAAATAATTTAATAAATAAATATCTAATGTCATGAGTAGGACATGAACAAAAAACCAAATTAATATAGCGTGTGTTCAGGAGACTAGATGGGTAGATACCAAAGCCCGGGATGTACACGGGTTTTAGTTATGGTACTCGGGTGCTTCTAGGTATAGAAATGGAGTAGGTATCCTAGTAGATGAGAACCTTAGGGAATATCTTGTTGAGGTTAGGAGGATTAATGATAGGATGATTTCTATTAAACTTGCGGTTGGTAGGCATAGTGAATGTAGTTAATGCCTTTGCGCCTTAAGTGGGCCTGGATGAGGAAGCCAAAAAGCTCTTTTAGGAAGATTTGGATGAGGTAGTGAGAGACATACCAGGACAGAAAAAATCTTCATTGGGGGAGATTTTAATGGGCATATTGGGGCAACCTCTAGCGGGTTTGAAGATGTTCATGGAGGCTTTGGTTTTGGGGAGAGGAACGGAGGTGGGACATCTCTCTTGGATTTGGCCAAAGCCTTTCAGTTAGTTATTGCTAACTCATGTTTCCTGAACAGGGAAAATCACTTGATTACCTTGTATGGTAGCTAAAACTTAGATTGATTACTTACTTCTCCGGAGGGATGATAGAAGCCTTTGTAAGAATTGCAAGGTTATTCCGAGTGAATATATTTCCACTCAACATAGGCTTGTAGTAATGGATTTAGAGATAAAGAGAGAAAAAAAGAAGGTTATTTATGCCCAACTGAGAATTAGATAGGGAGGCCTGACTCCTACCCTTTTTTGAGAGATAAAAGAAATGTTGAGTAGTTTAGAGGCTTGGAGTAGTAGCAGAGACGTGAACAATATGTGGGATACTACTACTAGTTGCATTAGAAATGTAGCTACTGAGGTACTACGGGTTTTGAGAGGGACCTTTGGTGGACATCAAAGTAATTGGTGGTGGAATGACGAAGTTCAAGGCAAAGTGAAAGCTAAGAAGATTGATTATACGAAGTGGTTGGGGTATAGGGATGAGGATGTAAAGCATAGGCTTAAGGATATCTATAAGACGACTAAGATAGAAGTGAAGACGATAGTGACGAGTGCTAAGACAACAGAGTTTAAGTGCCTATATGTGGAGCTAATTAAGTGATAAAGGTGGAGACAAGAGATTGTATAGGCTCGCAAAAGAGAGAGAAAGGAAAGCTCGCAACTTGGACCAAGTGAAGTGCATCAAGGATGGAGAGAGTGAGGTGTTGGTGGATGAGACTTCCATTAAGCTAAGGTGACAAGCTTACTTTCATAAACTCTTAAATGAAAAAGGAGATAGAGATATTGAGTTGGGTAAGTTGGCACACTCTGAAAGTCATCGAGATTTTGGTTATTGCAGTAGTTCAGAGTTGAGGAGGTTAGACGTGCTATAAGTATGATAAAGAGAGGGAGTGCGATCAGACCCGATGAAATTCCAATAGATTTTTGAAAAAATATGGTCAAGGATGGTATAGAGTGGTTGACTAGACTGTTCAATGCTATTATAAAGACTGAAAGATGCCCGATGAATAGAGAAGGAGTACAATGATTCCATTGTACAAGAACAAGGGTGATATTCAAAACTATAATAATTATAGGGGTATCAAGCTGTTAAGCCACAGTATGAAGGTTTGGAAGAGAGTGGTGGAGATGAGGGTGAGAAAAGAAATGTCTATTTCAGAGAATCAGTTCGGATTCATGCTGAGGCATTCGACTATTGAAACAATTCATCTTGTTTGGAAAGTAGTGGAGAAATATAGGAAAAGAAAGAAGGACCTTCATATGGTGTTCATTGATCTCGAGAAGGCCTATGAAAAAGTTTTGAAGGATGTCTTATGGAGATGTTTAGAAGTGAAAGGTGTTCCAATGGTATATATTAGGGTGAAAAAGGACATGTACGACAGAGCCAAAACTCGGGTAAGAACGGTGGGAGAAGATTCAAAGTATTTTCCTGTTGAGTAGGAACTTCATCAAGGATCTGTGTTGAGCCTTTTCTTTTTGCCTTGGTGATGGATGAGCTAACACAATCTATTCAGGAGGAGGTTTCGTGGTGTATGCTATTTACGGATGACATAGTACTGATTGATGAGACTCCTGCTAAAGTTAATGATAGATTAGAGGTTTGGAAACATGCTTTGGAATCTAAAGGGTTCAAATTGAGCAAGACCAAAACAGAATACTTGGAGTGTAGATTTAATATTGTGAGGGATGAAGCAGATTGATGTGAGGCTTGTCAGTCAACCTATTCCCAAAATAGAAAACTTTAAATATCTTGGGTCCATTATCAAGAGTAGTGGCGATATCGAGGATGATGTCACACGTTGTATTAGGGCAGCATGGACGAAATGGAGACTTGCCTCTAGAGTATTGTGTGATAAGTAGATACCACATAAACTTTAAGGTAAGTTTTACAGAATGTTGGTTAGACCATCTTTGTTGTATGGGGTGGTGTGTTGGCCAATCAAAAGATCACATGTTCAGAAGATGCATGTCGCGGAGATGAGGATGTTGACATAGATGTGTGGACATACCAGGAGTGATAAGATTAGGAACGAGACCATTCGGGAGAAGTTAGAGGTGACTCCTGTGGCAGACAAGATGAGGGAAGCGAGACTGCGATGGTTTGGACATGTGTAGAGAAGAAGTGTCGATGCTCCTGTTAGGAGATGCGAGAGGTTGGATTTAGGGGTTACACGAAGGAGTAGAGGTAGGCCGAAGAAGTACTTAGGGGGGAGGGGGGAGGTGGTCATACAAGATATGGTGAAACTTGATCTCACCGAGGACATGACCTTAAATAGAAAAGAGTTTAGGTCGCGAATTAGAGTAGCAGACTAATAGGCTAATAAGGAGAGGTTGTTGTCTGGCTTTGGGGTATAGTAGGGAAATATGATTAGCCGTGTCGTTATATCCTATGTTGTCAATATCCATCTTATATATGTTAATTTTATCATATTTAAATATTATCATGTGCTTTTCGTTATTAGTCGTTCTTCCTTTTTTCTTTTCATTTTTTCATATTTAGTTTATTTTGCTTATAAGTTTTTGAGACGAAGATTTTCCAGAAAACAACTTCTCTACCTCTGTGAGGTAGTGATAAAGCCTGAGTAATTTTACTCTCCCCAGACCCCACTCGTGGGTTCCACTAGGTATGTTATTGGTGTACTAATAATTATTTTTTTACTCAAAACAGTTACAAAATATGTACAAATATTATCAACATTAAAAAATAATAAAGCTATAACCAAAAGATATGAATTTAAAACTAAAACTCATAGCTAAAATAGATCCCACAATTTTAATAAAATTAAAAAAAAAATCATTTTAAATTTTATAGAAGTATCCTTACTGAAACAGAGGAAAACGCGTCTACTTCATCTTGAACACTTAAGAGAAACTTGATTTGACGTGTTGATAATAAGCTTGAATAATCTCTTTTGACTTATAAGTCTTCCAAAAACATTATAACCCAATTAAAGTCAACTTTTAGCTGCACCTAAAAGACAACATTCATTCCCCTAAAAATATTTATGGCTTGAGAAATTGGAAGTTATTATGAACTCCACCATGGCTGCCGCCGACCACCGCAGACAACAGCACTCCGACGGTAAACTCTGGTGGCTTTGCCCCTTCACTAAATCGATATTTCCGGCGAGGCGTCGGCTGCGGCTTGATCCTTCTAGCAATCTCTACTTTCCTTGTAAGTCATCTCTCCTAAATCCTCAAAGAAAAAGTAATTCGAGCTCAAATTTTGTAATTTTTGTTTAAAAAATTCATTTCATATGTACAAAAAATCTATTCAGAACTCATAAACTAAAAATTGTAGCTTCGCCTTCGATTGCTATTCAGAATTTATTTCATTTGTGCTGAACCCACTTCATTGGCCACTTAATTAAACACTGGAAAATGATTTTATCAAGATAAAAAAAAAATTTGGTACCAAATAATATTATTGTCATCTTTGAAGCAACAAAATTCTGTTTTAGCTATGTAATGTTAGCAATGATAGAATGATGGTTGCTGATTTACTTTTGTGTTCTGAAGATGAACCGGGAAAGCAGGCAAAAAGTGCCATAAAGATTAAGAACACAAGCAAATGTTATGTTGCATTCAAGGTAAACTATTTTTCCCCATTTCTCATGTTTGCAAACTTTTAAGATTTGGTTCACCTATACACACCAGTAAAGAAAGCTAGGAACATAGCTGGCCCCTAATGGGAGGCTCGCACGACGGGCTATTAGCTCAGTGGTAGAGTGCATCATTGCAAATGCAAGATTTTGAATTTTTTACTTTAGTTGAAACATAGTTTGAGTGTGAGCTGCCATTGTTTTTGTACCGGCTTTACCATTTCTGCATCACTTTTTGCGTGTGGTAGCTAACTGATTTATAACTAGCTTAAGATATAAAATTTGTGATGCGTCTTCGAAATTCAATTCAAAGATTTTGTATTGTTGTCTTAATCCATTAACCCATATGAATGACAAAATAAAGCAGTGGTTTATGCTTCTAATTCCTTTTTGAATTTTAAAGTAAGTTTCTGGTTCCTTTTGAATTTTTAAGTTTCAAACTACTGCACCAAAGAGCTGCTACATGCGACCTCCCGGAGGTATTCTTGTACCTGGCGAAAGCTTGATTGCTACTGGTATAAATCCTTCCTCCCTTTTATTTCAATTAATTTTATATCCTATTTGTTTTGAGTGGAAAAAAGATATTTGTTTTTACATCTTCCATTTATTTTTTATTATGTATCCGGTTGACAGTGTTCAAGTTTATTGAACAACCTGAGAACAATGAGAAGCCTATGGATCAAAAGACCAACGTAAAGTTCAAGATCATAAGTTTGAAGGTGAAAGAAGGAACTGATTACGTACCTGAGTTGGTAAGTTGAGTAAACTTCTAAGTTTTGAAAAATGGCAAATTTATCTATTAGACCACAAATTCTCTAGGCACCATCACTGTTCATTGGCTTGTATGCATGTGTACTTTCTTCTGTTACACATTGAACTTGTTACTGACAGAATCTTATTTATTAGTCATCTGCTTAAAGCATATTTCAAACTAGGAGGAAATGGAAATTTCCAGATAGATTGTATAGATCATGGACTTCCAATACTTTGAATTGGAAGTCATTGTGTTTCTTCTTTGCTTTTCTATTCCCTGTATCTTTTTGGGTAGAATCCAAACCAATTTGCTCGAGGATATTTTAGAAACAATGATTAAGAAAAAAAAGCTTTTGTGTAATCTTCAGTTTTAATAAACAGAGTATTGTTTTAATCAGATGTTCTGAATGAAAATAGGGGAGCTCCATCAAAGCCAATTATGAATATTCTACGAATTGCTGACAGCTTGGTACAGTGACATCTTGTTAAATGATTGTTTCTTTCTAAATGCCATTAAGGGTGTGTTCAGTATGAAGGAAAATGTTTTCTAGAAAAATAAGTGGGTTTGTTACTTAATTTCTTATGTTTGGTATGTAAGCAAAAAATAGTATCCTAAAGCATTTGTATATATATAATCTAGACAAATAATATGAGAGTGGAGTATGGGGTTGGGAGCTTTGAGGGTGGGGGTGAAGATGAGGTGCATTGAAGGGTGAGGAGAACACAATTTTGTGGAATGGCACTTGTGGAACTTGTTTTCCTTATTTCCATTAGGGAGGTCATGTTCCTCATTTTTAAAGGGCTTGTTTTCCTAAATTGGAAAGCATTTTCTCATTTCCTCCATACCAGACACACCCCAATATATTAGCAATTTGTTAGATGAGGTTACAAGCTCTGCAGTTGATGCCCTTTAGTTAAGAGACAAATCTGTTTGACCAACGATCTAAAGTGTTGGCTTATATTCATATGGTGTTATTTCTCTTCATCATCCATTCACTTATTTAGGAGTTGTTCTTGCTGGTTTTGTTGGGTTTCTAGAAAAATGATAATTGCTGCAGAGGCTTCTGTCTGTATGATGACTGAAAGGGTGTTTTCATGGTACCTTCTTTTGCTTAAAGAATTACGAAGTTGCAAAAAAAGAAAGGCTTTGTTCGTAAGAACTCATTCCCAGAATAGAAAATTCGTTGCTGAAATCTTGGAGATGTGTTTATAATCGTAACTAAACCATGACCTTTCCTTGTCTGCTGTATGCATATTCATGTTGTAGTTTGCCAGGAAAAACCGATGTTGGTGATTTCTACAATGAGAAACGCCTTTGACATATAGGCTTGATGTGAGGCTTTTTTCAACGATAAGTTCCTTTGCTGATCTCCATAGTTTTATCAGCAAGACATCTTAATATTTGCTAGCAAGACATCTTAATATTTGCTTTTATGATGAACAGAGTACGCATTACTGAGATTGAAAACTTTTCAGAACTTGATGATATTTAGTTGTTTTTGCATACAGCTCCAAAGATTAGATTTTCCACCTTCTCCATTACAAAAAATGAGAAGGATAACAATTCCATACATAACCCCATCTTTCAGTAATAATTTATCATTCTGGATATCTATGGTTCCTTATTTCTTTCGTCATCATGCCTTACTCTTAGGAAAGTAATCTTGGTGCAACAGTAGGAGTGTAGGACTATGTTTGATCTGGGTGCTATTGTTGGGAGAAAACTTTGTCATGTAAGAGGTAAATCATAGATCACAACCAAAACTAAAATGTGGGATTTCTGTTGCCCTTATATCGAATATATGTTCCATATCTGAAGTAATAGTTCTTAGTGTTGTAGCACTCATTGGTTTGTTTTATGCAGTTTGATGAACAAAAGGATCAAGTCACTATTGAGCGTACTCTAAAGGTGGTGTTCTTGGACCCTGAACGCCCTTCTCCGGTAAGTGTTGGAGATGCTATATTTGTTTTCTTTTTGTGCATTGTAAATGGTCAATCCCAACCAAAGTAATTTGAATGATTAAAGGCCCTGGATAAACTAAAACGTCAGTTGGCCCAAGCTGAGGCTGCAACAGAAGCTGACAAGAAACCTCCCATCGACACGGGTCCGAAAGTTGTGGGAGAAGGTTTAATAGTAGATGAATGGGTAAGTGTATCTGCTGTTTGTGCAAATACATGAATCATTGCAAGTCCTGGCCTACTTCATTCCTCTAACAATGTGTTTCTGCTCACTATGCTTTATAGAAGGAGCGGAGGGAGAGGTATCTTGCTCGGCAACAGGTTGAGGCAGTGGATTCAGTAAAGCAGTAGAGAGTGTTTATGTAAGTGCATCTTATTCCAGAATAGCAATGTAAAATCAAATCCACACTTTTTATTATTGCCTTCCTTTGGATTGATGGTGTAGAAGAGCAATGCAATGCTTCATGTAAAGAAGATCAATGAGTGGAGATTTAAGATTATATAAGATTAAAAATAATTATATTTGGGAAAAGATACAAGCAGCACACATAGAGGATAAACTGAGAGGCACTTGAAATGACATAGTCTGCTCAAAAGATGTGTCCTTATTTCCTTTTTAGTCTCAAAAGGAGTTGCATTTTCTTAATTTAGAAAACAATTTAACTTGAAACTCTCTCTTTTGCCCTTGAATCATAAGCTTTAAGACCACAAGTCTTAGGAATCTTCTTTTCTTTCTTAAACTTTTGTGTTTGGTCGAACATGAATTTACATAAACTGAAACAGAGAGATTACTTCATACCGCATTAGAAGACAACTTAGCATTGGTGCTAGGAAATGAATGAATAACCAAAGGACATATAGAGGGAGGGAATGTAACAAGAACATTTCTTGTTATATGCTTCTTTCTCACAACAGAAAAGGAAACAGACATGCTCCACAGGAGAGCTCGTTTTTAAAAGTCAAAATCATCTTGATTAGGCTTTGGTGAAGTGAGCAAAGCTGTATAAAGCCTGAGTCTGTCCTCTGTTAAGGAAGAACATCGAGACAACGGCCTTCTTGGCCGAATAAACGACAACGATGCAAGTGTCAACCGGTGTCTGTATCTTCTCCAGGCCAACTGAATAGCCACGGCTGCCCAAGTTCTCCATCCTGGAGAATAATATCTGGCGCTTCTCTTAACTTTCTCGTTCACAAATGTGTAGCGGAAATGTTGAGTGACATACTTGACATCGTCTGCTTCGAGGCCAAAGGCTTCTGTCGTCTCCAGTGTCACTAGTGATGACGTGGACAGCGGTAGCCGCTCCACGAAGGGCTTCCGGAGGCACCTGTTGGGAAAAAAAATGAATGAAGAACATACGAAAACTGCCAATCCCACACTACCATCTTAGTTTACTAGAACTATTTTTCAAATTAATTAGTCAAACACAAACAACTACTCTCGGAAATATTTTAAATGAATTGTGAGATTACCATGAGAGCAGTTCATCCCCGCTGAAGTTTCCAGGGCCTAACATGCAACAACTTTTGACACCGTCTCGCAGTTCTTGACTGCTTTGGAGATGGCCTCTCACTATGAACAGCATTCTCTGAACTGGATCACCTTCTCTTGTTATCTTTCAAAAAAAAAATACAAATGTATAATTAAATGACCCAGTCTAATTTCTTTTAATTCAATAATTGTGACGTTCAGGTCAAAAATACCTATAACTTCTCACCAATAATAGGTAATCGCAAATGTTTACATGACATTTAAACTTACTGTTTCCCCCTTTGTAAAAATCAAGGACTTGACGCGATCACATATATTCTCCAGGACCAAATTATCCATATGTTGAAACAAAGGAACCTGAAAGATGTGCCAAAAATAATTAGTTTGGGCAATAAACTGTATGGGCGATTCTGGCCAAGATGAGTTCATCGTTTACATGGCCACCCATTTTTCATTTTATTTCAACAAAGTCATTAGACTATTTTTTGCAACCAAAATAACATAAACTTCGCTCATCACAGAAAGTTACTATACTACTTTTGTATAACAACAACGATTCAACATCGCCTGAGAATTACAACAATTCAATAATTCTATAAGTGGAGTTTGGAGACTTTCTACGATACTTGAACAAAGTTATGTAACTTCTTTTTATTTCATTTCCATAATACTTTAAATATGTTGAGTGTACCAATATGAGTTTTCATGTTGTAGTCTTAAATATATCACGTTAAAAATTAGAATTAATGAGTTATCAAAAAAGGGAAATAATTTTTCTTTTTGAATCGGACTAAAAAAGAAAGTAAGTAACACAAAATTTACTTTCCTGTCTGACTAAGTCCAAACAAAGATGATACTTGATGTCTCTTCTAAGTCCCTCAGGAAGGTTGCTTATCATCTCACATTCATCAACTCCCCTTGTTGCTGCAAATCTTTGGCGTTCATAATTTCTGACCCTTTGCTTGTATCCTTGAGGCAACCTTCTTTTCCTCATCCACCATTCTACATTTCTCATTTTTAGTTGCATGGCTTGTTTCTTTGATGTTGTTGCATGCAAGAACACCTACATATGTAAAACATTATTACAACTACTATTATACACCATAACATATACCGGTGGGGCGGCTAGTAACGACTCAGGGTATATATCTGCTCCGGGCTTATGTAGGTTGCAAGAAAGCAGGCCGGTAAGACAATGACGAACTCTTTAATCTATCAAAACGTCGGATTTCTAAATTTTCTTAAGGCTTATAATTATGTATATATTGTAGTGAATTTCCTTCAACTTTCTTGTGTGTTTACTTCTTCATATATTTTGAACCCCTTAATCAATATTCTATTTCCGCCATTATACAACACTGATGTTTGGTAGCTAGTTAGGAAGAGAGTTGTTTATGTATTAAAATTGGTATAGCTAATAATATATACGCTATGTTTGACAATTTTTGTAATTGCTTGGTATACAATTCAACATAATATGTAAGATGTTTGGTCATTATTTATAATCCTACACAAATAAAATATATAGTATCATTTATGAGTCAATTTGTATATTATTTTATAAAGGATAAATATATTATATATAGAAGATTGAATATCTAAAAATTAGCCACATATAGCCTGGCCGATCGGACATCGTTCGCCGAAAAATTATATTATGTATATAAAAAAAAATTGTATGAAATATATTGGTTAAAAATAATTTTCCGTATATACATATTAAATTTTTAACATACTTAATAAAATTTCTGACTTCGCTACTGTCTAGATTACTACCTTCCTAATTGTAACCAGCCACCAAATGACCCCTAATAACAGTTGGTGTTCTCTACTACCAATGTTAGTAATGAGATAACCAAGATTTTACTTAAAAGGGGTTCAAAATATAAATATACAAACAAATAAAAGAATTTAATATCTAACATATATGTATATATAACACATGGTTTAGGAAGTTACCTTGATATTACCAATCAACATGGTGACCAGAAGTAGTCCAGTAGTGAGAACAATGATTATAAATACATCTTCCAGCCAATCTGTTGTGCTCTCCAAGTTCCCAAAAGTACTGCATGTAAAATTTTCATAGAATTTTACATTTATATTTATGTTCCACGTCAAAAATACTGAGTTTAGAGATGAAAATGGTGTCACAACAAGACATATTCCACCTCTGATTGTCGTACATACAAGAGTCTTTCATTTCTCACGAGATCAAAAACTTAAACTAAATAGATCATAAAAGAAAGTACCTGAGTGTCATGAGTCCCCAGAATATGGGAAATAGTATTTTCTCGAAACGATTTTCATTGGTAACAAGTTGCACAGTCCATTTATAAATTCCATAATCAAAATTGTTTTCAGAGGATAGGCATGTTGATCTTGCAAATTTGTTCTCACCCCATATGACTCTACTTTTGTGCTTCACCAAACTGCTGGTTCCATAAAATATTTCCTCTTCACAAGCCAACATTCTTAGCCCACAACCATTGCTGATTCTGCATTGTTCTTTCAAGCATTTTGCTGCCCTTTGAATTCCTAGCAAGTACCAACATGCTCCCACCGCCTGTTATCATGCTTTTGTCAGTATAAAAATATATTATTTATACGATCACATCATGATTTGTGGTCTAAATTCATTCTTAGATATTTGTGTAACTGATGAGAATCATTTCATTTTATTATGGGTAAAAAGAGAATTTTAAAGGTAGATTGACATTCTTTTTGGGACGGACCAACAAGGAAAGGGTGCAGCATAAAATGGGACGGAGGGAGTAACAAACTTAAATTACACTAACAATATGATTGTTGTAGATGGCATGCATGATTATTGCATGTATGAATTCATTATTTCGAGTATTTTACCTAAACATCCAAATGACTGATATATAGTCGTAAATCTTAAAAAATAATTTAGATAATAAGTAATTAATATAGAGAATAAAATAATTATTTTTTCTTAATATGTTAAATGTAAAAAGTACTTCCTCCTTTTTTTAGTTGTATTTTCGAGAATCTATTTGACTAATTTTCAGAGCTAAATTAGATTATATTATATTAATTCCAAAATAAAAATTTATATATTCAAAAACTACATAACTTTTTTCACATCAATACGAGAACAAAGTACATTTTAACATGTTAGTCAAAGTTGATATCATTTGACTCTTTTGTGACAACTAGAAAAAAAACGAATGGAGTAAAAATGAATATCAAAATAAAAAATTTTGGGATGTACTTACGTGTGAGGCAACAAAATAAGCGATCAAGTTTAGAGCAATTCCCCACCAAACGGTCCCAAAAATGTATCCAGAGAGATTTTGCATGCGTCGCAATAAACAAACGGAGTGATAAATTTTGGGCAGATACTGAAACAGAAACATTATTAACAACACTGTCATCACTGACGTTGTACATCCTTTCTCCAGTAAACCTGGAATCACTACCCACATAACTATCTGCACCAAGTAAAAAAATACTTGATTAATTAATATACACAGTACCCCTCATATGCCACATAACATATAGCAAATAGTCTCAAACTTTTATAGGAGCATGGGGTTTGAGATAAGTGTTGAAAAAACTCTAAATTTGGCGTGTATTTTATTTATGTTGTAAGATCAGGAGTGTATTTAAGTTCAGTTAGCCAAGTAAAGGGTGTTTATTTTAAGGTTGTCGAGAATGAAACTAATAATTTCCGCTGAGTTTGGGGGTGTTTTCAATAATTCTCTCTTTGAAAAAGAGTGTTCTTTTCCTTTTTAGTTTTGATTTTTTCAAGCGATGTGTTTAAGACTATGGGATTAAAGGACATTTTGGTACATTTTACATATTTTTAAGTTTAGATCATTAGAATGATCCACTTTCTTTTTTAGTCTGTTTGAAAAAAAAATTATCCTTTTTCTTTTCTGCATTACTTTGATTTCAACTTTTCATATGACATGTTTTAAGCCACAAAATTGAATGAAATTTTGGCATATTTTACATAATTTTAATTTAGAATTACAAAATTAATTTTTTTTATTTTTTTAATCTTCATGTCAAATTAAACTAAGATCATTTTTTTAAATGAAAGAATTAACTAATTTGAGAACCTAAAACTATTAGCTCTTGATGTTCATAATCTACTTTTAAACATCTATCCCAAAAGGGCACTGTTGATGACTTAGAAGCTAAATATAGAAAGAAAAAATAGAAGATATCCGTGAGGTAGACTATTCCTCATCATATTATCGTACAACTTTGTTTAAGTTCCTCTTTCCATTTCACCTTTATAAATTTGTCGGAATGAGAGTCAGAATTTTAAATTTATAAACTTAAGATTCTAGTTTTTTAAAGTTATTGGGTTCTAAAAGTAATAATTTGAGTTTCTAATAGTAATTAATTTGAACATATTTAACCGATGTCTTAGAAATTATATAAAATTTTATCTCAAAAATTATTGACTTCGATCGAACCTGACAGCGTATATCTAGCTTCGTCCTTGCAACTGCATAAAATTATCACGGCGTGCAGAAGAATAACGGCCATGACATGCATGCCCTTTGTCTTATTTTACTAACAATTTCATACAAAAATACAAAAACATGCATCATCATTTATCATCACGATAATTATTGTACATACAACAACCTAAAAATCATACCATAGTAGCATCTAGGTTTGTTTTCATTGATTCTTTGTGTTTATAGCTTATACTTCATCGATTAACATCTAAAAGTTTAATCTGTTATAAAGAGTATATTTTTATGTAGTTAACTAAATATATACTCATCAACAAACGCACCTGAGGTAAAGGAAGGATGACAAAGAGATCGAAAAAGAAACCCTTCTTGGATTTCAAGTATCGTAAGGCCATAAAATGTCGAAGACTCTGATGTAGTCGAGGACGACTACTACTGTTAATTCGATTTTCGTTTATTTCTCCATCGTAAGGACGTAGTTTATGAGTCTTGAATTGTAACCACATGTTCCATAAATGTAAAGCATCGCTCATGCATCGAAGAACCGTGACCGTCACCGCGAACCAACCGTCGATGAATAGGCACATGCAATTGTCACTTATAGAAAGGGCGTAGAAAAAGAGAGGATCCACGAAAAGCCCCGTGGCGCATACTAGTAAGAATACTCGATTCCATTCTTGAACCCAAGGCGTTCTAGGGTCTATGATTTTCCAAGAAAAGAAGTCTGTTAGTCCTCCTCTTTGAACATGACCACGACCATGACCACTACGAATGTTGTAGTCATTAGAATTATTATTATCCTCTTTTTCTTCCTCTTCTATTTCTTCGAGGTTATATTGCTCTTCCTCATCCTCATCCTCGTCCTCATCACTATGATCACTATAACTATATGATGGTTCAAGTCCATGATGACTAGCCATTAATTTTTTTTTCTCTAGATTTATTTTGTGCTATCTTTTTCTTTTATGGGTTTAGGGCATGGAGTTGGCTTTGGGAAGAGAAAAAAAAGAATGAAAAGAGAATATATGCACTGATTTTTTTTTGGAGTTAAGAGAGATATATAATTTGAAACAATAACAAGAAGAGGACATAAATTATTGTGGATATGGGAAGAGCATAAGCTGACAAAAATGATGTATAGAAATTTCCATTACTACCCCTATGGCCCTATGTAATTATAAGGATATATACCAATAAATTAGTTAAAAAAATGTAACCAACAAACTTAGGTTTTAGAATTTTTGAAATTAATACTAATTGCAAATTACAGTATAATAAAGTAGTTTTAATTCTTTAATTTTTTGCAAAAGATGGAAAGCATTTTCTAATGGTTGTTTGGTTGGAAATAGTACTTCCCCCTACTTCAATAAAAATGAAATGTTATGACACATTCCTTAAAAATATATTTAAAGACATTAATCAGAAGATAATTTGTCAATAGTATTATTTTTAAATAATTATTCCAAAACTCTTTTAAATAGGGATAATCATTATTTGAGATTTAAAAGCATATAAAACACCCCATTAAAATGAAATGTAATTAAAAAAAATTGATATATTCTTAAACTTTGAACAATTAATTTATTTTGGACCAGAAAAAATATTTGATGCGGACATTAACATGGGACCAAATAAATTCTTTTGTAAGCTAATGTATGTAATGTAGGCAGGTAAGAGCCATTTAACTTTTTTAGAGAAAAGTCATATTTTGGGTAACTTTTGTTTGTCATTTAAATCATTTTGTTTTTCCTTCAATTTTCTTTCAACAACTTCAATTATCACATGTGTAGCACCTTAAAAAAAAAGGTCTAATCAAAATGTATAGGGGTCATGATAAATAAGATAAATTCATCCCATTTTATGTGGCATCCTTTGACTTGACACAGTGTTTAAGAAAAAAAAAGAAATATTTTTGAAACCTTGTGGTATAAAATCATTCTTAGATATTTATATGACTGAGATTCATTTCATTAAGGGCAGAAAATGAATTTTAAAGATAAATTGTTTCCAATTTGAGTAAAATGACATTCTTTTTGGGACGAACTAAAAAGAAAAGAGGGTTACATAAAATGAGACGGAGGGAGTAGTTGTTATATCATGTTAACAATGTTCATAGTATAAAAATCATTGACACTCTATTTTATATAATTTCAATTCAAATTTAACCAAAAAAAAATTGGTAAAATAAATAAAAATGAGGCTAATTTAGGAATAAGATATGTTGAGTAGGGCAGGTAGATTGTGGGGAGGTTGGCAAAGGGGCAAAGGTCATATTCACGAATAAGTTTGATCAACACAGGTTCTTCGCACTTTCCCTCCTTTTGTTTGTTTCTTAATCAATTATTATACCTAAGAAAATAAAAATAATGTATATATATATGTGCTATAAATATTATTGTTCGTTACTTTCTCCGTTTTAATTTATGTGTTATTTTTCAGATTTTGAGATTCAAATAAAGTTTTTTTCTGTTGTACTTTAAGTATTTTGAGTTGTGAATTATTGTGCATAATAATACATTTCACGCAATGTCAAATATATAAATTTTATTTTAAAAACATAAAAATATCATATCCAAATTACGATCAAAATTAAATTTTCTTTAACTTTCGAAATTTTAAAATAAAATATATTTTCAGAATTGAGTCGATTTCTAAGAAAACACAATTTACGTACAGAGCCGTCATGAACTTGAACACATCATCTCAATATTCTCTCAATCATCACCTTCCATATTTGTTATCCATCAATCTTATGAAATATATATATACTACTACTACTATTTTGATTTTAATTTGCTTGTTTTAATTTAATTTACAAAGTATAAAAGAATAATTTTTTTTAATTTCATAATTTTAAATTAAAATTATATAATATATTAAAATCTCCTTTAAATTTTTATGATTTTAAGTACGTGAGGTAAGATATCGGGCCAAACGAGTTTCCAAATATAAAAAGGGACCATTTTTAAAAATAAACCCAAACAACTTGAAAAGCACTTATTTAGATATTCCCTCCATCCAAGTTTACTCTTGTCTATGTTTGATTTGATCGTTTTGTAAACAGAAATAATTAAAACTGAAATTTTATTATATTATCTTACGTTATTATAAGTCATTTCACACTCATAAAAAATAATAACAGTATTTAATAATAAAAATTAATTAAATATAAAATAATATAAATTATTTATTAATTTCTAAAGTGACGGTGTTTGCTATGAAGATTTTTTTTTCAATTTTCTCATGCTTGACTGGCTCATAGCTTAAATATTTTGAAAAATATTTTTTGTATCAACTTATTTTTTCTCAAATTTAAGAAAAATAACTTTCCTTCAAAAATTAAAATACAACATTTTTCAGAATTCTCCTCCAACCTCAAATTATAATTTTTTTCCTTACCCCATCCCAAACCCCCCCCCCCCCCCCCAACCCCCCAAAAAAAAAAAAATTAATTTTTCTTTTAAAATTTCAATTCTCTTATACCGACTGCTCCCAAATCAAACTAAACCCCCCTCTCCAACCAAAAAAAAAAAATAAAATATTTATAAATTTATTTTTTTAAAAAAATACTCAAAGTTTAAAAAATTCAGTCCTTTCCCCACCTCAACACGCTAAAGAAAAATTAAAAATTTATTTTTTGAAAAATATTTCACATTTTGAAATTTTATACGTTTACCCAAAAAACCAACCTCCCTAAAAAAAATTATTTCTGAAAGATATTTCAAATTTTGAAAGTTTATATTTTTAACTCCACCTCTTATTCCAACCCCCAACCCTCCTACAAGGCCCCCCATCCCCCCACCCTCCTCCCCAAAATAAAATTAAAAAAAATATTCTTTTAATAAAATAAAAGTTATTTAAAAGTTAGGTTTAGAGTTGAATGTGATCGATTTTTTATTCAAAAGTTGGTATTGAGACTAGACTTGGAAGTTGAATTTTTGATCGAAAGTCGAGTTGGATCTCAATTGAAAAGTTGAATCTCGCATTTTGTGTTAAGGTTGAGTCTTGATTTGGAAGTCGAGTACTATTTCGAGTGACAAGACTGATTCCAAATTAGTCGATCGTGTCCAAATTCGAATGTTGGGGTCAAGTCCTCGATCCAATTTTAGGGTTGAATTTTGAATCGATCAATGGAGTCATATCTCAAATCGAATGTCAGGGTCGGGTTCCGATTTAAGGGCCAAAGATGGATCCTGAATCAATTATTAGGATTGATTTGCATGTTAAAAACTATTTTATGAAAAATATTTCATTCATTAATCAGACAATAGAAAATATTTTTAGTCCATCAATTTAAAAAATTAAATAAAAACTTAATTTATTTTTAAAAAAATATTTTTATATTTTTATTCTCGTACTAAACACCCCCTGAATAAATAAAAATGAACATCCAAATTTTGTAGGGTAAATAATTTCATCATTAAAAGTGGTCGGACAAATAGCCACGAGTTAATTAAAACTATATTTGTCTACTTTCTTTTGTTTGTTCCACATCACAACTATCAAGAATTATGAACTTTTTCTTTTTATATACAGAATTCTCGTGTGACAATAAAGTTTGTAGTCCCACCAAAACTAATAAATTACACAGCATTTAGAAAAAAATCATAGAATTGAGACTTTAATCTCTTTTTTTTATTAGATATTTAGTATACATATTGGAGTTTGATTAATTCAAATTCGCACCAGGTAGAACCTTTTTAGAGGAAGCGCTTGCTATTAAGAATTTTTCATATTTAACACTCAAATTCAAAAACTTTGATTAAAGAATAAGCAATTTCATCTACTACACTAGATCTTTTGACAGTTTTTGTGTATGCCTAGACAATCATATGTCACACAATTAACCCTTTAATGTCTATGATTTTTACGGTTGTGTTCGTTTCAGCCATGAACACCTCCTGATTTCAAGAGTGTATAAAGAATGGACCTTCACTATCATCTTCTTTGAAGCAACTTACACTTCACACTCACGTAGGTGATTCCTAATCGTGTCATCGCATATATAATCTATTTCATCAAACCTGCCAAACTTAGAAACCATTAAAATATATTAAGCTTTATTACCTCGTTAATAAGCCTTAATGTTTTATCCTTATCACTGAACATTGTCTTTATCATGAGAATGGATTGTGTTGTCTGACAATGTCGAACCATCATTCACAACTTTGTTTGATCTCCTTGAACCTAGCTCTTGGGATCTCTAGTCTGCTAGGTAGAGTTACCGCCATGATGACTCATCCTAAGTCTTAAAAGTATTCCCTTAGATGATCTTTCAATTGCTTCTCTAGCTAGGCCTTTTGTAAGTGGATCCGACACATTGTCTCTAGATTTTACATAGTCAATAGTGATAATTCCACTCGAGAGTAGTTGTCTCACGATATTATGTATTCGTTGTAATATGTGACACAATTTTTCATTTTACTTAATGCTTCATGCCTCACCTATTGTTGCTTGACTATCATAGTGTATGCATATAGGTCCTACAGATTTGAGCCAAAATAGAATGTCTTCCAAAAAAAATATGGAGCCATTCAATTTCTTCACCGGCCTTACGCTATAAGAAAATGTATTTATAGCTACAAAATCTAAGCTATGAATTTGAAAATCGTAGCTATTATTTAGTAATAGCCACAACGTTAAATTTCATGGCTATCTAAAAATTCATCAAATTTCTTAGCCACGATAATTAAATTGACAAAGCTAAATTCTTATTTTTGCTGTAACTGCCAAAAATTGTGAAAATAAATATTTAACGAGCCACAATTTTACTGCTATGATAAAACTTTGTAGCTAATGATGAAACTCTGCTAGCCACAATATTAAGAAGTCTTTTCAACACAAAATTTTGAAACCTTCATTACACCTATCGATTGAAATTTCCCTCATAAAAGAAGTGTCGAGGTTAAATCGTAATTAATTAAATTTTGTACTAACCTGCAAGTATTCCTTTTCTCACGCTGCCAGCATTAAATGCACCTATTTTCTAGAAATGTATCACTACCTTTTTTTTTATCGTCAATGAACCAAAAATGAGGGATTTTTGTTAAGTATGACACACGTTGGCACTACTTGAAATTAATGCTAAAAAGTATGCCATTTCTAATTTGCCCATAAAATTTGGAGAGTCAATAATTTTAATATACACGTTATTGTAATTTCATAGTTGAAATAGATGAAAAAATAATTAAATAATAATTAATAGAAGTGACACAGTAAAATTAGGTAGACACATTAATAGTCACCGTAAAACGTTGGGTAATATTTAATTTCATTATTTAAGTATATGAAAAAATATTTAAATAATAATTAAAAAAATGACATAGTAAATTTAAGTAGACACTTTAATAGCCACAACAAAATTAAGTAGACGTAACCGCAAAATTAAGAAAACACGTTATTGTAATTTCATAATTGAAGTAGATGAAGAAATAATTAAATAATTATTAATAGAAATGACGTCAAAATATTGATGTTGTTGAGGCTCGATAACATTGAATTCAAGATGTCAGGCTTGAACCATCAAGCCAAGCAGCTCAATAGTCACCTGCCTAATTCAATTGCCACGACGATCCTAAACTTCTCGATCTAGCGACTTATTATAATATATATATTAGGAAATTTTGGAGCCCCCAAAATTAAGGGTCCTAAAGTAATGGCTCTAGCTGCTTCATGTCTCAAATGGAGAAGCATCTGAATTGCGTATTAAGTTGAACTGAACAGAGGAGAAAAGAGTGTTCATCTGAACCCTCAACAAAAAGTTACGTTGTGTGTATAACATAATTGATTTAAAGTTTATATATATTCAATCAAAGATTTTTACATAGATTGGAACTGCAAAAGTAGTTTAATCTGTAGGCAATAGCCATGACGAACACTGGCATGTCTGGCATACAGTAAACAGAATTTGTACCCTTTGTTGAGCTTTTGCTGTTCCGTGGGATTCGTTCGTGCTAAAGCAAGATTTCTGTATATATTGACTTAAGCATCTGGTCATTCCTGTATACAGATTCACATGGAATATGCTCTGCAGGAAAAGTTCAGGAGTCTCGGAGAGGCAGATCTAGGACAGGTACTGTGGATTCAGCTGAGTATATTGTTTACCGCATCATAATTTACCCAATAAATTCGCCACTGACAAGGAGCAACTCTTTATACGGTAGTTGAAATGATCAACATCACCATTTTAGGTAAAAACTTTGTTTCAATTTCCAATGAGAGAATAAAGGTGTTTCAAGATAACTAAATACTGTAGACACAGTCAATCATTATGTGAACAGGAATTGGAGATCAAATGCAGGCAAATTTCCTACCAATGATCAAGATGCTCAGTCGACTCTCTGCATAATTGATTAGTTTCTCCTCTCGAGCAGTTACCTGGAACATCTTGAAATCACCATGAAAAAGATAAATGGTTTTAGTATCAACACTATGAATTTCCAATACAAAAATCGATAGATTAATGCTGATTCGCCAGACATCAACACTATGAATTTCCAATACAAAAATAGGACCCTTTAATTCCACTTGCTACCAAACTTGAGGTATCACTGCAAAAAGATACAATCTTAGATTCACCATCATAGAATTGTCAAGATATACCAACAGAGATTCAGTCCTGCACTTTTTCTGGAACAGAACGCCTCCAGATGCCAGCCAATGCACTCCCAAATATCGAGTGACAAACACTAGAAACAGCACATGGTACTGCCGTAAGTGGATTACCAAAGTGCTGAGTGGCTAGAACTACTCCAAGAACCGAGTTCTGCAACAAACAGAAGTACAATTTAATAATTATTCAAGTGTCATCTTTCCCATGATTGTTTTTCAGGTGCCATTTTGGCTATACGTTTATGAGATATTTTCTTCAGTTATACACTGAGGATCAAAAGTGAACAAATAATTTTTTACCTGCATGCCAACTTCGATAGATATTGTCCTTGAGGAGGATACATCAACTCCAAGCATCCTCGAGAGTACATAACCAAAGAAGAAGCCAGATGCATGAAGAAGAACAGTAGCTAAGACAACCTGTTGACCTGACATAAGGATTGCAGAAGAACTCTGTGCAATTGCATTTCCACAAAGAACAGCAACAGTTGCTACAGCAATAGGTGGCATCAATGGAGACACAATTTTAACAAGGCCTTTGAAATACTGATTCAGAAATGCGCCAGCTAATACAGGAAGAAGCACCACCTGAACTTTGGTAGCGTTAATAGTTTATTATGACAAGCTACAATTCTGATAAGCCAATAACTAGATGAGGAAATGGACCTGTAAAGTGGACATGAAAAGTCCAGCCGCATCCACTGCAACAAATTGCCCTGCAAGTTTTTCTGTTAGGAAAGGGGTCATCACCTGCACATGTAACCAGGAAGGTCAATCAACTTAAGGGAGCTCTCAAAACACCAAATATGATGAAAGTATCTCCAATTATATCAATGGAAGTGTGAGATACATTCAACAATAAAAGGAAGTGTGGGAACTTCTTTGACATTGCTCAAGAATATGAGTGTACTCACAAAGAACGGCCTGCCAGTCTTAGACAAAAATGTTTTGGTGGCCTATTAATTGGCAAGTTGATATAATGCTTTGTCTATTACATTTAGATATAAAGATAGCCATTTGTGTTTTTTTAAAGCAGTCCCAAACATGGATTTGCCTACCAATAATTTTGTTGTTATAGTTCAACAGGGATCATCTATCTAGGAAAACCACGTATCAACAAAACCAATTGAAGACCCTAAATTTTCTTATACTCTTGTGCATCCAGAAACACTTTCATGTTCTGGACTTGACACATTTGTATGACCATTAGATACCCAGTTTTACGATTTCTAACCCTGTACCTTGATTACGGTCTAGAGGTAAATTAGTTGGACTTGTTTGCACTACCACACTGATGGTAGGGGGTTAATTGAATTCTTTAAATGATTGTAACTAGCGCTGAAGCCTTCAATACACATTTTTCTCACTTGAATTTCAAATTCATCCTGTCTATATCTAGGGTCGACCTTGATGTTTCATCTTTGTCTTTGACTATGGCAACAATTGACTGCTTTGACATTCTTATTGCGCTTGTATTGCTCTTGGGAGAAAATAGACCAACTCCTCCAAAAGTTTACATGCTTTTGGGAATTGAGAGAATTCAAACTCAAAGTAACTTGAACAAGAAGCTCCCCAAGTTATTTTAGTTTGATTATTCTGTCAATAATGCATTTCTTTGTCGGCCAGAGGATTTCATCTCAAGAATAAAGAGGTTACATATTTCCCAATAAGAACTCTCTCTTGGAAGTTCCTTTTAGGAACAAACTGCTTTAGGTCAATTATTCTTTGGATATGTAAAACACACGACACACTATGCACACATATAATATGTCTTATATTGGATAAGATATTCATAACCAAATAATGAAATAAAAGCTACCAACCACAGCAGATAGGGTACTTGCAGCAGTCATCAGAACTGAGAGTGCCACATTTCCACTGCAATAAAATGAAGTATCAACACCTAGTAGGTACTATAATGAAAATGACAGGAAAACATGATAATATTAAATAATGATGCTATAAAAGAATCTTCAAAATGTCAACCTACCGTGCAATGTAAGTGACGATGTTGCTTGCTGTCCCTGCAGAATAATGCATGAGATGCTTAGTGAATGCCTATAAATAGAAGGCTTAGAAAGGTGTTTAGTTGAGCATACCTCCAGGACAGCAGCCAACCAATATCAAGCCTGCTGCATAATGGGATGGCAAATTTAATAGCTTACTAACAAAATATCCTGATAAAGGCATCACCTATACCAGAAAACAACCTCTGAACTTATCTATGCCAAAGAATTTGAGCAGGACATATATTTTGTTAGATGTTTGTGGAATAAACAGCAAATCTAATGCAGGTAATCATAATTGACAACGAAATGACTAATTAATGTCAAGGTAACCAGAAATATGGACAAATTCAATTAGTACAAAACACATTTTCTGAGAGACATCACAAGAAGTGAAATATTTTGAACAGAAAAGAAGATGACAAATAAAACAAACAATTAGTTTAACAAGAAAAAACAAGGTCTAGGAGAATACTTATGCCGCAATCAAAGAGCGAAAATTCAAGAGGAAGAAAATGAATTAATCCAAGCTAACAAATTTAGATTTAAAAAATAAATGATCACAGTTAGTAACTCAGTTGGCATCCTAAATGAGCGGTATCTATGGAACTTCAATCATACATCTCACCCTACATAACTCTTCATGTAATGAAATGCACTTGGTGGCGAAGTGCTATAATTCATACCAGATTTGCATTTGGTATTAAGCTATGTACTGGCCTACAAGTTGTCAACGTACTTATCCATATCACTTCATCATCTTGCTCATGAAGAAGGTAGGAGTCGCAAGGAATCAAAATTGGCAGAAGACAAATAAAAAATTTACTTCTAAATTAGAGAAAAAAAATTGTTCCCCCTCCCAAACCACAGGGCTTTGATTCAATGTCGAAGGTGGTACGTATGGTAGGTGTGCATTAAACCAAGTCTGGTATTCAATTATAGAATAGTAAAAGGGCAGGGCCATAATTTATTGAGTTTCGAAGCTGAAAACAACTGATTTCTCGGGTATAAAAAATTAGAGAAAGAAATACTTCTCCTGTTCTGCCACAATTAGAGTCTAAAATGCAGAAGGCTCCATATATCAAAAGAAATACCCTGGAAATGAATCATCCAATGTTCAATTTGAGCAGAATTCATAAAAAATAGATCTTTCAGTAGGATTATGTGACATCTATATTTCTTACCTTACCCATTGTCATACTAGTAGTGGTAGTATTGTAGTTTCTTTTATTGATTTCAGTTACCATTTATTGTTTCTTGTACTTCAATTATAGCCTTATTTTGTTATGATTTCTGTTCTTTTTAAGAATGCTTTATCATGTTTTCTTTAGTATTTTACTATGGCTTCTTTCTTTTTACTCAAAATGCTTTAAAATGCTTTTTCTTGAGCCGAGAGTCTATTGGAAACATCCTCTCTATATCTCTACAAGGTAGAGAGTAAGGTAAAGTCAACATAAACACCACCCTCTCGAAACCCCACTTGTGGAATTACACTTGTGGTACCCATTGTCCCTTCTTGGTCATTCTCACTGAGAGCTATCTCAATTTGCATTTAATAGTCAGCTACAGATATCACCTCTAACTTTCTCCTTTTAAACAAAGTAAAATGATTGACCCTGAGAAATCACAATGCTAAGGACAAACAATTACAGATTGAATATGGAAAGGTGCTGTAAGATACCGAATACTGAAGGGCGAAACCGCAGAACAACTCTTTGGGCATGGCCAAAGCACCACGAAGATCATCAAAAGTAAGAGTCATTCCCATACCAAGCATAGTGAGTGTAATACCCATCACAGTCCATTGGGGTTTGACCCAATTGTACGAGCAAGGTCTAAGCAACCCAATCAAACAACCCAAAGCTACCCACAAAGGAAACAAAACAGAAATCGCTTCCCCAACACATTGGATCCAATCCCCATAGCTTTTTTTCTTGTTGCTATCATCATCTGCAGTAATGGCACTTGAAGAATTTGAACACAGAAGCGGTCCTCTGGATATTTGTGAAATGGGTTTTCGATTTAGGACAAGATTTGGTGATTGTAAAGGTAAATTGGGGTTTGGGAAGTGAAGTGAACAAGTTCTTAAGGTGTGATATTCATGGTTTCTGTGTATAAATCTTCTTCTTGTGTGATTGATGTAGCAGCCATTTGGTGCTGACAATAAGGTCTGCATTTTTTTCTAATATTCCAGCAGTAATGCTACTATTCTGCTACTCACTCATCGGACCATCATTATGAACTTAGTAGAGCTGCACGTGTATGTCGTGATAAATAATAATAAGGCATAACTCACAAATAGATATTTAGTCCTCATTTTTCTCTTAGACACCTAAACTAAGACAAGTTCCTAATAGACACCTCATCTGCTCAGATTTGATTTCATTAAACACTTTTATCCTACTTGGCACTTAATCCTACTTGGCACTCTGTAGGATAAAAGTGTTTAATGGGATCAAATCTTCGCATGAGGTGTCTATTAGGGACTTATCTTAGTTTAGGTGTCTAAGTGAAAAATAAGGACAAGTTTAGGTGTCTTAAGCCTAATAATAATATTCACTTTGTTTCCTAAAAAAAATATAGTTTGATTTGACATAAAATTTTAAAAAATAAAAAAGATCTTTTAATTTTGTGATATTAAATTAAAGTTATATCAAATAAATCAAAATAACATTTGATCTTATAATCTTAAATATGTCATGTGAAAAGTTGAAATTAAAATGTTGCTAAAAAAATAAAAATAGGTTGTTCTTGAAATGAACTTAAAAAGAAAATGCGCCATTTTTTTTTAAACAAAGGGAGTGTACAAAAAGAATGGCGAAGGACCTAAAATATCTTTTTTAACGTAACTATATGATTTTACTTTAGGAGAATTGTTAATTAAAGAGAAATATGAGCCAAAAGGTTAATGTTGAGAATATTTTTGAGTTAAAAAGTTGACGTCAGGGGTATTTGAGGACCGAAAAGTGCATGGATGAAAGATAATTTTGTACAAATTCAAATAGTTAATGGGTATTTAGGCCCTAATAAAATTCAAAATTGTGAATGATTAATTTGAATTCATGTACAGACTTATTTATCAGTATCAAGATGATCGTGGATAATTTGAACCTATGAAGATGAAAAGTTAAGGTTTATTAGATTACATTGTTTTTTACTTTTTGATTTTATGAATTACAAAAATACATATCTCAACAGTCTTTATAGATGATATCCTGATGTATGTTTTTTATCTGTGTCAATTGCTTTATCAAGACTTTGATTTTATTATCAATAATAACATTCTTCTTGAATGTGCAACATGAAACTGAGGTCAAAATATCATTTTGATATATTTTACACATTTTTAATTAAAGATCATGAAATATTTATTATTTTCTTAAATTTAATATAAAGTAAAAGTTAGACAAATAAATTAAAACGGAAGAAATATATTATACATATATCAACAAAATTATCTTCCCTTGGTTAAATACGTTAGACTATAGATAAACTTGAACACTATTATATTTCTTTTTTATTCTTATTTTTTATAACCTAGTACTTAAAGGTTAAAACGACAAGTAAAATTTATATATGTGTGCTAATCTAGAGTTTAATTGTAGTATATATACACTAGTATTTTTACTATCCAAATTCTTTAACCTTTTCCGGAAGTTGATTTGTAGCAATCGTCTTTCTTATTTTTTTTCTTACGATTTTTTAAGAGTCAAATATGATCGTACGATAAAATCACACGATGTTTGGTGTGGCTTTATTGTTATAACGGGTTATCAGTGAGAGTCGTTGTCGTTCAGGGGATTAAATCCACTGTTGAGCTTCTTAACAATAAATTTTAGTTCTAAATCCTCCGATAATTAGAATGCGATCATCGGTAAGGTGTCTAAATACTTCTTTTAATTTGAATTTTTTTTATTTCTACTATAATTCTCTATTCAGAGAAAGGAGAAATTCATTCAGTAAATTCTTATTTTCGTATTTTCCTATGAAGAGATTTATATGGATCAACTGTTACGGCGGAAGGATGCAAAACGCGAAAGTAGAGAAAATAGAGAATACCAAATTTAACGTGAAAAACCTTTTAAAACGAAGGTAACAACCACGGGATCATTGAGATTCAAATTTCTCCACTATAACAATAAAAGGGTTACAAACCATACAACAATTGTCAAGCATGGAGAAGCAATAGCTATACCAACAAAAAGAAGAAGAAAAACACCCAAATCAGAGCTACTGTTCGGGACCCAAAACTGGATGTTATTGACCTCCAAATCCGATCTCCACCATTCAGATAAAAAATTAAGATGTTAGGAACAATCATTCAAAATTTCAGCCCAATCCAACGGTTAGCGAATCAGAAAAATGCAATCTAAAGGCTGCTGGTCGGAGAGGAAAACTGCTGCGGAAAACACCCTTTTCTTCTCTTTTCTCTCCTCTCTCAGAGACCTCTCTTATGTACTAATATCTCTCAAAGATGAATAATAGTGAAAAATTCATAATTCTCTCAAAAATTGTCCTATTTATAGATAATGAGTTGTCTTTTTCCTTAAGCCAAAACCAACTTCAAACTGGACTATTTCAATCCTTTTCCAAATATGATTAGAATTCCAATCCTTCTCCAATTAGGATTCGAAACCAAAGGAGAATAGGATTAGGCCATGGGCCTTTGGCTAGAAGATGGGTCATTTCCCAACATACTCCCCCTCCAGCCAAGGGGTCAAATGAACTTTAAGTGGAGGAACTCTTGACAGGCTTCATCTTGCCGCAGTTCTGCAAAATTCATACTTGTCTGCAATCACTACTTTTATGAGCATATCTGAAGGATTTTCATCAGTGTGTATCTTCTCAATCTCAAATAATTTCTCTTCCACGGCCATTCTTATCCAATAATACTTTCTACTAATATGCTTGGATTTAGAATGGAAGGTGGAGTGCTTGGTGAAATAAATAACACTTTGATTATCACAAAATAAGACGAACCTTGACTGCTCAAAGTCAAGATCTTTGATAAATTCCTTCATCCAAAGAAATTCTTTGGCACCTTTAGTGATAGCAATATATTCGACTTCTGTGGTGGATAGAGCTATGCATTTTTGTAATCTCGATTGCCAAGAAATAGCTCCCCCTGCAAAAGTGATCAAATAACCAGAAGTGGATTTCGAATTGTCAAAATTCCCTCCTAGATCAAAGTCTGTGTAGCATACAAGTTCAGGCTTGCCACTACCAAAGCACAACTCCATGTCTGAGGTACCTTTCAAACATCTTAGTATCATTCCAATGTTCCTTTTTCCAGGATTAGAAAGAAATCTGCTGACAATACCAACAACATGTGCAATATCTGGTCTAGTGCAAACCATAGCATACATCAAATTACCAACTGTAGAGGAGTAAGAAATACATGACATCTCCTTCTTCTCTTCAGTTGTAGATGGACTCTGGGTCGTACTCAACTTAAAGTGTTTAGTAAGAGGAGTACTAACCACTTTTGCTTCTGTCATGTCGAATCTCTTAAGTACTTTCTCAATGTACTGCTTCTGGGATAATGATAACTTCTTTTTATTTCTGTCTCGATGAATTTGTATGCCTAAGATTTTCTTTGCTGGCCCCAAGTCCTTCATCGCAAATGATTTGCTCAACTCCTTTTTAAGGACTCCAATTCTAGATTTATTTCTGCCAACAATCAACATATTATCCACATAAATTAGTAAGATAATGAAATCATCATCAGAGAACTTTTGAAAGAGTACACAATGATCTGAAGAAGTTTTCTTGTATCCCTGATCTTCAATAACAGATTCAAACTTCAAGTACCACTGCCTTGGAGCTTGTTTCAAGCCATACAAGCTCTTTCTCAATTTGCATACATAATTTTCTTTTCCTTTGACCATGAAACCTTCAAGCTGCTCCATGTAAATCTCTTCATCTAAATCACCATGAAGAAAAGCAATCTTGACATCCATTTTCTCAATCTTTAAGTCTAGACTTGCGGCTAATGCTAGAACCATGCAAATAGAAGACATTTTCTCAACAGGAGAGAAAATTTCATCAAAGTCAACTCCCTTTCTTTGACCAAAACCTTTGACAACTAACCTTGCCATACACCTAGGCACAGAGGTATTTTGATCTTGCTTTATTCTAAAGATCCATTTATTTGTTAGAGCTCTCTTACCTTTCGGCAACTTTACTAGTTCATATGTGCCATTCTCGTGAAGTGACTTCATCTCATCCTCCATTGATTCTATCCATTGATCTCTACAAGTATCTATCATGACTTCATCATAACCGTCAGGTTCTCCCATATCAGTCAGAAGGATATACTCATTTAGAGAAGAACGTATTGATTTTTGTTTCTCCCTAGTAGACCTTTTATAAGAGGTTTTTGGAGCATCCAAAGTAGTTGTCTAAGAAGGTGTTGGTTGATGATCAACCACAACATCACTAAAAGAAGCATCTACCGATTCTACACTTTCATGGTCACTCTGATCTTGATCCCCATCTCCATTATTTCCTTGGATTCTTCATGTGCAAAAGATGAATCGATATTACGAACTGAATCAACAGTAACTAAGCTTTCATCAATCTAAGAATCTATTTTCTCAGTCTTGTTAATATCTTCAATGGTTTGGTCCTCAAAAAATACTGCATCACGACTTCTAATCAGCTTCTTATCAACTAGGTCATAAAAGCGATCCAAACTCATCTTGACCATATCCAATGAAGATGCACTGCTTAATTTTCACATCCACTTTGGATCTCTCATCTTTTGGAACATGCACACAAGCTTACAACCAAAGACTTTCAAGTGATCGTAGGAAACATCCTTTGCGTGCCAAACTCTATTTGGAACATCACCATCCAAAGCAACAGTAGGAGACAAATTGATAATATAAGCAACAACGTTAAGTGCCTCAGCCCAAAAGGAATTTGGAAGTTTAGCCTCTGAAAGCACACATCTAACTCTCTCAACTAGAGTTCAATTCATCCTTTTTGCCAATATATATGTGCTTATCGAACTCTATTAGTATGAGACCTTTTTTTGAGATGTATCCAAAAATAAATCGGTGAGGACGTAGCCCAAAACAGACATTATCATACTAATATAGAGTTAGGGTGGTGGTACATGCAATCCCAACAAGTGGTATCAGAGCCTAGGTTTGGGAATGTCGGAGTAGTGGACTATGTCTTATGAGAAGTTCTCGATGTGATAACAAGACCAAAGATTTGCGGTTGATGTCTTGTGTCGAAAGTCTTCTTGACAAAGTGGTGGTGCGAATCCTAATGGTTGGTAATGGCGGTATAAGATGGTTAGCAGATCAAATTTTGTGGTCTTGGTTTAAGGGGGAGGATTGTTAGGTATGACAAACCCATCCCACATCGGATGAGAAGAAGAAATGTACCAATATATATGTGCTTGCCCAACTCTATTAGTATGAGACCTTTTGGGATGTATCCAAAAACAAATCCCTGAGGACGTGGCCCAAAGCAGACATTATCATACTAATATGGAGTTAGGGTGATAGTACGTGTAGTCCTAACAAGTGGAATCAAGGAGAGCTAAGAGCAAGTGTTCATCTTGGAAGTTTAGTTCTAGATGCAACCTATTTGACCGTAATAAAGATTTTGTTTGAGAATGTCACGCCCTAAGCCCCATTAAGGCGGACTGGCACCCGTTGCCGACAAGGCTCGGGAGAACCAACATATCACTATACACCTGCTATGAACATTTAAGAGGTTTCCATACTCAATATGCTGTCAAAAGAAAGTAAACTATACTAACAAACCAAAAGTAAATGCATAAGACTAGGCCGTTGGAGCCACGATGTCTATAATACACTATTTGACCACACTTTAATTTACATTGTCTATAAAGCCTCTAAATAAGGAACAATATCTATATGAGTCGGGATAGGCCCCGCCTCATGACCAACTATACAATACAAAATACAAGTTCTAAACACACAAGCCCGAAGCAACATGGAGCTTAGTAATAGCAGCTGACAGTCCTGTACTTTTACTGGGGAGGTCTAGTAGCTCCTATACCTGCAGCATGAAATGCAGGTCCCCCGTAAGGGACGTCAGTACGAGATAATGTACTGAATATGTAAGGCAGGAAATACTGCATATGCAATAAGAACTCAAATGAAATCACACACTGGTGTGTAAGGATGAAAAGACCACCTTTAGTCATACTGTGGAGTCATGTACTTTATGTCTTTTTTTTATTACTGTATCTTTCTTTACTGTATAATCTGTGCACAATATATCATGTAAATGACCAGCTGATCAGTGGTAAATCTGTAATGGGATCGACCTTGGCTAGGTGATTCCTTCACCCCTCGGGCTACCGCCCGTAAATGAGATCGACCCTGGCTAGGTGATTCTTCCACCCCTCGGGCTACCACCCATTTATAAGCAACTGTAAGTTATCTTTTATTTACTTTGAGATGGTTCTTTTGGTGGTCATAACCTTTAGAACTGTAGGAATATAGACATGTGACATATGAACAACCATACAAGGTAATACCACAATGGAAAGAGAGATACACAACTAATGAACCGTATCGGAGATTAAACAACACATAGACTTTGTTTGGTAAGAAGGAACTCATGTATATTTAGTATTCAGGTACATATGCAGGTTGACAATGACTATGTATGGGTACATATGAACATGGTAAAAAGTGGGGACACGGTTAGCAGCCATGTCGGAGTTTGTACGTGCCTTTATGTGCTAAGGAAGATTATAGATTTCATGCCAAGTAATAGGAAATCAAGTAGCCTTACATACCTCGCTATACTATGTCGTTATTACCTCGGAGTAGTATCCTTTTCCTCCAAACACTTATCTACAATATATAAGGTGATAAAACTAGTGTTAGAAGCTAGTAAGCACATCTTAGTAATCCAATTTCACCCAAAAATAATATCCGGGCAACAAGCTCGGAATTAGCAACCAAAGAGTATTCTTTCAACATTTCCACTCCTAATCGTATTTTCTAACACACATTCCCATATACATGTCATATCCAGCTATATTTAGTCCCATAACAGCATTACAACAACTCATACAGTACATCATACAACAACTCTACACAACATGCAAGTAGACAACACAACATTGCATCCTTCCGCTACACTTCGACGTCAACCATTCCAAATCCGTTTCAACCTCAACCAAACTGTCCTCAACATATTTACACACAATTACAATCCTAAAATAGTCCAAAAACAGTCCCTAAGTAGATGTAAAACATGAGACAACAATTCCCAAAAACAGTCCACGAATTCTTACTAATGAGCGGAATTAAGACATCATTTAAGAACTTATTTTTGCGGAAGATAAAAGTGGTCCAGCAGCCTCCTCACATCATTCCAGACCCAAGACTTCTTAAAAACATACATATTACTTCATAACTCAGCCAACCAACAAGTTAAAAGTCTCTTATTTAACAAGAAAAGTGAACCACAATATTTGAAACACATGCTGTCCCAAAATTCCTGCACAATACAACCAACATACTCTTCATGTTTTTCATGGAAAAATTATATCAAACCATGGGTATTTTATCTTACCTTAACCCTTAAGGATTAGGTTCTCTTCAAGAACCCTAGAAGTGTGTCTTGGCTGCTTTAGAAAATGAGAAGAGAGCAAGAAGAAACTTAGAGAGAAATCTGAAATTTTGGCTTGAGAAAATAACTAAAAGTTGCTGCTTGTTGCTCCCTTTTATAGGCCACTTTTGGCCGACTTTCTTTTGGGTTTTCAATTAAGGTTATGGGGCAGCAGCTTGGCCCTTTCATTTGGGCCTTATTGGGCTTCAAATGGGATGGGCTTTGTTGCAAACATTTCTCCCCTAAGCCCACTTAGTTTGGGCCCTAGTTTTGAATTGGATTGTAATTGTAATTTGGCCCTTTTCCTATCCATATTGGGCTGCAAATGTTGTCCTTTTATGATGCTAAACCATGGGCCCAAATGGCATTCTTAACTCGGGGTTTATTCTTTATCGGACTTGAACAAATTCGGTGTTGGGCCTTGTCTCTGTTTCCGAGCTTATTTAAGCTAAGCATGTAGGTGACTCACCTACTAGCTTCCTAAGTCACATAAGCACCTCAATTATTTTACTTCATTTAAGGTCACACTCTCCTTAACTTGACTTAAAAATTGTTTACGCTCGGTCATCTTAATCATTAGACGTACATATAGCCCTTTAATCTAAAATTCACGCACTTTTAAAATGTGTGCGGATTTGACCCCGCCATATCATGTTTCATCTGTGTTGGACTAGTACATGTAAGATGTGGGGTGTTACATCCTCCCCCCCTTAGGAACATTCGTCCCCGAATGTAATCATAATTGAATAGGTTAAACAAGTTCGAACTTACGTGTAAACAGACTTTTGAAAACATAATAAGAATTCATATTCACGTACCTACTAATCCCTCAACTCTGTATCTTGGACTTCCTCTTTAGCTTCAAATAAATAAGGATATTTAGACCTTATTGCTTCCTCAGCCTCCCACGTAATCTCTTCTACCTGTTGGTTCCTCCAAAGCACTTTTACTGAAGGTATTTCCTTATTCCTTAGCTTTCTAACTTGACGATCTAGGATAGCAATAGGTACCTCTTCATAGGTGAGATCTTCCGTAACCTGCATATCTTCAATAGGAGTAATACGAGATGGGTCACCTATGCATTTTCGAAGCATTGAGACATGAAAAACTGGATGAACCATTGAAAGCTCCTGGGGTAACTCTAATTCATATGCAACCTGTCCAAACCTTTTAATAATCTTATATAGCCCTATGTAACGTGGGCTTAGTTTCCCTTTCTTACCAAATCTCATAACACCTTTCATTGGAGACACCTTTAAGAATACCCAATCTCCTACTGAGAACTCCAGTCCTCTTCTTCTAGCATCTGCATATGATTTGTGATGGCTTTGGGCTGTTTCTAGCCGTTGTCGTATTACCTTGACTTTTTCCATGGCTTGTTGGACTAGATCTGGACCAAGCAGGTGGTTTCACCCACTTCAAACCATCCTATCGGTGATCTACATTTCCTTCCATACAAAGCTTCATACGGTGCCATCTTGATGCTTGAATGATAGCTATTGTTATAGGCAAATTCAATAAGTGGCAAATGGTCCACCCAACTACCTTTAAAGTCCAATGCACACGCCCGCAACATATCTTCAAGTGTTTGAATAGTGCGTTCTGCTTGACCATCTGTCTGTGGGTGGAAAGCTGTACTTAAATTTACTTGTGTCCCTAAGCTCCTCTAGAAGGATTTCCAAAACTTTGCGGTGAATTGAGCTCCCCGATCAGATATAAGGGAGATTGGGACCCCATGTAGTCTAACTATCTCCTTAAGGTATAACTTTGCATACTCTTCAGCCGTATAGCCACTCTTAACTGGCAAAAAGTGTGCTGACTTTGTAAGTCTATCAACTATTACCCATATGGAGTCAAACTTCTTAAATGAGCGAGGCAACCCAGTAACAAAATCCATATTAATCATATCCCACTTCCATGTTGGAAGCTCTATACATTGCATATAACCTCCCGACTTTTGGTGCTCTACCTTAACTTGTTGGCAATTCGGACATTGAGCCACAAATTCTGCAAGGTCCTTTTTCATGCCTTCCCACCAAAACATTTCCTTCAGGTCATGATACATCTTAGTTGATCCTGGATGGATAGAATATCTTGAATGATGGGCTTCTTCCATTATTCTCCTTCTTAGTCCATTTATATTAGGAACGCACAATCTGTTTTTACAGTAAAGTACTCCATTTTGGGTAAGTTCAAAGCCCTTCATTATGCCTTGACTCACCTTCTCCTTAAGTCGCCGTAGAATAGGATCTTTGAACTGTTTTTCTCTTACCTCTGTTACCAATGAAGACTCTGCATCATTATGCACAACAACCCCTTCCTTTGGAGTTTCAATCAGGCGTACCCCCAAATTGGCTAGTTGACGTAGATCCTTAGCGACTCCTTGACTTACCACGGTCTGATCATCAATGTTCACAATTGCCTTGCGGCTCAAAGCATCGGCTACCACATTTGCTTTCCCTGGATGGTATAGTATATCAACATCGTAATCCTTTATTAGCTCCAGCCACCTCCGCTGCCTTAAATTTAGGTCTTTCTGTTTAAATATGTACTGTAAGCTCTTATGATCAGTATATATGTCAACATGAACCCCATACAAATAATGGCGCCATATTTTCAAGGCAAACACAACAGCTGCTAGTTCAAGGTCATGTGTCGGGTAGTTTTTCTCATGTGGCCGCAGTTGTCTCGAGGCATAAGCAATTACCCTACCATGTTGTGCCAGTACACACCCTAAGCCAACCCCCGAAGCATCACAATATACCGCATACCCCTCTGTGCCTTCTGGAAGCACTAATACAGGTGCAGAAGTTAGCCTGCTTTTCAACTCTTGAAAGCTCCTTTCACATGCATCATTCCATTGAAATTTGGTCGCCTTATGTGTCAACTTTGTTAGAGGTGCAGAAATCGAAGAAAAACCTTCAACAAATCTTCTGTAATAACCTGCCAATCCTAAGAAGCTTCGAACTTCTGTGGGTGTTGTTGGCCTTGGCCAATCTTTCACCGCCTCTATCTTTTGTGAATCAACCCTTATTCCTTCATCAGATACAATATGACCCAAGAATGCCACTGATTTCAACCAAAATTCACATTTGGAAAACTTGGCATACAATTGCCGATCACGAAGAACTTGTAATACCTGCCGTAAGTGATTTGCATGCTCCTCTTTTGATCTTGAATACACCAAAATATCATCTATAAATACTATCACAAAGATATCCAAGAACGGCTTGAATACCTTGTTCATTAAGTCCATAAAAACCGCTGGTGCATTTGTCAGCCCAAATGACATAACAAGAAATTCAAAGTGACCATAGTGTGTCCTAAAGGCTGTCTTGGGTATATCTTTCTCCTTCACCCTCACTTGGTGATACCCTGACCTCAAGTCAATTTTCAAAAGCATTTGGCACCTTATAACTGATCAAACAAATCGTCAATCCTGGGGAGGGGGTATTTGTTTTTAATTGTCACCTTATTCAATTGCCGATAGTCAATACACATTCTCAAGGTGCCATCCTTTTTACGTACAAATAACACTGGTGCACCCCAAGGGGACACACTAGGTCTTATAAAACCCTTCTCTAGCAAATCTTTTAATTGCTCCTTTAATTCACGTCACTCTGTCGGGGCCATTCTATATGGAGGGATAGAAATAGGTTGAGTGCCTGGGAGTAAATCAATGCCAAAATCTATTTCTCGTTCTGGAGGCAAACCTGGAAGCTCTTCGGGAAACACATCAACAAATTCATTCACTACCGAAACAGATTGAAAAGTTGGTGATTCAGCCTCCATATCCCTTACTCTAACTAGATGACATATATACCCCTTTGACATCATCTTCCTTGCCTTAAAATAGGAAATAAACTTCCCCTTTGGTGCCCCAACATTACCTTCCCATTCAAGGACTGCCTCATTTGGAAAGTGGAAATACACTCTCTTAGTCCGGCAATCCACAGTAGCATAGCAAGAAGCTAACCAATACATACCCATTATAATATCAAATTCCACCATATCTAACTCAACAAGGTCCGCCAATGTGTCACGGTCACAAACAGTTACGACACAGTCATAATAGACCCTTCTAGCTATAATAGATTCACCGGTAGGTGTAGACACTTCAAATGGCTCATTCAATAATTTAGGTGTTCTTTTAAGCTTCCTAGCCACTAGTGGTGTGATATATGATAATGTAGACCAGGGTCAATTAATGCATACACATTATGTGAAAAGATGGACAATGTACCTGTGACCACATCGGGTGAAGCTTCTAAATTCTGCCGACTCCCCAGAGCATAAGTGCGATTCTGGGCTCCGCTGGGGCTAGCTGCTCCTCTACCACCTCTACCACGGCCTGTAGGTGTTTGCTGACCCCTATTGAAGGGAGGAACTGACGATGATGATGCAACAGCTGACCCAACAGGTTGTGCTATATCACCCATACGTCTTCTGGGGCAATCTCTTATCATATGCCCTGGTACACCATACCAATAACAGGCATCTGTCCCAGCACGACATATACCTGAATGACTTCTCCCACATTGTTTACAAGACTGCCTAGGAGGAATCTGCTGGCTGGCCGAATATCCTGTTGTCCGTGCACCTTGTCCCTCACTTCTTTGATTAAACTGATTACCTCTAGGCCCTTGAAATTGCGGCGGAGCACTGACTGCAGAATAGGAGGATGATGGTCTAGGTGGTTTACCAGGAAATCGGGGCCTAACATCACCTTGGGATGGTACAAACTGCCCTGTAGATCTGGCCCTCTTGGACTGGCCCCTTTCTATCTCTTGTGTCCTTATCCTTTGCCTTTGATCCTCTAGTTTCTGTGCAAATGCATGCATCCTTGCTATATCCATGTCTTTATTCAGTGAAGCAATGGTACAGTCTCTTACCAGATACGTATCCAACCTATCCACATACCGATGAACTCTATCTGCCATAGTAGCAACTACATTAGGAGCATACCTGGCCAAGGAGTTAAACTGGAGGCTATACTCCCTCACGCTCATACCCCCTTGGTGGAGATTCAGAAATTGATCTGCCCGGGCCTCTCGGATCTCGTATGGCAAGTAGTGGTCAAGAAAGGCCTCTTTGAACTCCTTCCAGGTAGTTGGAGGTGCATCTACACCCTTAGATTGCTTCCAAGCTTCATACCACAATATAGCCACACCCTTCAATCTATATGCTGCCAGTTCTACAGCTTCTGTACCACTTACATGCATAACATCTAAAGTGCGCTGGATCTGATCGATGAAGTCTTGGGCGGATCTTCATTAGGATCTGACCCGGTGAAAGCTGGAGGGTCCAAATTAAGGAAGTCCCGTATCCTCGTGCTAGCTGCCCTATTCGCACCATCTGCACCTACAACTGGGCCTTCTTGTCTTTGGCTTTGGCTAGCAACTATGCGGGTCAATAATTGGACCGCATTTCTCAGATCCTGCACAACAGCATCGGCAGGTGGTTCTGAGGGAGTTTCACTACGACCTGGTTCATCAGGAGCTGGAGGAGTTGGAGATGTTTGGGACAGAGACTCATCTTGGGCCTCATCTCGTCGTCTCACCCGACTGGGCATACCAATTATCACTTCCACCTCCTTCCCCTTGCCTTTGCTTTTCCTTGTTTCAGGCATGCTTACTGTACAAAATGATTTAGAGGTTAGAAATAATCAACCTACAACACTTGGCTCTATGGCACGATCTAAAGAATGAAAAGAAAGTGACAACTCCTAAATGCCACGTAGCCTCCTGCTTATAAATGTGGTGCACAACACATCCATAAACAAGACTCTACATAGACACGGCTTTATAGACTCCCTAAGACGACCCGCTCTGATACCACTTCTGTCACGCCCTAAGCCCCATTAAGGCGGACTGGCACCCGTTGCCGACAAGGCTCGGGAGAACCAACATATACACCTGCTATGAACATTTAAGAGGTTTCCATACTCAATATGCTGTCAAAAGAAAGTAAACTGTACTAACAAACCAAAAGTAAATGCATAAGACTAGGCCGTTGGAGCCACGATGTCTATAATACACTATTTGACCATACTTTAATTTACATTGTCTACAAAGCCTCTAAATAAGGAACAATATCTATATGAGTCGGGACAGGCCCCGCCTCATGACCAACTATACAATACAAAATACAAGTTCTAAACACACAAGCCCCGAAGCAACCTGGAGCTTAGTAATAGCAGCTGACAGTCCTGTACTCTTGCTGGGGAGGTCTAGTAGCTCCTATACCTGCAGCATGAAATGCAGGTCCCCCGTAAGGGACGTCAGTACGAGATAATGTACTGAATATGTAAGGCAGGAACTACTGTATATGCAATAAGAACTCAAATGAAATTACACACTGGTGTGTAAGGATGAAAAGACCACCTTTAGTCATACTGTGGAGTCATGTACTTTATGTCTTTTTTTTATTACTGTATCTTTCTTTACTGTATAATCTGTGCACAATATATCATGTAAATGACCAGCTGATCAGTGGTAAATCTGTAATGGGATCGACCCTGGCTAGGTGATTCCTTCACCCCTCGGGCTACCACCCGTAAATGAGATCGACCCTGGCTAGGTGATTCTTCCACCCCTCGGGCTACCACCCATTTATAAGCAACTGTAAGTTATCTTTTATTTACTTTGAGATGGTTCTTTTGGTGGTCATAACCTTTAGAACTGTAGGAATATAGACATGTGACATGTGAACAACCATACAAGGTAATACCACAATGGAAAGAGAGATACACAACTAATGAACCGTATCGGAGATTAAACAACACATAGACTTTGTTTGGTAAGAAGGAACTCATGTATATTTAGTATTCAGGTACATATGCAGGTTGACAATGACTATGTATGGGTACATATGAACATGGTAAAAAGTGGGGACACGGTTAGCAGCCATGTCGGAGTTTGTACGTGCCTTTATGTGCTAAGGAAGATTATAGATTTCATGCCAAGTAATAGGAAATCAAGTAGCCTTACATACCTCGCTATACTATGTCGTTATTACCTCGGAGTAGTATCCTTTTCCTCCAAACACTTATCTACAATATATAAGGTGATAAAACTAGTGTTAGAAGCTAGTAAGCACATCTTAGTAATCCAATTTCACCCAAAAACAATATCCGGGCAACAAGCTCGGAATTAGCAACCAAAGAGTATTCTTTCAACATTTCCACTCCTAATCGTATTTTCTAACACACATTCCCATATACATGTCATATCCAGCTATGTTTAGTCCCATAACAGCATTACAACAACTCATACAGTACATCATACAACAACTCTACACAACATGCAAGTAGACAACACAACATTGCATCCTTCCGCTACACTTCGACGTCAACCATTCCAAATCCGTTTCAACCTCAACCAAACTGTCCTCAACATATTTACACACAATTACAGTCCTAAAACAGTCCAAAAATAGTCCCTAAGTAGATGTAAAATATGAGACAACAATTTCCAAAAACAGTCCACGAATTCTTACTAATGAGCGGAATTAAGACATCATTTAAGAACTTATTTTTGCGGAAGATAAAAGTGGTCCAGCAGCCTCCTCACATCATTCCAGACCCAAGACTTCTTAAAAACATACATATTACTTCATAACTCAGCCAACCAACAAGTTAAAAGTCTCTTATTTAACAAGAAAAGTGAACCACAATATTTGGAACGTAACACATGCTGTCCCAAAATTCTTGCACAATACAACCAACATACTCTTCATGTTTTTCATGGAAAAATTACATCAAACCATGGGTATTTTATCTTACCTTAACCCTCAAGGATTAGGTTCTCTTCAAGAACCCTAGAAGTGTGTCTTGGCTGCTTTAGAAAATGAGAAGAGAGCAAGAAGAAACTTAGAGAGAAATCTGAAATTTTGGCTTGAGAAAATGACTAAAAGTTGCTGCTTGTTGCTCCCTTTTATAGGCCACTTTTGGCCGACTTTCTTTTGGGTTTTCAACCTTATTTTATTAAGGTTATGGATCAGCAGCTTGGACCTTTCATTTGGGCCTTATTGGGCTTCAAATGGGATGGGCTTTGTTGCAAACATTTCTCCCCTAAGCCCACTTAGTTTGGGCCCTAGTTTTGAATTGGATTGTAATTGTAATTTGGCCCTTTTCCTATCCATATTGGGCTGCAAATGTTGTCCTTTTATGATGCTAAACCATGGGCCCAAATGGCATTCTTAACTCGGGGTTTATTCTTTATTGGACTTGAACAAATTCGGTGTTGGGCCTTGTCTCCGTTTACCGAGCTTATTTAAGCTAAGCATGTAGGTGACTCACCTACTAGCTTCCTAAGTCACACAAGCACCTCAATTATTTTACTTCATTTAAGGTCACACTCTCCTTAACTTGACTTAAAAATTGTTTACGCTCGGTCATCTTAAGCATTAGACGTACATATAGCCCTTTAATCTAAAATTCACGCACTTTTAAAATGTGTGCGGATTTGACCCCGCCATATCATGTTTCATCTGTGTTGGACTAGTACATGTAAGATGTGGGGTGTTACAGAGAAATTTTTTCAAAGAGGTTTTCTGTGCAAGACATAAAATTTGCAGAGGAGATTCAACCTGATGAAGATTGTGCGGAGAAGGTGGAGCAAATTTATTTTGTAAGAAATTCAGGCCAACGGGGAGATTTGTTGAGTATTTGTCCTGAGTTTTTTACCATAATTGGGGTTTTCTTTTTAGGAAAAGGAAAACAGAATTTCTCCATATTTGGTGAATCCTTTTTCTAGTAGGAAAGATTTATGTTTATAAATAGAAGTTCATTCCTTCTAACGTAGCAGCAGTCAAAATGTAGCAATCAGGGCTTGAGAGTTTTGAGTAGAGAGAGAAACGATCTTGTGTGAACCTCTTTGTATTTCGAGTGAATTGGTGAGGTTATTTCTCTCGATATTATGTACTCTCTTTTATATAATGGATTGCTCATCTCCTCTTGTGGGTGTAGGTCGATCGACCGAACCACGTTAAATATTTCTGTCTCTTTATGGTATGTTTCTCATTTATCTTCATATACTTATGGTCTTTCGAGGTTGCGTTGCTAGCTTCCGCATGAACACTTGATTCCTGTCGATCCTAACACCAGCCGCCTAATTTTGTTGTTTAGAAGGAGTATGAAAAGATTTGTTATTGATTTTACATTTTAACATGGAGCAACCACCTAGGTAAAAATTGAGGTTGAAGTCAATCTTCTTTCAACTCTTACGAGCTCCTATCACAGGTTATAGTCAACTGAAACTTAAGCTTCTTTTTAAGTAAACTTAGTTAGGAATGTTGAAAGTGAAGAAAAATTCTCTAGAAATCTCATGTAATATATATACCTTGCTAATCCTAAAAATTATGAATTTCTATTAAGGTCACGAGTCTACGCCAAGTCTTTACAACCTCATTTTTTTGTAAATTAACCTGAACACTCGCATTTGATACAATAAGGCCCAAGCCATAAAATGCAATTAAAACTCATACTTTCAAAACTTAGCATACTTTTTTTGACCTTGGAGAACCTACATTACTATTCAGAGATAATCTCTATGCTCGATCATTGTGAATATATTAGAATATCATCAATAAACTCAGTCACAGACAAGTTCATACATAGCCTTAATATGTTATTTAACATGTCTATAAATATTGTCGAGCATTCCTCAATTCAGAAGGCATCAGAATGAATTTAAAATAATCATATTTGATTCTGAAGTTTGTCTTAAAAATATCAATCTCCTGAATCTACCTGATGATATCTTGAACATAAATCAATCTTCATAAAATATCAAACACTCTGTAGCTGGTCAAGCAAATTATCAATCTTTGACAACAAGTATATGTTCTTTATAGTCCCTATATCCAATTGTCAATAGTCTATACATTTTTTAATAAATATAATTTATTATTAAATTATTCTTTTTAATAAGAAGACATACTTATTCATTTTTCATCCCATCCAAAATGGTCCAGCCTAAGTTATTAAGCTAAAGATGTCTAATAAAAAAATTAAAACAAAAAGCAATAAACAAAGAAAAATAAGAAAGTGAGAAAGTTGGAAGGTTGAACACTTGATACTTCTGGAAGTTGGACAACTCCATCTTCATTATCAGTCTGGGTAAGTCGTCTGAACACTTAGCTGGTTGGATTTGTTCATGTGAAAAAGAAAAAATGATTTTTTTTAGAGGTACCAAAAATTCTAAATATTTAGTATAATTTTCTAGAAATTTATAGTGTAATATTTTTTATATTTGTAGTTAGAAAAAATCTAAATTGTCTAAAGTATTATATATTTGTGGAAGATATTTATAGAAGAAGTTAGAATAATCTAGATTCTTAATATTTAGAATCATTCCTATAAACTATAAATAGAGGAGGCATTAGATATTTGTACATAATCCAAATCAAAGAGTCTTTCCATAATTAAGTTCTCCTTATGAAAATACTTCCTCTCCTTTATCTTTTTTTTTTTCAATTGAATTTTTCAACATCACTTAACGTTTTTGGGCTAGCACAAGGTCTTCCTGTTATACTTTTCTTCTGCTATTCTTTCATGGTATCTGATCCACAATCGTAGATTGGCTTCTAAATTTTATTTTAAAATCGGGCTACTGGTTAATTCAACCGATTTGTCCAAATGAATTAAGTAGTCATGTTAATGAATAAGGATGGAGTTATTGAATTAATCCAATTACAAGATACGAAAGACACATATAAAGTCATATCATGTGGGCGAGTCTTTGTGGAATGTTGTTAATGGAAGTAACACAAGTTCTCTTGATGACGCACCAGAAAATAATTTATACTATATTAAAAGTGTGAAAGTCTTTAGAAATGTTGTTTGAACTTTTTACCCTTCATTAAAATACTTTGCTCTAGACAAAATCGTCTTTTCACTATTTTTCTTAATCTATTATTTTATCTTTTATTTATTTAGTTTCAGGATTCACTTTTCCATTAGAATTTCTTTATATTTAGAATTTAGCTCTTGATTTAGGACTATTCTATATAAATAATTGTCTAAGCTACGAAGGAAAGAGGAAGAAAATATTATTATTTTCTAATATTTAAGACTTTGAAATTAACTAAACTTTTGATTATCAAATATTTTTTTAATCAAAGTATATAACATAACAAATTTAAAAAGAAAAAAAGATTAAAATTACGTTGAAACGTTAAACTTTTCCTTTTATATTTAAGAGTCCTTTTTAAAATTAAATTTTAATAAGTTAACTATTTAAGTCCCAAGTGTTTTAACAAGTTAACTATTTAAGTCCTAAGTATTCAACTCCAAAATTATCTCTATATTATAAGTAATTGAATTGATTTTCTCATCTTTATCGTTCATAATAGATTAAACTATTGCATCAAATTTATAACAATTATTTAATTTTATTTATATGAATGTTAAATTTATTTAAAGGCAAGAACTATTTATATATGATTTTTAGATTGACACGGCACATACGTACAAAGCACGTAAACTAAACTAGTAATGTATTAAAAAAGTGAAAGGAGATTACTGCTAATACAGAGTTCATATTGAAGAATTACAACTTCTTCAATTCATTTGACCATATTATAAGGTATAAATCAACTCATGAAATATGAAAGATCCTCGATATGTTATTCAACAAAGAAGCTATAGATACTGGAGAATTTATTAGTTAATATCCCTTGAGGTAATCTTTCTATCATTTAGCATTTTTGAAGATTAAGAACTTATATTTTGAAATATCTTTATATAATAATGAGGCTATTTCTAAATCATGAATGAGAAGACTTGTCATTCATGATTTGAAACCTGAATATATTCTATTTTTTGTAACGTTGATTCAAGGATGGGTTCAACGACCATTCTTAGAGAAATTTGAGAATTTATTATTATCACAAGAGTTACTAGCCAAATAGTTGGCTGGTACATTTGTCAACGATGAGAAAGAAAATACTCTAATAACCAATAAGAGGAACTTTAAGAAAAAAAATAGGAGATATGCGGCATGATCGATCCTCAAGTGGTTCAAGCTTATCTAGAAAGAAGTAAGAGCCATCTACTATTATAGTTAGAAGGCTCTCAGATGCTATCTATGTGACAAAAAAATAGGACAAATAAAAAGATATTGTCGAACCAAAAAGAATAATATAACTCAAAATAATTAAGAAATCTACTACTGAAGAAGAAGATTGGAGAATGTGCTTCTTAGATGAGGCTCAAACAATAAATGTCATGGCTTCCATCAACCTTGAAAGAAACTAAATCAAGAATTTGAATGTAATGCAGTCGATCATGTGAAGAAGCAACACACTGATGTCATTGACATGAAGAATTTTTTTTTCAAAGACGTTCATACGGATGATATAGTAATTTTTATCGAAGAAATAAAAAAAAGTAGATCTTGAGCAGTGATTGAAACTACTATATGTGCTAGTGGTGACCTAACTAGAGAAAGCATAGAGAAGGATGTAGTAAAAGTTGAAATCTCTAGTCAATCATCTGCTATATCAAAGTTAATCACCGATTTATCAAGCAGAGAGATAGTTACTATAACTTTTCCAAGCTCACTAGCTAATAAATAAGTTACTGAGAGCTAGAATGGGAATATAGTGATTTATCCTTTTGTGATGTCAAAGTTTTATAAAAAAATTGAAAATCTCTTTATGTTATGGAGTTGTGTTAGAAAGTAGATTTCAAAATCTAGAACCCTCAAGTTTTAAATTTGCTCAACACAAAAAGAGTAAAATAGAAGTACAATACCTTACCTTGTTGTATAAGATAATGGATAAACACCTAGTGAATAATAACCTTATTTGGCCCCAATAAGACTAGAATGTACAAATTACACGGTTACTATAAGTACTAGCAAGCATAAACAGTCGTTAAATACCTCTACTGGTTTTTATTTGAAGTCCAAAAAAGCGGCCAAATTCAATCCGAATTTAAGAATTAATTTTTCTAAACAGTTTATGATAAAATGGTTATGACTCTTTACTCCTATGTCGAAATGATGAACGATTTGATGTTCAAAAAACTATACTCAAAAGACCTTTAATTTGATTTGTTACAGACTTGTAACCTTTTATATATTAGGAGATCTACTCATCCCAAATCAAGTCATGAATAAAATTCTATCAAACCTTTCTAATAATAAATCCGTCAATTAAGGTTTTTATTTCAAAGCATCCTTTGACTTAATAATCATATAATCACCTAATTAATTACCATTAATCTTCTCCTAATATTAAAACACAATAAATTGACTCATCACATATAAACTTATTATTTTAAACATTACAAAATGATGAGGTATTACTGTAAGCAGATGAAGTAGTACTTCCCATTGACAAAAAAAAAGAAAAAAAGTAGCAGATAATATAGTATGGACAGGCCCTAGTCCAAATAGTGTCAGCCGTTGGCGGTGCATGCGAAGCTGAGCACCCAACAGTCAATTGGGCAGCAAGTTGCCTCCCTGCCTATTGTTTATGTGGCACTTTACATGTAAAAATAGTCACGTGATTTCAGCTCTTCAAATGAACATCCATAAAGTACTTCAATAGGAAGTAACACTCAGCATTTCCCACAAGTCACCTTAACACTTGTAAGTGCTCTCAGTGCGTGACGCAGCTTAACGTATGACACGTATATAAACCGCCTTTCTTTCCTAACTATAAAGAAAATATATTAGCATGAATAAATCCCATTTGAATCCTTCTTATTTTGGGCGGTGGTTGTCAGACACTCTTCTTTTTTTCTCTTACCTTTTTTTAGTTTTGCGCACACAAACATAACACTCTCTTTTACTTTTTTCCTCCAATATTTCACTAGCAGATCTTTGATCTTGCTTGTGTGTTGTAATTTGGAGGTGGAAGTTTTTTTGTTAAAAGAAAATAGAAGGATGAAGATTCAGTGTAATGCGTGTGAGGTAGCAGAGGCAAAAGTACTGTGTTGTGCTGATGAAGCGGCACTTTGTTGGTATTGTGATGATAAAGTTCATGCTGCTAATAAGCTTGCAAATAAGCATCAGAGAGTACCTCTTTCTGCTTCATCTTCACCCATGCCCAAGTGTGACATATGCCAAGTAAACTTCCTTTTATATTATGAACAATTAAAATATTTTTAAATTTTGATCTTTAGATTAAAGAAATCTAGTAATTTAAAGATATGTAGTACTAATAATTAGAGACCGTTTTAATTGGGCTTTTCATTTATGACTTACAAGTCAAAGCCTAATGTTAGAATTTCTAAATTTTTGAGTTTTAGTTTATCTTTGTTATTTTGTTTAGAAGATAAGTTTATTAAGCATTTTTTTACTTTACTTGGAACATTTTAAAATGGGTATTTGACTTAAAAAGCAGCTGGAATAAGCCGATCCAAACAGGCACTTAGTCAGTTCCTTTTAACTTGTTCAGATCTTTATTTGTGCATGACATTTTTAACGTATCAACAAAGATGATTCTTTTTATGTTTTTTCCTTGGTGTTTATGGCTTATTTTCAAATATTTTTTAAGACTTTAAACTTTATATACACCAAGTAAGTATTTTTTTTAGGGTTTTGCAAAGTTTAAAATAGACACGTGAAGGTGAATGAACGTTTATATACCAAGTCTATCAATCAATGTCTTCTAATTTTGATTGAGTGGTTTTAAACATGCTACTCCTTTTTAAAGGTTTTCAAAAAACGAAAGATATTTTCTTTTTGAGATGGGAAAAAAATAAGAGACCAACTAGAACAGGTAAGTAATAAAATAGGATATTCTTGTCAATTTTGAAGCACTCATTCAAATGAATGTGCGTTTCTTCTTTTCTCTTTTCTCCCTTACAGCTTGTTTGGAGGGTGCTTTGTCATGGTTTCATAATGTATGGTTTCGTACGTATGGTATCGTACAGTACAATACTATACAATGCTTGGATAGACTGTATGAGTTGCTACTGTTTAATGATAATTTGTTGTTTGATTTGACTGTATGGTATTGTATCACCATACCATATAATTAATGAAACAATCAAAACAAAAGTCGTTCTCTTAGTAACCATACCATACCATCAAAAACCACCATCCGAACAAGCTGTTAGTAAGTATTAGACATCCAAAAAGAAAAAAAATCCCATTGTCCACTTCTCTTGACAATGTGCTCTTGCGGAGTCAGAATTTTTACAAAGGGGTGTCGAAATATCGACTAGCCAAAGGATTAATAACGTGGTATTAAGGGATGTTTACCCAAATAGCTGTTCGGATTCACAGTTTACTTTAATATATGTACGCATCCGCTGGTTATTGGGCGGCTGTTTAGGTTAATATTTCTTCTTATATATTGACCTATCCTTGCGGTATGAGTGATAGAGAAGTAAGTCATGAATGGAAAAGAGGGGAAGGGCAATTTACTCTGGACAGGAAAAGAAGGCTAAAGCTGAATACATCATACCTTATCTCCAATATACAATTGTGAAAATTTTCCTACTTTGTAACATATGGTTGAATTTTGCCATTCCAAATCTTTCCTGAACGCTTGTTCCCCTGTGTGTCTATGCCTGTATGTTATTCTTATCCTTTTACATTGGTTAAGGATTCGAGTTTGTGCTTCCCAAACCTGAGTGCTGACAATGACTGCTTAACTTCCTCTGTAGCAATAGTGCTTTAGGATTGTGAATGACCTTTCAAGATTGCGTGATGCAAAAGTTACCGATATTGCTTACAACAAGCGGTCTTATTTTATTGTTCGTCACCTGTGCCTGTGTATTATACCTTTTTACATGGAGCTAAAGTAGTCTCTCGTCAAGCGAATGCTATGATCTCTGTTTTCTAGATTCTTTATTTCACTTGTTGCGCCAAAGCAGTTATGTTTTATCGGATCTGTCAGGGTTATCTGCTTTCTTCAATGAAAATCTCATCACTTTTGACATGCATTGATCACGAAATGGGGAAAAAAAAATATTTATCCACGCTTCATGCCTATTTTTTTGCCTTTTTCCGCTTTGATACAAACAGTAAGAGATTTATTTTGTGCAGGAAACTGTTGGCTTTTTCTTTTGCCTTGAGGATCGGGCTTTGCTCTGCAGGAAATGCGACATTTCTATTCACACTGTCAACTCTTATGTCTCAGCTCACCAGAGATTCTTGCTAACCGGAGTCAAAGTGGGACTTGAACCACTCGGTCCTTCTGCATCAACATCCTCAGGTAAGTCGCCTTCTATCCAGAAGGCTGTGGAGCAAGAATCTCCTCCAATTCCCAGGAATATTCCTCCTGTGTCATCAGGTGCTCCCTGTGACGGCACGTTACCTGTCCATACTAGTGGGACTGGGGATTTTGCACCAAATAGACTTCAACTAGTTGGAGGTTCTGCAGCTGGAATCATTCCACAATGGCAATTTGATGAATATATTGGAATGGGTGACTTTAATCAGAATTATGGATACATGGATTATGGACCATCAAAGGTATGATTTGTGTGTCATCCTTCTCTTCATTCTTTTGATAAGTAGGGTCGCGTCTCTTTTAATGTTTGCTTTCATTTTGCATGATGTGTTATGTCTGTCATCATCCAAATGTAGAGTTGTGGACGGTGCATGTCAACGGCTGCACTTGCAGGTTTCTGCTGGTGTATGGTCTGGATTTTGCATACATGTCGCAACAATGTACCAACAATAAGCTTTGTTGGTGTGATTTCATTCTTTGGTTCTATTCATTCTTGAGTTGTATGTAAAATCGTCTGCCTCAGTGAAGATTTTGCCCACTGCGAGGATATCTTGATATGGAGATGATGCATCTGATGAAATGCGTCTGGACACACAATCTAGTGGTTTTACCAGCTAAGTTGAATAAAGCTAAACCTTACACAGAAGGTGTGACCCCTATATAAAATCTTGGAGTGGGGAAGGCAGGTCTAGGTACAAACTTGCCGGCCTTGTGCCAAATTCGACAATCGACGAGTCCAAAGGCACAAAAATCATAGAACTTGTGATTACTAAAACTCTTGAGGCGCTCTGTCGAGACAAGTGTGTCAGAGACTTTCTGGTTACAGCTATTTTAGGAAAAGATGCATGGCTGTCAATAATCATCCATATGCTGTAGGATTTGAGCTTCATCACCATACCATCATTTGGCAAGGATAAGACTGATGAAATTGAGGGAGTTGAAAACATTTGTCGTATCATATTTGTTATTTCACCTATCTGTGATTTCCTGATAGCAAAATTATCACTTTGATGATTGCCTGTACTCTAGATTGCATTTCATGCTTCTATAAGTCGGGTCTTTTCAAATGGCTATCAATCTGTTTTACTGGATTGACGGAATTCACGGTGGGTACCTAACGTTAGTTTTGCCTTGGTTGAAATCCACCAGGCCGACAATGGAAAGCTTGGAGAATCAGCTAGCTCTCCATTCTTAAAAGATGCTGATGCAGAAGTTGCTGGTGACGAGTGCTTTAGTACTGAGGCGCCAGATACATGTTGGGCAGTCCCACAAATTCCTTCACCACCAACGGCTTCTGGACTACACTGGCCGATGAAATCTTTACAAAATCCATTTGATGCTGCATTGTTGGAATCTGATGCTAGTTATTTCCCTTTGCAGAACATTCAAGATCAACAATCAAATTGTTCTGGTTTCAAAAGGAGTAGGCATGTCTAGCACATACCTCAAGTTAATTACCTTAGTTAGTGAATAAAGTGTTTCAGGCACTGATCTTTGTTTAGATGGATAATATGGGCATGTGTTATTTTATGTCTAATCCCCTCTTTAAGTCTGTCTTCCTTGCGAGACGTTGCTCTAGATGATACCATGATAACTGCTCCCAGTGGTCGTGCAAAGAGTCGTCATATAGGAGACCAGTGAGTTTTTCGGGGTATCTGGAGATCAGCGCGCACAGTGTTCAAACTCATCTCGGATGGAACTGGCGTACATGTGGAGGTACTGTCTGGTTTTTGCTATCACGTGAATGTTGGAGTTGTAATACCTGCTGTAGCTAAATAGGTTTATAATACCTATGAGATATTACAAGTTTTGTATCTCTATAGCTTAAGCCGCGGAGAATAGCTCCATAGTTCACGTTTAGTTATAGAATGATGCGACAAAGTAAAACTTTTTTGTGTCCACTTGTGTATAAATAATAACAGACTAATTAGCTTATGAATGGTTTCTCTGTTCTGTTTCTCGTCTTGTGCGATTTATGTTTTGTAATGGTAGTTGTAATTTGTATGAGAGCCACTTCTTTGTACTCGTGAACGAAGAAATCGTTGAAGGAGAGATGGAGGAGCAAGACACTCGTAACTCCAGCATTATGAGAGACGGAGGCTGAAGGAACCACCAACTTGAAGGTGTTATAGAGGTGATCAAGACTCGGCTTATTTGTTCAAATGCAGCTGGAGTACAGGTAGGATGGGATTTTTGGGAATCTAGTAACTTTTGTTTGAACTCTGTATTTATGTTGAAAATCTATTAATTCATACAAGAGATTGATAGTTGGGAACTCACTTATTTATCCACGATCATCGAGGATAATATTTCTCTGTGCTAAATCACAATCGATCATCGAAGATAATGTTATTTTTTAGCTCTTGTTCTTGTTTTGGCTTAGAGATAGACCCAGTGTCGAGCAGATTAACTCCCCCTTATATATAAGGTACTAGACATTGGTGTCGGCGTAGTGATCTAGATAGAATTTAGAGAGTTAATTAAATTTTTAATATGATTTTTAAATGATTTAGATTGTTAATATATGTGATGTAACGTGTCTTTTAAAAGTATCTTAAATATTTTAAATTATTATTTATCATGATTAGTATTTTTTTAACATTAAACATAAGACGAATAAATTAAATAGAAGAATCATAAAAATTTACAGATATACCCTTAAATTGCTTAAGTGGGCATGTTAATCTATTATTTGCTCGAGCAGTTTAATTATTACGATTAGTAGCATTTGTTAAGATAAATAAATTATCACGAAAGAATTATAAAAAAATTATAGATATACCATTAAGTTGCTCAAGCAGTCAATCTGTTGTTTACTTGAATAACTTAACTGTTCTTATATATCTATAATATTTTTGTTTTAATTTAAGTGATCTAGATAGAATTTAGAGAGTTAACTAAAATTTTAATATGATTTTTAAATGTTCTAAATTATTAATATTATAATATAATATATTTTTTAGGAATATTTTAAGTCATCAGTTATCGCAATTAGTAACACATCCTCTTTTTTTAAAAAAAACACTTCACATTTTTAAAAGTTTATTGTTTAACCTCTTTTCTATTCTCCCCCTTCCCTTTTCCCTCCCTCGATATCTTATGTAGTTTTTTAATTAAATAAGATATGTTATTTTTTTATTCTATTTTATATTAGGTGGATAGATTAATTTTAATAATTAATTAATTTTTTTATTAATTTTAAAAATATTTTAAGTTTTCAATTTATTATGATTTACAATTTTTTTTATATTTTTATGTAACATGTTTTTAAAATTATTTTAAGTTGTTAATTATCATCATTAGCAGTGTTTTTTATGTAATTTTTTAAATATATAAAAATAATAAAAATAAGACGAATAAATTACAATGAAAGATATACCCTCAAGCTGCCTGCTTGAGCAGTTCAACTCCCCCTTATATATAAGGTACTAGACATCGGTGCCTGCACTAGCAGGCTTAATATATATATATTTTTTGTTTTAATTTAAGTGATATAGATAGAATTTAGAGAGTTAACTAAAATTTTAATATGATTGTTAAATCTTTTAAACTATTAATATTGTGGCGTAATTTTCTTTTTTTAGAAATATTTTAATTCATTAATTATCATGATTATTAGCATTTTTTAATAGTAAAAAAAGATAAACAAATAACAACAGAAGCACCATAAAAAATTACGAATATACCCTCAAGCTGTTCAAGAGGGCATGTCGATCTATTACCTGCTTGAGCAGTCTAACTGCCTCTTATTATATAAAAAATAAAATACTTGGACATCGCGCAACTCAAGTCTGTTATTTTGTATTTTAATTTATGTGATATAAATAAAATTTAAAAAGTCAATTAAATTTTAATATGATGTTTAAATATTTTAAATTATTAATTATTGTGAATTATAGTATCTTTTTACGTAATTTTTAAATAAAATATGTTATTTCTTTTGTCCCAATTTATGCGGCACTGATAAAATTTCATAAGTCAATTTTGTATGTCTTTTAATTTTTTATTTATTTATTATGATTTATATTACGTTTACGTCATTTTTACATAACATATGTAATCGATCTTATATTAATTCATGCGACATTGATTCGAGTGTTTTTAACTCTTTTGTTCACCTACTTTTCCATCCCAACAGCTCCCTGCTTGGTCCTACAAAATTTATTTTTTAAAAAATATTTTAAATTTTAAAAGTTTTATTTTTTATCCATCTCTCATTCGTACAAATCGTCCGCACGGGTCAATAGTTATTCATAAATTTATTTTTAATAATATAATTAAATACTATTAGATTACCTCATTAAATATAAAATAAATACAATAAATATTATTAACATTGATAGTTTTAAATTTTTATTTTAAAATAAATTATAATATATATTTATGTGATAGTAGATTATTTTATTTTTGGAACAAATAAATGTAAAAAAGTTCATCAAGATGTCCTTAATTAAAGTATTGTTTTTGGTCATTGATTGTTGATTTTTTATTTTAAATATACATAAATATTACTGACACTCAAAATAAAAGATATAACTAACGTATATGAATTTAAAACTAAAATTTTTTATTAAAGCAGGTTCTATAATTTGAGAAAATTATACACCGGTTATATTAAAATAGAACAAAAAAGTTACTTAAATTCTTATAAGAGGGATTTTGAGATGAAGCAAGCACGTCGACGACGAGGTATTTGCTTCCACTCAACTCGCTTTCCTGTGTAACACATGCTATTTTTTTATTTCGAATAATATTGATAAAAAAAATTATAAATATTTTGAAATGTTTAAGTAGTTAATATAATTATTACAACTTAGGGCGAATCTATATGTTATTTAAGATATATTAATTATTTTGTTTTAATTTCTGTTGCACATATAAACTTTGAGAGTTTAAAATTTTTATTTATTTTTTAAACTCTTTAAATTTTTGATAACTGAAGCAGCCAGAGAAATGATTTATTAGGAGTAAAATTGTAAAATAAAATAGCTGGAATAGGCTCGTTAATCGATAATTGCCTTTAAAAATTAATTTAATAGGGGAAAATATTGTAAATTTATAATTGAAGTAGCTGAAGAAATAGCAAAATCAAGCAGCTGACGTAAGTATGTTAATTAGCAAATGCCTTTTGAAAAAAATAATAATTTAGTGAGAGAATATTGTACATTTATAGTTAAAGTAGGTGAAGAAATAATTAATAAATTGTTATAATAAGATTAAGCAGTTGAAGCAGATACGTCAATCAATAGCTGCCTGATAGTAGGCATGTCAACAGTCTCGTGCCTGTTTCATCACTAAATGTCTCTTATATAATAAAAGAATATTCAAATTTTATTTTTAAAAAATATTTTAATTTTTTTAATTTTATTATTGCATTTTATTGAGACTAGTGATGGAGTAGTTAGTTAGGAAGTTGTAACTAAACATGTGATTAATTAGTTAATTAGTTACTTGATTAGTTAGTTAGTTAAGGACTAGTTGTATGTGTATATAAAGTAGTGTGCTGATGTATTACTCTCACTTTTCAGATAATAAGATTCCCTTCTTTCCTCCTTCACTGCTGATGTATTACTCTCACTTTTCACATGATAAGATTCCCTTCTTTCCTCCTTCACTCTGCAACCTCCCTTTCACAGATCCTGCATTTCCAGCCTAAGTCCATGGATTAATCCATGGTAGCTGAAGTAGTCCAGAACTGATTCTTACATGGTATCAGAGCTCGATTCACACATGCATTCCACAAAGCACCAGATCTAACTAGCCATCGCGATGAGTGAAGCCTCAGGAAATCGGAATGACTCCATTGTCGATCACAACAATCCACTATTTCTACAGCCTATAAATACTCCTGGAATCACTCTAATTGCGATTTAATTGACGGGGACTGAAAATTATGCTCTGTGGAACAGATACATGAAGATCGCATTACTAGGCAACACCAAACTTGGATTTGTGGATGGGAGCTGTGTTCGATCTTCATATTTTGGAGCACTGCTGAAAAGATGAGAGAGGTGCAACGCAATTGTACTCTCGTGGATAATGAATGTGGTATCGAAGGAGTTGATGACCGGAATAGCTTATGCTTCGGATTCCAAAAGAGTTTGGGATAATCTCAAGGAGAAGTTTGACAAAGAGAACAGTGTGAGAACATTCCATCTACACAACGAAATAGCATTTCTCACTCAAGGGACCGGTACAGTATCAAGTTGTTTCTCGAAGATTAGTGACCTATGGGATGAATTTGATGCTTTAGTTCCACTTCCAATGTGCAACTGTGATACCTCAAAGATATACATTGATCATATTCAGAAACACAGGGTTTTCCAATTTTTTACAGGGTTAAATGACTCCTATTCCAGGGCAAAAAGCCAGATTTTAATGATGCAACCTTTACCTGCTTTAAATCAAATTTATGCACTCATCATGCAGGAGGAAAGTAAGAGATCACTCACAAACACAATGCCAGAATTGGAGATCAATGATCTTATTGTGTTAATGGCCAACAAGCCAACACATAACTACTACAGGACTAAGAGGTCAGACTTGTACTGTGATTATTGTAGAAGACTAGGTCATACTAGATCTGTTTGCAGGAGATTATTGAATCAATCTGGTGACAGAAACTTCCAGAATAATAAAGGATTTCAGAATGAAAGGAGGGACTATCATCCTGACAAGAATCCACAAGATACCAGGCCAAAATTCAAGCAACAACATCACTCAAAACCTACAGTGAACTATGCAGCTGATGAACCACCAAAACAAACACAAAGTGAGCAAGTAGCACCAATATTCTCACCTGAGCAGTACCAACAGATTCAACAAAGGATTAGGAAAGTGCAAGATGCAGAGATTGTTGCCAATACGTTATCGACCAATGTGGCAGGACCCTCTAGTCTAGTTCAAATGATCCAAATTCAGGTACAATTTTATCCCTACTATCTCACTTGGAGCAAATACATTGGGTGATAGACACAGGAGCTACAAATCACATGATAGCAAGACTAGAAATGCTAGATGAATGTCAAGAACTATGTAGGACTGAGCATGTACATTTGCCAAATGGTGACAAATCTGAAATCACACACAAAGGATCAGTTATGATTTTGGGTACAAGGCATCTAAGTGATGTTTTATATATCCCTAAGTTCTCCAAGCTCACTAAGGAATTACAACGCATGGTGGGATTCTTTCCTGATGTATGTGTGTTTCAGGATCTTTGCAGTGGCAAGGTATTGGGGATTGGTAAAAAATCTGATGGCCTCTATCTGTTTGGTGATGCATCTCAACCAACAAAACAAGATTACTCAGTTTCAGCAGTTACTAAAGACAATGTTTCACTTAGTACTTGGCACAAAAGGTTGGGACATATTCAAGTTAAAGCTTTACAGAAAATGGAGAAGTTCTTACACCACAAAATAGAGAAGTCAAACAGTAGTATATGTCATGTGTGTCCCTTAGCTAAACAAACAAAACTGCCATTTCCTGTTAGTAATTCTCATTCCAGTGCTATCTTTGATCTGTTACATGCTGATGTATGGGGACCATATAGGGTTCCTACTGTGGATGGCAAGAGATATTTTCCGACTTTAGTAGATGATTTCTCAAGAATTACCTGGATATTTCTGATGCAATCTAAAGATGAGACATATGGGATGTTGAAACATTTTTTCTCTATGATACAAACACAGTATGGATCTATTATCAAGATACTTAGAACTGATAATGGTTTAGAATTTGTCAATTCTAATATGCATAAATTACTCCTAGACAGAGGTACTATTCACCAGACAACTTGTGTTTATACTCCTCAACAAAATGGAGTAGTGGAAAGAAGACATAGATACATACTTGATATAGCTAGAGCATTGAGATTTGAAGCATCTATACCTATATCCTTTTGGGGTGATTGTGTACTCACAGCAGTGCATATCATCAACAGAATCCCCTCTTCAGCATTACAATATAAATCTCCTTTTGAGATATTCTTCCAGTGTAAACCCAACGTTGATCACCTCAAGATTCTTGGTTGCTTAGCTTATGCAGTCAATGTTCATAGAAAGGATAAGTTTGCACCTAGAGCATTACCAACTGTATTCATGGGATATTCAGCTACAAAGAAGGGATACAAACCATATGACATACACTTTAAGAGGTTCCTTTTTAGTAGGGATGTAGTATTCCATGAGTCTGTATTTCCTTTCAAACATATGGTTACTGATAGTAATCCTATTTTCTCTATATTTGACAATACTGATAACATTTCAGTACCTGACACTATTGTCACCCACAATCCTCCTACTCATTCACTAGATCAACATCTCATTCATACTGATCATCCACAAGACAATCAAGATCATTCCATCACCCTAAGACACTCTGCTAGGCCTAAAGTTCCTCCAAAATGGTTACAGGATTATGTTGTTCATAACTGTGTCTATCCTATGTCTAACTATCTGAGCTATGATCTTATATCCCCTGCATATGCTAAATGCTTAGCTTCTTTTACATCTGACTTTGAACCTCAATCATATCATGAAGCTGCTAAGGATCCAAGATGGATTCAAGCTATGCAACAGGAAATTGAAGCCCTTGAAGAAAATCATACATGGGAGATTGTGGACTTACCCCAGGAAAACAATACCATAGGCTGTAAATGGGTGTTTAAAATCAAATATAAAGCAGCTGATGGTTAGATTGAAAGATTCAAGGCCAGGCTGGTTGCAAAGGGGTTTAGTCAGCTGGAAGGTCTTGATTACAAGGAAACCTTCTCACCAGTTGCCAAAATGGTTACTGTTAGATCCATTTTAGCCATTGCAGCTTCTAAACAATGGTCCATTTTCCAAATGGATGTATACAATGCCTTTTTGCATGGAGATTTAGTTGAAGATGTGTACATGCAAGTGCCACCTAGCTTTAATAAGACGCCCAAAAAAGTCTGCAAACTCAAAAAATCATTATATGGACTCAAATAAGCATCCAGACAATGGAACTTAAAGCTAACCACTGTTTTGCAGGATTTGGGGTTCACTCAAAGTCATTTTGACTATTCCTTATTCACTCTTACTTCTGGTACTGATGTAACTGTTAACTGTTATTCTTGTTTATGTGGATGATCTCCTGATCACTAGTTCTAGTCCTACTTTTATTACATCCACCAGAATCAAGTTTCAGAAGAGATTTAAAATGAAAGATCTTGGTCCTCTAATATTTTTTCTTGGGATTGAATTTTCTAGAGGAGCTGCTGGTATTCTCATGAATCAGAGGAAGTATGCCCTTGAACTGATTTCAGATTCAGGGAAAGGGGGATCTAAATCCATTTCTACTCCATTACACTTTAACCAAAGACTTACATCTTATGAATATGATGAGATTGCAGGGAACACAAATGAATATGATGAGATTGCAGGGAACACAAACAATGACAAACTACTATCTGATCCTGGTAGCTATCAAAGACTAGTTGGAAGACTTTTTATCTTACTATGACCAGGCCAGATATTACTTATGCTACTCAGGTATTGAGCCAATTCATGCACAAACCTAAGGACTCCCATATGCAGCCATCAGAGTTATCAGATACATCAAGAATGCACCAGGCCTGGGGCTACTCATCTCTTCAACTACAACTCAGCACCTATTTGCTTATTGTGACTCAGATTGGGCAACTTGTCCTCAGACCAGGAAGTCCATCACAGGATACATGGTATAGTTTGCTTCATCCTTAATATCATGGAAATCAAAGAAACAAGAGACAATTTCCAGAAGCTCACCAGAAGCAGAGTTTAGAAGTATGGCTTAACAGGGTTATTCAAGGAATTAGGGATTCACATTGATCAGCCTATTAGTTTGTATTGTGATAGCAAAGCTGCTATACAGATTGCAACAAACCCGACATTTCATAAATGTACTAAGCACATAGACATCAATTTCCATTTCGTAAGAGGAAAATTACAGCAAGGTTTAATCAAGACATTCCATATAGGAACAAAGGAGTAGCCTGCTGATTTGTTCACCAAAGGCCTAGGAAGGACTCAACATCATCACTTCTTGCCAAGCTTGGAATAAAGAATATTTTCTTACCATCCAGCTTGAGGGGGAGTATTGAGACTAGTGATGGAGTAGTTAGTTAGGAAGTTGTAACTAAACATGTGATTAATTAGTTAATTAGTTACTTGATTAGTTAGTTAGTTAAGGACTAATTGTATGTGTATATAAAGTAGTGTGCTGATGTATTACTCTCACTTTTCAGATAATAAGATTCCCTTTTTCCTCCTTCACTTTGTAACCTCCCTTTCACAGATCTTGCATTTCCAGCCTAAATCCATGGATTAATCTATGGTAGCTGAAGTCTAGAACTGATTTTTACACATTTCTACTTTACTCCCCTCCCGTCCCTCCTCCATCCTCCCTCCCCCCTCCCCTCCAATTTTTTTTTTGAAAGTAATTTTAATTTGTAAAACTTTATTTTTATCGTCAGTGTAACAGAAAAAAATTGAAAAATTTATTCTTAAAAATATTTTAAATATTAAGGTTTATATTTTTTTCCTTCCATGCCTACCCACGCCGTCATCAACCCGCCAGCCTCCGCCTCCTTTTCAAAAATAACAAAATTAAAATTTATTTTGGAAGTATTTTAAATTTTGAAAATTTTATTTTTTTTTATTTCCCTCCTACCTCTGATCCTAGGCATCACTTCCCAAAATATTGTTAAATTTTTTTTCTAAAAAATTATACTGTTTGAGAGTTGGTTATGATAATGGGTGTGATCAGATTTCAATTTGAAAGTTGGATTCGCATCTAAATTAGGAAGTCGAATTTTAAAATCGGATGTCAAATTGGTTCTGCATCAAATGAGGGGCCGGATTCCAAATTGATTATTGAATTTTTGTGTCATAAATTTTCTAAAAGATATTTTTATTTTCTAGAAAGATATTTTTAAAAAATATTTTCATTCACTAATAAAAAAATTTAAAAATATTTTTTACTCATCAATTAAATAATTAAATATAAAAGAATAAGTTAAAAATTAATTTTTTTCAAGAAAAATATTTTTTCTGAAAAATATTTTGTCTTCCTACCAAACACACCCTAAATGTTAATGTCTGGAGGATTGATTTTTGTCAATTCTCATTGTGTAACATTTTGGAATTTCGTTAATTATATTTTGAATTACTTTTTGTATGTGTGTATGATTTGATTCAATGGCTTTTTAAGTGCATATAGGTTATATAAGAATAATTTTGAAGTGTGAAAAGTGCGAAGAAACTTCTAGCATTACATCAAGTTTTAAAGTTGTTATATTGATTAATTTTTGGAGTAATTATAGTGGATGATCATTTGATCAAAGTGGTTATCACAGAAATGATCATTTACTGTATAGACATGTATGATCATTAGTTATATAGATATGTATATTTGAATTATATTTAATTTTTGACTGTACCATAATGTATATTCAGTATAATGTATATTTTGTCAATGTGTATTCAGTATATAACTCTTTTATATAAGTAATTTATATTGTATAGTTAGTTTATATATTTTTTTTTATAACTTTAGGCAAGTTATATCGTATGGTCATTGTATATTTTCTACTCCTTTTTCATTTAAGAGTTTATGAAAGTAAGCTTGCCACCGTTGTTTAATGGAAGTCACATTCACTAACACCTCACCCTCCTCATCCTTGATGCACTTCACTTGGTCCAAGTCTCGAGCTTTCTTTTCTCTCTCTTTAGCAAGCCTATACATTCTCTTGTCCGCGCCTTTTTCACTTAGCTCCTCATAGAGACGCTCAAATGCTGTTGTCTTAGCATTCGTCACCGCCATCTTTGCGTCTGACTTAGTCGTCTTATAAATCTCCTTAAGCCTTTGTTTTTTATCCTCATCCCTGCACTCCAACCACTTCGTATAGGCCACCTTCTTAGCTTTCACTTTGCCTTGAACTTCTTCATTCCACCACCAATCACCCTGACGTCCACCGAAGGGTCCTCTCGACACCCCTAATATCTCCGAAGCTACCTTTCTAATGCAACCAACAGTATTATCCCACATATTATTCACATCTCCGCCACTACTCCAAGCCTCTACGTTTCTCAGCTTTTCTTCCATCTCATGAGAAAGGGCAGGAGTCAGGCCTCCCCATCTAATCTTCGGTTGGGCGTAGGCAATCTTCCTCTTCTTTTCTCTCTTAATCTCTAAATACATTACTAGAAGCCTATGTTGAGTGGAAATACTTTCACTCGGAATAACTTTGCAATCTTACAAAGGCTTCTATCACTCTTCCGGAGAAGTAGGTAATCAATTTGAGTTTTAGCTACCGCATTCTGAAAGGTTATCAAGTGATTTTCCCCCTTCTGGAAACATGAGTTAGCAATAACTAACTCAAAGGCTTTGGCAAAATCCAAGAGAGACGTCCCACATATTATATAAAAGTTATAATATAAGAGTAGAATAAATATTTTAAAATTAATCAAGAAAAAGATAGTTTTTCAAAATTAAGGAAAATTTTGACTTTTAAAATAAAATAGAGATATGTAAATGATTTTGACCCATTATCTATGCGATCGTGGACCGTTTCTCATGCGGATTTTATTATTTTATATTTTGTAATTTAATCGGTTGTTATGAGAGCCCGTAGTACATTTTTAAAAGAGAAAAAAAGGGTTCATTAAGTGTCCCCATGATCATGGATCGTCTTCACATGGTTTCATTAGTTTTATACCTATAATTTGATGCGACATATAAACAGGGCCATAAACGCAAACTAAGGTTTTGTAGAGACTACATTAGTCTAAGGGTTAATCGAGAGTCAATGAAAAAGGATAAACGAAAGAGAAGTGAATATCGAATTAAATTTTTTTAAATTATATGCAGCTTATACTAAACATCATTTAATAAAGTTTAGTCAAAACAGAAGACTGCTTTCTATCTCAAAGCTAATCAGATGTGCCATGAATCTACCACATAAGAGCTATGCACTTGCAAAACACCTTTAAAAGTTACCACACTATCAAAATATTAATCACCACGTCAATATGGACGTTTTGATACCAAAATTACATAATTGATGCCAGACCCAAAATCATGTCTATAATGAGAGTGTGGGATCTGGATCGAGAATCTCAAAATCAACTTCGTGAAAAAGTTGTAGTTGACTTAGTGAGCTTGTACCACAAAATAAGATACAATTCAATGCTTGAAAATGAAGAAAATTAGCTCATGCAAGAAAATTAGCATCAAAGTAAAAAGATATTAGTTTGAGCAGCCCCTTTGAGGTAAAACATTGCCTTAGTTTGACAACTTCAAGCTTCTATGAATACTCCTCTACGAACCCGTAATGAGTTTAGATTAAACACAGTTTAAATTACCTCAAATGAAGGCCCCAAGATCAAGAAATCAAAATATAAAGATTAGTCACATGATTGAATTCGCGTCACTGGTCTTAATTAAAAGACTATTTAAATGACCTTGACGAGCATAGAGGAGATTCTCACGAATGTGGTGGGTCGAATATCAAAGCTCCATGAATGCGACACTTGGCACATGAACATGGAAAGCTAGCAACAAGGCCTCTATGAATGCGGTTAGCACCTACAAACGTGGTAGCAAAAGAGAATATCCCTGTGAACACGGTTGGGGCCTCGCAAACGTTGAGAGGTGATTCACTGGCCTTTGAAATATGACCCTATGCCCTTGAACCCGAAGAACATCTGAGCTCTACTCTAGGTATGCACTTTAACTAATTTTTTCCAGCTTGAAAATCTTTAACGAGGTGCTTAGGATTTGTTTGGAACCCCATATGTGTAAACTAATTATGCCACCTCATTTAATTTGGCATTCCAGACTCATGAAAAAGTTGAAATTTAAAAAAAAAAAAACCTTTCAATAAAAAGTGAGTCAAACACCCAAGTACTTTTTTAAAGCAAATTTCATAAGAGGGATCGATGACCCAAGGCATGGCCGACATCCAAAGACTATTGCTAGTCCCAAGCAAACCACTTGACCTCACCACATTTGTTTAATAACATCCTAACAGCGGAAGACATCAACAGTCAATAATAGCTCAATAGGAATAATAATCCAATTAATAATCAAAGGCCAAAGACCAACCAATCTATTATTTCAACTGAATAAGACTAGTATAAAAGAAACTAGCCAAAAACAATATCCAATCACAACTCGACAATCTAGTCTATGAAGCCTCTATCCATCCGACAAGTGGTGCCAATAATAGGTCCATGGCTACCACAAAATTGAACAAAAGCAAATCTAAACTCAAACAGCTAGACGATAATAATGTGAAAATCCTGCAAAAGTAAGGAGGTCTCACCAATAAGTTAAATGCAAATAGATCCTCAACGATGCGCCTGTTATTGATCTCTAGTACCTCTCTCTGTATCATAAAAATGATGCAGGCCTAAATGAATGTCAGTACGTGAAATGTACAAGTAATATAGCAGAAGGAAACATGCATTAGGGAAGAACAATATTAACTTATATAACGTCAATCAGGAAGACAAGAACTCAATCAAGTGTCATAAATCTAAAGTAAGGATAAAGTTTAGACAATGACAATTATACACAGTCCAATCTAATCATTTAGAATACTATCAAGATCTATATGGAAGTTTTTCTAACTGACAACCTTTACCTATGAGCCAGTGATGATACAACAAAGCGATGTCGTTGCCACATTCATCCAATACTTTACCAGAGTAAATGACATCCCATCAGTGGATCCACAATCAATAACATCAAGTCCTCTTTTGGGACGTAAGGGAAACATCTGATTTTATGATTCAATCCTCTCCAACACAGGTTATGTAGTTATTGAGTTTGAGTTGTTATTTACTCTCTCTCAATTTGGTACTCAATACTCCTTCCAAGACTCAACATGCTCATAAGGCAATAATTCTTCGGTTAACTCATTTAATTAGTCTCATTGGACAGGTGTCAAACTCAATTCATTACATCAACTATCAAGTCTTTTGTTAGGAACGTTCTTTTAGAATCCGTTCACGACTCATCAAGACTCTCTATCATCCATCATTTAATCTCAAGATATTCAAGTAGAAAATAAAATGATAACATTTATAATTTCTATAGACTCTTCGGGCTCAAATTATATTCATATATACCTATTCAAGTGCAATATATAAGAAATACAAGAATTCCATCAGGATTCATGTAGAAAAATAAAATTATCTATTACAAATATTTAATTCATATAAGCTATCATTCATGCAAGATTATGTAGAAATCATAAGGATTTAAGAAAAGACCTCAAGAAATATTCATGGAAGGTCCCATTCATTCACAATTAACTCAATCTTATACATGGGCACATGAAAGAACAAAATTCATATTTTAGTTAGCCTTACATACCTGGGATGAAGACAGACAATCAATCAAGAATTGACTTTCCTTGAACCCTAGCCCTATTCTTCTCTCTTTAGCCCTAGGTCTTTAGTTAATTTTAGCATAAGACTTAGGAATGGGTTTAGTAAATCCTTTTTAGGCTAAAATGACCTATATCAGTCATGAATTAAGTGTAGGAGGGGTGGGTAAAAGTCTGGATTGCCCCTAATTAAGATTTCAACTGACAGGAAGTTTTTGAATTGTGATGGAGAATGTCCGCGTCGCAGACTTATTCCACCATAGTTTATTTTTTTACATACAAAATAAATTTCACCAGTCGAATGAGTTTTATGTGTAAAGTGTGAGAATGACCTATTTGGGAGCATCTCTGCTACACCGAGGTGTTGCAGACCTTGCTGGAAATCGTATTTTGCCCTAAAAAAAATTTATCTTTTGCTCTGGTTAGTTTAAAATTTAACTGAGACCACCTTTTCACTCAATTATTTTTACAATGTTCATGATTTTGGCTTTAAATTTTCCAAAAAGGTTTTGGATGATCCGTTATGTAGGTAATCTCTCATCTAAGGGTATTTTGATAATTTATTTCAAGGTGTAACATTATCTCCTCCTTGAAATAATTCATCCTCGAATGAAGAGTAATTAGATATGGGCTCGAGGTACAAATAACAATCAAGACTCATTTCATAAATCAATCAACCAATCGAACTTTTTGATAATTAATAATGAACTCACGGATAGACAATTCAATTCAAATCAGGGGTAAAGACATTACCTTCAACATTATCATCATTGGGCACAAATTGAGGTGGATATTTGGATTTTACATCTTCCTCAGCTTCCCATATGGCTTCCTTAACAAATTAATTTTTCCACAGGACTTTAACTAAGGCTACATCTTTGGTCCTCAATTTGCGAAATCGATGATCAAGAATCTGAACTGGAATCTCCTCATAGGACGTGCTATCTTTAACTTCAATACTATCAATAAAGATTACCAGTGAAAGATCTCCTAAGCATTTCTTCAGCATCGAGACATGAAAGACCAGATGAATTGCAGCTAACTCATAAGACAACTCCAGTTCATAAGAAACATTTTTAATCCTCTTTACAATCTAATAAGGTTTAATATATCGGGGACTTAGCTTTCTCTTCTTCATAAATCGCATGATACCCTTCATTGGTGACACCTTCAAATATACCTAGTCATCCACTTCAAACTCTAGATCTCTTCTTCTTACATCAAAATAAAATTTTTGACGGCTTTGTATAATCTTCAACCTCTCTTGGATGACCTTTAGCTTCTCCAAAGACCGATGAACCAAATCTGGACCAATCAACTCAGCTTCCCTAACTTCAAACCACCCAATTGGTGATGTACATTTCTTCCTATACATAGCTTCATAGGGAGCCATTTGGATACTTGCATGATAACTGTTATTATATGTAAATTCAATGAGAGGTAGACGATCATCCCAATTACTTTTAAAGTCAAGGACACAAACCCTCAACATATCCTCCAATATTTGAATGGTGCACGCTGCATGACCATCTGTCTGGGAATGAAAAGTTATACTAAGATTCACCTTTGAGCCCAGTCCTTTCTAGAAAGATCTCCAAAATTGCAATGTGAATTGGGTTTCTCTATTTGAGATCATAGACAAGGGAACCCCATACAACCTCAGGATCTTACGACTATACAATCTAGCAAAATCATCTACACTATTAGTCATCTTAACTTCTAGAATGTAAGTTGATTTAGTCATTCTATTCACAATCCCCTATATCGAATCATACTGCTTTCAGGATCTTGGCAAACCTTTGATGAAGTCCATATTGATCATCTCCTACTTTCATTTGGGAGTCTCAAAGTTTTGAGCTAATCCACATGGCCTTTGGTGCTCAAATTTAACCTATTGACAATTTGGGCACGTGGAGATAAATTCAGAATATCCTTCTTCATTCCACTCCACTAATAGAATACCCTTAAGTCATAGTACATCTTGGTAGATCCAGGATGAATGGAATACCAAGAACTGTGAGCTTCAACCATAATCATATCTCTAACACCATCGACATTCGGAACACACAATCTACTCTGGTATCTTAGCACACCATCTCCTTCTTTGGAGAAAACCACCACTTTCCCTTTGTGGACAACTTCGTTCAGTTGTAGTAGGATAGGATCTTGGTCTTGCTTCTTTTACACCCATTAGAGATAATGCAGACTTATTCTGAACATTAACTCCACCTTCATAAGACTTCTCAAGTTGAACTCTCAATCGGGTCAATCGATGCACTGCCTTAGCCAATTCTTTCTTTCCCTCCTCAACATAGGCAATACTACCCATTGACAATATGCTAAGACCATCAACAACAATGTTAGCTTTACCTGGATGCTAGAGAATGCTCATGCCATAATTCATGAGCAACTCTAGCCATCTTCTTTGCCTCAGGTTGATCTCTTTCTGACTAAAGACATATTGCAGGCCTTTGTAGTCAGTGAACATATCCACATGCACTCCATACAAGCAGTAACACCATATTTTGAGAGCAAATTAACAATATAGCTTCCAAATCAAGATCATGGGTTGGATAATTCCTCTCATGAACCTTAAGCTATCTAGAAGTAAGGTATCACTTTACCTCTCTGTATCAACACACTAGCCAATCCAAACTCTAGACACATCATAATAGATCACAAAATCTTCTGCTTTGTTAAGCAAAGTCAAAACTGGCGCAATAGTCAACTTATCCTTCAGTTTCTAAAAACTCTCCTTGCAAGCATATAACTATTGGAACTTAGCCTTCTTTTAGGCCAGCTTAGTCAATGGTGATGATATGGACGAGAATCTCTCTATAAATTTGCGGTAATAGCTAGCCAAACTTCTTATATCAATTAGGGATGTGGGTTTGGGTCATTCTATCAACTAGAATACCATCTCCAAATACTATATGATCCAAGAAAGTCACTGATTCAAGCCATAACTCACACTTGAAGAACTTTGCATACAATTCTCTATCCTTAAGAGTTTGGAGGAAAACTCCAAACTGATGAGCATGCTCTTCCTTACTCTTAGAGTAGACAAAAATATCATCAATGAAGAAAATCATGAACATATCTAGATATGGCTTGAACACTCTATTCATCAGATTCATAAAGGCTGCATGTGCACTAGTCAATCCAAAGGACATGACCAAGAACTCAAATTGGCCATAAAGGGTCGTAAAGGTTATCTTTGGGATATCACATTCCTCGCCTTCAACTAAAGGTAACCTGATCTGAGCTCTATCTTTGAGAAACAAGAGGCACCGTAAAGTTGGTCAAATAAATCATCTATTCTGGGGAGAGGATCTTGTTCTTTATGGTGACCTTATTTAGTTGCCTATAATCAATGCACGTTCTAAGAGACCCATCTTTCTTTTGCATGAATAGGACAAGAGCACCCCATGGAGAGACGCTTGGCCTAATAAATCCCTTATCTAGCAAATATTTCAACTGCTCTTTCAATTCTTTCAACTCAACGGGAGCCATTCTATAATTGTAACCTTTTTTAGTGTGTAACATGCAGAACTGGTAAGTTATGTTCACCTAATTCCTTGGTACAACAACTAAGAAAATCTCATCACGCAACTTGGGCATCTCTGAGTGTCATATTACTAACCCTTACCTTGTCTTAGTACAACTATTCTTTAGGCTGTTCAGGTTGATTAGACGAGTGTGCTCATGTCGAACCCTGTTGTTTATCCCTTTTCTCATTCATTACCCCCCTTAGACTGGTGAATATGAATAAGGCGAGTTGTAATGTTCGTCATCTGTTAAAAAGCGTTCAAAACGAAGAATTAAACAGTACATGCATGGACACTTTCTAAGGATTACAAATTATTTGTCTTTTACTTTGTTAGTACTTCATGATTTCGCAACCTTAGTTGTGCAATTTAGCTGCTCATGTTCATTGTATATGAAAGAATCATGTTATTAATTTGCATAATTAAACATATACAATGAAGAATTGATGAACAAGAAATCTAAAATCTCTATGAGAATCACAATAATCGAATTCAGAAATAAAGACACAAGTAGTCTACTCAAAATCTCCAAGAACATGATAAAATAAAGTAATAATATGAGGTCTAAAGTTCTGTACGTCTAAAAATACATAAATGTCCTATTTATAATAAAAGAAATCTAAATCCTAAACTGATTAGGAAAATTGAAATCGACGCCTTCCATGAGCTAAGTTACAGACCGTAGATGCTTCTATGACTCGTGGAATGGTTTCGTAGATTGCATCCTCAAAACCTGCCTTCATTGTACGACTCGCCTTACGGACCATAGGTTGACTTACGAAACGTAAGTGCCTTCGTCTTGTAACTTTCAGCAACTATGCATATTCTCTGGGTCTCTTTTCACGGATTGGTATATGGGTCATCAAACAAACCATGACCCATCCTGATAACTCGTAATATCAACTTCAACAAAATAGACCTTCACTGGATCAGGACTACGGACCCCATCTACGGCTCGTGGATTAAACCACAGACTATAGATGTTCTCGTATATCATCAAAAAGTTACAATTCGAACAAATCATCACAAAAACTCCCGGACTCCTGTAATCTCACAAAATCAACATAAAAATACATCAAACCTACTAACATCGCATAGAGAACGCACAAAAATCTAAGTTCAATGCATCAAAAGTGTCATATTTTGGCGGCACATTATAGGGTAATGTAAGGATCGAGATTTTCGAGTGTGATTTCCCAAATCTCTTGGAATTTCCCCAACTGAACTGCCAGACATCACTCCACAGAAGGCCTACACGGGCCGTGTGAAGTCACACGGACTATGTGGCCTCCCGTGAAGGGACAAATGGTCCAATTCACAGTTGGGACAACGTGAGACGAAAGGAAATTTTGACCAAGTGAGGGACACTACTAGAAATTGGGCCTACAGCAACGAATTTTATAGCAACACACAGAAAACCGTTGCCATAGGAGGTCTGTTGCAATGGTTCGAACCATTGTCGAAAGAATTTGAGACTTTTAATATAATGTAGTGATAAAACTGTTGCCATAGAGTTAAAACTGTTGCAATAGGTGTCGCTATAACAACAATTATTAGAACTGTTGCCATAGTACTAGAAATTGGGCCTACAACAATGAATTTTATAGCAACACACAAAAAACCGTTGCCATAGGAGGTTTATTGCAACAGTGCGAACCGTTGCCGAAAGAATTCGAGACTTTTAATATAATGTAGTGATAAAACTGTTGCCATAGAGTTAAATTTGTTGCAATAGGTGTCTCTATAGCAACAATTATTAGAACTGTTGCCATAAAGTCATCTATGGCAACACTTTATGAAAAATATTATTTAATTTATTGGAACCTTTAATAAATCCCTCCATATTTTCCCTCTCTCATTTTTGCTAATTCCCTCCAAAATATTTTTCTTTACTTTTATTTTTAATTAATGTCTTAAATCAATTTTATTGTTTCTCTTAATAAGCAAACCCTTCTCTTAGAATTACAAATACAGAAGAACACAAATACAGAAGAGCACGTACGTATATACTCCAACCCTTTTCTACCATTCAGAATCTGATAAGTTTCTCTCCAAATTGAGTAAGTTCTTCTCCATCACTTGAATCTCCAAAATTAAATCCATTTCTCTGTGCAGTGAACTTCCCCGTGATTCTCTGCCCATCGTTATTAATTTGTTTTGTCCATCGTCATTACAACACATCTGCATAGAATTAAGGTTCTGTCCTTTTCGTTTATTAACTCTTCATTTTGTGCCTTTGTGAATGAGCTTAGCCCATGCTGCATTCTCATAAAAGAAATAGGAAAATTGCTGATCAAAAAGGGTTTTTTTAGGGATTAAGATTTGACAATGTTGGTAGGTTATAATGAGATTATGATATATTATATACTAATAATTAAAAGGTAAAGATGCAAAAATCAGTACAAAGAACTGAACTTTTGTTTATTTTAATGTGTTTGGGATCACAGGAAGTTGGTAATTTCCTTGACAAGTGTTCTTATGAAATCCGAGAAGTCATTGGGATTTTTTCTTCAATTGCTAGAGATTTTCATTTTCATTCTTTGAGATTTTAGCTGAAGAAACTACAAGTCGGAGCTTTTGAGGTTTTTTTTCTTGAATATCTTGTTTTCTCGTTAATCTTTCAGGTGTGGTTATTGTATTTGGTACATTTTTTTTATGATTTTGGGTTTCGTTAATCATAGGGTTGTCTGGTCGAATTCTTGAGACTTTCTTCTTTTACTTGGTTTTAGAATTCAATTGTATGTTGTTAACTGGTTTGTTGCATTAACGAATATGCCTCAAACACTTCCTAGATTTGATAATCTGTAGCTTATGCAGACACCTAATCGCTTGCTTAAGTATCATACATGTGAACTAATTATCCTTTATCCCGATATATAGTGCAACATATTGGTAATTGTGACTTCATAGTGTGATAAAAGATTATGAACTTTCTTCTCTAGCTGTTAGTAAAAACAGCCAACTATCCTTATTTTATCTCAAATTCATTTCATAGTTGAAAGTGGTGAATTTAAAATGTGATTGCTTTTAATTAGTCTTCATGTATGAGTTTGTTCACATCCTTACTTTTATTTTGGGTTATTTTTTCTCTCTTAAGCTCAAATTGATTTTTCTGTGTTACATTGATAGAGGATCTTAATGGATGTCGAAGATAAAAGTTGGATGAATCACTTAAGATGGACGGATCAGTATATACATGGAGTGAATGATTTCCTTGATAAGGCATTTGAATGTGCTTCTCAAGGAAATGAGATATTATGCCCTTGCAAAAAGTGTGTTAATCGCTATTGGCATACTAGAAATGTAGTGGAAGATCATTTGGATGTTGATGGATTTGTTAATGGTTACACCAGATGGGTTTTTCGCGGAGAAGGCTTTCTCTTAACAAATACGCATCATCCAGTTAATTATGATGAAGGTTCTAACTTGCGTGATGATATTGATGGGCTACTTCATGATACCTTTCAAAATATAGAGAGTGTGTTGGGGCATGAAGAAGGAATGAGAGAGGCAATACTTGAAGATGCCAATTTTTTTTAAAAATTACTAGAGAAAGGAAAACAAGAGTTATATCCAGGGTGTGAAAAATTCACTAAATTGAGTGTTAACATTCGATTGTACTTACTCAAATTCTTGCATGAGATGAGTAATGTAGCATTTTCAGACTTGTTAGACTTGCTAAAGGAAGCATTTCCCTTTGCTCAACTACCAGAGTCTTTCAACAAGGCTAGAAAAATGATAAAAGATTTGGGTCTACATTATGAAAAAATTCATGCATGCCCCAATGATTGCATGCTATTTTGGAAAGACAGTGAAAATGAAGATAACTGCTCTATTTGTGGCTCTTCTAGATGGAAAAGTGTTGGTAAGGCTAATTCAAATTCTAAAATTCCTGCAAAGGTTTTAAGGTACTTCCCCTTGAAGCCTAGACTTCAAAGAGTGTTTATGTGTCCTGAAATGGCTGTTGCAATGAAGTGGCATGCTAAGGAGCGACCTAATGACGGGAATATAAGACATTCTGCTGATGGAGAAGCTTGGAAAATTTTTGACTCATTGCATCCTGACTTTTCTACAGATCCTCGTAATGTCAGGTTGGGACTTTCAAGTGATGGTTTCAACCCATTTCGATCTATGAGCATTTCTCATAGCACATGGCCTGTTATGTTAATGAACTATAATTTATCACCATGGATTTGCATGAAATCAGAATATATCATGTTGTCAATGATTATTCCTGGTCCTTCATCTCCTGGAAGTGATATAGATGTGTACCTACAACCACTGATTGCAGAATTGAAGGAATTATGGGAACTGGGATAGAAACTTATGATGCTGACACCAAACAGACATTTCAAATGCGTGCAGCCTTATTATGGACAGTTAGTGATTTTCCAGCATTAGCAATGCTTTCAGGATGGAGCACTAAGGGAAAATTGGCATGTCCCACTTGTAATCATAACACATGCTCTCAATATCTCAAGCATAGTCGTAAGATGTGTTACTTGGACCATCAGAGATTTTTGCTTCCTGATCATTCACTGCGAAAAGATAAGAAGTCATTTGATGGTAAGGAGGAGCATAAACCTGCACCTACTCCTTTTCTAGGTATAGAAGTACTTAAAGAGTTGCGTGCATTTAACTATGTCTTTGGAAAGGGAAAAAGAAAAAGGGGTCGAGATAACAATGGCCCTTAGAAAAAAATCCATTTTTTTTGGAATTGCCATATTGAGAACATAACAAATTAAGGCACAATCTTGATGTGATGCACATAGAGAAGATATATGTGATAGTTTGCTTGGGACTTTATTAGATATGGATGGCAAGTCAAAGGATCATATAAATTCTCGCTATGATTTAAAAGAAATGGGAATTTGAAAGGAGCAACAACCAATAGAAGATAATAATGGAAGGGTAAGCTTGGCTCAAGCTTCTTTTTATATGAAGCTAGAAAAGAAAAGATTATTTTGTACCGTCATAAAAATGCCAAATTACCAAGAGGGTGTGCTTCAAATATATCAAAACGTGTGCAAATGAAGGAGATGAAAATTTCTGGGTACAAGAGCCATGATGCTCATTTTATAATGCATTACTTACTACAGATTGTTGTGAGAAAAGCTTTGCCAATGAATGTTTCACTTGCCTTGATTAGATTAGGCAATTTCTTTCGAGCCATATGTAGTAAGGTTATAAGACCAAGAGATCTTGAAAAAATGCAGTCTGAAATTGTTGAAATATGTTGTGAGCTTGAAAAGATTTTTCATCCAAGTTTTTTCGATATAATGCTACATTTGCCTATTCATTTGGTCAATGAAATTAAGCTTGGGGGTCCTGCTCATTTTTGGTGGATGTATCCTATTTAGAGGCACCTTTGCAAGTTAAAGGCGTTTGTTCGCAATCGATATTGCCCAGAAGCATCAATAGTGGAGGGGTTCGTAGCGGAAGAGCGCTTGACTTTTTATTCAAGATACCTACATGATGGTGTAAAGACAAGATTTAGTAGGTATCAAACAGAGGATGATGAGCATATTAAAAAAATTTCACCTATATTTCCTGAGATAGGTCACCCAATTAGAAGTGAGAAAAAAAGAAAATGACTTTTATCATGTATCCACAGTTAAGTCAAGAAGCACATCGGTATGCTTTATTCAATACTGGAGATGAACTAGTGGAAACGTTTATCGAGTAAGATAAATTTACAGAATAATTTTTTTCACTAGAACTTTATTCTTTAGTTTTGATAATTTGTAAAAGCCAAATGATAAAATCTTATATATTCATGATTGCAGGGAACATAAGAATTTAATGGATAGTCATACTAGATCAAATGCATGGCAAAGGGCAAGGAATCATAGTCGGGAATTCAGTAACTGGTTTAAAGAAAAAGTTACAAATGTTGAAGTGCTAGAATATTTGCGGTGGCTAGCTAAAGGGCCTAATAAGGTGGCAAAAAGATATACTGCATATTTCATAAATGGATATTGATTTCATATGAAAACTCGAGATGAACCATGTAAAACTCAAAATAGTGGTGTGACTTTATCAACGACAACTGATAGTTTTGCTAGTGTTAGAGACCAAAATCCCATTGATGGAGAGGTTATATATTATGGAGTTATTCAAGATATTATTGAAATTGATTATCATGGTTGTTTTAGTGTTGTGTTGTTCAGATGTGATTGGTTTCATAATAACGTAGATGAATATGGATTAACTCGGGTATACTTCAACAAATTATGTAGTACAGATGACCCTTATGTGTTAGCATCACAAGTTCATCAAGTTTTTTATGTGGAGGATCCCGTCGAGAAAGAGGTATGTTATGCAAGGAATAAGATCCCAATAAATTTGTATGACTTAGAGGATGAGAATTGTCCTAATATTAAAGACATGTTTTGGAGAGAGCCTAATGATGGCGTAGGTTCATCAAGTAGATTACCTGATGTTGACATTAATAGCTGAAGAGAAGATATGCATGTTGAAGTTGTTGATATGCCATATTATGTGCAAGATCCGGAATCCTGAATCTGGTCTAGGAAAACTTGCAGAACTGAATTTGGAGTTAAAATAGAGATTTTAGGTCCAAAGTCGCATTTTTGGTTCTTTAAAGTTGAAAATTTCAAGTTTTCTAGTCATTTTAAGTTCTGAGCTTCGGAATTTGATTTTGTCGAATCCATCAGCCCCGGAATGTTTACTTTGGTCTAGGAGAACTTGCAGAACTGAATAAGGAGATAAAATGGAGATTTTAGGTCCATAGTTGCATTTTTGGTTCTTTAAAATTGAAAATTTCGAGTTTTCTAGCCGTTTTGAGTTCTGAGCGCCGGAATTCGATTCTGACGAATCCAACAGCTCCGGAATGTTGAATTTGGTCTAGGAGAACTTACAGAACTAAATAATGAGATAAAATGGAGATTTTAGGTCCATAATTGCATTTTTGGTTCTTTAAAGTTGAACTTTAAACTCAAAATGGCTAGAAAACATGAAATTTTGAACTTTAAAGGACCAAAAATGCAACTATGGACCTAAAATCTCCATTTCATCTCCTTATTCAGTTCTGCAAGTTCTCCTAGACCAAATTCAGCATTCCGGAGCTGATGGATTTGATAGAATCGAATTCCGACGCTCAGAATTCAAAATGGCTAGAAAACTCGAAATTTTGAACTTTAAAGAACCAAAAATGCAACTATGGACCTAAAATCTCCATTTTTACTCCGAATTCAGTTTTGCAAGTTCTCGTAGACAAATTCAATATTTCGAAGCAGATGGATTGGACAGAATTGAATTCCGACACTCAAAACTCAAAACGGCTAGAAAACTCGAAATTTTAAACTTTAAAGAACCAAAAATGCAAATATGGACCTAAAATCTCCATTTCATTTCTTATTCAGTTCTACATCTAGACCAAATTCAGCATTCCGGAGCTGATGGATTCGACAGAATCAAATTCAGATGCTCAGAACTCAAAACGGCTAGAAAACTAAAAATTTTGAACTTTAAAGAACCAAAAATGCAAATATGGACTAAAATCTCCATTTCATCTCCTTATTTAGTTTTGCAAGTTCTCTTAGACCAAATTCAGCATTCCGGAGCTGATGGATTCGACAGAATTGAATTCCGACGCTCAGAACTCAAAATGGCTAGAAAACTTCAAATTTTGAACTTTAAAGAATTAAAAATGCAACTATGGACCTAAAATCTTCATTTTATCTCCTTATTCAGTTCAGCAAGTTCTCCTAGACAAAATTCAGCATTCGAGAGTTGATGGATTCGACAGAATCGAATTCCGATGCTCAGAACTCAAAATGGCTAGAAAACTCGAATTTTTCAACTTTAAAGAACCAAAAATGCAATTATGGACCTAAAATCTCCATTTTATCTTCTTATTCAGTTCTGCAAGTTCTCCTAGACCAAATTTAAGCATTCTAGAGCTGATAGATTCGACAGAATCGAATTCCGACGCTCAGAACTCAAAATGCTAGAAAACTCGAAATTTTGAACTTTAAAGAACCAAAAATGCAACTATGGACCTAAAATTTCCATTTTATTTCTTTATTCAGTTATGCAAGTTCTCTTAGACCAAATTCAGCATTCCAGAACTGATGGATTTGAAAGAATCGAATTCCGACGCTCAGAACTCAAAATGACAAGAAAACTTGAAATTTTGAACTTTAAAGAACCAAAAATGCAACTGTGGGCCTATAATCTCCATTTCATCTCCTTATTCAGTTCTGCAAGTTCTCCTAGACCAAATTCAGCATTCCAAAGCTGATGAAATCGATAGAATTGAATTCCGATGCTCAGAACTTAAAATGGCTAGAAAACTCGAAATTTTGAACTTTAAAGAACCAAAAATGCCACTTTGGACCTAAAATCTCCATTTTTACTCCGAATTCAGTTCTGCAAGTTCTCCTAGACCAAATTCAGCATTCCGAAGCTGATGGATTTGACAGAATTAAATTCCGGCACTCAGAACTCAAAACGGCTAAAAAACTCGAAATTTTCAACTTTAAAGAACCAAGAATGCAAATATGGACCTAAAATCTCCATTTCATCTTCTTATTCAGTTCTGCAAGTTCCCTAGACCAAATTAAGCATTCCTGAGCTGTTGGATTCAACAGAATTGAATTCCGATGCTCAGAACTCAAAATGACTAAAAAACTCAAAATTTTGAACTTTAAAGAACCAAAAATACAACTATGGACCTAAAATCTCCATTTTATCTCCTTATGCAGTTCTGCAAGTTCTCCTATACCAAATTCAGCATTCCGGAGCTGATGGATTTGACAGAGTCGAATTCATGCTCAGAACTCAAAATGGCTAGAAAACTCAAAATTTTCAACTTGAAAGAACCAAAAATGCAACTATGGACCTAAAATCTCCATTTTATCTCCTTATTCAGTTCTTCTAGTTCTCCTAGACCACATTTAGCATTCCGGAACTAATGGATTTGACAGAATTGAATTCCCACGCTCAGAACTCAAAATGGCTAGAAAACTCGAAATTTTGAACTTTAAAGAACCAAAAATGCAAATATGGACCTAAAATCTCCATTTTTACTCCGAATTCAGTTTTGCAAGTTCTCCTAGACCAAATTCAGCATTCCAAAGCTGATGGATTCAATAGAATTGAATTTCGATGCTCAGAACTCAAAACGGCTAGAAAAAACTTGAAATTTTGAACTTTAAAGAACAAAAAATGCAAATATGGACCTAAAATCTTCATTTCATCTCCTTATTCAGTTTTGCAAGTTCTCCTAGACCAAATTCAACATTCTGGAGCTGATGGATTTGACAGAATCGAATTCCGACGCTCAGAACTCAAAATGGCTAGAAAACTCGAAATTTTGAACTTTAAAGAACCAAAATTGCAACTATGGACCTAAAATCTCCATTTTATCTCCTTATTTAGTTCTGCAAGTTCTCCTAGACCAAGTTTAGCATTCCGGAGCTGATGGATTCGACAGAATCGAATTCTGACGCTCAGAACTCAAAATGGCTAGAAAATTTCGAAATTTTGAACTTTAAAGAAACAAAAATGCAACTTTGGACTAAAATCTCCATTTTAACTCCTTATTCAGTTCTGCAAGTTCTACTAGACTTAATTCAGCATTCCTTAGTTGATGGATTTGACAGAATCAATTTCTGACTCTCAGAACTCAAAATGGCTAGAAAACTCGAAATTTTGAACTTTAAAGAACCAAAAATGCAACTATTGACATAAAATCTCCATTTTTACTCCGAATTCAATTCTGGAAGTTCTCCTAGACCAAAATCAGCATTCAGGAGCTGATGGATTCGACAGAATTGAATTCCGACGCTCAGAACTCAAAACGGCTAGAAAACTCAAAATTTTGAACTTTAAAGAACCAAAAATGCAAATATGGACCTAAAATCTCCATTTCATCTCCTTATTCAGTTCTGCAAGTTCTCCTAGACCAAATTCAACATTCTGGAGCTGATGGATTTGACGGAATCGAATTCCGACGCTCAGAACTCAAAACGGCTAGAAAACTCAAAATTTTGATTTTTAAAGAACCAAAAATGCAAATATGGACCTAAAATCTCCATTTCATCTCCTTATTAAGTTTTGCAAGTTCTCCGAGACCAAATTTAGCATTCCGGAGCTGATGGATTTGACAGAATCAAATTCCGACGCTCAGAACTCAAAATGGCTAGAAAACTTGAAATTTTGAACTTTAAAGAACCAAAATTGCAACTATAAACCTAAAATCTTCATTTTATTTTCTTATTCAGTTATGCAAGTTCTCCTAGATCAAATTCAGCATTTCGGAGCTGATGGATTCGACAGAATCAAATTCTGATGCTCAGAACTCAAAATGGTTAGAAAACTCGAAATTTTGAACTTTAAAGAACAAAAAATGCAACTATGGAACTAAAATCTCCATTTTATTTCTTTATTCAGTTTTGCAAGTTCTCCTAGACCAAATTAAGCATTCCAGAACTGATGGATTCAACAGAATTGAATTCCGACGCTCAGAACTCAAAATGGCTAGAAAACTTGAAATTTTGAACTTTAAAGAACAAAAAATGCAACTATGGACCTAAAATCTCCATTTCATCTCCTTATTCAGCTCAACAAGTTCTCCTAGACAAAATTCAGCATTTAAGAGCTGATGGATTCAATAGAATTGAATTCCGATGCTCAGAACCCAAAATGGCTAGAAAACTCGAAATTTTGAACTTTAAAAAATCAAAAATGCAACTATGGACCGAAAATCCCCATTTTTACTCCGAATTCAGTTATGCAAGTTCTCCTAGACCAAATTCAGCACTCCAAAGCTGATGGATTCGACAGAACTGAATTACGACGCTCAGAACTCAAAATGGCTAGAAACTCGAAATTTTGAACTTTAAAGAACCAAAAATGCCAATATGGACCTAAAATCTCCATTTCATCTCCTTATTCAGTTCTTCAAGTTCTCCTAAACCAAATTCAGCTTTCCAGAGCTGATGGATTCGACAGAATTAAATTCCGACGCTCAGAACTCAAATCGGCTAGAAATTTCAAAATTTTGAACTTTAAAGAACCGAAAATGCAAATATGGACCTAAAATCTCCATTTCATCTTCTTATTCAGTTCTGCAAGTTCTCCTAGACCAAATTCAGCATTCCTAAGCTGATGGATTCAACAGAATTGAATTCCGATTCTCAGAACTCAAAATGGCTAAAAAACTCAAAATTTTGAACTTTAAAGAACCAAAAATACAACTATGGACCTAAAATCTCCATTTTATCTCCTTATGCAGTTCTGCAAGTTCTCCTAGACCAAATTCAGCATTCCGGAGCTGATGGATTTGACAGAGTCGAATTCCGACGCTCAGAACTCAAAATGGCTAGAAAACTCAAAATTTTCAACTTGAAAGAACCAAAAATGCAACTATGGACCTAAAATCTCCATTTATCTCCTTATTCAGTTCTGCTAGTTCTCCTAGACCACATTTAGCATTCCGAAGCTGATGGATTTGACAGAATTGAATTCCCACGCTCAGAACTCAAAATGGCTAGAAAACTCGAAATTTTGAACTTTAAAGAACCAAAAATGCAAATATGGACCTAACATCTACATTTTTACTCCGAATTCAGTTTTGCAAGTTCTCCTAGACCAAATTCAGCATTCCGAAGCTGATGGATTCAACAGAATTGAATTTCGATGCTCAAAACTCAAAACGGCTAGAAAAAACTTGAAATTTTGAACTTTAAAGAACCAAAAATGCAAATATGGACCTAAAATCTCCATTTCATCTCCTTATTTAGTTTTGCAAGTTCTCCTAGACCAAATTCAGCATTTTGGAGCTGATGGATTTGACAGAATCGAATTCCGACGCTCAGAACTCAAAATGGTTATAAAACTCGAAATTTTGAACTTTAAAGAACCAAAAATGCAAATATGGACCTAAAATCTCCATTTCATCTCCTTATTCAGTTTTGCAAGTTCTCCTAGACCAAATTCAGCATTCTGGAGCTGATGGATTTGACAGAATCGAATTCCGACGCTCAGAACTCAAAATGGTTATAAAACTCGAAATTTTGAACTTTAAAGAACCAAAATTGCAACTATGGACCTAAAATCTCCATTTTATCTCCTTATTTAGTTCTGCAAGTTCTCCTAGACCAATTTTAGCATTCCGGAGCTGATGGATTCGACAGAATCGAATTCTGACGCTCAGAACTCAAAATGGCTAGAAAACTCGAAATTTTGAACTTTAAAGAAACAAAAATGCAACTATGGACCTAAAATTTCCATTTTAACTCCTTATTCAGTTTTGCCAGTTCTACTAGACTTGATTCAGCATTTCGGAGCTGATGGATTTGACAGAATCAATTTCTGACTCTCAGAACTCAAAATGGCTAGAAAACTCGAAATTTTGAACTTTAAAGAACCAAAAATGCAACTATTGACATAAAATCTCCATTTTTACTCCGAATTCAGTTCTGGAAGTTCTCCTAGACCAAAATCAGCATTCAGGAGCTGATGGATTCGACAGAATTGAATTCCGATGCTCAGAACTCAAAACGGCTAGAAAACTCGAAATTTTGAACTTTAATGAACCAAAAATGCAACTATGAACCTAAAATCTCTATTTTATCTACTTATTCAATTTTGCAAGTTCTCCTAGACCAAATTCAGCGGTAATGAAGGTTCCAAGTTCTCCAAATTTAGCTCCTAAACTTTTGAAGGTTCCAAGTGCTGATTCTGGAACATGCTTTGTCTTATTTTATTTTAAGTGCTAATTCTAGGATGTGCTTAGTCTTGATGATTTTTTTTTCAATGAGATGATTTTCTGAAATTAACAGGGTTCTAAATAGTCATGGATAAAAAAAGGCCCATAAGAATTACAGCTAGATCACTTGCATCACTGGCGAATAAAAGAAAAAAACATCCAAGATTAAAATCCCAAATGCAAACTCAAGTGTCATCAAATTCTACATCTCCAGTGGAACAAGTACAAAGGCATTCTCCTGATTCTATTGCACAGGTAGTACTGGAACAAGTGCAAAGGACTTCACTATGTTCTACCCCTTCTACAACACAAATAGAGCCTGAAGCAGTACAACAAACGTCACCAGATTCTACCACTCAGGAGACAAATGAACAATCTGATGAACAAGGTACCAATTATATAGTTTCTTATCAATTATACTAACATTAGTAATTTGGTAATATCTATTTTATGAATATTGCAGGCCCTGCTACTGGAAAAAAAAGTAGAGGTTCAACGCAAGTGTCACATGTACATGGACGAAGTGAGCGTAAATTGATTGTGCTTAATGAGTACCATCAACCTGTTGGTCCTACTAATGCAGTTGTTGCGAAGCTTGGTAGCTTCCTCGACACACTAGCAAGGAATTCAACCTTTTGTCCTATTAATATATTTAATTACAAGGATGTGACAGAAAGAATGAAAGATGATATGTGGGCTTATACCAAGGTATATAATTTTCAATATTTCAAGTTCAATTGAAATGTTTTTATATATTGTACATTATTCTAATCCTACCAGTTTGTAGCAAAAATATGACATTCCTGAGGCTGCAAAACTGTGGGCTTTGAAAGTAATTCAAGGTGCTCGGAAAAGGTATAGGACGTCTTTGAAGCAAAAGTGCTATGTTCCTAATGCCAACAATGAACTTCAGATGGCAAAAAGGCCTTCATTTGTTTCACAATCTGAATTTAAGGATCTCCTTGAATACTGGAACTCTGAGAAAGTTCAGGTATGATTCAGATCATGGGAAACAACTAAAATTCAAAGAATATTTGATTTATGCATTTCATCTTTTTTTTTTGTTTTTTAACTAACTCATTACCTTCAGGAAATGTCAAAAACAAATACAGAGAATCGAAAAAAGTTAAGATATCCACACACTGTTGGCAAATCAAGCTTTGCTATAATTCGCGAGGTTTGTTATTTTATCTTACTATTCATACATCTTAAACTAATAAACTTGAAAAGGTAACAATGTCAACCTTCATGTACTAGGGAAAAAAGAAGGAAAGTTCTGTTGCTCCGACAAATAAGGATATCTTTGTGGCTACAAGGAAAAGTAAACCTGATCGTGTATACAAGGACTCATATGAAGAAACTTCTAGTAAAATTGTATGAAATTTTCTAACTGAAGGTTTAGTGTGATTATTTGTTTGTTCTTAAATACTGGATCGATTTGATTATTTGAACTCTCTCTGCTTTTAATTATCTTTTTAAATTCAAAGGATGAAATGGAAAGAGTAGGAACTCAGCAAAATGAAGATGACGGTCAACCATCAGTTGATTCATTTGCATCAGTTATGGGACCTGAGCATCCAGGTTGCGTACGATTGTATGGACGTGGTGTTACTAAAAAGATTTTGAAAGAAAGGTGATAAATTCTGGATCGTCTGTAAATAATGATGAAATGATGCAACAAAAAATGATGGAAATGGAAGAGAGGGTGCAACAAAAGATGCAGGAAATGTTTGACGCTCAAAAGGATGCTATGAGACATAAAATTACAATGAGCATCATTGCACAACTTCAGCTTCATAATCCAGAAGTACAATTTGATGCGAACATGCTAAGATCAACGTTCGTTCGTCTGGAGAAGCTGCAAATCAACTTCTAAGTCATCCTCCTTCTATTCGGTGTAACAATCAAGGTTAGTTCTTACTACAAATGCTACACTCCCTTCTGCTTCATTTTCTAACGTTGCTCATTTACTGCGTTAGATTCTGATTTTTCTGCTTTTTATTATGAGTTCTTCAACGGATTCAATTTTTTTTCCAGCTGGAGAAAAGTTCTCTCTCTGATTTGCTGTAGGCCTTTCCCTCTTGATTATCTTATGGAGCTTTTACCTCATTCATCTCCTATTTTTGGATCTTGTACTAGTTTGTGATCAACTAACATACCAGTAGATATATAGCTGAAAAAATCATCTTCAAGAAAGAGTTTCTTCGTTGTTGTGTTTTTAGTTAGTTAGCTATTGTGTTTAGTTCATGAATTGAGTTTCGTTTACTGGTTTGTGCATTTTGTTAACTAGCTAGTTGATGTGTTTTCTTGAATTGGTTTGAATTGAGTTTAGTTTACCGGTTTGTGAGTTTTGTTTACTAGTTAGTTGTTGTTTTTAGTTCTTGAATTAGTTTGGATTGAGTTTAGTTGCTACTGCATCAGTTTGTTTGTTTAATTTCTTGGCTGCTGCATCAGTTTGTTTGTTTAATTTCTTGGCTGCTACATCAGTTTGTTTGTTTTATTTCTTGGCTGCTGCATCAGTGAGTTGTTGGATGGAGTTTGCTGCTGCATCAGTAAAAATGCAAATACTCATAGATTATTGAGGAAATTAGGCTGATGAAAAGAACATATTTTAATGTTCTTGAAGAATAGATAGCCACTCAAACTGTTGAAAGTTGTTGGGAAAGAGAGAAGGGTGATGGGAACAAGTGAGAAAGATTAAGTTTGAGAGTGAGAAATGAATGTCTGCTTTTCTAAAAGCAAAGTGAAAAAGAAAAACAACTTCTTCCTTCCTTCTGAGAAATATTGAGATATAGAAATATATTTCAAAATAATTAAATATGTTTCTATTTTTTTGTTATATACATTAGACAAATGAATATTCTTTAGTAAATGAGGTGATATTTTTTTGTTAGTATTATCTTTATAATTTGCCTACAAAAGAAATTACTTCAGGTACAATAGCATTTGTAGTTTATGTGTATTGAATATTCGCAAACTTGAAGAGTAATGCCATTATTTATCATTTTTTATAGGTGCTGAAAATGAAGAAAGAGAAGGTGAAAGCAGAGGTGAGGACCTTACGTGAGAAGATATTTAGATTTTTTGTGAGACCTTTTGTTGTAGGAAACTTTTCCTACCAAAGATTTAAAACAAATTAATTATTATGTCGACTCTTAGCTTGTAATTAAACATATAATTATGCACGTGTGGGTTTTGACATTTTTCCTTGCAGATAATTAATTACACTCGCTTGTTCGACAATCTGATGATATTTATGAGATGTTCTATTTTGTGATTTTATATTTGTATTTGGATTGTTTGTTTATGTTTGACCTTTGCAATAGTCTGTAATTATTTGTTGCAATTTCGTACCAAACCGTTGCAACAGGATTGCAAAATATTCCTATAAAGTGTTGCGATAGAAGTAAAAAACTGTTGCAAAAGGTCTATGGCAATGGTTAAAAATCGTTCTAATTTAACAAAATAAGTGTTGTATTAGAAAGACTAAATAACTGTTGCTATAGCTCCTACTAAACCGTTGCAATAGGATTACAAAATATTCCCCTAAGTGTTGCCGTATAAGTAAACAACTGTTGCAAAAGGTCAATGGCGACGGTTAAAAACCATTCTAATTTGACAAAATAAGTGTTGTATTAGCGAGACTAAATAACCGTTTCTATAGCTCCTACTACGGCAACGGTTTGACAAACCGTCACATAACCCGTTCCCATAGAGCTATTGCTACGCGATTTGGAGTGACGCATTGAAATGCGTTGCCATAGCTCTATGGTGACGGTTTGACTAGCTATTGCAACGGGTTTATTTGTGTTGCCAAAAGCCTATTTTCTAGTAGTGGGCACACGGCCACTCACACGGTTCGTGTGATGTGTCACAGACCGTATGGCTCTCCGTATGACTCACTACATAAAATTATTTCAAGTATGAAAGTACCATCTCATAACTTTGTCGTGCAAAATTATTTGAAGTACCTTCCCACAATCGATGTCACGGCCCGTGTGGAGTCACACGAACCATGTAGTCATTCGTGTGGTACCCCTTAGCTCCGTGTGAAATTCTTCTGCGAACTCTCTAAGTATGGGGTCACGGCCACTATTCACGGTCCGTGTGATGTTTCACGGACCATGTGGACCCGACGGTTCCAATTTTGGTCCATTTCATTAATGGCGATTATGTAAATTCAGTTTATTTTTATCATGAATTATGACCTTTTACCTATCCTAGACCCCTAATTCAGCTGATATCCCCTCCCCTCTTAAATTATTCTCCTAAAACCTTCTACCCCGCACAAGATCACCTCTCTATTCCTCTCTACACTCCTCTCTCAAGGATCAAAACTAGGGTTCTATTGGAGTCCAATTCAAGCCTAATTCAGCTCCTCTATCAAGGCATGTGGGATTGATCATTGGTCCCTTTCAACCAAGGAGACTAAAAAATCTTTCAATTGATCTCATGAATTTAGTCTACTTTAAATACGAATTTTATTACTTGATTTACTTAAATCTAATTGATGTGTGGGTTGTATTTTACTTATGATCTCAATTCACTTTGAACATTATGACGATGATTTGCATGGGGTTATGAAATTATGAACATGCATGTCCCCTTTAAAATTGATTTATGCATGGGTGATCTACACAACGATTCACATGTGGATTTAATTATGGACTTTCTCAATTTCATTTTATATAGCTGATTTTAAACTTGAATCTATATTATCCATGCTAACCTCACATCATGCATTATATTTGCATTCATTCATATTGGCTTATATGAAAATTATGAAGTTGGTTAAGCCCAACTATGTTTTATGAAACCATTATGATGTAATTTTGGTAAGGCATTGGTTATGACAAGAATGTGATCACATGTACGTCTATGATTATGGCTCTTTGAGCATTATGGGTGCTTGCACTATTCTGTATATGTAGATGAGCTATTCCTTGCATGAGCATTATGATTATGAATTATGATTTAGCATTTGAGCCTATGCATTGAATGGATTTGCAAGAATATGGTATCTCTTAAAAGCACATATGTATAAGTATTCAAGTGGGATGTTGATGACTTAGCACTGATGGATTGGGGGAGTCAGGGCTATCCCCAAGGGTCATCTCCCTTTCCTTGAACTATGTGCCAACATAGGAACGTTTTCTATTACCGAAAATACCAGGTCGTAAGGAATGGTTATTAATTCATTATGTATATGATATGATTATGAAAAATCCTTCTGAAAAGCGAGCCGTAAGGAAGGTGACCATCCACTGAAAAGTGTGGTCATAAGGTGTGATGTAGATTACATTTGGCAAGTAATCTTCTCCTTACCGGTGGGAGGTCCCAATTGGTCTAATTCATATAATAGCTCGCATGAGTTTGATTTGTCGGTTATAGTCCATCCCCAATATATATGATCATTGTTGCATTTCATGCATCATAATTTCATGGCATCTTGTATATATTTCCATTGAATATAGGATTCTTTCAATATTATATGCCCTTGTCATCTAACATTGAAATGCAGGTTTGGTAAGTCATATGCACTTGCATGCCTGCATACGTAGTACATTCAAATGTACTAACGCATACTCTATGTCTACATGATTTTACCATATAGGAGCCGAGCACTTTGAGTACCAACAGGTTAACGAATAGTCCGATTCTAGAGTATACTGTGGTGAGTCCCGTCTTCCAAGGACGAGCCAACTACCTTTATTTTATGCTATTTCAAAACGTTCTGTCTTATTTAAGGTTGAGCTCAGAACTTATCTTGGCCTCCGTTCCTTTTGACTAGAGACATTTGTTGGATATTATATAACTCTTCTGAAATTTGTTTGTTATATCTAGTACCTTGCTTGTGTACTGTCGGGATGATTTATGAGAAACTCCTATTTGACTATATGTATGTTTGGTGTGGAAATGTGGAAAGTCCCTAGCCTCGTATTTCCCCCATAGCATAAGTCCTATTTCCCCATCCCTTAGAACTGTGTTGTTAAATGAATGCTATTCCTGAACCGATGATGTGGTTTCAGATACTCGAGGCTTATTTGGGGCTCTCGGGTTCCCATTTGCCATGTCACATCTAAGCCCTAACCCCGGGTCGTGACAGGTAAGCATAGGGTAATAAGTCTACAAACTATCCTAGAACTGGTGTCACATGTACAAGCCTTTAGGTTAAAATACTAAAAAATGCACGTCTCAATGTTTAGTCCTAGAATAGAACATAACATAAATATAGAATCCTTGAGGGTTGATTGAAGAGACAAGTCACTACCTCTCAAGAATATAGAAGCTCTGCCCGACGATGAGAAATCAAATCAGAAGGAGTTGGGCTCACAATCTACAAAAATGTAGCAAGGGGTGAGCATCAAATAACATTGTACTTAAAAAATGAAAACTAAACCTGAAGTAAAGAAATGATAAACACAAGTACTCCCATCCACCAACCACATAATGCCGAACTACACACAACAACAACAACAATATATATGTGTACATATATGTGTGTGTGTGTACATTATAGAATATTATCTCAGAATAATCAGCTGATCCCCGGAGTCAAGTAGTACAATAGTATGTCAGTAATATAAGCAGTCAAAATCTCATAATACAGTATTCCAATAGCTCAATCTTCACAATGTACATGGCTCAAGTGTATCAACATATATTACAATCTTTAAATAGTCCAAGTTCAACAATGTACAAGGTTTAAGGCATTCAACACAACACACAGGGTACATATTCAACTTCCAAAAATGAATGATATGAAATGGGATGAATGCTATGAAATTAAACGACGTGATGCAATGTCAAACAATCATAATGCATATCTTTCCCATGATATACATCCGCTCATATAATCAGTCTAAAACTCATGGGGGACATATCTGTCTATGTAACTGCCCCAGTTCATGGGCTCATCCCCTGTACAATCAATGTTATATGCCACGACTTTTGTGGCCGTCCCCCATTATGAATCAGTGTCACATGCCATGGCTCATGTGACCCTTCCCCTATTTTATATCAATGTCACATGTCACGACTCGTTAACCCGTCTCTTATTTTATATCAATATCACATGTCACATCTCGTGCGACTCGTCTCCAATTTTATATTAATGGCATATTCCACGGCTCGTGTAACCCGTCCCTTATTTTATGTCACATCAGTGAAACTCAGTCAAGAATGCACAACAATATAACAATTATATGGAAAAATCAAAGGTGCATGCAAGAGTCCACATATATCAAATATATCAAATCAACTCAAATACCACAATATTTAATATATAATAATTTTTTCATCACAAGCTTATAGCCAATTCTCTAACCCATAAGTGGTACTCAATAATTTCATTATCAATTATTCACAATGCTGGATACAAAATGAACATTTTCAAATTCAAATATCAAAAGGATGATTCATTATCAATTCTCAAGTAATGAGCATCAATTCTCAATATCTAGCTTAAACCCCACATGGTAATTTCACAATACTAAACCAAGTCTCACAAGTACAAGTTCAAATTATTCAAATAATGATTACCCAAGTAGTTGTCAACCGTAGTGTTCAAGTAAGTTTAACAAAGTTTAGGCATTCATTTGCCTCAATCAATAGCCAAAACAATCAACAATCAGAGTTCAATCTCATTATCTGTATACTCTCAATATCAATACCAGATAATCCAAAGATGCACAAGTATTCATAGTTCCACAATTATTTCACAAGTCAAGGATTCACAACATTTACAATTACTCAATTAGAAATCCCATGATCAAAGCTTATAGTAGTATAAAACTATCGCATTTCATGCCACAAATCACCCAAACCCACACACATAGGATAATACAAGGTTAATCATACTTAAGAAAAGGTTAGAAGTCCACTTGCTTTGATCGAAGTCCTAATCAACTCAAATCCAAGTCTTTTCCCCTTCAATGACACTCTAAATCAATCTAGTCAAATATAGAATCACAATCACATTACGAAGCTAATAACACTAAAATCAAGCAATTTGGTTGAAAAGGTAAAATGGACCAAAAATCTCATATCAAAAAAGTTCCCAAAACTTGGAAATGTTTACATGAAAATGTTCTCCAAGTAATAGGAAATCCAAGAGTGAAAATCATTTTGAAAAAGTGGTTAAAATGAACTCATAATCACTATTTTTCTATCATGAATCAATGTCCAAGAAAACCCCAATTTCTCCAATTAAAATCCCCAATTTTCACATTAAAATCACAAATTAATCAATTAAAAATTGGAGATATAGCTTAAAAATACATTACCCAAAAGCTTTATACAGAAAATCCTTGAAAATCTCCTTCAAACCAAGCTTAGAAATATTAAAAATGGAAGATAAGTGATGAAACCCAACTTTTAAAATTAAACACTGTTTCAGGCAAATTTGTACTCTGTGAATGTGGATAGGGACCTGAGAGCACAGAGCTCTATAGTTCCAATACCTCCGTGAACGCGGATGGGGATCCGCGAATGTGAAGGTCTCAAAGAATGGACCTCCACGAACACGGAGCCTAATTCTGCAAATGCGGAGTGTAAACTTGGCTGCACTAGATTGCAGTCAATCAGCCATTTCAAAAACTCGAAACAGACCCCCTGCTGTTCGTTCGAAACTTGATACCCACAAACCAGATATGCAACTCCAAGAAAAACAATGTTTCAGACTCAATGAAATCATCATAATTCAATTTCGAGGTATCCTTGACCTGGAACCCGATAAAGCTCATTCAAAACTAATCAAAAACTCAATACCCAAATGACCTCGAAAAATCCAAAAAAGAATACAAAGAGACCATTTCTAGCGTTAGTTTCACCATAAAAAACCACTAGAAATGTTAGAATTTCGATTAGAGCCTCCGAACTACAAATGTTGACCAAAGTCAAACGATGATTCGAATTAAACTAAAAATATAACTTTGGGTCCAAAATCACCGTTTTAACTCTGAATTAAGTTTCGACAGTTCTTTTGATCGAGTCGCTCTAAAAATTGATCGAGACCATTTTCTCACTTAATGTTTTGTGCTGATCACAAATCCTCTAGCTGGTGGGGCTGGTGTAGAAGATTAAGCCTGGCCAGCCCACTTTGGACAGTCCTTCTGGTTGTGACCCGCTTGGACACATCTGTAGCATACATCATTTCCTTCATACATCTCCCCAAGTGCATTTCGCCACACTTACCATATGGTGGTTTACTTTGTGAACCTTGAGCCACGCTAGCTTGTGACTGAGATCCGTGGGTTCGGACATTTTGAGACCTCTGATCATACCTTCCTCTAGGCGCAGGTGCACAAGCAGATGATGGTGCTGGAAATCGGTTACCATTACTTTTTTTTTCCAAACTCTTCCTTATCCTGTTGTCTCTCGTCATCGGCTTATTGCACGAATGTCATCCATCGCCCAATATCCATATCACTCATAAGCATTGATCCCCTCCCATCTCTCTTGGGTCCTCTATTCAGCCTATCAACTTACATCCCCATTCTTCCCCTTATGTCAGCAACCATGTCCGAAGTATAGCGAGGTAGTTGTCTGGCGTAGCTCGGCATTGGAGACCTCATCTTGCGGAGGCTGCTCAACAAGGAAAGCTTGATCTGTAGGCTCCTCGTGTCTTTGAGGCTCAGGTGGGTTAACATTTTGCCTGACAGGATGTCCACTACCTCTGACAACTCTTCTGGGAGGCATGATCACATTTCTGCAACACGTGGAGCACGAATTAGAGAAGAACCTTTCATAGAGTATAACTCTATCGCACAATTTAGAACATTAAAGAAGTGAAACAATTCCTAAATGTCCTATGGCTTTCATATTATGGATGTGGAGTTCTTCACACCAATAATAAGGACTCTACTAGAGACGGCTTCATAGACTCCCTAAGACACTTGAACTCGGTGCTATAGTACCAAGTATGCCACCCCTTGGGAGGGTACCCGAGACGTGGCCGGCACCCAGAGACTATTGCTAGTCTCCAAGAGAACCACTGGCCTCATCGTATCTATTCAATCAAATAACTCTACAGATCAACGGAAGTAAAAGCAAGTAAATGGGCTCATCTCATCTAATGTCTCAAATAATATATATATATATAATAGAAGGCTAGTAGAAAGAACTAGCTTACAATCTCAACATCAACGTTCGATTATCATCTATGAAGACTCTATCACTAATCAAGTGGTGCCAATGATAGACCCATGGCTACCCAAATCAAAACATAAGACTAGTCTAGTCTAATTCAAGGTAAGATGAAATAAATAAGAGTGGGTCCTCCGGAGTAGGGGAGTCTCACCAATAAGCTGAATATCTAGGATCTTCAATGATGCGCCTGTTAACGATCCCTAATCATTGTAACTGCATCATAAAATGATGCAGCACCGAGTGACGTCAGTAGTGGAATGTATGGTATGTAAAATAGCGAAATGAAACAGAAACAGGTAGAATAATATGGAACAATCATCGACTCAGAACAATCATCAAATCAGATCAAAACGTCAAATGTCTATATATGCAAGAATCAAGAGTAGATAAGTGACCCATCAACCAATCAACCTCTTCAATCAATTCAGACTCATCTCAGAGGAACTCATCTCATCACATCTCATCTCATCTCATCTCGACTCAGAGTACTGGTAGGAACTTTCTGGGATTTTTTCTTATCCAACAATAATCACTTATGAGCCAGTGAATGTACAACAGTCAAGCTGATGTTGCCATAGATGTTCCAAACTTGCCAGGTAGGGAAAGAATCGAATTCGAGAGGGAAACACAATCAACTAAGTCCTCTATTGCTTTTAGGGACTTCTAATCAAGAGGGAACCACAATATAATGTGATGGTTCTATGCCTCACCTACATTTGGCGACGTAGTTTGACAAATGCGAATAAGACTAACTCTTACTCTTTCGGTGCCCGATACTCCTCCCATGACTCAATGCTCATAAGACAATCAATCTAGTCAAACCAATCAAATCATAAGGACTTTTAATCCTATCATCAATCAATCTCATAGGGACTTTAACACTTTCATCAATCAATCTCATAGGGACTTTAGCCTTTTCATCAATCAATCTCATAGGGACTTTAGACCTCTCATCAAGGAACATCTCAATCAACGACTAAGGATTTGGAGCAATCATTAGGGAACAATCGAATAGAAAAATTAGTGGAGTTCATTTATGAAGACTCACATGATTATCAAGTTCTATCAAATCATCATCATTCTCTCATCACAATCACAATCGCAATCGAAACCCTCCAATCAAGGCTCTAGACTCAATTCTTAAGTTCATTCATGTATGCTTTCAAAATAGTCATGTAGATTTATGCAATTTCTCATGAAAATATTCAATTCAAGGAAACAAGTTTATGATGATCATTAACATAGGAAAATATATGAGTTTAATAAGATTTTTAATAAAAACCATTAAGAATCATGTATGTAGACTCTTTAGACTATCAACTCATCTATAACTGTCTATGGGGCACATGAGAGAACAATCCCATGCTTTTAGTTTAGACTTACATACCTGGAATGAAGCTATCAACAATCACCTTCCTCTTGAATTTCTCAATCTCAAGCTCTTCTCATCTTTCCTCAAGCCCTAGTCTTGTTAGATTATTAGAATGGGACTTGGAATGGGGTTTTAGACCCTTTTAATATCAAAATGACCTAATTAGATCGTGTTTAGAGTTTAGAAGGGGTTGAGAATTGATCGGAATGCCCCTCACAAAATTTGGAAAATTTTCAGCTTCAGGATAGCCCAGTCCGCGACGCGAATTGCTCGCACACAGTGTATTTTTTCTGAAAAGTTACTAAACGAGTTTTCCCAATCCAATTGAAGCCTTTTAAAAATAATAAATGTGACTCCACTATAGAGGCGCGACGCGCCTCCATCGCGCACCGTCACTATTTTTCATTTTTGGGTTGAAAAATTATCTTTTGATCCGATCGCTCTAAAAATCGACGGACACCATTTTCTCACTCAATTTTTTGTGTTGATCACAAATCCGGCCTCAAATTTTCCAAACGAGCATTGGAAGATGCATTACACGTATATCCTTCCTCTAGGGGTATTTTGGTAATTTTATCGAATATTACACTTTTGTCTCTTTGGGATGTTGTTGGACAGTAAAGAATAGAGTAGGGGCAGTGATGGTGTGGATATTCTTGGCCAAAGAGTCATCCAAAAAGTTTGCCTCTCTGTGATTGTGACTGCACTTAAAGAATTGAAATTGGTTAATGTTGCTATGACTACCAGATTTGACTTGATGTTGCTATGACTACATGGTAGACAACTAAATTTGCTAAATTCGTTGATGCTTTTCCTCTTGTCGATGCCCTATACTTGGAAGCTACTATGAACAAAGGTTGGTGTAAGGAGTCATCATTGTAGTTTATGTCTCCCAATTGCAGTAGTAATTTTATGATACAGCGAGCCCAACTTCCTAGTATTACTACTCTCAACTTGCACCGGGTGTGACCTACTGGTCACTAGTAAATGAAATGGGAATAGCCATTAGAAACCAAGATTAAAATCCTAGTAGAAACAGAACATTAGGTAATTTCTTTCAAGTGCCTAAGTCTTAGTGGATAGTTACTTGGTATGGTAGCAAGTATCCAATGAATAAGTCAAGATGTGAGCAAGCTAACCTGGATGGCCAGATCCACTGATGTGAGGAAAAAAGGATAGTGTTATTCTCTTCTTGTGGACTAAAATACGATACAATATGTGGTCCTTTCACATTTTTGAAGGATTTTGCATTTGTTCGTTATATAATTGGTATTGGATATATGCTGCAAAGGCTATGCAATGGCTAATTTTGAATTGTTACTGAGAATGAAAAGAGACCTGAATTTCTAAATGCACCCACTATAAGGTGGTAAGTAAGTGGATCTTCACGTTTGTTCCGTAACATACTTCAGCATCCTCTGATGTCTTCCTCAATATCTTTTCCTAGAGGCGAGGCTCAATAAGTTTGGGGATGTAATTGGGAACAATACTCTGTTAAGAGCAGTGTGTCAATAAGTTTCGAGATGTGCTTGGGCAACAATACGCTGTTAAGACTTAAGAGCAGTGCGAGGATGGTTCTTATATCCATTGTTGAGCTATATGTTTATAATCCAGTCATGTATAGCATGTGATTATTTATTAACTTTCTTTTAAAAAAAATTGCAGTGGATCAATCTTACTATCCGTGATACTTCTAAATTGCAGTTGATCTAAAAATTGCAGTGGATCGATCTTTAATACTTTTTCTTTTCTTCTACTTATACTACGAGAAAAAATAATATCTCAATCTGAAATCGATCAATGTGAAGCATATTACAAAGCTGTGGGAGAAGAAAAGAGGAGAAGCATATATGGTCTTGAACCTAAAGAAAAAAGTTACTACGGGCAGAATCTTTGTATCTCATCATCAGTACCATCTTCGATTTCCCAATCAACATCAACAACAAATATGGATTAGTTTGTAAAAGAAATGATTCCTGCACTTCCTAAACACTTTCTTTCTATTATTCTTGAGTGGGTACAAGAAGTGCGTACTTCCACTGGCAATCCTTCAGTTGAGACTCCAATAGTGCCTCCTTCTACTACCACCAATGTAGACGAGGTTGATCCCTTAGTTTCAACCGAGGATCGTATCCCTTAGTTTTTGGCAATTTTAATTTTTGATATTGTCTATCTTTTGGGAAGCATAAATTGTGCAGTAACAACTTTGATAAATGTAGGTTCTTTTAAAAATAGTTGATAATTGATTTAAATGTGTTGAATTGAAAATATGTGATTTGGATGTTGCTTTCTATATGTTTTGAATCATCTATGATGTTATTTTATTTGAATGTTGATTATTTAGGAGCATTAGTAATTTGCATTTCATTTATTTTAACAGTGTATATTTAAAATAATAAATTAAATAATTTTGTAGAAAAAAAATTTAGCAACAAATTTAGCGACTATTTGGTCGTATCTACCTAAAAGAATATTGGCGATGGATTAGCGACGAACTTTAAAGAGACATGTACAGTAGCTCAAATGATAATTTTTTTGTGATGGAATAGGGACAAAAATTTTGTTGCAAATTTATTCAAAATGATGAAATGAATGATGAAAATAGCAACGAACTTTATAATATGACGACGGATCTGTCCGTCGCTAACAAATGGCGACGGATATTGTTCATCTCTAAGACGTCACTAAACTTGCAACGTAACTCATTTTTTCGTTACTAAGACATTAGCAACAAGCGAAATAGCAACAACTAATATTTCATCGCTAATCTGTCACTAATCAAGTATAGCGATGGAATATCACAAATTAGCGACAGATTTCATCCATCGGTAAATGCTAATTTTTTTATAGTGGACATTATGCCATGATTGAGAGAATCCAACATGAGCTAAGAGGAATAGCTCACCCTGAAATTTGATACGCTAAAGATTGATTGAAGCTGAAAGAGAATCAAAGTCGATGATACACTCATTGCACACACCAAAAGAAAAATAATGAAAAACATAAGTAAGGAGTATATGCACTGAGTAGGTATCATCGATCGAATCAAAATAGAAACTAATACGTATAAAGTAATAACAAAAAATCAACAATAACACTTAGCAAATGGCAAGCAACAAGCAACAAGTACAAGTGGTAGCAATAATGAAGCAAGGAAATAATTAATCAATAATATCTAGAACACATATAAGGACTTAGACCTTCACACCACACTCTTTTGGGAAATGAGTTCTTTGAGATTGAGCATATTAAGTCATTTTAATTTATTCTTTCTTAATATTATCATATCAGAACGTGACACCTGATCTAATAATATTGTACCAACACGTGGTACTCGATCCAAATATGTTGTGCCGGCTCATGGCACCTGATCTAAATGTATTTTTAATTTAATATTGTGTGTCATAACTTTCTACTTCATTAGCAATATTTCATCAAACCTTTTTTATTCAAGGCATCATTTTGATAGAGCAAGTTCAATACTATGAATTCACGATCATAATATTACCGACAAATCATAACGACATATCTATCATCCAAACCATACAATTAAGTAAATAAAAACTCAACAACTTTATTCAATGACTATCAATTACTATTAAGAGTCTCTCTATCACATAAAAAAAACCATGACCTACCTCAATTGAAGAATCGAAGCCAAGCAAACTAATTTACTAATGTTTTTTTCCTTTCTTTAATGCCTTAGACTATCTCCAGTCTATCAAATATACAATATTCATGTCACGCCCCGGGAGAGTACCCTTGGCATGGCCAACACCTAGATACTATTGCTAGTCCCCAAGAGAACCATTTAGCCTCATCACATTCATTCAATCAAATAACTCTACCGAACAGCGAAAATAAAAGTAAGTAAATGGGCACATCTCATCTAACCTCTCAAAATGATATAGATAATAACAAAGGCTGGTAGAAAGAAACTAGCTCACAATATCAACATCAACGTTCAACCATTGTCTATGAAGCCTCTACCACTATTCATGTGGTGCTAATGACAGACCCATGGCTATCCAAATCAAAATAAAAGAAATAGTCCAATCTAACTCTAAAGCATGATGATTAAAAGTAGTGTATCCTCCGGAATAGGAGAGGCTCACCAATCAGCTGAGAGTCTTGGATCTTCAAAGGAGTGCATGTTAGCAATCTCTAGTACCTGCCTTTGCGTCATAAAATGATGCAGCCCAAAAAGGGACATCAGTACTTGGAATGTAATGGTATGTAAAATAGCTGAGTGAAACAGTAATGGGTCGAATAATATAGAAACAATATCAACTCAAAATAATCATCAAATAACATCAAATTGTCAGGTGTCTATATATGCAAAAACAAAGAGTAGACAAGTGACCCGTCAACAACACAAACTTATCAAATCATCTCAGACTCATCTCAAAAGAGCTCACCTCCTCTCATCTCATCTCATCTCATTGGAGCTTACCTCCTCTCATCTCATCTTATCTCATCTTAACTCAGAGTACTCAAGGTAGGAAATTTTTGAGAGTTTCTCTTAACCGAAAACAATCACTTATAAGCCAGTGAATGTACAATAATCTCCCTGATGTTGCCACAACCGTTCCAAACTTGCCAGGTAGGGAATGATCAAAACCATATTGGCTCTGTCGCGCCCCATTTTTCTCGCAAAGAAATGGGAACCTGGACGACGTCGTGGCAACTCTTTTGGGATTTAAACAATGATTTTTGGGTGTTGAAATGGTGCGTTAAAGGGCTGTCTTGGGGGCTGAAATCTAGTGGGTTAAAAGTGGGAAAATGAGGTCGAAAAATGGAGGTGAAATGGGGTCGTTTTGGGGCTGTTTTGCTGCATTTTCAGGTGGGTTTTCGGGCTGGTTGTGGTGACATTTTGCTGCTGGTTTGGTGTCCCTTTTGGTAGCGTTTTGGTGCTGGTTTGGTGCCCCTTTTTGTGGCATTTTGCTGCTGGTTTGGTGCCCCTTTTGGTGGCGTGTTGCTGCTGGTTTGGTGCCCCTTTTGGTGGCATTTTGCTGCTGGTTGGGGTGGCATTTTGGTAGCGTTTTGGTGCTGGTCTGGGAGGGGTAAAGGGGCTGCTGATGCATGGGGTTGTTTGGTGGTTGTTGGGTATGAAGGGGAAGAAGGGAAGCGGAGGAAGAGGCGGCGCGGGGTCGCCGCAGGCGGTGCGAGGTAGGGCGGCAGTGAGGAGGCGGATGAGGCGGCTGGAAGGGGAAAGAAAGGGGTAAAAATGAAAAACAAATTAGGGTTTGGGGGGTTGGGAATAAAAATAGAAAAAGTAGTGAGATTTAATCTCGATCGTAGGATCAAAATATGATGAACGGGTAGGATTAAGTCACACAATTCATAGATTGGATAATTAAAATAAAACCCCCAATTTTACTTGATTTGGCTAAAATTGACAAGAATGAGTTAAAATTGAATTGAATTGTAGAGAAGATTGACTAGAATTGAAATAAATGTAAATAAATTGGTTAGAATTAAAATGAATTTATTTGAAAGGCTACAAATTGAACAAATTGGGATAAAAACTTAAATATTAGATATAATATACACTTAAAGATATATAACACTTTGACTAGTAATCCTTATGTGACAAAAATACGTAATACATGCTAAAATTATTTTGTAAAAATACTAAACGCGTTAAAATTATTAAAACGGTTTAAAAGATATCATTAGAAATAGTACAAAAAAAATAGCGAAAATAGTAACAATAATTATATGAATAATAATATTACTACCACTATTATTCACTAGAATAATGATTTTTTCAAATTTTATTTTTTCTATATATAAAGAGTAAATAATAATAAATAGAGCAAAAAAAAAAATTAATATAAAGAACACATTTCGGAAGTAAAATATTAAATGCGTAATTGGATAGATTAAAAATAGAATCGTTTATTTTTATTTTTTTTAAAAATACCTATTTAATCAAATGTGTAAAAATATGTTATGGGTTGGTCAAAATTGGGTGTCAACAGCTGCCCCTTCTTTGCTCGGGAATGAAGGATGAATTGTTGAGCAAAGAAAGTTGACGAAGTAGCCGATTTTGTCCACCGATGGAATATTATCGGAGGGACCGAACAGAACGACGGGGTTATGACCGAGACTTTGGTTTAAAGTCGCTTACATATCTCAGGTCATATGAGAATCAGGCCGTGTTTAGTTATAGACTTAGGAATGAATGATATTCCTAAAGGTAGAAATAATGTTATCGAACTTAAATAGCTTGAATTTGGAGGATTTGGTATAAGGCGGTATAAGTGGCAAATGAAAGTGCAAGAACAACTTATGAATAAAGCAATTTCGTAGTAGTAAGGAATTGTGCATGAGTTGAGACTCATTTCGAGCCCTCTTTTGCTTTTAAGCATTCCATACCTGCAACTTCTAATATAACTAGAAATAAACAATGGTTAGTTTTCTAATTTACAGGCATAATTAAAATATGAATGAGATAAGAGATCATATCTATTTAGGAGGAATATGCTTAGTCCATCTAGCGTTTAAAAGATGGTGCTTGACCCTGTGTGGCTTCTTGAAAGGTAGAGCATTGACTAATCAATACCCAAAGGACTGTGACGAGTCTCAGGTAATTTCTTGAAAGATAAAGCTTAATCACTCAACTTCCAAAGGAATGTGCTTAGCTTTGGGCAGCTTTTCGAAAGGTAGAGCTTAACCAATCAACTTCCAAAGGATAATGCTTAGCTTTGGGTAGCTTTTCGAAAGGTAGAGCTAGACCAATCGACTTCCAAAGGACAGTGCTTAGCTTCGGGTAACTTCTTGAATGATAGAGTTTAACCAATCGACTTCCAAAGGACAGTGCTTAGCCTTGGGTAGCTTCTTGAATGGCAGAACTTAACTAGTCAACTTTCGAAGGACAGTGCTTAGCTTCGGGTAGCTTCTTGAATGGTGGAGTTTAACCAATCAACTTCCAAAGGACAGTGCTTAGCTTTGGGTAGCTTCTTGAACGATAGAGCTTAACCAGTCAACTTCCGAAGGGCAGTGCTTAGCCTCGGGGAACTTCTTGAATGGTAGAGCTTAATCAGTCAACTTCCAAAGGGCATTGCTTAGCCTCGGGCAACTTCTTGAATGGTAGAGCTTAACCAGTCAACTTCTGAAGGACAATGCTTAGCATCGGGGAACTTTTTGAATGGTAGAGCTTAACCAATCAACTTCTAAAGGTCAGTGCTAAGCCTCAGGCAACTTCTTGAATGGTAGATCTTAACTAGTTAACTTCCGAAGGGCAGTGCTTAGCCTCGAATAGATCTGTTCCTGTAATTCCTGCACTCAAAGAAAATTATAAGTTTTAAAAAAAATAGGAGATTGATTCGTGCCTCAACTCATCCTTCGCTTTCCTTTTCCACTACAACTTTGTTGTTCTTGAGCTTGAACTCAATCTAGATGTCTTTATGTGCAACCTTCAATGAAAGTTTTGAGGACCTCTCAAAAATTTCTGCCCCAGTTCGTTGTTATGTCAAGCTCAAGTATGTAGAGAAACTTATCAATAGAATTTTTGAGATTGTCTAAAAAATTCTACCCCAGTTATTCTCCAAAAGGAATATAGAAAATTTTATTATGATCTGACCGGGCCCATAGGAGCGCCTATGTATCCCTCTTAGACGGGAATCAGGTCAACCGTAGTTCATATTACATCAAAAGGAGTCATAAAAGAAACATAATCTTGCCCCAAGTGTGTATCACCACTACCAATTGAGAAAACTTAAAGTAATCATCCAAGTGCTTGAAAATTTGAGGAGGAGAAACAACTCAACTTCCTCTTTATTGATGTCGATCAGGTATTGAGTCATGCTTAGAAATCAATTATGATCGTGATAAGAATCTTTCACATGTATCGTTTTGGTGTCTATCAACGTTTGAATTTGATCTTTCAAATTTCGACATTCTTCTATGGTATGCCCCTTCATCCTGAATGATAGGCATAAATTTTGGTGAGATCGAGCCACTTAGAATGTGTCTTCATCACTATTTCAGGAACAGAAGAGACATAGCCAGCAACCCTCAGTCTTTCATACAATTGACCTATGGGTTCAGCCAAAGGAGTATACTACTTGGGTAGATATTTCTCCATATTGGCTCGCGATCTAGCAAATTGAAAGGATCGTTGACGCCTTGACGATTTTCCATGAATCTTTTGTTCATTATTTGCAGGTGGAGGGACTTGATATATGGGTGCAGGTTGCTGGAGTAGGGGTGGAGACGCTTGAAAAATCACAACATTCACTTCTTTCTCACCTTTGTTCTCATTGGTCCCAACAAGCTGCGAAGTCTTGTTACTAGCTAGCAATGCCTCTAAATCTATTACAGTTCCATTTTTTATACCTTCTTCGATCTTCTCACCCAACTTGATAATATCAGAAAATTTATGATCTTCGAAGAGCATCATTCTCTCAGAGTACTGCGGCTTTTGGGGCGCGAATAAAGAATTCTTTCATTTGAGATTCCTCCTTTGGAGGTCGGACCCTAGCAGCTTCAGACCTCCATCTTATTGCAAATTCTCAAAATGATTTTGTAGGCTCTCTCTTTAAATTTTGAATGTAAAACCAATCAGGAGCATTCTCAATATTAAATTCAAACCTCTTCATGAAGTCAGAGGCCATATCAGTCCATTTTGACCATTTCTTCGAATCTTGTGCAATATACCATGATAAGGCCTCTCCAGTGAGACTTCTCACAAATAATTTCATTCGAAGTCGTTCATTTTTTCCAACTCCAATTAACTTATCACAGTATATTCTCAAATGTGCCTTTGGATCTCCAGTCCCATTGAACATCTCAAATTTAGGAGGTTTATATCCTTCAGGCAACTCGATATCAGGATGTATGCACAAGTTTTCAAAACTTAACCCTTCTATCTCCTTCAACATGTTGCACTCGACTGCTCAACTCCTCTAATCACTTTGCCATTATTTGTATCAACATGTCCTTTTGATGGGGTTCGACGGAAGTAAAATTATGTTTTTCTGAAATAGTAGTAATAGACGTTGGTGCTATATATTGAGCATGAGAAGTATCTTGGGAATGTGAGGCATTTGGTGGGCTAAGTAGGTGAGGTTGGGTGTATTAGGCTTGTGTTGTAACGGATGCGTGTAACATGGATATTGCTTATTTTGGGGAAGCGTGAGATTTGAAGTACTTTCAAGGTATAAGGTAGGATGGGGTAAAAAGAGAGGATTCGTAAAGGTTGTTTGAGGCATGGCTGTAGCATTTATTCCAATAAGCGATGTATTCAAATTGCGAGCATTAGAGAGTTGTTCTTGCATCTCTCTAATATTTTGTTCTAACCTTGATATCACCTCATTTTGTGTAGGTGGATACTCTTTTCTCGAAACATTCAAACCATCTTTTTGAGTTGTCATACCAATCGTGTCAATAGCACTATTATTATTCTCCATGCAGTAGAGCGAGATAAAAGCAGAAAACTTCTTCCAATTAAGAGTGATAGGCACAAATCAACCTTAGGGAGGGGAAAACATATAAAAAAAAAAAAGAAAGAAAAAAGATCAAGTTAGTAACATGATAATATATAACACAAAGATAAACACATTGATTTTTGAAAAATAAATGCCCTAAATGCAAGGAACCTCGTTGAGCCAGAGGTAGGCCTAAGACGATACATAAGTGAATCATGATAACTAAATCAAGCATTCGATTTGTTAATTGAAGTTTAGTTTTAGAAAGTACAATTAAAAAATAACTATTTTATTAATAACAACTATTACAATCTTTAAATGATAGAATATATATAAAATCTAAGAACTAATAGGGTAACAAATGGAAATAAATCTTAAACTTCAATATATAAAATCTAAGAAATAATGAAAATAAATCCTAAACTTCAAACCCACTTCTGGCATGAATTCAGCATCACAACTGCAAGACAGAAAGATATACTTTTCTAAACTCCCCTTTAACAATATTTTAGGCTTGAATTAATTATCGTGATCACATAGACACATAGTATGCAATATTCCGTCTTGGAGGGTGATTGGACCCTCTAGACTTAACAAGGTGGCTACTATTACGAAGATTGACCCCCTTGGGGTCAAACTACCTAGGGATTATACATGCATGGTCTTAACTTTGGGGTGGATAGCTCTATCCTAAGTTTCTAAAGAGTGGATTTAGACACGAACTGGGTATTCCTATGCGAGAAGCACGTGGTCCAACGGTTGTAAGACTATCCGCCATTCACCACACATGCGCTTACTCTCTAATATTTGGGTTTGAGGAGAAAGCGGGAGAAGTGCAAAGACACGACATCACCTTAAAAGAAAAAGAAGAGAGGATCCCAAGTGGGGACTTTATGAACGTAATGCCAGTTAATTTTAAAATAGTAACATTTAGCAGTTATAGCAGTGTTATACAGGTAGTTTAAAGCGATAAATAAATAAAGGGGGAAGGGAAAGGAGTTAGAGGGAAAGAGGAAGGGAGTTAGAGGGATAAGTAAGGGGATTTAGAGGGATAAGGAGGGGAGTTAAAAGAGGTAAGGGAGAGGGAGTTAGAGGGATAAGGGAGGGGGAGTTAGCCGGGATAAGGGGAAAAAAGAAGGAAACAAATAGGTAGGGATTAATAAGGAAAATAAAGAAAATTAAGGAAACTAGTAAAGAATTAACAAAAATAGACCCACATAAGACAAGATACGTAATGGTTAGAACCTAGAGGTCCCCAGCAGAGTCGTCATTCGGTCACGCCCCATTTTTCTCGCGAAGAAATGAGAACCTGGACGACGTCGTGGGAACGACTCTTTTGGGATTTAAACGGTGATTTTTGGGTGATAAAATGGTGGGTTAAAGGGCTGTCTTGGGGGCTGAAATCTAGTGGGTTAAAAGTGGGGAAATGGGGTCGAAAAATGGAGGTGAAATGGGGTCGTTTTGGGGCTGTTTTGTTGTATTTTTAGGTGGGTTTCCGGGCTGGTTGTGGTGACATTTTGCTGTTGGTTTGGTATCCCTTTAGGTGGAGTTTTGGTGCTGGTTTGGTGCCCCTTTTGGTGGCATTTTGCTGCTGGTTTGGTGCCCCTTTTGGTGGCGTTTTGCTGCTGGTTGGGGTGACATTTTGGTGGCGTTTTGGTGCTGATTTGGGGGGGGGGGGTAAAGGGGCTGCTGATGCATGGGGTTGTTTGGTGGTTGTTGGGTACGAAGGGGAAGAAGGGAGGTGGAGGAAGAGGCGGCGCAGTGAGGAGGCGGATGAGGCGGCTGGAAGGGGAAAGAAAGGGGTAAAATTAAAATCAAATAAGGGTTTGGGGGTTGGGAATAAAAATAGAAAAAGTAGTAAGATTTAATCTCGATCGTTGGATCAAAATATGATGAACGGCTAAGATTAAGTCACACAATTCATAGATTGGATAATTAAAATAAAACCCCCAAATTTACTTGATTTGGCTAAAATTGACAAGAATGGTTAAAATTGAAATGAATTATAGAGAAGATTGACTAGAATTGAAATAAATGTAAATAAATTGGTTAGAATTAAAATGAATTTATTTGAAAGGCTACAAATTGAACAAATTGGGATAAAAACTTACATATTAGATATAATATGCACTTAAAGATATATAACACTTTGACTAGTAATCTTTATATGACAAAAATACGTAATACATGCCAAAATTATTATGTAAAAATACTAAACGCGTTAAATTTATTAAAATGGTTTAAAAGATGTCATTAGAAAATAGTACAACAGAATAGCGAAAATGGTAACAATAATAAGATGAATAATAAAATTGTAATATTACTACCACTATTATTCACTAGAATAATGATTTTTTCAAATTTTATCTTTCTATATATAAAGAGTAAATAATAATAAATAGAGCATAAAGAAATTAATATAAAGAACACATGTCGGAAGTAAAATATTAAATGCGTAATTGTCGGATAGATTGAAAATTGACTCATTTTTTTTAAATACCTATTTAATCAAATGTGTAAAAATATGTTATGAGTCGGTCAAAATTGGGTGTCAACAGGCTCACCCAATATGGAGTCAGTACTCAATAGGTCCGCTATTGCTTTCAAGAACTGTAACTAACGAGGAAACCATAATATATATGTGATGGTTCTAAGCCTCACCTACGTTTAGCAACGTAGTTTGACGAGTTCGAGTCTGACTAACTCTCACTCTTTCGGTGCTCGATACTCCTTCCATGACTCAATGCTCATAAAACCTCCACCTCAACCAGTCTCATAGGGACTCGAACCCCGTCATCAATCGATATTTAATAGGGACTCACTCTCATCATTTAACTCGTAGGGACTCTAAACCTTTCATCACTCAAGCTCATAGGGACTCTAACCCTCACATCAATCAGTCGCATCAATGACTCAAGATTAGAACAATCATTAGGAATCAATAAATCTAACACATCGATAGAGTTCATTTATAGAGACTCGTAAGGCAATCAAATTCTTTCAACTCATCATCATTCTCTCATCACAACCAACAATCTCAACTCAAGGCTCTAGACTCAATTCTCAAGTTCATTATGCATGCTTTTCAAATTAGTCATGTAGGGTTATGCAAATTCTTATACAAATATAAAATTCAAGAACACAAATAGTATGATGAACATCAACATAGAAAAACACGTAATTTCAAATATCATTTTAAGGAAAACCATCATGGGTTCATGTATGTAGACTCTTGAACCATCAACTCATCTATGACCATCTATGGGGCACATGAGAGAACAATCCCATGCTTTTAATTTAGCCTTACATACCTGGGATGAAGCTATCAACCAGTCACTTCAAGGATTTCTTCTCAAATCTCTCAAACTCAAGCTTTTCTCCTCTTCCTTCAAGCCCTAGCCTTGTTAGATTATAAAATAGGACTTAGAATGGGGGTTTTAGACCTATTTTATGTCAAAATGACCTACTAAATCGTGTATAGAGTTTAGGAGGGTTTGGGAATCGACCAGAATGCCTCTCGTAAGAATTAGAAATTTTCCAGCTCGAAAAAAATCCAGTCCGCGACGCTGACTGGTTGCGTACTGCGTATTTTTAGAAAAAGTTTTTGAATGGGTTTTCTCAATCCCGTCGAAAATTTTCAAAAAAATATAAGTGATGGTCCACTATGGAGGCGCGACGCGCTCCTGTCGTGCACTAATACTTTTTTGCGCTTCATATCGAAAAATTATCTTTTGATCAGGTCGCTCTAAAAATCAATCGAGACCATTTTCTCTCTCAATTTTTTGTGCTGATCACAAAATCATCCTCAGATTTGCCATACGAATATTGGAAGATATACTACGCATATACCCTCCCTCTAAGGGTATTTTGGTAATTTTACGGGGCATTACATCATCTCCCCCTTGGGATCATTCGTCCTCGAATGATGAGTATAGGTTGATATCAAGGCACAAATAGACTTAAGACTCATCTCAACACTCAATTCAACCAATCAAACTCTCGACTCTTCCTCGACCTCAATCAATACTACTCAGACTTAAGAATAGAAAGTCACATCAAGAATAGATCAATCAATTTAGTGAAGGGTAAGGAATTTACCTTCAACACTCTCATCATCTGGCACAAATAGGTGCGGATGTTTGGCGTTCATCTCTTCCTCAGCTTCCCATGTGGCTTCCTCAATGAATTGATTTCTCTACAGGACTTTGACTGAGGCTATCTCTTTGTTCCTCAACTTACGAATCTGACGATCAAGGATTTAAACTGATACCTCTTTGTAAGATAGACTATCTTTCACTCCAATTCTATCAACAGGGGTCACCAAGGCGAGATCTCCCAAGCATTTCTTCAACATCAACACATGGAATACCATATGGGCTCCATCTAAGTCGGAAGGCAACTTTAACTAAAGCAACCTTCCCAATCCTCTTTACAATCTGATACGGTCCAACATAGCGTGGACTCAACTTTCCCTTCTTCCCAAATCTTATGCCACCATTTATAGGTGACACTTTCAAATACGCCCAATCATCTACTTCGAACTCTAAGTCTCTTCTTCTCACATCGGTATAAGATTTTTGGGGACTCTAGGCGGTCTCCAATCTCTCACTAATGACCTTGACCTTCTCCATCGATTGGTAGACAAGATCAAGCCCAATCAACTCCGCTTCTCCTACCTCAAACCACCCAAATGGTGATCTACATCTCCTCTCATACAAGGCTTCGTAGGGAGCCATTTGAATGCTTGCATGATGACTATTGTTATATGCTAATTCAATCAATGGCAGGTGATCATCCCAATTCCTTTTGAAATCAAGAACACAAGCTCTCAACATATCCTCTAATGTTTGAATTGTATGCTCTGCCTAACCATCTGTCTGTGGATGAAAGGTTGTGCTCAGGTTCACTTTAGTACCCAATCCTTTTTGGAACGATCTCCAAAATTGGGAGGTAAATTGAGCTCCTCTGTCTGAGATGATGGACAAGGGAATTCCATGCAACCTCACAATCTCCTAGATGTACAACTTAACGTACTCCTCCGCAGTATTAGTTGTCTTAACTGCTAAGAAGTGAGCCGATTTAGTTATCCTATCTACAATCATCCATATCAAATCATGTTGCTTTTGAGACCTTGGTAGACCAGTAATAAAGTCCATATTGATCATCTCCCACTTTCATTCTGGAATCTCAAAGTTCTGAGCCAATCCACATGGCCTTTGATGCTCAATTTAAACTTGTTAGCGATTCAGGCACTTCGAAACAAACTCAGCAATATCATTCTTCATTCCACTCCAACAATAGACTTCTCTAAAGTCGTGGTACATCTTGGTAGAGCCAGAATGAACGAAATATCTAGTGTTATGAGCCTCAACCATGATTTTGTCTCAAATACCATCAACGTTGGGAACACAAAATCTATTTTGATATCTTAGCAGTTCATCTCCCCTTTGGGAGAAGACCATCACCTTTTATTTTGGACAACCTCCTTCAATTGGAGTATGACAGGATCTTGGTCTTGCTTTTCTTTCACCTCCACCACTAAGGATGAAGCAGACCTGTTCTGAACATTAACTCCTCCTTCATTATTCTCCTCAAGTTAAACTCCAAATCGAGCCAAGCGATGCACTTCCTTGGCTAACTCCTTCTTTCTTTCCTCTACATAGGATATGCTACCCATTGACAACCTATTCAGAGCGTCAGCAACAACATTAGCTCTACCTGGGTGGTAGAGAATACTCATGTCATAATCCTTGAGCAACTCCAACCATCTCCTCTGTCGCATGTTGATCTCTTTCTAACTAAAAACATATTGCGAGTTCTTGTGGTCAGTGAACACATCCACATGCACTCCATACAAGTAGTGGTACCAGATTTTAAGTGCAAACACTACTGCTACCAACTCGAGATCATGGGTTAAATAGTTCCTCTCATGAACGTTGAGTTGCTTGGAAGCATAGGCTATCACCTTCCCTCTTTGCATCAGTACACAACCCAATCCAATCCTCAAAACATCATAATAAATTACAAAGTCCTCTGCCCCATCGGATAAGGTTAGAGCCGATACAGTAGTCAACCTCATCTTCAACTTTTGGAAACTCTTCTCACATTCATCGGACCACTGAAACTTAACCTTTTTCTAAGTTAATCTAGTAAATGGTGTGGATAGGGAAGAAAATCCCTCAACAAACCATTGGTAGTAGCCTGCCAACCCCAAGAAACTTCTTATGTCAGTCGGAGAGATCAGTCTGGGCCAGTTCTTAACCGCTTCAATCTTTTGGGCATCCACTCGAATACCATCATCGGAAATAACATGGCCTAGGAAAGCCGCTGAAAGTCAAGTCACACTTTGAGAATTTTGCATACAACTCATGGTCCTTAAGAGTTTGGAAGACAACTCAAAGATGATTAGCATGCTCCTCCTCACTTCTCGAACACACCAAAATGTCGTTAATGAAAACAATAACAAATATATCAAGATATTATCTGAACACTCTATTCATCAAGTCCACAAAGGCTACAGGTGCGTTCGTCAACCCAAAGAACATGACCAAGAACTTAAATACCATATCTAGTCCTAAAGGTTGTCTTTGGGATGTCACATTTAACTGATGGTAGCCAGATCTAAGGCCTATCTTGGAGAAACAAGAGGCATCCTGAAGTTGGTCAAACATATCATCTATCCTTGGGAGAGGATGTTTCTTCTTTATCGTAACCTTGTATAGTTCCCTATAATCAATACGCATTTTGAGGGACCCATATTTCTTTTGCACGAATAGGACAGGAGCACCCCAAGGAGAAACACTTGGACTAATGAAGCCCTTCTCTAGAAAATCCTTCAATTGCTCTTTCAACTCAGCGGGGGCCATCCTATAAGGTGGAATCGAAATAGGATGGGTATCGAGAAGAACATCAATCCCAAAGTCAATCTCCCTATTAGGAGGGACTCCGAGCAGATCATCAGAAAACACTTTCAGAAACTCATTGACAATCGGGACTGACTCAAGAGTTGGGGACTCAACATCATCATATTTCACTCGCACGAGGTGATAGATACAAACTTTGGAAATCAAATTTCTAGATCTAAGATATGAGATAAACTTTCCTCTAGGTGCAACAAGATCACCCTTCCACTCTAGAACCAGTTTATTAGGAAATTGGAACTTAACGGTTCGGGATCTACAATCAATGTAGGCATAATAGGCGTGAAGCCAATCCATGCCAAGAATCAAATCAAAATCAACCATCTCCAACTCAACCAGATTAACAAGAGTATCCCTATGATGGATGGACACTACACAAGCTCTATAGATCCTCTCAGCTCGAATAGCCTCGCCCACTGGAGTAGAAACATCAAAGGGTTCAAGAAGACTCTCAGGGGTTCTATCAAATCTACTGGCCACATAAGGAGATGCAAACGACAATGTGGCACCCAGATCCATCAAAACATAACAATCAAAAGTAAAGACTCGAATCCATACCCGTCACGACATCCGGGGAGTTTTCTAGATCTTGGCAACTACCCATGGCATACAAATGGTTTGTTGTTCCGCCTGCGCCTGACGTAGTGCCCCTATAATTTCCTCAAACTGGTGGGGCTGGTATAGTAGATTGAGCCTGGTCAGCCCTCTTTGGACAATCTCTTTGGTAGTGACCTGTTTGGCCACATTTGTAGCACTCATCATTCCCATCACGACATCTCCCAAGTGCATTCTGCCATACTTATAACATGGTGGCTTACCTTTTGAACCTTGGGCCACACTAGCTTGCGACTGAGGTCCGTGATTTTCCATATTCTAAGATCTCTGATCATACCTGCCTCTAGGCACAGGTCACTAGCAGCTGATGGTGCTGGAAATCAATTGCCATTTCCTTTCCTTCCAACCTCATGGCTGGATGTCTTAGCTTTGTTACGCTTGAAATCTTCCTTGTTATGTTGTCTCTCCTCGTCAGCTTGTTGCACAAATGTCATCAATCTCCCAATGTCCATATCATTCACAAGCATTACTCCCCTATTATCTCTCTTGAGTCCTCTATTCAACCCATCAACATACATCCCCATCCTTCTCCTCATGTCAGCAACCATTTCCGGAGCATAGCGAGATAGTTGCGTGAACTTCAACCCAAACTCTTGCACAGTCATAGAGCCCTGTTTCAGATTTAGGAACTCTCTCACCTTAGCTTCTCTTCTCTCTATTGGGATTAAGGTCCCAAGAAGGCTTCCTCGAACACTGCCCAAGTCAAACATAGAGCATTATCCCCTCTTTCTTTTTTCTATTGGTCGAACAACAGCCTGGCCACACCCTTGAGTTGGTAAGCAACCAGTTCAACCCTATCAACATCAGTCACATGCATCACTTGGAACACCTTCTCAAGTTTCTCCACATAGTTCTCAGGATATTCAGTGGATGCAGACCCCGTGAACTCAGGCGGATTCATCCTGAAAAATTCTCGAACTCTAAAGATGTCATGAGCATATTGTCTACCCGCTCCTTGTCTAACGACAGGTGCTGCGACAACCTGGGCTAGAGCTTGAATAGCCCAGCATATCTCAGCATTGGAGACCTCATCTTGAGGGGGTTTCTCAACAGGGACAGTTTGGTCCGCAGGCTACTCGTGTACTTGAGGCTCAGGTTGTTAACAACTTGCCTGGCAGGATGTCCCCTTCCTCTTACGACTCTTTTGGGAGGCATGTTATGAGTTCTGTACACGTAGAGCACGAATTAGAAGAGAGCTTTCATAGAGTTTAACTCTACCGCACGAATTGGAATAAGAAAAAAGTGTAACAATTCCTAATGTCCTATAGCCTCCTTCTTACGAAATGTGGTCGACAACATACCCATAAGCAAGACTCTACTATACACGGCTTCATAGAATCGCTAAGACACTTGTATGTACTCTGATACCAAGTTTTTCACACCCCAGGAGGATACCCTTGGCGTGGCCGGCACCTAGAGACTATTGCTTGTCACCAAGCGAACCACTTAGCCTCATCACATTCATTCAATCAAATAACTCTATTGAACAGAGGAAATAAAAGAAAGTAAATGGGCACATCTCATCTAACATCTCAAAATTATATAGATAATAATAAAGACTAGTAGAAAGAAACTAGCTCACAATCTCAACATCAACGTTCAACCATCATCTATGAAGCCTCTATCACTACTAATTTGGTTCTAATGACAAACCCATGGCTACCCAAATCAAAATAAAAGATATAGTCGAATCTAACTCTAATGCTTGATGAATTAAAAGTAGTGTATCCTCCAGAATAAGGGAGGGTCACCAATCAGCTGAGAATCTTAGATCTTCAACGGAGCGCCTGTTGACGATCTCTAGTACCTGCCTCTGCATCATAAAACGTTGCAGCCTAAAAAGGGACATCAATACTTGGAATGTACTGGTATGTAAAATATCTAAGGGAAACAAAAATAGGTAGAATAATATGGAAACAACATCAACTCAAAATAATCATTAAGTAACATCAAATTATCAAATGTCTATCTATGCAAGAATAAAGAGTTGAAAAGTGACCCCTTAACAACTCAAACTCATCAATCATCTCAGACTCATCTCATCTCATAGGAGCTCAACTCCTCTCATCTCATCTCATCTCATCTCAGAGGAGCTCACCTCCTCTCATCTCGTCTCATCTCATCTCAACTCAGAGTACTCAAGGTAGGAAATTTTTGAGAGTTTTTCTTATCTGACAACAATCACTTATGAGCTAGTGAATGTACAACAATCTCGCTAATATTGCCACAATCGTTCCAAACTTGCCAGGTAGGGAACGCTCAAAACCATATCGGCTCACCCAATACGGAGTCAGTAATCAATAGGTCCGCTATTGCTTTCAGGGCCTGTCACTCACGAGGGAACCATAATATATATGTGATAGTTCTAAGCCTCACCTATGTTTGGCAACGTAGTTTGACGAGTTCAAGTCGGACTAACTCTCACTCTTGCAGTGCTCGATACTCCTCCCATGACTCAATGCTTATAAAACCTCCATCTCAACCAAGCTCATAGGGACTTGAACCCCGTCATCTATCGGTATTGGATAGAGACTCGAACCTTGTCATCATTCAACTCGTGGGAACTCAAACCCTTTCATCACTCAAGCTCATAGGGACTCTAAGAATCTCATCAATCAATCTCATCAACAACTCAAGATTAGAACAATCATTAGGAATCAATCGAACAAACACATCGGTAGAGTTCATTTATAGGGACTCGTAAGGCAATCAAATTCTATCAACTCATCATCATTCTCTTATCACAATCAACAATCTCAACTCAAGGCTCTAAACTCAATTCTCAAGTTTATTATGCATGCTTTTCAAATTAGTCATGTAGGGTTATGCAAATTCTCATGAAAATATTCAATTCAAGAAAACAAATAGTATGATGATCATCAATATAGAAAAACATGTAATTTCAAATAACATTTTAAGGAAAACCACCAAAGGTTCATGTATGTAGACTCTTGAACCATCAACTCATCTATGACCATCTATGGGGCACATGAGAGAATAATCTCATCCTTTTAGTTTAGCCTTACATACTTAGGATGAAGCTATCAACCAGTCACGTCAAGGATTTCTTCTCAAATCTCTCAAACTCAAGCTCTTCTCCTCTTCCTTCAAACTCTAGCCTTGTTAGATTATAGAATAGGGGTTTTAGTCCCTTTTTACGTCAAAATGACCTTATTAGATCGTGTATTAAGTTTAGGAGGGGTTGGAAATCGACTGGAATGCCCCTCGTAAAAATTAGAAATTTTCCAGCTTGGAAAAGACCTAGTCCGCGACGCAGACTGGTCGCGTACTGCGTATTTTCAGAAAAGTTTCTGAACGAGTTTTCTCAATCCCGTCGAAATTTTTTTTTTTAAAAAAATACAAGTGCTGGTCCGCGATGGAGGCGCGACGCGTTCCTATTGCGCACCAATACTGTTTTGCGCTTCAAATCGAAAAATTATCTTTTGATCGGGTTGTTCTAAAAATCGACCGAGACCATTTTTCCACTCAATTTTTCATGTTGATCACAAATCCGACCTCGAATTTGCCATACGAGCATTGGAAGATGCATTACGCGCATACCCTCTCTCTAGGGGTATTTTGATAATTTTATCGGGCGTTACAATTCATTAGCAAATGAGTCCGTAGACACCGATATTACTATGTGTCTTGCCTAAACCTAAAAACTCATCCAATTTTATAATTAATTTTTTTTAAATCTCAAGCCTAGAATTAAGTATTGTTTTCTTTAAATGTCATAAATATGATGATATTCATATAATTTAATACACCATATATTTAAATGCATACTAATATATTAAAATATGAATCATAATGTGTTACCATACGAAAAGACTTCCAATAGAAAGTCAAATTAAAAAGGAATTTTGTTTTGGCTTGCCACGAATAAAATTGAACTAACATATAGGGGTCTTCTAGTTGACAACATATTATCCCAAGATAATTAATCTCGACATAGGTTAGCCTGTTTATCTCATTACTAAGACAAAAATAATAGAATAAATAATCTAAGAATTACCTTCCCCTATGATTTGAAACAAATTTTGAATGCACCATATGTGATAAACTATTGAAAACTAATGCTTTCAACATCATAAAATAGTAATTAAACAATACCTACCCAAAAATTATTACGAAAGGAATCAACGTGGCAGGTTGATTAAGTCTAAGTCTTATCTGCAACAATTTTTGTCAATTCCATCGATGTCCCGAGAACATGATTCAACTTATATATATATATATGGATCAAATAATATAGGATATTAATTTAATTTATAAATTAAATAATTATCTAAAATTATCTGTCAACTAAATCATCATAGTTACTAAATATCCAAAATATCTTTTTTCAAAATTTACGTAATAACCTTTTATGGATTAAAAATGCTATTAGTATTTAAAATGATCTAATGGGTATCCTTTTTAAAATTTACAAAATAAGTTTTTTTTAGAATAAAAGTACTAATACTCAAAAAAATTTAATGGGCCGTTACAGTTCAAAGTTCGGGGGGGGGGGGGGGGGGAAGGGGGGGGTTTTAAATGATAAAAACAAAGTTTGAGGTGAAAGCGATTTTTCACCTTTTCTTTTTTGATATATTAAAAAAATATAAGTAAAAATAAAAAATTATTTTAAATCAATAAATAAATGACTCATGTGTGAACGGTGAATATTATATGTAAATTATGATTAGCTGGATTTTTTGTTGATGCATGCGCAATAAGTAAAACACACGTGCTCTACTAGACATCAAAAAAAAAATTATATATATATTTTAAAAAAACTTATCTTTATTAGGTGGAGTGTTTCTCATTGAAAGCTAAACCTTTTTATTATTTGATTACAAAAACAATATAAAGAAATGGCTGAGTCAAAAAAGCAACATATACGAGTTTCCCGCGTGGACATTAAAAAAACTTACATATAGAACTTATTTTTGCTATATATAGATGGGAGGTTCTCACATATATAGTTGAACCCTTAGTTGAGTTGTGTAACAAAAAAATGGAAATTGAAATTTTAAGTACGAAGCTCATAAAGCCATGTTTACCTACTCCCCCTCACCTTCAACGTTACAAGCTTTCTTTCTTCGATCAAATATCTGAAAGAGAACATGTATCTATTATTTTTTTCTATCGTAATTGTAATAATTTCAACATTGATGAGCAACTTGAGCAATCCCTTTCAAAAATAATAACCCATGTCTATCCTATAACGGGAAGATACGATGAAGATGGATGTTCGATTCTCTGTCTTGATCAAGGCGTTTCCTACACTAAAGCCAAGGTAAGATGTATGCTGGATAATTTCTTAGAAAAGGCGCGCAACGACTTAGGTCTGGCAACTTTATTTAGGCCACACGAAAATAAGAACATTGATGAAACAAAATTCATGGCATCACCAATTATCACTGTACAAATAACCAAATTTGAATGTGGTGGCCTAGCTTTATCAATTAGTTTTTCACACCCTGCGATGGATGGTTTCTCAGATCTACAATTTATTTTTGAGTGGTCAAAGGTTTGTAGAATGGGGACTCCAGTCGAAAAGATTAAATTTTTCAACTTCAATTTGGGTAGTATTTTTCCCACAAGAGATATCATGGGAATTTTCAAGTCAAATCACGTTTCAATTCTTCAAGAAGATATTGTTGTTAAGAAATTCATTGTTCATGATGCTACTTTGTCAAGGCTTAGGAGAAAATGCATGGAAGAATCTCATGGAGCTTTGACTTTTCAACCTTCAAGGGTTGAGATTATTACAGCACTTCTGTGGAGAGCTGTAATCCGTGCTACAGCAATCATAAATGGATATTTTAGGCCCTCTCTACTAGACTTCCCCATGAATATGCGCCCCAAAATTTCATTTCTACCTCAAACAAAAAATTCTTTTGGAAATTTCATGATGGGCGCTCCAATAAAATTCATACCAGGAGAGACCAAAATGGAATTGCATCATTTCATAATATTAATCAGGAATGCTGTGAATAAAGTTATTGCTTCATGTAGCAAAGCCAATTCACCAGATGATGTAGTGTCAACATTGGTCAATACATATAATGAAAGTTTTAAATCACCAGAGTGGGGAGGTAACGATGAAGTGGACAAAGTCATGTGTACAAGTCTGTGCAAGTTCCCTGTTACTGATTCTGATTTTGGTTTGGGAAAACCAACCTTAACATTTTTTGGCATGAAAGATACACAAATGTTTTGGTTGTATGATATTGGACCTGAAATTGTTGTACAGATGGACTTGAAGGAAAGTTGTATGAAGTTATTTGATCGCGATGAAGACATCAAGGATCTCACCTTTAGATGTGATGCAAAACTTTAATTTCATTATATTGTTATTACTTGTTTTGTTTGTATTTTTTTATTTATGGATCCTTTGGATATAGAATAATGAAATCGTGATTTGAAATAAGAAGTTGAATTTTTTTTAGATATATGGAATTGTGACGCATTTGAATAAGCTTGTTATCGAAATGTGTTCGGAGTTCACTCCTTTCATTGCTTCAAAGACAAATAAAGACATTCTTTTTAATGGTATAATCTGATGCTTATCATGTAAAAGAGTCTTAAATTCTAATACTATGAGCAAGTAGCCTTGTGTAAGGATTCAATCACCTACTTCATCTTCACGATATCCACAATCCACATGAGATCACTTGTGCCTCTAACCAACTTTGTTAGGGAAGATATGGTGATTATTGAGTACTTATTTAATTTTCTAGTTTTAGTTACTTTTGTTTGTCTTAGTAAAATGAAACCACCATAGAATTAAATAACTAATGCAGCTAAAATATAGCTAATTATTCTCTTGCCTGTCCTATTATGTTAGGCCTAGTTTAAGTTTTTAAATGTAAAATACATAGATAGCAATTAATTGATTAAATGGCAATATCAAGCTTAAATTGATTCCTGAAAATATTTTCTTATTTGATATATGTTATATATAATTATAATAATAAAAAATATATGAGGTATTTAAAAATTATTAAAAAAACAAATATTACAATTAAAACTTAGTAATAACTCAGCCAGTTAGATTTAATTCGTTTTTAGTCCAATACAAGCAGTGGCACCAAATTTTGAGAGAAAATTAACACTACAGCTTCCAACTCAAGATCATGGGTTGGATAATTCCTCTCAAGAACCTTAAGTTGTCTAGAAGCAAGCTATCACTTTACCTCTTTGTATCAACACATAACCCAATCCAAACTCTAGATACATCACAATAGGTCACAAAAACTTATGTTCTGTTAGGCAAAGTCAAAACTGGCGCAGTAGTCAACTTATCCTTCAATTTCTAAAAGCTCTCCTCGCAAGCATAGAATTATTGGAACTTAGCCTTCTTTTAGGTCAGCTTAGTCAATGGTAATGATGTGGATGAGAATCTCTCTACAAATCTGCGGTAATAGCTAGTCAAACTTCTTATATCAATTGGGTATGTGGGTTTGGGTCAATTCTTCACCATCTTAATTTTCTAAGTATCAACTCGATTACCATCTCCAAATACTATCAAAACTCACACTTGAAGAACTTTGCATACAATTCTCTATCCTTAAAAGTTCCAGAACTCACATTTGAAGAACTTTGCATACAATTCTCTATCCTTAAGAGTTTGGAGGAAAACTTCAAAGTGATAACCATGCTCTTCCTTACTCTTGGAGTAGACCAGAATATTATCAATAAAGACAATCATGAATATATCTAGATATGGCTTGAACACTCTATTCATCAGATTCAGAAAAGTTGCATATGCACTAGTCAATCCAAAGGACATGACCAAGAACTTAAAATGTCCATAATGGGTCCTAAAGGCTATCTTTGGGATATCACATTCCCTCACCTTCAACTACAGGTAACCTGATCTGAGGTCTATCTTTGAGAAACAAGAGGCACCCTAAAGTTGGTCAAATAAATCATCTATTCTGGGGAGAGGACCTTGTTCTTTATGGTGACTTATTTAGTTACATATAATCAATGCACGTTCTAAGAGACCCATCATTCTTTCGCATGAATAGGACAAGAGCACCCTAAGGAGAGACGCTTGGCCTAATAAAACCCTTATCTAGCAAATCTTTCAACTGCTCTTTAAGTTCTTTCAACTCAACGGGAGCCATTCTATAATTGTAACATTTTCTAGTGTGTAGCATGCAGAACTAGTAAGTTATGTTCACCTAATTCCTTGGTCCGGCAACTAGGAAATTTTCATCACGCAACTTGGGCTATCTCTGAGTATCACATTACTAACCCTTACCTTGTCCCAGTACAACCATTCTTTGGGCCGTTTAGGTTGATTAGACGAGTGTGCTCATGTCGAATCCTGTTGTCTATCCCTTTTGTCATTCATTACCCCCTTAGACTGGTGAATACGAATAAGGAGAGTTATAATATTGGCTATCCGTTAAAAATCGTTCAAAATGAAGAAATAAACAATATATGCATGCACACTTTCTAAGGATTACAAATTATTTGATTTTTACTTTGTTAGTACTTCATGGTTCCCACAACCCTAGTTGTGGATTTTAGCTGCTCATGTTCATTGTAGATGAAAGAATCGTGTTATTGATTTGCATAATTAAACACAAAATGAAGAATTGATGAACAAGAATCTAAAATCTCTACGAAAATCACAATAATAGAATTCAAAAATAAATACACAAGTAGTCTCCTCAAAATCTCCAAGAACATGATAAAATAAAGTAATAATATGAGGTCTAAAGTTTTGTACGTCTGAAGTACCTAAAAATCCTATTTATAATAAAAGAAATCTAAATCCTAAACTGATAAGGAAAACTAAAATCGAGGCCTTCCATGAGCTAAGTTACAGACCATAGATGCTTGTACTGCTCGTGGAATGATTTCGTAGATTGTATCCTCAAAAACTGCCTTCATTGTACAACTCGTCTCTCACGGACCATAGGTTGACTTACGAACCGTAAGTGCCTTCGTCCTGTTAAATTTTAGCAACTATGTGTATTCTCTGGGTCTCTTTTCACGGACTGGTATATGGGTCATCAAACAAACCATGGCCTATCCTGATAACTCGTAATATCAACTTCAGCAAAATAGACCTTCATTGGATCAGGACTACAGACCTCATCTATGGATCGTGGATTAAAGCACAGACCATATATGGTCTCATATATCATAAAAAAGTTGAACTCTGAACAAGTCATCATAAAAACTCCTCAACTCCTGTAATCCTACAAAATCAACATAAAAATACATCAAACCTACTAATATCGCATAGAGAATGCACAAAATTCTAAGTTTAATGCATCAAAAGTGCCATTTTTTGGCAGCACATTACAGGGTAAGCATAGGGTAATCATGTCTAACTATCCTAAAACTGGTGTCACATATACAAGCCACTAGGTTAAAACACTCAAGAAATGCACTTCTCAATATTTAGTCCTAAAATAGAACATAACATAAATATAGAATCCTCGAGGGTTGGTTGAATAGACAAGTCACTACCTCTCAAGAATCTAGAAGCTCGGCCCGATGATAAGAAATCAAATCAAAAGGAGCTGGGCTTACAATCTACAAAAATGTAGCAAAAGGTGAGCACCAAACAACACGGTACTTAACAAATGAAAATTAAACCTAAAGTAAAGCAATGATGAACACAAGTACTCCTATCCACCCAATTACATATCATCGAACTACACACCTGCACTCAGAAAAGTCCTAACACAACAATAATACACACATATATGTGTGTGTGTATGTGCGCATTATAGAATACTATCTCAGAATAATCAGCTGATCCCCAAAGTCAAGTAGTACAATATCATGTCAGTAATATAAGCAATTACAATCTCATAATAGAGTATCCCAATAGCTCAATCCTTCACAATGTACATGCCTCAAGTTTATCAACATATATCACAATCTTTCAATAGTCCAAGTTCAACAATGTACAAGGTTCAAGGCATTCAACACAACACACATGGTACATATACAACTTCCAAAAATGAATGATACGAAATGGGATGAATGCCATGAAATTAAACAACGCGACGCAATGTCAAACAATCATAATGCATATTGTCCCACAATATACATCTGCTCATATAATCAGTCCTGAACTCATGGGGGACTAATCTGTCTATGTACCTACCCTAGTTCGTGGGCTCATCCCCTGTATAATCAATGTTACATGCCATGGCTTGTGTGGTCCCATTATAAATCAGTGTCACATGACACCGCTCATGTGACCCGTCCCCTATTTTATATCAATGTCACATGTCATGGCTCATCACCTTGTCTCCTATTTTATATCAATGTCACATGTCACGGTTCGTGCGGCTTGTCTCTAATTTTATATTAATATCACATGCCACGGCTCGTGTAGCCCGTCCCTTATTTTATGTCACATCAGTGAAACTCAATCAAGAGTGCACAATAATATAACAATTATATGGAAAAATTAGAGATACATGCAAGAGTCCACATATATTAAATATACCAAATCAACTCAAATGCCACAATATTTAATATATAATAATTTTTTCATCATAAGCTTATAGCCAATTCTCTAACCCACAAGTGATACTCAATAATTTCATTATCAATTATTCATAATGCTCGGATATAACAAAATCATTTTCAAATTCAAATATCAAAAGGATGATTCATTATCAATTCTCAAGTAATGAGCATCAGTTCTCAATATCCAGCTTCAACCCCACATGGTAATTTCATAATACTGAACCAAGTCTCACAATATACAAGTTCAAATTATTCAAATATTGATTTCCCAAGTAGTTATCAACCGTATTGTTCAAGTAAGTTTAACAAGGTTTAGACATTCATTTGCCTCAATCAATAGCCAAAACAATTAGAAATCAGAGCTCAATCTCAATTTCAATACAGTCTCAATATCAATACCAAATAATCCAAAAGTTCACAAGTATTCACAATTCTACAATTATTTCACAAGTCAAGGATTCATAACATTTACAATTACTCAATCCGAAATCCCATGATCAAAGCCTATAATAGTATAATTCTACCTCATTTCATGCCACAAATCACCAAAACCCAGACATATAGGATAATACAAGGTTAAATCATACTTAACAAAATGTTAGAAGTTCACTTACTTTGATCAAAGTCCCAATCAACTCAAATCCAAGCCTTTTTCCCTTCTATGATACTCTAAATCACCTCAATCTAGTCAAATATAGAATCATAATCACATTACGAAGCTAATGACACTAAAATCAAGCAATTCGGGTGGAAAATGATAAAATGGTCCAAAAATCTCATACAAAAAAAGTTCCCAAAACTTGGAAATATTTACATAAAATGTTCTCCAAGTAATAGGAAATTCAACAGTGAAAATCGTTTTAAAAAAAAAATTAAAATGAACTCATAATCACTAATTTTCTATCATAAATTAATGACCAAGAAAACCCAATTTCTCCAATTAAAATCCCCAATTTTCACATTAAAATCACAAATTAATTAATGAAAATTGGAGTTATAGGTTAAAAATACATTACCCAAAAGCTTTATGTGGAAAATCCTCGAAAATCTCCTTCAAACCGAGCTTAGAAATGTTAAAAATGGAAGAAAAGTGATGAAACCTAACTTTTAAAATTAAACATGTTTTTAAGCAAATTTGTACTCTGTGAACGCGGATAGAGACCCGAGAGCACAGAGCTCAATAGTTCCAATAACTCCGTGAACGCGGATGGGGATTCGCGAATGTGAAGGTCTCAGAGAATAGACCTCCACGAACGCGGAGTGTAAACTGGGCTGCACTAGATTGCAATTAATCATCAATTTTCAAAAACTCGGAATGGACCCCCGATGTTCATTCGGAACTCGATACCCACAAATTAGATATGCAACTCCAAGAAAAATAATGTTTCAGACTCAATGAAATTATCAAAATTCGATTTCGAGGTGTCCTTGACCCGGAACCTGATAAAGCTCATTAAAACTAATCAATAACTCAAATACCCAAAATGACCTCGAAAACTCCAAACACTACAAAGAGAACATTCCTAGCATTAGTTTTACAATTAGAAACCACTAGAAATGTTAGAATTTCGATTAGAGCCTTCGAACTCCAAATATTGACCAAAGTCAAGTGATGATTCGAATTCAACTAAAAATGCAACTTTGGGTCCAAAATTACCATTTTAACTCTAAATTTAGTTTCATCAGTTTTTCTCCTAGACCAACTTCCACATTTCGGAGCTAATGGAATTGACATAATTACATTTTGACACCTAAAACTAAAGATGACCCCAAAACTCGAAACTTCAAACTTTAAGCCTTAAAAACTCTTCCTTTAGTGAAATTCCAACTTTTTTACAAGATTTTCAAAATTCAACTTTTAGACTCAACCAGAAATGATTCAAGACAACGTCTAAAAAGGAAAAAAAGTGATAATTTTATCAAAAATACCAAAAAACGACCTTCAAGTTGTATGATATGGGACCTAAATTTATTGTACAAATGGACTTGAAGGAAAGTTGTATGGGGTTATTTGATCACGACGAAGACATCAAAGATCTCACCTTTATACGTAATGCAAAACTTTGATTTCATTATATTGTTGATTCTTGTATTGTTTGTAATTTTTATTTATGGATAGTTTGGACATGGAATAATGGAATCGTGATTTGAAATAAGAAGTTGAAGTTTTGTTACATGTAATTTATATTTTGCTCGTAATAATGAAAATACAATAAGTTGTGAGAATTATTAAAAAAAAATTACTTCTTGTACATTCTTATTAAATGAGCAAATCATAGTTCATAAACAAAATGTTTAAATATATTAAGCTGATACACTGACTAACCACATATCTCGGTGTTTCTTTTATCTATAAATTGTGATTGCAAGTATTTAAATGCAAATAATCTATATACTCTATCAATTTCAATTTATGTGATATATATAATTGACTTGATATGAAACTTAAAAAAGAAAGATTGTTTGAAAAAACTGTGATTTATAATAGTAGTAGGAGTAGTAAATAGTGGTGTTGCTATACATTATTATAGCAAATTACTATTAATTAACTAATTATATCAAATTTAAACAAAACTTTACGAAGTGTCACTCAAGCTTCTGCACATGATCAAGTGTTTGGAGAATTCATATTTGTTTGACTTGGACATGATTTATAAGGACAATATTTTTATCGATTTAGTGTAATTAAAGGTGTTCACTATTCAATTCGATTCAATCTAACAGAAGTTCACCAAGTCTCGCTCAAATTTATCCTAATCAAATAATTTGAGAATTATTATTTTATCCAAATCTAATCTATTTGAACAATACCTTTATGATCTAGTATTTATTTGAATTAATAAATAATTTTAAGAAGTTGAGCAAAGAATTAATAATTGAATATATTTAATATAGAAGTGTACCTATACCATATTTTAAATCTAATAGTAGGTATGATACTTAAAAAAATTCTCTATCCCAACTTATATGATACTTTTCAGATTTTGAAATTAAAACAAATTTTTTTCCTAATCATAATTTTTTCATATATTCGTTATATTTGAAATTATTAATTTATGTGACATAGTATCATTTATGCTAGTTTTAAAATATTTAAATTTTATTTTAAAAAAACACAATGATTTCATAAATTATAATAATTGATAAATCAATTTGTTATCCGCTACTCGTCACTCTCCAATTATAATAACTGATAATTCCCTTGTTATTTTCCGCTACTCGTCGCTCTTCAATTTTTAAATAATTTTGGTACACCTGTCTTGTAATCTTGTAACATTTCATAGTATTATATTTGTTACATCAGATAAAGATGTATTCTTTTATTAGCTCAATTATTGTTGAATTCGTTATTTCATATTATGTAAATATTTGTTAAAAAAAGACCATGGTAAACACCTTCACCTAATCACGGACGTCTCTACAATAATTGTTTGAACGATCAAATATTTATAATAAAGAAATTATAAATTATGTCATTAACTGATACAAGCATGTTACCATTAAAGTCAATTACAAAATTAATTTAACTTTAATTATATGTTTAGCTGTTTTCAGCGGTGGTTATAGGAACATATTTTACTGGTTGGATCAACTATTATATAGTTGAAGGACTATATATTTTCCTTGTGAACAAGTTATACTGAAATTAATGTTTAGGATATAACATCCTGATCAGTAGTTGTATCATCCCTCTTTTCATATTATTTGTTGAAATTGTATATATAATCATGTAAAATTTATTAAATATAAATTTTAATATGATTCAAATTATATTAAATTCATGAATATATTAGTCCAAATAAATGTTATGGATTCATATAACTGGGCTGGATAAGTTGGCAAACTCTGAAAGTCATCGAGATTTTAGTTACCGTAGGCAGTTTAGAGTTGAGGAGGTTAGAAGGACTATTAGTAGGATGAAGAGAGGGAGAGCGATCGGACCTGATGAGATTCCGGTAGATTTTTGAAAGAAGATGTTCAAAGATGGCATAGAGTGGCTGACTAGACTGTTCAATGCTATTATGAAGACTGCCAAGATGCTGGATAAATGGAGGAGGAGTACAATGGTTCCACTGTACAAGAACAAGGGCGGTATTTAAATCTGTAATAATTATAGGGGTATCAAGTTGTTAAGTCATACTATGAAGGTATGGGAAAGAGTGGTGGAGATGAGGGTGAGAAAAGTAGTGTCTATCTCAGAGAATCAGTTTGGATTCATGCCAGGGTGATCGACTACTGAAGCAATTCACCTTGTTTGAAGATTAGTGGAGAAATATAGGGAAAGAAAGAAGGACCTTCATATGGTGTTCATCGATCTTGAGAAGGACTACCACAAAGTCCCGAGGGATGTCCTATGGAGGTGTTTAGAGGTGAAAAGTGTCCTAATGGCGTATATTAGGGTGATAAAGGACATATACGACGGAGCCAAAAATCGGGTGAGAACAGTCGTAGGAGACTCATAATATTTTCCTATTGAGATGGGACTTCATCAAGGATCTGTGTTGAGCCCTTTTCTATTTGCTTTGGTGATGGATGAGCTGACGAGATCTATCCAGGAGGAGGTTCCATGGTGTATGCTGTTTGCAGATGATATAGTACTAATTGATGAGACCCGGACCAAAGTTAATGATAGGTTGAAGGTTTGGAGACACGCCTTGGAGTCCAAAGGATTCAAACTAAGCAGGACCAAAATAGAATACTTGGAGTGTAAATTCAGTGTTGCAAGGGATGAAGCAAACATTGATGTGAGGCTTGCCACTCACCCTATCCCCAAGAGGGAAAGCTTTAAGTATCTGGGGTCTACCATCAAGAGTAATGGGGATATCGACGATGATGTCACACATCGTATTGGGGCAGCATGGACAAAATGGAGGCTTGCCTCTAGAGTATTGTGTGATAAGAAGATACCACCTAAACTCAAAGGTAAGTTTCACAGAATGGCGGTTAGACCATCTTTGCTGTATGGGGTGGAGTGTTGGACGATAAAGAATGCACATGTTCAGAAGATGTAGGTTGCAGAGATGAGGATGTTGAGATGGATGTGTGGTCACACGAGGAGTTATAAGATAAGGAATGAGATCATTCAAGAGAAGCTAGAGGTGGCCCCTGTAGCTGACAAGATGAGGGAAACGAGACTACGATGGTTTGGACATGTGCAGAGAAGGAGTACCGATGCTCCTGTTAGGAGGTGCAAGAGGCTGGATTTGGGAGTTACACGGAAGGATAGAGGTAAATCGAAGAAGTATTGCTGGGAGGTGATCAGACAAGGCATGGTGAAACTTGATCTAAACGAGGACATGACCTTAGATAGACAGGAGTGGAGGCCGCGAATTAGAGTAGCAGGATAATAGGTTAGATAGGTAGGAGTTGTCTGGTGTCGTCTTTATCTGCCTTATATATGTTAATTGTTTCGTATTTACTTATTATCGTGCTTTTCGTTATTAATCATTTTTCCTGTTTACTTTCTCTCTCTCTCTTCCTTTCTTGTTTTCCATATCTAGTTTTTTTTGCTTACGGGTTTTGTGACGAGGATCCCCAGGAAACAACCTCTCTATCTCTATGAGGTAGTGGCAAGGTTTGCGTACATTCTACCCTCCCCAGACCCCACTTGAGGGATTCCACTGGGTATGTCGTTGTTGTTGTTGTTGATTCATATAATTGGGTTAATTATTTAATTCCAATAAATATGAATTGAATTAAAGTCAAATTTAATTGATTTGGATTACAAGAAGTGAGCCCAATTTGATAAGCCCAATTTTACTTCATCCTAGAGCTCCACCTTGGTACCAAATGTCAAAGTGACATGGCATACCAAGTCAAACAAAAAATTCAATAGGATTATGCCATATGCCGAAATGACAAGTCCATTTCATTAAAGCTGAATATGCTATATCACTTAAATTAGGGGTGAGCGTTTGGTTCTTCAATTCGGTTTTAGCAAATTTCGGTTCGGTTCTTTGATTTTCAGTTTTGAAAAAGTGTGCACCATACTCTACACCATACTAGATCAGTTCGGTTTGGCTTTTTCAACTTCATTTCAATTTATTTCGGCATTATTAAAATGGATTTTTGGTGCAAATTAAAAATAAAAAGAAAATGATTAAACAAAAAAAAAAACTAAATCAATTAATTTGCAGGCTTGCAACACAATATTTGTATTTGCAGCACACTGTTTACACTTGGTAGTTAGCAGCAATCAACATTCCAACGTCCAGCTTACATTTAAAGTAGCCTAATGTGACATGTAGTATTTGTAGCAATTTGCACTTTCAATTTTCCATTTTCTAGTGGCCGAGGACTGGAATCAATTTTGAATTAATTTTGATACTTTAATTTCTAACTAATTAATGTATGTGGTTATTTTGAATTACAATCTCAAGAATGGTCTTTCTACTCCCCGACAGCATGAAAATTGACTTACAATTTGCATTTAAAGTATGTGGTTATTTTGAATTACAACCTCGAGAATGATCATATCTATTTTTTTATTTTTCTAATAGTATTTGATCATATCTATTTTTGGTTGATAATTTCTAACTTCGATTTTACGGTACACCGCAGTTTTGGGACCCTTACATCGTGAACCAAACTGAAGAACCTAAGTTTCCAAAAAAAAAAAAAACGAACCGAAAAACTGAAAAAAGGACAACGAAAAAACCGAATTAGTTTGGTTCAGTTTGGTTTTTCGATATTCTGATTTTTTTGCCCACTCGTAACTTAAATTTGATTGAAGTCTTTTTTATTATAATTTCTCTATTCTACAACTATAAATAGGGGTTTTAATAATTCAAAGGAAAAAAAAAACATCAAGATTTCTAACAAAAAAACTAGAGAGAGCTAGTGGATCAAACACCGCAAATTTCTCTACAAGTTCAAAAACTCAAGCATTCAAGTTCAAAAACAAGCTTAAAAGCCCTTGAATTCAAGATCAAGAACAAATTGAAAATTTAAGATCAAGTTCAAGAACAAATTCAAAATTCAAGATCAAGTACAATAACAAATTCAAGATTTAAGATCCAGCTTAAAAGCCCTTGAATCCAAGATCAAGCTCAAGAACAAATTCAAAATCCAAGATCAAGTTCAAGAACAAATTCAAAATCTATGAACAAGTTCAAGAACAAATTCAAGATTCACGCTCAAGCTCAAGAGCCCTTGAACTTATAATTGAAAAGGTGAATCAGATGATTTATAGAGATGTAACACTCACATATTGAAATCAAATAATACAATTGTTATGATATTTTCATTCTTAATTATTATTATTTTTATGCGAATTTTTATCATCTACAAATTCTAGCATGCCCAATGGGACAATCTCCACCTCTCATCTCAACTTTTCCAACATTGAAATGACTTCTAGTATAGAAGAATAATTAGCAAGTTTGACTAAAGCAATTCAAGGCTTGAAAAAGTGCGTGCATGAACAAGATGCTAAACTTTTCAAGATGACAAATAAGATGGATAACATGATTGATAGAGGACCAAATCAAGCATCTATGAAGCTTCTTACAACTCAAGACAAAGGAGAGTCCCAGATAAAGCCGACAAAGATCAAAGAGATTTATCTCTCCACTAAATATTTGATTCCTATTGATCAATTGAAGGACTTAATCATAGAGACTATCGAAGATAAATTTGAGTCTTTGTCTAAAATTTTCCTACATATGCAAAGTCGTACACACAAAGAATTGATAACTTGGAGATGTTTAAGGGCTATCAACCTCCTAAGTTCCAACAGTTTGATGGCAAAGGAAATTCGGAATAACATATAGCGCACTTTATTGAAACTTGCAATGATGCTAGAATGTATGGTGATAATAGTTCATTCGATCTCTCAAAGACAATGCTTTTGATTGGTATACAAACCTCTAACCTTATTCTATAGATTGTTGGAAATAGTTAGAGCAAGAATTACTGTAATGACCCTCTATATCAATTCTTGATTTCTATGATATTTCTGTTGTTCTGAGCTTCTGTATAAAGACCTCGGACCTTTTATGACCTATTGGAGTTGTCAGGATGGTTTTAGGGTGTTGTGAATCCTATGAGTTTGCAGGTTAGCGAGAAGTTAAAGCTAGAAAAAATAGATTTCTGTCAAAATCCTAGAAAACAACCTTGGAATAGGATTCTAATGGTTCCATCTTTTCCTGAATGACCAATTTAGGCTAGGAGGGTGGTTGGTCTGAGAATGGAGGGCCCCGGTATGAATTTAGGCTAAAAGTTGCAAAATGAGTTCAACCGAAAGCTAAAAAGTGCAACTCTATTAAAAAAACTCTAGCTAAACATGCTTAGAATAGAAAACTGATAGTGTGTTCAGCTTCGGAACGTCGAAAACGGTCTAAGATGACCCTCCGTCAGTTGGAGGGGACATCCGGTTGCATTCCGTCCCCCACAGTTGTTTTAGTTAAAATTAGCCGAAAAGAAGTGGACCCTCATTTTTCAGTAGGAAGTTCCATTGAAAATTTCGAATACATCATTGTATCCACAATGTCGATATTCATGTGGTTGTAATATTGTTTGTGAAAAATGGATATCATATGCCTCGGGAATGGGTCGAGGAAAGTTTGAAAATTGCTGATGCAGCACCAAGTGAGCTAACCCTCCGCGTTCATGGGGGCCTAGCACGATCGCGGAAGAGAAAATACCAGAAGTCTGCATTTGTGGATGTAACACCCGGTAAATTACAAAAATACCCCTAGGGAAGAGGTGTGCGAAAAACGCGTCTTCTGATGCTTGGATTGAAAATCCGAGAGTGGATTCGTGATCGGAACTGAAAATGGAGTGGGAAGAGGGTCTCAGTCGATTTTTAGAGCGATCGAGTTGAAAGATAATTTTTCGTTCCAAAATGAAAAACAGTGTGTCTGCGCGACAGGACCGCATCGCGGACCGGTCGCGGAGCCACACTTATGTTTTCTGTAAATTTTTTGACGGAGTTGAATTTCCAAAAATACACTGTCCGCGACAGGTCCGCGTCGTGGACTGTGTTATTTCAGGACGGGGATAAATTCTTTTAAATTACGAAGGGCAATTTGGTCCATTCCTAACTATCCTAAACGTTTCCCTACGACTAATAGATGTCGATTTCCAAGAAAGGGTTTCAAAAACCCAATTTCTAAAGCGTATTCTCTCTAAAGGTCACCAAAGTTAGGACTTGAAGGGAGTTGAGGTTGAAGAGATCAAGAGGAGGTGTTGCATAATTTTGTTAGCAAAAACATTCCAGGTATGTAAGGCTAACCTAAAGCATGGGAATGTCCTCCGATGTGCCCTCCTAAATGTTAAATATCATATCTTGATGTGACAAAGTTAATATGAAGAGTTGATGCATGACAAAAATCTACTTTATCTTATGTATAAGAAATTTCTCTACATAAACTGATGATCATCACTATTTTGCTTTATATTATAATCCATTTTATGAGTGCATTTCTAAAACCCTATAATTATTGTGTTTGAAAAGAGCATGCATAATGAAGTTAGGGAATATGTCTAGAGCCTTGACGATGATGATGTTATGATGATGCTATGATGAGGTATTGATGATGATATGATGATGTTGATGAGCATGATATTTTATGATGTCTTAGCATTAGAATATAATTGCTAAATGATGTCCCTTGAGTTTTAAAGTTGATGTCGATGTTATGAGTTGAGGTATTATGTCCCTTTGGGACCGATGTTGATATTGAGGTTTTATAATTTGTCCCCATGGGACTGATGTTGATGTTGAGGTTTTATACTATGTCCCTCTGGGACCGATGTTGATGTTGAGGTATTATATCATGTCCTTATGTGACTGATGATGATGTACTATGTCCCTATGGGACTGATGATGTTGATGTTTTATGAGCATGTCGAGTTCTGGGAGGAGTATTGAGCACCGAAATGGGTAGAGAGTGAGTCCCACTCAAACCCATTAACTACGTGGCCCGCGTAGGAAGAGAGGATTGAACCGCAATGCGGATGGCTCCTATCTTGTCCCAAAAGAGGACTGATGTTTGATGTTTTCTTGTGGATCCACTGATGTGATGTCCTTTACCCCGGGCAGGGTATTGGATGGATGTGGCAACGACATCGCTTCGTTGTATCATCACTGGCTCATAAGTGATGGTTGTCGGTTAGAGAAACTCCCAGTTAGGTTCCTTTGATAGAACTCTGATGTTGATGTTGACGTGATGTTTGAGTTGATGTGATGTTTCCTTGAGTCGATGTGATGTTTCCTTGAATCGAGGTGATGATCCCTTGAGTCGATGTGATGTTCTTTTGATGTGAGTTGATGTTGAGGTTCCTTGAGATGAGCTTGCTATGATGTTGATGATTGATGAGAGGTTGATGAGTTAATTGTCTAATCTAATCTCTTGCCTTAGATAGACTTTTGATATTTCTGATGGAGTATGATCTGGAGTCGATGTTTCTTCATTGTTGTGTACTTACCTTGTTATTCAGCTATTTTACATGCCAGTACATTCCACGTACTGACGCCATTAGGCGCTGCATCGTTTTATGATGCAGATACAGGAGTTCGAGGATTTCAGCAGGCGCACCGTTGAAGTCTAAGGTTTCGAGTTCAGATTTTGGTGAGCCTCCTTGCTATCCGGAGGAGACCCTTCTATGTTATTTTCCTTTATTTCATTGAGTCGGTAGCCATGGCATGTCATGGCACCCCTCTTAGACAGTTGAGTCAGGTTAGAGGCTTCGTAGACACGATGTTGAAGTTGATGTGGATGTTTTCCTTATAAACTAAGGAGTATTTTACTTACTCATTTGACGTTAAGATTGATGATTGGCTATTTGGCCCTTTCCTGAGTTCCTCTTATTATGATGTTTTTCCGCTATGTTGATGTTGAGTGATGTGACGAGGCTAAGTGGTTCGCTCAGGGGCTAGCAATAGTCTCTGGGTGCCGGCCACGCCTAGGGTACCCTCCCGGGGCGTGACAAACTTGGTATCAGAGCACAGAGTTCAAGAGTCCTAGGGAGTCTATGAAGCCGTGTCTAGTAGAGTCTTGTTTATGCGTGTGTTGTGCACCACACTTCATAAACAGGATGCTATAGGGCATTTAGGAAATGGTTACCCTTCTTTGATGTTCTGAGTTCGTGCGTTTGAGCTTGGCTCTATGAAGCCCTTTCTAATTCGTGCGTTACGCGTTTGCAGATAATGCCTCCCAAACGTACTGCTGCCCAAAGAGATGCCTCAGTCTCTGGTACTGAGAATCCTTTACCCGAGGCCCCAAATCAGCATGGGACAAGGAGACGGGGACGACCTGATAGAGCTGCTAAGGCTCCGCCAGCACCTCTTGTTCAGTCACCCTTCACTTCGGAAGCAGACTTCAGGGGAGCTATTGCTATGCTTACCCAGTTAGTGGCCTCTCAGAGTAGCAGTCACGGTCCCCATGCCCCTAGCTCCAGTTCCCAAGAGCCTACAACTGCAACCAGGCTCCGAGATTTCCTGAGGATGAACCCACCAGTCTATACGGGGTCAAAGGTTGAGGAGGACCACGAAACTTCATTGATGAGATGCGTAAAATCTTGAGGGCTATGCATGCAACTGAGGTGGAGGGAGTCGAACTGGTCTCTTATCAGCTTAAGGATGTTGCCAATGTCTGGTATAACCAGTGGGAGGATGGTAGAGGTGAGGATGCTGAACCGGCTGAGTGGGAGGAGTTCGAGAGTGCCTTTCTCGATCACTTCATTCCCCAAGAGTTGAGGGAGGCAAAAGTCGAGGAGTTTGTGAATCTGAAACAAGAGGAGATGACAGTCAAAGAGTACCACTTGAAGTTCATCAAGCTGTCCAGATACGCTCCAGAGATGGTCCTTGATATGAGGGCAAGAATGAGGAAGTATGTGTCTGGGTTGGGCAGGCATGTGAAAAGGGAGTGCAAGGCAGTGTTGCTGATTCCAGACATGGATATTGCTAGACTTATGGTCTATGCTCAGCAGACTGAGGAGGACAAAAAGAGGGACATAGAAGAGCAGCAGAAGAAGAAAGCTAAATCGGCAGGGCATGAGCCTAATCAGCAGAAGCAGAATAAAGGTGATAGGACCTTCTTTCAAAAGAAGTCTTCTATCCATGCACCTTCGATGGCGAGTGCACCTGTTCAGCAAAACAGGTATGATCAGAGATCCTATGGTCATCAGAACTTCAGAGCACAGGGATCTCAGTCCCAAGCCAGTGTTGCTCAAGGTCCGAGGGGAAAGCCCCCTTGTAGCAGATGTGGTAAGCTGCATCTTGGCGCGTGCCGTGATGACACTAGTATTTGCTTTACCTGTGGACAGCCTGGTCACTTCCAGAATGAGTGCCCTATGAGAAATCAGAGGTGGAATGATAGAGGTAATCGAGCTCAGTCTTCTACAGCGCCCCCCGAGGGTAATCATCAGAAGGCAACTACTACAAATGCAGGAGGCGGGATGAACCGTCTGTATGCGATGGGAAATCAAAGGGATCAAGAGGTTGCTCCAGATGTTGTTACGGGTATGCTCCGAATCTTTTCTTATGATTGTTATGCATTACTTGACCCGGGTGCCACCTTATCTTTTGTGACACCCTATGTGGCCAATAAGTTTGAGATTCTTCCTGGGTGTTTGCTTGAGCCTTACACTGTTTCGACTCCTACTGGTGAGTCAATTCTGGCTAAGAGGATCTATAGAGACTGTATAGTGTCTATCTATCATAGGGACACTTTGGCCAATTTGGTGGAGTTGGAGATGGTGGACTTTGATGTGATCCTTGGTATGGATTGGCTCCATGCTTGTCATGCTTCCATAGACTGTAGGACCCGAGTTGTTAGATTTTATTTTCCTAATGAACCGGTCCTAGAGTGGAAGGGAGGTTATGTTGCACCCAAGGGTAAATTTATTTCTTACCTGAGGGCGAGGAGGTTGATCTCTAAGGGGTGTATCTATCACCTTGTACGAGTTAATTTTGATGATGTTGAGTCCCCTACTCTTGAGTCGGTCCCGATTGTAAATGAGTTCCCTGAGGTGTTCCCTGAGGATTTACCTGGAGTCCCTCCTGATAGGGAGATCGACTTCGGTATTAATGTATTTCCTGAGACGCAGCCTATTTCGATTCCACCATATAGGATGGCCCCTGCTGAGTTGAAAGAGTTGAAGGAGCAGTTGAAGGATCTGTTAGAAAAAGGTTTTATTAGACCCAGTGTTTCTCCTTGGGGTGCTCCCGTTCTGTTTGTACGAAAGAAGGATGGGTCACTGAGAATGTGCATAGATTATAGGCAATTGAAAAAGGTCACAGTCAAGAATAAATATCCTCTTCCCAGGATAGATGACTTGTTTGACCAACTTCAAGGTGCCTCATGCTTTTCAAAGATAGACCTCAGATCGGGTTATCACCAATTAAAGGTGAGAGAATGTGACATTCCAAAGACAGCTTTCAGGACAAGATATGGCCACTTTGAGTTTTTGGTCATATCCTTTGGGTTGACGAATGCACCTACAGCTTTCATGGATTTGATTAATAGGGCGTTCAGGCCCTACCTTGATATGTTCGTGATTGTGTTCATTGATGATATTCTGGTATATTCGAGGAGTGAGGAAGAGCATGCTAAACATCTTAGAGTTGTCCTTCAAACTCTAAAGGACCAGGAGTTGTATGCGAAGTTCTCCAAATGTGATTTTGGCTCAAATCAGTGGCCTTTCTAGGTCATGTTGTTTCAGGTGATGGGATCCGAGTAGATGGTCAAAAGATTGAAGCGGTTGCCAGTTGGCCAAGACCGACCTCTCCAACTGACATAAGGAGTTTCCTGGGGTTGGCAGGCTACTACCGCAGATTTGTTGAGGGATTTTCTTCTCTATCCGCCCCATTGACCAAACTGACCCAGAAAAAGGTCAAGTTTGAGTGGTCTGAAGAATGCGAGAAGAGTTTCCAGGAGCTAAAGACTAGGTTGACTACTGCACCTGTCTTGACCTTGCCTGACGGGACGGAAGGTTTTGTAATATACTGTGATGCGTCAAGAGTTGGATTGGGATGTGTGTTAATGCAAAGAGGTAAAGTGGTGGCTTATGCTTCCAGGCAGCTTAAAGTTCATGAGAAGAACTATCCGACCCATGATCTTGAGTTGGCAGCAGTGGTGTTCGCACTTAAAATCTGGCGTCACTACTTGTATGGAGCGCATGTGGACATGTTCACGGACCACAAGAGCTTACAGTATGTCTTCAGTCAGAGAGAGCTCAACCTGCGACAGAGGAGGTGGTTGGAATTGCTCAAGGACTATGACATGAGCATCATATACCACCAGGTAAAGCTAATGTTGTTGCTGATGCTCTTAGCAGGTTGTCTATGGGTAGCACAGCCCATGTTGAAGGAGAAAAGAAGGAGTTAGTGAAGGAAGTGCATAGGTTGGCTCGATTGGGAGTCCAGTTTGAGGAGAACGACGAGGGAGGAATTAATGTTCAGAATGGGTCTGCATCGTCCCTAATGACTGAGGTAAAAGAGAAGCAGGATCGAGATCCTATTATACTTCAATTGAAGGAGGATGTTCAAAAGCAAAAAAGTGATGGTCTTCTCCAAAGGGGGAGATGGGGTATTAAGGTACCAGAGTAGGCTATGTGTCCCTGATGTTGATGGTGTCCGAGAGAGGATTCTAGTTGAGTCCCATAACACTAGATACTCCATTCATCCGGGCTCCACCAAGATGTATCACGACTTGAGAGAGGTCTATTGGTGGAGTGGAATGAAGCGGGATATTGCGGAGTTTGTTTCGAGATGCCCAAATTGTCAACAAGTAAAGGTTGAGCATCAAAGACCAATTGGCTTGGCCCAAAACTTTGAGATTCCAGAATGGAAGTGGGAGATGATTAACATGGATTATATCATTGGCCTACCGAGGTCGAGGAGGCAACATGATTCCATATGGGTGATTGTGGATAGAATGACGAAGTCAGCGCACTTCTTGGCGGTCAAGACGACCAACACGGCAGAGGAGTATGCCAAGATGTATATCCAAGAGATTGTGAGGTTGCATGGAGTTCCCTTGTCCATTATCTCGGACCGAGGAGCCCAGTTTACTTCTCAGTTCTGGAAGTCCTTCCAGAAAGGATTGGGTACCAAAGTGAGTTTGAGCACAGCCTTTCATCCACAGACCGATGGTCAGGCAGAGCGCACTATTCAGACGGTGGAAGACATGTTGAGAGCCTGCATCCTTGATTTCAAAGGAAATTGGGATGATCATTTACCGTTGATTGAATTCGCATATAACAACAGTTATTATGCGAGCATCCAAATGGCCCCTTATGAGGCATTGTATGGGAGGAGATGTAGATCACCTATTGGGTTGTTTGAAGTTGGAGAGGCAGAGTTGATCGGTCCTGCTCTTGTTCACCAGTCCATGGAGAAGGTGAAAATTATTCGGGAAAGATTGAAGACTGCCCAAAGCCGTCAGAAATCTTACATAGATGTGAGGAGAAGAGACCTAGAGTTTGAGGTAAGCGATTGGGTTTACTTGAAGGTATCACCCATGAAGGGTGTCATGAGATTTGGGAAAAAGGGAAAATTAAGCCCTCGCTATATTGGCCCTTATCAGATCGTACGAAGAATTGGGAAGGTTGCCTATAAGCTAGATTTACCTTCCGAACTAGATGGAATCCATCAGGTGTTCCATATTTCGATGTTGAAGAAATGTTTGGGGGATCCTGCCTTGGTAATTCCTGTGGAAAGCACGGGAGTCAGAGACAGTTTGTCTTATGAGGAAAGTCCAGTCCAGATCCTTGATCGGCAGGTTCGTAAATTGAGAAACAAAGAGATAGCCTCTGTCAAAGTCTTGTGGAGGAATCAATTTGTTGAGGAAGCCACATGGGAAGCTGAGGAAGAGATGAAAGCTAAATACCCGCACCTATTCGTGCTTGACGGTGATGAAAGTATGGAAGGTAACATTCCTACCTTTATGTAAATTTATGTTCTCACTATGATGTGATGTTTGTTTATGGCATTGGTGTCTGTGTACATTTACATGATAATGAGGTCGATGAGGAATTGAGGTGATGATGTTAATGAGCGAGTATCGAGGTAAGCCTTGAGTCTACTTGTGCCATGTACCGTTCCTACACATCATTCAAGAACGAATGATCCCAAGGGGGAGATAATGTAACACCCGGTAAATTACAAAAATACCCCTAGGGAAGAGGTGTGCGGAAAACGCATCCTCTGATGCTCGGATTGAAAATCCGAGAGTGGATTCGTGATCAGCACTGAAAATGGAGTGGGAAGAGGGTCTCGGTCGATTTTTAGAGTGATCGAGTCGAAAGATAATTTTTCGTTCCAAAACTAAAAACAGTGTGCCTGCGCGACAGGACCGCGTCGCGGACCGGTCACGGAGCCACACTTATGTTTTCTGTAAAATTTTCGACGGAGTTGAATTTTCGAAAATACACTGTCCCCGACTGGTCCGCGTCGCGGACTGTGTTATTTCAGGACGAGGATAAATTCTTTTAAATTATGAAGGGCAATTTGGTCCATTCCTAACTATTCTAAACGTTTCCCTACGACTAATAGATGTCGGTTTCTAAGAAAGGGTTTCAAAAACCCAATTTCTAAAGTGTATTCTCTCTAAAGGTCACCAAAGTTAGGGCTTAAAGGGAGTTGAGGTTGAAGAGATCAAGAGGAGGTGTTGCATAATTTTGTTAGCAAATACATTCTAGGTATGTAAGGCTAACCTAAAGCATGGGAATGTCCTCCCATGTGCCCTCCTAAATGTTAAATATCATATCTTGATGTGACAAAGTTAATATGAAGAGTTGATGCATGACAAAAATCTACTTTATCTTATGTATAAGAAATTTCTCTACATAAACTGATGATCATCACTATTTTGCTTTACATTATAATCCATTTATGAGTGCATTTCTAAAACCCTATAATTATTGTGTTTGAAAAGAGCATGCATAATGAAGTTAGGGAATATGTCTAGAGCCTTGACGATGATGATGTTATGATGAGGTATTGATGATGATATGATGATGTTGATGAGCATGCTGTTTTATGATGTCTTAGCATTAGAATATAATTGCTAAATGATGTCCCTTGAGTTTTGAAGTTGATGTCAATGTTATGAGTTGAGGTATTATGTCCCTCTGGGACCGATGTTGATGTTGAGGTTTTATAATATGTCCCCATGGGACTGATGTTGATGTTGAGGTTTTATACTATGTCCCTCTGGGATCGATGTTGATGTTGAGGTATTATATCATGTCCTTATGTGACTGATGATGATGTACTATGTCCCTATGGGACTGATGATGTTGATGTTTTATGAGCATGCCGAGTTCTGGGAGGAGTATTGAGCACCGAAATGGGTAGAGAGTGAGTCCCACTCAAACCCATTAACTATGTGGCCCGTGTAGGAAGAGAGGATTGAACCGCAATACGGATGGCTCCTATCTTGTCCCAAAAGAGGACTGATGTTTGATGTTTTCTTGTGGATCCACTGATGTGATGTCCTTTACCCCGGGCAGGGTTTTCGGATAGATGTGGAAACGGCATCGCTTCGTTGTATCATCACTGGCTCATAAGTGATGGTTGTCGGTTAGAGAAACTCCCAGTTAGGTTCCTTTGATAGAACTCTGATGTTGATGTTGACGTGATGTTTGAGTTGATGTGATGTTTCCTTGAGTCGATGTGATGTTTCCTTGAATCGAGGTGATGATCCCTTGAGCCGATTTGATGTTCTTTTGATGTGAGTTGATGTTGAGGTTCCTTGAGATGAGCTTGCTATGATGTTGATGATTGATGAGAGGTTGATGAGTCAATTGTCTAATATAATCTCTTGCCTTAGATAGACTTTTGATATTTCTGATGGAGTATGATGTGAAGTCGATGTTTCTTCATTGTTGTGTACTTACCTTGTTATTCAGCTATTTTACATGCCAAGACATTCCACGTACTGACGCCATTTGGCGCTGCATCGTTTTATGATGCAGATACAGGAGTTCGAGGATTTCAGCAGGCGCACCGTTGAAGTCCAAGGTTTCGAGTTCAGATTTTGGTGAGCCTCCTTGCTATCCGGAGGAGACCCTTCTATGTTATTTTCCTTTATTTCATCGAGTCGGTAGCCATGGCATGTCATGGAACCCCTCTTAGACAGTTGAGTCAGGTTAGAGGCTTCGTAGACACGATGTTGAAGTTGATGTGGATGTTTTCCTTATAAACTAAGGAGTATTTTACTTACTCATTTGACGTTAAGATTGATGATTGGCCATTTGGCCCTTTCCTGAGTTCCTCTTATTATGATGTTTTTCCACTATGTTGATGTTGAGTAATGTGACGAGGTTAAGTGGTTCGCTCAGGGGCTAGCAATAGTCTTTGGGTGCCGGCCACGCCTAGGGTACCCTCCCGGGGCGTGACAGTGGAGCTTCAAGAGCATTGGTGAAAGCATGGATGTGCTAAGCCTCTGTGTTCGCGGCCCAAGGCCCGCGTTCTCGAAGAAGTGTTGAGGCTTATATATATGGCTTCAACACTTCGCGAACCAGCTTATTTCTCCAACTTCCCAAGCTCGTATCTTGAGTTCTACAAGTCCATTTTCTAAAATTCAAAGGTCCACGTGACTTTGTTGTTTGCAAGAAATGTCGTGGTGAAGTTGAATTTAGGATTTGATGCATATTTCGAGGTAACTTAATCTTTTTAGCTTTTTTTATTCTCGGAACTTGTGAAAACTTTGTGTGTCAATTTCTTAGCTGATTCGTGACAGATAAGTGAACCTTGAGTCTAAATAGTTCTACATTATGAGGGAAATACTGTGGTATGCTGGGTGTTAGTTGAAAGTTTTTGATTTTCGTAAATTTTGACTGAGTAATTTTTTAGAAGAATGATTTCCCTGTAAAGTTTTTAATTTTATTTTCGGGCATTTTCTAGGTCTTTTGGTGCCCATTTTGGGCCGAAGTTTTGGCGTAGACATGGGATTTTATGGGGATCATCTTTGGAATTTTTGTTTGGGATTTTGAATGTGGCCCCTATTTTTCCCGTTGTAGGTCCATTGACCTAATTTTCACCCATTTTTCAAGTTTGTACATCCAATATAACTGTGTGAATATTATGAAGTATATTTCAACAATGGAGCAGCGTCGGGAAGCTATTAGGAGGGAAAAGGCTCAGCTAGATTACTTTGAGATGTGAGGCGTCTGTTTCCAGGTAGGCTAGGCTTTTCCTAAATCTTGAATTAAGTGTAACAATGTGCATGCTGATTTGAGGTGTATATGAGATGTTACTTGTGCCTTGTATGCATAGTACATGTTGTTGTAGGATTGCACCTAGTGTTGGTGGCTGTGAATACTATAATTTTGATATTTTCTGGTACTATTGATCACATGGAGGCCTGATAAGGGCCGTATATGGGCTGATGTTGTGGGGCAGGTACGTATTCCGACTTAACTGTTGTCTTGAAAGGCCCTGGACCCTTGATGTCACCTTAAGTCCCCGAAACTGCCCAGAAATTTTTGCCAGGCATCACCTCACGAAAGGGCCTACACAGCCCGTGTGAAGGCACACAGACCGTGTGGCCTCCCGTGAGATGGCACCTGGGAACTTGGAGGGTAAACGGGCCATCACACGGTCCGTGTAGCCTTGGACGGACCGTGTGGCCCTCCGTTTGGTGTAGAGGGTCACTTGTAAACGGACGGGGTCACGGTCCGTATGACCCAAATGGTCCGTCTACTGGACCCTATTGCGATACTTAGTCCGGAAAATCTTACCTTTGAAAATTCTAAGTCCATCACTACGGCCCTGTAAATGGTCCGTGTGAAGCCAGACGGACAAATTTCTGGTCCGTTTCATTAATGGCATTTCTGTAATTTCGATTATTTTAAACATGAATTTGGTATTTTCTACCCTTCCTAAGCTCCCTATATAAGTTGAACACACAATTTTTCAGCCATTTTCACCCTCACACCCTCTCTCTCTAGAAATTTTCATCTCAAGACCCTCCAACCTCTTATTAGGATTCTTCAAGCTAGGGCCTTCAATTTGAGTCCATTTCCTCTTCAAATTTGTCTTCTACCAGATATGTGGGGTTGATTCTTGGTTCATTTCAACCAAGAAGACCCAAAATCCTCTTTAAACTAATTTATGCACTTGTCTACTTAGAATGTGAATTTTTACTACTTGTTCTTGGCATTTTGAACCATGCATGTGCTATCTAAGACTCCATGTCATGAATTATGTTAGTTTTATGGAAATGAACTATTTGGGCTATGAAATTATGAACTTGTAGGTCCCTTTAATTACGTTATTATGCATGGGTGATATTTACTACCATTTCTATGAATTTTATTGAATTTCCTAGCCTTTACATTATATCATGTTTTAGATATACTCTATATTGCCCATGCCATCCCTACAAAATTGCACTTGCATCACATTCATGAAGTTGGCGCATGGAATTCTTGGTAATATGGAAATTTTGATATGATAATTGGTAAGACATGGGACTCCACAAGAAGGTGATCACCGGTATGTCTAAATTATGGCTCTTGGAGCATCTTGGGTGTTTTACACCATCTTGTACTTGTAGATGAGCTATTCCTTGCATTAGCATCTTGAATATGATCTTGTGATTTTGCATTAAGCCCAAATATGTCTTGAACGCTATGAACTTGCACTTGACTCTCTTAAAAGCATATGTATATAAGTATTCTTGTGAGATATGTAAGACTTAGCACCGATGGCTTGGGGGTTTCCTCCCTTTCCTTGAACTATGTGCCTACATTAGAATGGATGTAATTCGTCTACTTGTTTATGATATTACATGTCTTGATATGATTCTTGCAAATCCTTCCGAAATAGGGGTCCCGTAAGGAAGGTGACCATCCACCGAAATGAGGGTCACGTAAGGTGTGATGTAGATTACCCTTGGCAAGTAATCTTCTTCCTACCGGTGGGAGGTCCCAATCGGTCTAATTCATGTAATAGCTCACATGAATTTGGTTTGTCGATTATAGTCCATCCCCGTTATATAGGAGCATTGTCGCATTGCACGCATCACGCATTCCATGGCATCTTGTATATTAAATTCCTTTGATTATATGATTCTTGTATATTATGTGCCCTTGCCATCTAACTGGATTATGCAGGTTCGGTAAGTCTCGTGCATTGTATACCCGCATATTTAGCACATTCAAAAGTACTAACGCATACTCTATGCCTGCATGATTTTACCATGTAGGGACCGAGAAGTTTGAGCCTTATTCGCAGGACGAATAGTCCCTCTTTGCAGCTTTTGTTGTGTTGAGCCCCGTCTTCCGAGGGCAAACTTTATTTCTTATGCTCCTTATGTACATTTGTCTTGCTGAGGGTGAGCCCGGAACTTGTCCTTGCCCCCGTCCCTTACTTGGAGGCATACGTTGGGCGTTTTTTTGTAAAAACCTTGTTATTTTGTTAAACTAAAGAAATGCTATTTTCTTGGACCTGAATCTCCGTTGTTTATTTATTTATTCGTTTTAATAGCTCTTGATTCAAACCGCGTAAACTCTGAGATTCTGAGGCTTGTTTGGGGGCTTTTGGGTCCCCATACGTCTTGTCACATCTAGGCCCCGACCCCGGGTCGTGACAAAAGCTGGTACCAGAGCCTTAGGTTCTTGATGGTCCTCGGAGCCCCACGTGCCATGTTAAGTGGAGTCCTACTCATGGGTATGAAGTGCACCATGCCTTTGAGTGAGAGGCTACGAAGACGTCTTAGGAAAATTCCTCCCTTCTTTGCGTCTTATATCGTGCTATGGTTAGTTTATGAATCTCTCTACTTATTAGTGTCGTTAATCCCTTTTTCAGTAAATGCCTCGAGGAAGACCTCCACTACTTAGGCCGGCTCCGGCTACCGAAGATCAGGCCCCTCATGAGCCTATGGAGGAGCCTATTTTCAATGGTGAAGCTTTCGCCATGCTTGCATAGGTGGTGACTGCTCAGGCAAGGCAAGCCAATTTGCCACGAGATCCTACATCCATTTCCATTGTAAGGGATTTCACCCAGATGAATCCTCCGGAGTTCTATGAATCAAAGGTTGATGAAGATGCTCGGGAGTTCATTGATGAACTCTCAAAAATACTGAACATTATGGGCGTCTCTTCTGAGGAAAAAGCTGGGTTGGCTGCTTACCAGTTGAAGGATGTAGTTCAGGTATGGTATATGCAGTGGGCTACAGAACGGGTTTGTGATGGGATGTTAAATGGGCAGAATTCAAAATCTGCCTTCCTTGACCGCTTTTTTCCACTTGAGCTGAGGGAGGCCAAAACGACCGAGTTTATTAACCTCAAGCAGGGGAGTATGAGTGTGAGGGATTATGCCCTCAAATTTACCAAGCTTTCCAAATATGCTCCGTCCCTGGTGGCCGATCCCCGTGCAAGGATGCACAAATTTGTTTCAGGTATTTCCGAATTGCTGGTGAAAGAATACCGGACTGCTATGCTAATTAGGGACATGGATATTGCCATACTCATGGTGTATGCTGAAATAATTGAGGGGGATAAACTCAAAGAGAAGAGGGCACTCGATCACAAGAGGGCCCGCTTTGATGGCAGGTTCTCCAGTACTAGAAATGTTGGCTTTGGTTGTTTCCAGCAGGGCCAAAGCTCGGGAGCTCGGGTGGCTAATGCTCGGGCACCCCCTCCCGGGTTACAGATGGGTGGCGGACTCGGATATATCTTGTGTGACAAATGTCGGAAGTCCCACACAGGTGCCTGCCAAAGGGATTTGGGGCTTTGCTTCGGATGTGGAAGTAAAGACAATAAGGTTGCTGATTGCTCGAGGAATGCGCGCGGAGGCCGAGGTCAGGTAGCCCAAGGCGGGCAGGGTCAACAGATAGGTCCTTTAGGTGTTGCCCCGAGAAACAACAGGTTCTATGCACTTCATGCTCGCCAGGATGTCGAGGAAGCTCCAGATGTTGTGACGGATATATTAAAAGTTTTCGATTTTGATGCTTATGTTTTGCTTGACCCAGGTGCAAACTTGTCCTTTGTGACTCCGTTATTGGCTGTTAAGTTCGGTTTGAAACCCCAGATTTTAAGAGAGCCTTTCTCGGTCTACACCCCCGTGGGTGAATCTATTATTGCTCAAAGAGTCTATTATGGGTGTCCTGTTGCTGTGTTGCATAAAATCTTTCCATGTGATCTTGTGGAACTTGAAATGTTTGATTTTGATGTGATTTTTGGAATGGATTGGCTGCATGCATCTTATGCTTCCATAGATTGTAGAACCCGGAAAGTCCAGTTCCAACCTCCCGGTGAGCCAGTTCTTAAATGGAAGGGTAGTGATTCCTCTGTTAAAGGTAGGTTTATTTCCCACCTCAAGGCGCAGAAAATGATTTCTAAGGGGTGCATCTACCATATGGTAAGGGTTCGAGATGCAGATTCTGTGGTGCCTACTCTCGAGTCAGTCCCCGTGGTGAATGAATTTTTGGATGTGTTCCCTGAGGACTTACCGGGCATTCCTTCGGATAGAGAGATAGATTTCCGCATAGATCTCCTTTCAGATACTCAACCTATTTCTATCCCTTCGTACCGGATGGCCCCTGCACAGTTGAAAGAGTTAAAGGAGCAGTTGAAGGACCTATTAGAGAAGGGTTTCATTCGGCCTAGTACATCACCGTGGGGTGCTCCTGTGTTGTTTGTAAGGAGGAAGGACGGGTCTTTCCGTATGTGTATTAACTACAGGCAGCTGAATAAAGTGACAGTTAAGAACAAGTACCCGTTGCCGAGGATTGATGATTTGTTTGACCAGCTACAAGGTGCCACTCACTTCTCAAAACTTAATCTCCGTTCCAGATACCATCAGTTGAAGGTTAGAGAATGTGATATCCCCAAAACAACTTTTCAGACAAGGTATGGGCATTTTGAATTTGTGGTGATGTCGTTTGGTCTAACTAATGCTCCGGCCGCATTTATGGATTTGATGAACAGAGTGTTTAAGCCTTTCCTGGATAGCTTTGTGGTGGTATTTATTGGTGATATCCTCGTTTACTCCCGAAGTGACCAAGAGCACGGGAATCATTTGAGGATGGCCCTCCGAACTCGGAGGGAAAAGAAATTGTATGCCAAATTTAGCAAGTGCGAGTTCTGGTTGGGCAAAGTGGCTTTCCTCGGGCATGTGGTGTCCGGGGATGGTATCAAGGTAGATCCGAGGAAGACAGAGGCTGTGAAAAATTGGCCTAGGCCGTTGACTCCTACGGATATCCTCAGTTTTCTTGGGTTGGCCGGGTACTATAGAAGGTTTGTAGAAGGTTTCTCATCTATTGCATCTCCGTTGACCAAGTTGACACAGAAGCAGGCTAAGTTTATATGGTCAGATGAATGCGAGAGGAGTTTCCAGACCCTGAAAGATCAACTTACATCAGCTCCCGTCTTGACCTTGCCAAGTGGTTCATAAGGGTTCGTGGTGTATTGCAATTCCTCAAGGGTTGGACTGGTTTGTGTGCTTATGCAGAATGGTAAGGTGATAGCGTACGCATCAAGACAGTTGAAGGTACATGAACGAAACTATCCCACTCACGACCTTGAATTGGCAGTGGTGGTGTTTGCCTTGAAAATTTGGAGGCATTATTTGAACGGGGTCCATGTTGATGTATTCACCGATCACAAAAGTTTGCAATATGTTTTCACCCAGAGGAATCTCAATCTCAGGCAAAGGAGGTGGTTGGAGTTTCTAAAAGATTACAACATGAGTGTGTTGTACCATCTGGGCAAGGCCAATATCGTAGCTGACGCTCTTAGCAGGTTGTCTATGGGGAGTGTGGCACATGTTGAAAATGAGAGAAAGGAGTTGGCCAGGGATATTTACCGGTTGGCTAGGTTGGGTGTCAGGTTGACTGATTCTAGTGCGGGCGGTATTCGGGTTCAGAATGGGTCAGAATCTTCTATGGTGAATGAAGTGAAAGTTAAACAGGATCTAGATCCACCGTTCTGTGAGTTGAAGAAGTTGGTTGCCACAAAAGAGATCGAGGCTTTCTCCCAGGGGGGATGGAGTGCTTCGGTATCAAAACTGGCTTTGTGTTCCCGACGTGGATGACCTTAGGAAGGTGATTATGAGTGAGGCCCACAACTCTCACTACTCAATTCACCTGGGGTCTACTAAGATGTACCGGGATCTAAGAGAGGTTTATTGGTAGTATGGTATGAAGAGGGATATTGCCAAGTTTGTGTCTGAATGCCCGAGTTGTCAGCAGGTGAAGGTTGAAGACCAAAGGCCTGGTATTGAAATTCCCACATGGAAGTGGGAGGATGTGAATATGGACTTTGTGGTTGGATTGCCTCGGACCCGAAGACAATTCGATTCCATTTGGGTGGTTGTGGATCGGATGACGAAATCAGCTCACTTTCTACCGGTCAGGACTACCTACAGCGCCGAGGATTATGCGAGGTTGTATATTCAAAAGTTGGTGAGGTTGCATGGCGTACCGAGATTTATCATATCGGATCATGGTAATCAACTCACTTCCCACTTTTGGAAATCTTTTATGAAGGGCCTTGGAACCAAAATTAAGTTGAGTTCCGCTTTCCATCCTCAAACCGATGGCCAAGCGGAGCGGACCGTTCAAACTTTGGAGGACATGTTGAGAGCATGTGTGTTGGAGTTTAAGGGGAATTGGGATGATCATCTTCCACTCATCGAGTTTGCTTATAATAATAGCTTCCATGCTAGTATTGGCATGGCGCCGTTTGAAGCCTTGTATAGGAGAAGGTGTAGATCCCCGGTGGGGTGGTTTGAAGTGGGAGAATTGGCCTTGGTTGGCCCGGATTTGGTGATGGATGCTATGGAGAAGGTAAAGGTGATTAGGGAGAGATTGAAAGCGGCCCAAAGTCGCCAATAGTCCTATGCAAATAGTAGGAGGAGTGACCTCGAATTTCATGTCGAAGATTGGGTTTATGTGAAAGTCTCTCCTATGAAGGGCATTATGCGTTTCGACAAGAAGGGCAAGTTGAGCCCCCGGTATATTGGCCCTTATGAAATTGTTGAGAGGATTGGAAATGTAGCTTATAAGTTGGAGTTACCTCCGGATTTGGGTTCCATCCATCCGATCTTTCATGTATCTATGTTGAGAAAGTTCGTTGGCGATCCTAGCTCCATTGTGCCTTTGGAGAGGATTGAGGTTGAGGAAAATTTGACTTATGAGGAGGTGCTGGTGGCAATTTTTGATAGGCAAGGAAAACGGCTTCGCAAAAAGGATGTGGCTTTGGTAAAGGTACTTTGGAGAAATCAACTAATGGAGAGTGCTACTTGGGAGGCGGAGCTGGACATGATGAAACGATTGTTGACACCCAATTTTGACCCTCCACGGTATAAATTAATCATCGAGCTTTTGATTTTCACAATTTTGAAATAATTAGCTTTCAAAATGCAAAAATATTTTTAAGTAAATTTTGGGTTCAAATCTTTTAATTTTAATTATGTTTATTGTTGCATGTTATATATGTTTATTTCTTTCAAGTATCAACGGTTAAGAGTTATATTTTCATTAATCATTTCAAAAATTCTCAAGTAGATTTTATCTTTAATCACCTTTACTTTAATTATTTTAGAATTAATTACGTCTTAGTTAATTTATTTATTTTAAAGTTGTTAATATTAAAAGGCTCTTTGATAAATTTGTATTAATTCATTTTGTAATCGAATTAATCAATTAATTTTAAATTGGTCAAGTTTGTAATTTAATTGGCTAATTCTTAAATCCTCTTCTTAATTCTTTAATTCTCCTAATATCCAAAACCCAATTTACAAAAGCCCAATTCCCATTTAATTTTCACCCCTGGCCCAATTCCTTCCCAGACGCAATTTCGCCCCAACCCATTTTTTAAATTACCCAATCTTTTCCCCATAAACCCGGCCCAATACCCCCTCTAATTAATCCCTTTTTCTTCCCAGGTCTTCTTCCCCAAAAAGAAAAAGAACAAAGCCATAACCAGACAAGAAAAGGAACCCCCAAACGTTCCATTCCAATAATCATCACCAACGTTCACTTTTTCAAATTCAAATTGAAATCCGACCCAAAATCCCGAAAATACCCATCCTTTTTCCCCTATTTTCTCTCTCTAATATTGCCTATAAATACTCCCCTTTTCTCCATTGTTGAGGGGGATCCGAAAAAAAAAATCTCCACTTCTACTCATGGTTAGGGGGCCGAAAAGAAGAAAAAGCACCCCAAAATCTCCATTTTTTGCTCACTATTTTAGACGGCCGCGGGGCCGAAATCGAACCCGAATTTTCTCCATTTTGCTTACTGTGAGAACGTCGTCGAAGGGTGGTGGTGCGAGGCGTCGTCGTTAAGCTTATCCCGTCCCAGTTCGCTGCCCCCCACAAGGTCATGCCTTTACTTTCTCATGTTTTTTTTAGGATTGAATATTGAATATTGTATATTGGTGGTGTTCGTCGAGTATCTTAGCATTTGTGTTGCTATTTTTTTAGTTGAATATTAATGTAATATAAACATTTCTGTTAGGCATTCCGCCAAAAGTTTTCTATCGATTATTCATGTATATTGATGCTAGTATAAGTATTCATGTATATTGAGGCTGATTTCTTATTTAAGTGTTGAATTTCTCAAACCTTTAGTTACTAGTAAGCATTTCCAGTTCAGTTGGGTACTTAGGCTGTCAATTGCTACCATATTATGGTTCACTTGGTTTTGTTTTTATACCTCCATTAGATCCATAATATTGCTTTTTCGTATGGCTTAGAGTTCTTATAAGTTTTTTTTTAGTTAAATAGCTTGTTTGCAAAACCTTTGCAAGTGTGTCTGGCAATTGCAAGTACTTTTTTTTTTCGTATGGCTTTGCTACTGCTTTCTGTTAGCATTTATAGGCGATGTCACAGCACGCCCTTCATGTGTTCGGTGAAATGCCCCTTTTGAATTTTTGAATGCTATAGGTAATTTGTTTATCTTTAGATATTTTAATCTCCTACTGTATGTTGTTGGGGATGAAATAGGGGTGTTATTTTGTTAAAATCGTGATTAAACTATACGTCCTCCATATGTTTATCTCCGGGTATTTTAATTTCCTGTTACATGTTGTTGGGTCCCTATTTATTGTTAGTCATTTGTCGTTATTGCCATAACTTAGAAGCCATGTTGTGTCAACCTTCCAGTGCATTTTGGGGAGGATTAACTTTACATTCTCCCCAACGAATAAATTTACTCTTCCATTATACACACCTAAAATCTTTATGTTTTGAACCTTTTTAGTTTTCTTTCTTCTCTTTCTTAAGACTTTATTGCAGTGGCTTAATACATTTTGTTCTATATTGATTAACTTGATGTGATCAAGTAAATATATGGATTCTTATATTTCCTTCATCTTTTGGTGCATGTAAATCCCATCCTGGAGTTTTGGATCAGTTCGGGTGCGTCACAGGTCTCTGGGAGCTTGATACTAGTTAGAGGGAGCAAAATATAGGATTCGGAAGTTAAAGGAAGGCTGATATACACTGATATACAGTGTATATACAGCCCAATATATGCAGGGGCGGAGTAGGCCAAAAGCCCAACTTCAAAAACAGCCACAAATCCTTCATGGGCCAGGCAGGCCCAAGTTTTAGAAATTTAGGACAGGTGGAATAGGGCCTGCCAAGCCCAATAATTTAATCCTTTCTTTCTTTATATTACTTTATGTTATTTTGTGATACATGCTTTAACTCTAACATTGATTTGGCATTGGTTTTGTTCTAATCTAATTTAATTTCCCCGAGAGCCGACCATTTATGTTATCCTTCTTAATATCTTAGAATGTTTTGACGATAAAATTACTTTTTTTTTTCCTTAAAAAATTAGACTTTAAGAATATTCTTTATAAGTATTTTCTTTCAAAGTAACTTATGAATATTTTTCTCCTTTTTAACACTTAGACATTTTAGTGAATTTTTTAAAATTCTAATCATTAAGCCTAATCCATCAACTATTAATTAAATAAAATTTGATTAGATTTTAATATTATGTTTTCTTGATTATTTTTAAGTAGTTCACTTAAATCAATATAAATTGAATAAAATTTGGTTAAATTTTTAATGTTATGTTTTCTTGATTATTTTTAAATAGTTCATTTAAATTAATATTAATATTAATCGAATAAAGTGTAGTTAGAATTTTAAATGATCTATTTTTTGATCTTTGAAATACTTACTTAGCTTTCTAGTTAATAATATAAAAATTATACTATTTTAAAGTTAGTCAAGATATTTAATCGTCGGATAACCGCACGTTAGCGGATATTTCGGGTGCGTAAAACCTTCCCGAAATAGAAATATGAACCCGAACCCTTTTCTTTGGATTTTAAAAGATTTTTTCTGTTTGAGTCTTTTAAAATGTTTTTAAAAGGTTTTCTTGATTTTCCCTTAAAAATTAAGTGGCGACTCCATTTGTTTTAAAGATTCGGTTTTACTTAAATCAATTAAGTCATAAATCGAATTTTTAAACCGGAAGTCATTTTCCGACGTAACAACGATACCCCCATCTTTTTCAATTTACTCAAGCCTAAGGTACTAGGAATCTTTCCCTATCAATTGTGTCATTTTCTTGCCCTCTTGAGTCTCATGGCATGACATGCATATGTGTACATTAAAGGATTTTCCTTTCTTGGCAAATGAGTTGAATACAATGTTGACATGAATTGGTTTTGAACTATAATTTGATTTGTGACAAAAAGCTTCTTGTACAAACCTTATAAGTTGAGTTGAGTCATACATTGTGTCTTGCATCGAAGGTATCCTGTCTTGGCTCTAGCTTTCCAAGCTTTGTTCTTGCACATCCGGGGACGAATGTTCCCAAGGGGGAGATGATGAAAGGCCCCGGACCCTTGACGTCACCTTAAGGTCCCCGAAACTGCCCAGAAATTTCTGCTAGGCATCACCTCACGAAGGGCCTACACGGCCCGTGTGTGCATCACCTCACAGAAGGGCCTACACGGCTCGTGTGACTTCACACGGGCGTGTGCCCTCCGTGAGACGGCATCTGGGAACTTGGCGGGTAAACGGGCCATTATACGGTCCGTGTAGCCTTGGATGGACCGTCTGGCCCTCCGTCTGGTGTAGAGGGTCACCTGTAAATGGACGGGGTCATAGTACGTGTGACCCCAGATGGTCCGTCTACTGGACCGTGTTGCGATACATAGTCCGGAAAATCTTACCTTTGAAAATTCTAAGTCCATCACCACGGCCCTGTAAATGGTCCGTGTGAAGCCAGACGGTCCGTGTACTGGACCATGTGGCCCAGACGGACAAATTTCTAGTCCGTTTCATTAATGCCATTTCTATAATTTCGATTATTTTAAACGTGAATTTGGTATTTTCCACCCCTCTTAAGCTCCCTATATAAGTTGAACACACCATTTTTAGCCATTTTCACCCTCACACCTTCTCTCTCTAGAAATTTTTATCTCAAGACCCTCCAACCCCTCACTAGGATTCTTCAAGCTAGGGCTTCCAATTTGAGTCCATTTCCTCTTCAAATTTGTCTTCTACCATGTATGTGGGGTTGATTCTTGGTTCCTTTCAACCAAGAAGACCCAAATTCCTCTTTAAACTAATTTATGCACTTGTCTACTTATAATGTGAATTTTTACTACTTGTTCTTGGCATTTTGAACCATGCATGTGCTATCTAAGACTCCATGTCATGAATTATGTTAGTTTTACGGAAATGAACTATTTGGGCTATGAAATTATGAACTTGCATGTCCTTTTAATTACGTTATTATGCATGGGTGATATTTACTGCCATTTCTATGAATTTTATTGAATTTCCTAGCCTTTACATTATATCATATTTTAGATATACTCTACATTGCTCATGCCATCCCTACAAAATTGCACTTGCATCACATTCATGAAGTTGGTGCATGGAATTCTTGGTAATATGGAAATTTTGATATGGTAATTGGTAAGATATGGGACTCGACAAGAAGGTGATCACCAGTATGTCTAAATTATGGCTCTTGGAGCATCTTGGGTGTTTTAGACCATCTTGTTGTAGATGAGTTATTCCTTGCATTAGCATCTTGAATATGATCTTGTGATTTGACGTTAAGCTCAAATATGTCTTGAACGCTATGAACTTGCACTTGACTCTCTTGAAAGCATGTGTATATGTATATAAGTATTCTTGTGGGATGTGTAAGACTTAGCACCGATGGATTGGGGGTCTCCTCCCTTTTCTTGAACTATGTGCCTACATAAGGACGGATGTAATTCGTCTACTTGTTTATGATATGACATGTCTTGATATGATTCTTGCAAATCCTTCCAAAATGGGGGTCCCGTAAGGAAGGTGACCATCCATCGAAATGAGGGTCTCGTAAGGTGTGATGTAGATTACCCTTTGCAAGTAATCTTCTCCCTATCGGTGGGAGGTCCCAACCGGTCCAATTCATGTAATAGCTCGCATGGATTTGGTTTGTCGATTATAGTTCATCCCCGTTATATAGGTGCATTATCGCATTGCATGCATCACGCATTCCATGGCATCTTGTATATTAAATTCCTTTGATTAGATGATTCTTGTATATTATGTGCCATTGCCATCTAACAGGATTATGCAGGTCCAGTAAGTCTCATGCATTGCATACCCGCTTATTTAGTACATCTAGAAGTACTAACGCATACTCTATGCCTGCATGATTTTACCATGCAGGGACCGAGCAGTTTGAGCCTTATCCGCAGGATGAATAGTCCCTCTTTCCAGCTTTTGTTGTGGTGAGCCCCGTATTTCGAGGGCAAACCCGAAACTTGTCCTGGCCCCTGTCCGTTACTTAGAGGCATACATTGGGCTTTTTTTTTTGTTATTTTGTTAAACTAAAGAAATGCTCTTTTCTTGGACCTGAATCTTCGTTGTTTATTTATTCGTTTTAATAGCTCTTGATTTAAACCGCGTAAACTCTGAGATTCTGAGGCTTGTTTAGGGGCTTTCGGGTCCCCATTCGCCGTGTTACATCTAGGCCCCGACCCCGGGTCGTGACATGTCTGCAGGAATATGTTGCCTGATGTTTTGAGATATGATGGCTATAAGACTATTCATTGAATATTTGCCATACTGTAACTTGATTTCTGACTTAGATGTGATTCTGTTGGGCCTAGCTGTTGTTGATACTTATGATATCACTGTTGTTTTGTGGATGTATGTTCGCCATTTAGCTTCAAGGGAGTTACTCAAGAGGGAATCTGTTTGCGATTGCTTCCATTCTCTTTGTCCAGAAAAGCTGCTAGATAGTAGGCGGAGCTACCACGAGATTCTATCACCTCATATGAGGATTTACTTGAGGAATTCCTTGAAAGATTTTTTCCTCCTTCCAAAATGATGAGGCTGAGAAGGAGCATTAAAACTTCAAAAAAATAAATGGGGAACCATTGCATCAGACTTGGTTGAGGTTCCAACAGCTTTTTCTTCAATGTCCAAATCATGGTGTCGCAGAATTTTCTCTTCTTTAATATTTTAATGTCAGCCTTGATGTGGTGAATAAGAGAATTGTGGACCAATAGGTGAGAGGTGGCATAATGAAATAATATTTTGCTACAGCTTCGGCTTTGCTTGATGATATGATAAAGATCAATCGAGCATGATACACTCGTGGTGACCTCGTCTCATCTATTCCTTGGGGGCTATCTAAAGAGAAATTTGCTAAGGATCTAGAAAGATATAAGAATATGGCTAAGATGTTGACCCAACTAAACTTATTGACAAAACATGTGATGGGTGGTGGTCGTAAAAGTGTAAATGTTGTTGGTTGTAGTAGTATTGTGCCTTTTGATCATGTGCCATATGAAGTCGCTTATAATGAGGAGGTATATTACACGGGTCAATCAACCGATGGGTTCTGTGTGTTGGTTTTCTTTTTTAAATAATCAATTAAATTAAATAACATCAGATATTTTTATTATTTTTCGTATTCAAGCTGTCACACCCCGAGCCTACACCCTGGACGTGATCGGCACTCAGAATTTCTGGTCCCAAGTGAACCACTTGGCCCGGCTAACTTACGCAAAGAAAGGCACTGACGTCATAATGAATTAGAATGGGCTCAAAATTCATGAACTCAAACTTACAATAATAATATACACAACTTGACTCAAGCTTTCAAACAACTCCAAGGAAATAACATGAACAATATTTTTCTAGTCTATGAAGCCTCTAAAGTATTGACTCTGAGCTAGGTACCAGAGTAGGCTCATAGCTACCTCAACTAAATAAATAAAAGGAAATAAAGACTATCGGGTTCCTCTGGATGCAAAGAGGTCTCATCGGCTGCTGATAGGAATTGCCTTACTGAACATTTGCTAACATGGGTACTTGAATCTGCATCATAAAATGATGCAGCGTCAAAGGGCGTCAGTACGTGAAATGTACGGTATGAAAGATGACCAAAAGTACTAAGAATAGGATACTCACTTTAAAACTGAACTTTGAGATAGCTTAATTGACAAAAGTATGTCATGCAAGTAAAACATATGTTTTTAAACTTTTTTAAAAGTGCAACTCAATATAAAAGAACTACTTACTTTAATGCATTAATAAGCACAACTAAATATATACAAATATGATACTCAAATGCTTAGCTATGCAAATAGACAACGAAATTAGATATGCAACATAATAAAAGGAAATACTTCAATAAAGAAATAATAAATATCTGTATAAAATAATAAACTTTAATTCTTGGGGAGTTTCTCCAACCGACAACTATCACTATGAGCGTCATGATGATACAACGTCTTGCCCACACTACCAGAGCCATCCCATACTTCTCTAAGGTAAGAGACGAATACTAAGGAAGTGGATTCATCCCAAAACTGGGCCATCTCAGTGGCAAGTGAGGAGTTGTACTCTTGGTACAATTCTATCCTATGCTGGCTACGTAGTTTATGAGTTTGAGTTATTATTACTCTCACCCATATCAGTGCTCAGTACTACTCCAAAAAAATATTAATTATAAGCTCATACTTAAAAGAATATTCTTGCTCAAAGTATTATTTTCTTCTCTTTGGGACTTAGCCCAACTTAGCATTCTCTGAACTTTTCTCAAAAACTGTCTAAAATCATAGGCTCATGCTTCACTTTTTATAAAATACTTATACTAATACTTTTCTTAAGATTAAAGCAAGATTCCGAATTTCATAAATTTTCGTAGTAACTTAGGGTTTAACTAGTTTAACAATCAAAAATGGTATCTCAACTTAAGATCACAATTCAGTAGAAAAATTTAATAAATCTCATGCTTTTATTCAAAAACTCATTAAATCACACATCATCTCCTCAAAATATATTACTCAAAATATAACTCTTTGGAGTCAATAAAATACATATATAATATTAGTTTAAATTACTCTTTCATCAATGCATAGAAAAGTCAGCATCTTTACTAGCACATGAAAAACCTTTATTTAAAATACTTGCTTAATGCATGAAAAATCATCAATCTCAATATCAAAGAATGTATAGGAAAGCCATGATCATCAACCTCATTATGGTACATGGAAAAGTATCCACGAATAAAAATCCCAACAATATAAGATATAAAAATAATTATAATATCAGTGCATAAATATATTTAACTCAATGGAAGAGAAATTAACTCATTTAGAATTTAAGAATTAGGGTAAAACTCTACTTAATCTCAACTATGGAGAATTAACATGTGGGGCACGTGGATGAACTCAGTCCAACTCTATGAGTAGCCTTACATACCTGAAAAATTGATATTACAATCGAAATTTGATGAATACTAGCTTTCTTGGAGAAAATCTTTGATCTTGGAACCTTGATGCTTGTTTTTGAGAAAAGAAATTCTCTTTGTAGTTTCCTTAGAGTGGAAGAACTTGGAAAAAATATTGGTTGGAGGACTTCTCTTTGATTCTTGAATTCTTGACTTAGAATCTTTAGAGTTCTTGACGAAGAACCCTAATTCTTGAAAAAGAAGAATCAAGAAATCCTTTCTTGGAATTCTTGAATTCGTTTTCTTAAAACCCTAGGTTATGATTTAAGATTTTCTTAGAGATTCATGAATAGATGGAGAAATTTGGGTTGGAAAGCTTGAAATTTATGGAGAATAACTAACCTTGATGATGAATCTTGAAAGTTAATGATTTTTTTTATGATTCTTGAGCGTTTATATTTAGGATTGATGAAGAGGGTTTTATTTATGAAAAGCTGAATGTGATGCGTTTTGGGACATTAAAATACACCCCAAAGGTTATAGGATTAAAATATCCTCTTAAAATAATAAAAAATACATCATTAACTTGTCTAGAAGAGTCTGCGTCCAGTCCGCGGTGCGGACTTCGTACAACTCTAAACGTCTCTAGTAAAATGGTCATAACTCCTTACTCCAAACTCCAATTAAGGAAAAGTTAGATGCGTTGGAAAGCTAATTCAAATATATTTTATTTGGTATTTTATGGGTCTAAATCTTTATATTTCATGAGATATGAACGCTTGAAATCTACTCTTCTATCAGCTCATTCGAAAACTTAGTCGGTAGAAATTTATTTGACTTGGCTTGATGTAAAAGATCCCTTATGACTCTAAATCACATCTACTATACTTTAAATACTTAGGAATTGATCCTAGCATGTATATAAAACCTAAAAGTTGGTTCACCTAACTTTTATAAAATCTTACATTAGAACTCAAACGCTAAGACAATTTTTTGCTTAACTTCATACTAAAGGGTTCGTGTGACCTTGGATCATCTCTAATTCTATTCCATACTAAGAAATTGACTTTAACACCTATGCTCAATTAAGAATAATCAATTAAAATCCTATATCATATGAAGGATGACTCAATTTTAGCTTAAAAAAAGTTGGGGTGTTACATTATCTCCCCCCACGAATCATTCGTCCTCGAATGATGAGTAAACTAGAAGACCCATCAAGCATGAATACAATCAAGAACTCAAATACTCATTCTCAAAAACAGACTTCAAACTCCATATCTAGAATTTAAACTTTATGTCCAGCATCATTATTAGGCACGAATACCATCAAGGACTTGCATACTCAAGTATGCAGAGACTCAAGAGGAACATCAACTCAAATATAGAAACTTAACTCCATTATCACAATTCAGGAACACTTACTCTCTCCCACCAGCCAAACTCATCTACTATCATCAACATTGTCAACAAGAGAGGAAAGGAGAATTACTGAAAAAGCTTCGAACAAAAAATCATTAGTATGATTCAATTAAAAAATCTGATCTTAGAACATTCATAACCTAATATGATCTCCCTCGTCTTTCAAGGTTCATTTTGAGTTCATAGAACTATATATATAGTGTAAAAATCAAGTCATATCTCGCTCAACATACGGCTGAAAACTCTTAGATCTATGAAATAAGATCACTTCTTATCTCGAAACTCAGCATGGATGTGAATAAACATGAGGTGCATAGGACTAGTCCATGGGCATGGCATTCATACACAAGACAGGAATGGGATATCACCTCCACTGAAGTATAAGGAATATATGAGATGGAAAAACATTGATGTCTCATTTGATCAACTCATCACTATCAAAAGCTCAAGACCTACCTTGGTTCATTACCTCCTCATCTCCCCCTTAGCACAAAGGTCATCTCTCTAAGTCTGTGAATTGATTCTCTTTACTGAGCTATGAGTATAGCTCTTCATACGGTCACAGAATCACTATCCCCAAGAATATCTTAAGCTCTTCTGTTATACTATACTCAATATATATAAAATCGCTACTAAGACTTTCTTCTAAGAGACCACCCTTGGCTTCGTTCTATCTCTATGGGCATCTTACTATACCTGCTGCTCTTATTGGCATACTTAGCCGCTTTCTGCACTCCTTATGACATAACCTCTTTCTTTAGTCTTATAACACTCAACTTTGATGCTTTTATACGTTTGACTAAAGGCAATTTGGATTATGGAAAAGTCATCATCATCTATACATAAGTGCCGCATTGACCTAATTACTTGTCACGCCTTAAGTCCCATTAAGGCGGACTGGCACTCGTTGCCGACAAGGATCGGGACAACCAACATATAACCATACACTTTCTATGACATGCTTTCAAGAAAGTAGAAAGTAATAACAAGTCAAAAGGAAATACAGATGACTAGGTCGTTGGAGCCACGATGTCTGAAGTATGATACATGACCACACTTTACTTTATATAGTCTACAAAGCCTCTAGATAAGGAATAGTATCTATATGGATCAAGACAGGCTCCGCGTCATCACCAACTATACAATACAAAAATATAAGTTCTAGACACGCAAAGTGCCAAAGCAACCTGAAGCTCAGTAACAATAATTAGATATCTTGTACACCTATTGGGGAGATCTAGTAGCTCTTGTACCTGCAGCATGACATGCAGGTCCCCCGTAAGGGAAGATAATGTACTGAATATGTAAGGTAGGAAGTACTGTACATGAAATATGAACTCAAATGAAATCACACACTGGTGTATAAGGATAAAAGACCACCTTTAGTCATACTGTGGAATCATGTACTTTATGTCCTTTTTATTACTTTACCTTTCTTTACTATGTAATCTGTGTGCAGTATATCATATAAATGACCAGCTGATCAGTGGGAAATCAATATTGGGATCGGCCCATGCTAGGATTTCCTTTCACCCCTGGGATACCGCTCGTAATATGGGATCGACCCATGTTAGGTGATTCTTCCACCCCTGGGATACCACCCATTAATAAGCAACTTTGAGTTATCTTTTATTTACTTTGAGATGATTCTTTTGGTGGTCATAACATTTAGAGTTGTAGGACTATAGACATAACATGTGACATGCAACAATCACGCAAGATAGTACCACAATGGAAAGAGTAGGTTACACAACTAATGAACTACGTAGGAGGTAAAACAGCACATGGACTTTATTAGCAACAAAAAGAACTCATGTATCTTTGCATCCAAAGTATGTATGCAGAATTGATAATGATTGTGTGTGGGAGCATATGAACATGTTAAAGACTAGAGACACGATTATTAGTTAGGTCGGAGTTTGAAAGTGCCTTTATGTGACAAGAAAGAACCCAGATTCATGCCAAATAATACGAAAACGAGTAGCCTTACATACCTCATTGTACTACGTCGTTTTTACCTCGAGGTAGTCTCCTTTTCCTCCAAATACTTATCTACAATATAGTAGGTTATAAAACTAGTATTAGCAGCTAATAAACATGTATTGACAGTCCAATCTCATAAAAAAATAATGATTGGGCAGCAAGCTTGCGATTGTGAATCCAAAAGTATTCTTTCAACCTCTCCACCTCTAATTGTATTTTCTAATACACATTCTCATATACATGTCATATCTAATTTTTTTTAGTCCCATAATCGTGTTACAACAGCTCACAAAGAACAACACATAACAATTCTACACAACATACAAAGTAGGCAGTATAACATTACGTCTTCTCGCTACATTTCGAAGTCAACAATGCCAAACCTATTTCAAATTCAACCAAACTGTCTCTAACATATTTACACATAAAAAAGGTCCTAAAAATATCCAAAAACAGTCCCTCAAGTAGAAGGAGGACGTGCAATAACAATTCCCAATTACCGGTCCACAAGTTCCTACTAGGAGCACAATTTAGATATCATACAAGAACTCATTTTTGTGAAAGATAAAAATGGTGTAGCAGCCTTCTTACATTACTAAAGAACAAAACTTGTTAAAAACATAAATATTACTTCATAATCCAGCCAACCAAGAAGAGAAATGCCTCTAAATAAACAAGAAAAATGTACAACAATCTTTGGAACACAAGCTGTCTGAAATTCCTGCACAAGCCTAACCATCATACTCCTCATGTTATTCATGGAAAGATTGCACTAAATACATAGGTATTCTTACTTACTTTAACCTCCAAGGAGTAGGTCTTCTCCAAGAACCATAAAGTCTTGTTGTGGCTGCTTTGTAATGGAAACAGAGAGCAAGGAAAAACTTTGAAAAAAATCTGATTTTTGGCTATGTTAAAATGACTTAAACTTACTAGTTTTTAATCCCTTTTAAAGGGCCACTTTTGGCCGACTTTCTTTTACATTTGAAGCCTTATTTTATTAAGATGATGATGCAGCAACTTGGCCCTTTCACTTGGGCCTTATTGTGCTTCAATTTAATGGACTTTGCAGCCAACGTTTTCCTTCTACTTTCACTTAGTTTTGGCCCTATTTGTGAAGTGGGTTGTGAATGTAATTTGGCCCTTTCCCTATTCATATTGGGCTGACTATATTGTTCCTTTATAATTCCTAACCATGCTCTAGAATTACATCCTTAACTTACGCTTTATTCTTTATCGGACTTTAATAGATTCGGTGTTGGGCCTCGTCTTCGCGCCCTTTTCCTTTTACTTAATTTTAGGCCTCAAGTGAGTTCACTCATGTATGAATTAATATTCCCCGTCTACGCATCTAATTTAAGCTCAACAAATAGGTGACGCACGTGTTAGCTTCCTAAGTCCTACAAGCACATTACTTCGTGTAAGGCCGCGATCTCCTTAATTCAACTCAACATTTATACTCGCTCATCTTAAGCATTAGGCATAATGTAGCCCTCCAGTCTAAAGTTTAGGAACTTTTAAAATTGGTGCCCTTTTTACCTAACCAAATCATGTTGCATACGCATAGGGATAGTATACCTAAAATGTGGGGTGTTATATCCTCCCCCCCTCCCGGAACATTCGTCCCCGAATGTTAGCATAATTGGATAGGTTAAACAAGTTTAAATCTTCATTTAAACAAACTTTTGACAACGCAATAAGAATTCAAATTCACGTACCTACTAATCCCCAACTCTGCATCTTGGGCTTCCTCTTTAGCTTCAAATAAATAAGGGTATTTAGATCTCATTGCTTCCTCAGCCTCCCACGTTATCTCTTCTATTTGTTGGTTCCTCCAAAGTACCTTTTCTGAAGGTATTTCCTTATTCCTTAGCTTTCTAACTTGACAATCTAGGATAACAATAGGTACCAATTCATAGGTGAGATCTTCCGTAACCTACATATCTTCAATAGGAGTGATACGAGATGCGTCACCTATGCATTTTCGAAGCATTGAGATATGAAAAACTGGATGAACCATTGAGAACTCCTGGGTAGCTCTAATTCATACGCAACCTATCCAAACCAATTAATAATCTTATATGACCCTATGTTTCTTATCGAACCTCATAACCCCTTTCATTGGGGACACCTTTAAGAATACCCAATCTCCGACTAAGAATTTCAATCCTCTCCTCCTAGCATCTGCATATGATTTGTGATGACTTTGGGCTGTTTCTAGCCGCTGTTGTATTACCTTGACTTTTTCCATGGCTTGTTGGACCAGATCTAGACCAATCAAGGTGGTTTCACTCACTTCAAACCATCCTATTGGTGATCTACATTTCCTTTCATACACAGCTTCATAAGGTACCATCTTGATGCTTGAATTGTAGCTATTATTATAAGCAAATTCAATAAGTGGGAAATGGTCCACCCAACTACCTTTGAAGTCCACTGCATAAGCCTGCAACATATCTTCAAGTGTTTGAATGGTGTGTTCTGCTTGACCATCTGTTTGAGGGTGGAAAGTTGTACTTAAATTTACTTGTGTCCCTAAGCTCCTTTGGAAGGACTTCCAAAACTTTGCAGTGAATTGAGCTCCCTGATCTGATATAATAGAGATTGGGACCCCATGTAGCCTAACTATCTCTTTGAGGTATAACTTTGCATACTCTTCAGCTGTATAGTCACTCTTAACTGGCAAGAAGTGTGTTGACTTTGTGAGCCTATTATCTATAACCCATATGGAGTCAAACTTCTGAAATGAGCTAGGCAACCCAATAAAAAAATCCATATTAATCATATCCCACTTCCATATTGGAAGCTCTAAACATTGCATATGACCTCCTGGTTTTTGGTGCTCTACCTTGACTTGTTGGCAATTTGGACATAGAGCCACAAATTCTGCAAGGTCCTTTTTTGTAAGGACCCAGATTTTTGAGTGGCATTGCGCAGGTGTCCTGGAATTTTCCCAGGTGAACTGCCAGGCACCTCTTCATGGAGAAGCCTACACAACCCATGTGAAGCCACATAGACTGTGTATCATCCCGTAAAGTGGCACTAGGTCTAGTTCACGATTGGGACAACTTTGGGACGGAAGGGAACTATGGCAAAGTGAAGGAACACGAACACTCACATGGTCTGTGTGATATGACACGACCTGTGTGGCGCTCCATGTAACTCCCTACGTAAACATTATTCTAAGTATAGAAGTACCATCTTGTCACTTTATCATTTGGATAATATTTTAAGTACTGATACACGATCGATGTCATGGCTCGTGTGGAGTCACACAGACCGGGTAGCCGTCCGTGTGATACCACTTAGTTCCGTAGAATTTTCCTCTGTGAGAGCCTAAGTAAGGGATCATAACCACTATTCATGGTCCGTGTGATGTTCCACGGACCGTGTAGTGGACTGGATGAGCCTGACAAGGCTAAATTAGGTCTCTTTCATTAATGGCATTTATGTAATTTCGGTTTATTTTAATCATAAATTATGACCTTTTACCTATTCTAAACCCCTAATTACAGCTGAAACCCCTTCCCTCTTCATTTATTCTCCTAAAACATTCTACGCCTCACAAGATCACCTTCCTATACCTCTCTACAATCCTCTCTCAAGGATCAAAGCTAGGGTTCCATTGTAGTTCAATCCAAGCCCAATTCATCCCTTAAATTTAGCTTCTAATCAAGGTATGATTCTTGGTCCCTTTCAACCAAGAAAACCCAAAATTCCTTTCAATCTATTTCATGAATTTTAGTCACTTTAAATATGAAATTCCATTATTTGATTTTATTAAATCTAATTAGTGTATGGGATGTATTTTATCTATTATTTAAAATTCATTTTGATTACTATTATGATTATTTACGTTGAGTTATAAAGTATGAACATACATGTCCCCTTTAAAGTTAATTTATGCATGGGTGATCTATACTACTATTTATATGTGGATTTAATTATGGGTTTATTAAATATAGTATTGTGATATTGAATTTCTACTTGAATCTATGTTATCCATGCAATCCTCACATCATGCATTGCATTGCATCCATGAACATTGATATGTGGAAACTATGGAGTGGGTTAAGCCTAACTATTTGATGAAATGATTTGATAAGATATTGGCTATGACAAATAGGAGATCACCGGTATGTCTATAATTCAGGCTCATTGAGTAACATGGGTGCTTGCACCATCACATATATACGAATGAGCTATTCCCTGCATTAGCATTTACAAGTATGAACTATGATTCGGCATTTGAGCCTAAATGTGCATTGAATGGCCTGGACTGAGCATTGCATAACCTGAAAGCACGTATATGTATAAGTATTCAAGTGGGATGTTATTGACTTAGCACCGATAGATTGGGGGTGTTAGAGTTATCCCCAAGGGCCCTCTCCCTTTCCTTATAACTTGATAGTATGTTATGATGTGAAAGATCCTAAGTCCCGAATTTCCCCCATAGCACGAGTCATACTTACCCGCCCCTTAGTCTTTATGTGCTACGTGCTATATGAATCCATGTTGATTCCCTTTCCTTATGATATCCCCATAGCGTGAGTACTACTTTTCCGTTCCTTAGAAATACGTGTTTATCATTTGAATACGCTTCTAAACTGACGACGTGAATTTAGATACATTGAGGCTTGTTTAGGAACTCTCGGGGTCCCATTTGCCATGTCACTCCTAGACCCTAGGTCCGGGTCATGACAAAGATGGTATCAGAGCACTAGGTTTATAAATTATCCTCGGAGTCCAACATGTCACGTCAAGTAAAGTCCTATTCATGGTTGTGAAGTGCACCATGTCTATGAGTGGGAGGCTAGGAAGACGTTCTAGGAATTGTCTCACTTCTTCATGTCATGTGTCGTGTTATAGTTGTATAATTGGTATTTCTTTATTGTGGTGGTGTCATTGCTTCATTTCAGACTATGCGTCGAGGGAGACCCCATCTACCAAGGCCAGCTCTAACTAATGAGGACCAAACACCTCAAGGGCCTATGGATGAACCAACCTCCAATGGTGAATTCTATACGGCCTTTTCTATGCTTGCCCAGGTGGTGAGAACTTAGGCTAGGCAAGTTAACCTTCCACGGGACCCTACTTCGGCTTCCAGAGTAAGGGATTATCCCGGATGAATCCTCCTAAGTTTTATAGGTCTAAGGCTGATGAAGATACTCAGGAGTTCATTGATGAGCTCATTAAAGTGTTGAAGGTTATGGGTGTCACTTCTGAGACGAAGGCTGAATTAGCTGCTTATCAACTAAAGGATGTGGCTCAGGTGTGGTACACCCAGTGGTCTATGGACTCGGATTGTGCTGATACTGTTAATTGAAAAGGAGTTCAAGTTTGCCTTCCTGGATCGTGTTTTCCCACTTGAGCTTAGGGAAGCTAAGATGACTGAATTCATCAACCTCAAGCAGGGAGGTATGAGCATGAGGGAGTATGCCCTCCAATTCACTAAGTTCTCCAAGTATGCTCTGGCACTTGTGGCTGATCCTCATGTAAGGATGCACAAGTTCATTTCGGGTATCTCTGACTCACTTGTGAAAGAATGTCGCACCGCCATGCTCATACAGGATATGGATATTTCTAGACTCATGGTATATGATGAGCAGACCGAAGGGGAGAAACTCAAGGAGAGGAGGGTGCATGATCCTAAGATGGCCTGTTTTGATAGTGGATTCTTTGGCTCTCGGGGCGGTTTTGGTCACTTTCAGCAAGGCCAAGGTTCTGGTGCTCGGGTTGCTAATACGAAAGTGCCTCCTCCTAAGTCACCTATTGCTGGTGGACCATGATATCCCCTGTGTGACAAGTGTAGGAAGCCCCACATGGGTGTTTGTTCAATCAATCTGGGCGCCTGTTTTGGTGTGGTGATAAGAACCACAATTACCGATTGTCCTAAGAATGTTCATAGAGGTCAAGGTCAGGCAACTCAAGGTGGTCAAGGCCAAGAAAGAGCTCCCCAAGGTGTTGCCCCAAGAAACAACAGTTTTTATGCACTTCGTGCCCGTCAAAAGGTTGAGGAAGCTACGGATGTCGTGACTGGTATGTTAAAAGTCTTATTTTGATGCTTATGTTTTGCTTGACCCAGGTGCAAATTTGTATTTTATGACTCCTCTATTGGCTGTTAACTTTGGTTTGAGTCCGAAAATTTTGAAGGATTCCTTCTCGGTTTATACTCCCGTGGGTGAATCTATTATTGCACATAGGGTCTATCGTGGTTGTCCTATTCTTGTGTTGCACAAAGTCTTTCCGTGTGATCTTGTGGAACTTGAGATGTTCTATTTTGACGTGATTCTTGGGATGGATTGCTTGCATACATCATATATTTCTATAGATTGTAGAACCCAGAAGGTCAAGTTCCAACCTCCCGGTAAGCCCATTCTTGAATGGAGGGGTAGTGACTCCGCTATTAAGGGTCGGTTTATTTCCTACCTCAAGGCCCGGAAGATGATCTCCAAGGGGTGCATTCATCATATTTTGAGGATCAAGGAAATGGAGTCCAAATCACCTATTTTTGAGTCGGTTCTAGTGGTGAGTGAGTTTCTGGATTTATTTCCCGAGGACTTGCCTAGTATTCCTCCCGAAAGGGAAGTAGAATTTGGCATAGATCTTCTCCTGGATACTCAACCTATATCTATTTCTCCCAATCGTATGGCACCGGTTGAGTTAAAAAAATTGAAGGATCAGTTGAAATACTTGTTGAAGAAGGGCTTCATTAGGCCAAGTATATCTCCATGGGGTGCTTCAGTGTTATTCATAAGGAAAAAGATGGATCTCTTCAGATGTGTATAGATTATAGTAAATTGAATAAGGTGACCTTTAAAATTAAGTATCTGTTGCCTAGGATTGATGACCTGTTCGACCAACTTCAAGGGGCTACCCATTTCTTAAAGATTGACCTCCATTTTGGATCATCAGTTGAAGGTTAGAGAGTGTGATATTGGCTTAACTAATGCTCCAGTTGTGTTCATGGATCTCATGAATCAAGTGTTCAAGTTATCCTTCGAAAGTTTTGTGGTTGTCTTCATTGATGATATTCTCATTTATTCTCGTAGAGACCGGGAGCATATGGATCATTTGAGGTTGCTTTTACAAACCTTGAGGGAGAAGAAGTTGTATGCCAAGTTTAGCAAATATGAGTTTTGGTTGGGTGAAGTAGCTTTCCTAGGTCATGTGGTTTCCGGTGATAGTATGATAGTATTAAGGTTGATCCGAAAAAGATCGAGGCTGTGAAGAATTGGCCTAGACCATTGACTCCTTCGGATATTCGAAGTTCTCTAGGGTTAGCTGGCTATTATAGGAGGTCCGTTGAAAGGCTCTCATCTATTGCGTCTCCATTGACTAAATTAACCCAAAAGAAGTTAACTTTGTGTGGTTGGATGAATGCGAGAAGAGTTTTCAAATCTTGAAGGATTGTCTTATATCGGCACCTGTCTTGACCTTACCTAATGGCTTGGAAGGATTTGTGGTGTATTGTGATGTCTCACGGATCGGGTTGGGTTGCATACTTATGCAATATGGTAAGGTAATAGCATATGCATCAAGGCAATTGAAGGTGCATGAGCGTAATTACCCAATGCATGATCTTGAGTTAGTGGCGGTGGTTTTTGCCTTGAAGATTTGGAGGCACTACTTGTATGGGGTACATGTTGATGTTTTCACCGATCACAAGATATTGCAATATGTGTTCACTCAAAGGGATCTCAACTTGAGGCAAAGAAGATGGTTGGAACTGTAAGGCCCCAGATATTTCTCTCACTAACGTCACTTTGGGGTCCAAAAACTTGCCCAGGAAAAACTGCCAGGCATCACCTCACAGAAGGGCCTACAAGGCCCGTGTGGAGTCACACGGACCGTGTGCCCTCCCGTGGAGCGATACTTGGGAATAAGTGGAGGGTAAACGGGCCAACACACGGTCTGTGTGACCTTGGATTATCCGTATGGCCCTCCGTTTGGGGTACTATGTAGAGCCACCCTTACACGGACTAAGTCATGGTCCGTGTGACTCTAGATGGTCTGTGTGGCCTTCCGTTTGGCGTATTGTGGAGGGTTACCTATACACAGACGGGGTCACAGTCTGTGTGACCCTAGATGGTCCGTGTACTTGTCCGTGTGGTGCTACTTAGTTCGGGAAATATTGCCTTTGAGGATTTTAGGTCCTGGACCACGGCCCAGTATACGGTTCTGTGACACTACACGGACCGTGTGCCCCGGACAGACCAATTTCAGGTCTGTTTCATTAATGGCATTTTTGAAATATTGGTTGCTCCAAACGTGAATTTTATCATTTTCCACCCCTCCTGAGCTCCCTATATAAGCTGAACACCCTCACTTTTCAACCACTTCTCTCATTTCACTCCTCTCTCTAAAATACTCCTACAAGTATTTCCTCCCACTTCTCTCTAGGATCATTCAAGTCAAGACTTACAATTTGAAGTCTTTTTCTCCTAAAGTTTGTTTTCAAATCAAGTATGTGGGTCTTGATTCTTGGTCTCTTTCAACCAAGAAGACCCCACGTTCCTTTTAAACTATTTTATGAAATTGTCCACTTAAGATGTGAATTTTGACTACTTGATCTTGGTAGCTTTAAACAATGCATGTGCTATACATTACTCTGAATTTTAAGTTGTGTTAAGCGCTAGTACTTGAAATTTTGCAAATTATGAACATGCATGTCCTTTAAGGATATTGTTATGCATGGGTGATATCTACTACAATTTTCATGTTAATTTTATTATGGACTTCCTAGTTTTTACATTATATTGCTATGTTTTAGATTTCTGCTTATGGGTTGTTGAGACGAGGGTTCCTAGGAAATAGCCTCTCTACTTCTATGAGGTAGCGGTAAGGTCTACGTACATTCTACCCTCCCAAGACCCCACTTGTGGGATTCCACTTGATATGTTGTTATTGTTGTTGTATTGCTATGTTTTAGATATACTCTACATTACCCATGCCATCCCTACATCATGCATTGCATCATACTCATGACAGGGATACATGGAAATTTTGGAAATGTAGGATTAAGCCCAATTTCATTTTAAAAAGGGAATATGATATGATTTTTGGTAAGACATGGGATATGATAAGAAGGTGATCATCGGTATGTCTATGATTATGGCGCTTGGAGCATCTTGGGTGCTTGCACCATCTTGTACTTGGCTCTTGGAGCATCTTGGGTGCTTGCACCATCTTGTATACGTAGATGAGCTATTCCTTGCACGAACCATGTGATTTTGATCTTGTGATTTAGCATTTGAGCCTACATGTGCATTTAACGTTTTGAAATAGATATTTGACTCTCTTAAAAGCATATGTATATATATAAGTATTCTTGTGGGATGTGTTGACTTAGCACCGATGGATTGGGGGTCCTCCCCCTTTCCTTGAACTATGTGCCAACATAGGGACGGATATTATTCGTCTATTCTGTTTATGACATGACATGTCTTGTTTGGATTCTGCAAATCCTTCCAAAAAGCGTGATCGTAAGGAAGGTGACCATCCATAGAAAAGCGTGGCCGTAAGGTATACTGTAGATTACCCTTGGCAAGTAATCTTCTCCCTACCGGTGGGAGGTCCCAATCCGTCTAATTCATGTAATAGCTCACATGGATTTGGTTTGTCGGTTATAGTCCATCCCCGTTATATAGGAGCATTATCGCATTGCACGCATCATAATTCCATGGCATCTTGTATATTAAATTCCTTTGCTTATATGATCTTTGTATATTATGTGCCCTTGTCATCTAACATTAATATGCAGGTTCGGTAAGCCATATGCATTGCATGCCCGCATACTTAGCACATTCAAACGTACTAACGCATACTCTATGCCTACATGATTTTAGCATGTAGGGACCGAGCTGTTTGAGTACCAGCCGCAGGACAAGTAGTCCTTCATTAAAGATATTTTTTTTGCAGTGAGCCCCATCTTCTGAGGGAAAACTTTTACTTCTTTGATTGTTGTGTATATCATTTTTGTTTGAGGGTGAACCCGGAACTTGTCCTGACCCCCGTTCCTTGACTAGAGGCATATGTTGGGCACTTGTAAAAACTTTCCCCGTTTTGTTCATCTATGAATGAATGATTTTTTTTAGATTAAATTTCGGCTATTTAATTACGTGTTTTTAAATGCTCCTGAACCAAAGTGTGTGGATTCAGCAAATTTGAGGCTTGTTTAGGAACTCTTCGGTCCTCATTCGCCGTGTCACATCTAGGCCCCGATCTCTAGTCGTGACAAAAGGTGGTATCAGAGCCCTAGGTTTATAATGGTCCTCGGAGCCTAACATGCCGTGTTGAGTAGAGTCCCATTCATAGGTCTGAAGTGCACCATACCTATGAATGGGAGGCTACGAAGACGTATTAGGATATTCCTCCCTTCTTCATGTCTTGTATCGTGCTGTGATTGGCTTATGAAATTTCCTTACTTATTGGCGTTGTTAATCCATTTCAGTAAATTCCTCGGGGAAGACCTCCACTACCTAGGCCAGCTCCGGCTGCTAAAGATTAGGACCCTCACGAGCCTATGGAGGAGCCTATCTCTAACGGTGAATTTTGTACCACTTTCGCTATGCTTGCACAGGTGGTGGCTGCTCAGGCAAGGCAAGCTAATTTGCCACGGGACCCTAACCCGCATCCATTGTGAGGGATTTCACCCGGATGAATCCTCCGGAGTTCTATGGGTCAAGGGCTGATGAGGATGCTCAGGAATTCATTGATGAGCTCTCAAAAATACTAAACATTAAGGGTGTCTCTTATGAGGAAAAAGCTGGATTGGCTGCTTACCAGCTGAAGGATGTAGCTCAGGTGTGGTATTCACAGTGGGCCATGGAGAGGGTCTGTGATGGTAATGTTAAAGAAGGAGACTTCAAATCTGCTTTCCTCAATCTCTTATTTCCACTGGAACTGAGGGAGGCCAAAATGACCGAGTTTATTAACCTTAAGCAGGGAAGTATGAGTGTGAGGGACTATGCCCTCAAGTTTACCAAGATTTCCAAATACTCTCCGCCTTGGTAGCCGATCCCCGTGCAAGGATGCATAAATTTGTTTTAGGTATTTCTGACTTGCTGGTGAAAGAATGTCGGGCTACTATGTTGATTGGGGACATGGATATTGCCCGACTCATGGTGTATGCTGAGCAGATTGAAGGGGAGAAACTTAAAGAGAAAACACACGATCCCAAGAGAGCCCGCTTTGATGGTAGGTTCTCCGGTGCTAGGAATGTTGGTTTTGGTTGCTTCCAGCAGGGCCAAGGTTCCGGAGCTCGGGTGGCTAATGCTCAGGCACCCCTTCCCGGGGTATCGGTAGGTGGCAGACCAGGATACCTTATGTATGACAAGTGTGGGAGGCCCCACGCAGGTGCCTGTCAGAGAGATTTGGGACTTTGCTTCAGATGTGAAAGTAAGGACCATAAAGCTGCTGATAGCCCTAGGAGTACGTGTGGAGGCCGAGGTCCGGTATCCCAAGGCGGGCAGGGTCAACAAAGGAGTCCCCAAGGTGTTACCCCAAGGAACAACAGGTTCTATGCACTCTATGCTCGCCTGGATGTCGAGGAAGCTCCAGATGTCGTGACTGGTATGTTAAAAGTCTTTAATTTTGATGCTTATGTTTTGCTTGACCCAGGTGCAAACTTGTCTTTTGTGACTCCACTATTGGCTGTTAAGTTCAGTTTGAAACCCCAGATTTTAACAGAGCCTTTCTCAGTTTACACCCCCATGGGTGAAGCTATTGTTGCTCATAGAGTTTATCACGGGTGCCCTGTTGATGTGTTGCATAAAATTTTCCCATGTGATCTTTTGGAACTTGAGATGTTTGATTTTGATGTGATTCTTGGAATGGATTGGATGCATGCATCTTATGCTTCCATAGATTGTAGAACCCGGAAAGTCCAATTCCAACCTCCCGTTGAGCTAGTTCTTGAATGGAAGGGTGGTGACTCCTCTATTAAAGGTAGGTTTATTTCCAACCTCAAGGCATGGAAAATGATTTCTAAGGGGTGCAATTACCATATTGTGAGGGTCAAGGATACGGATTCCGAGGCACCTACTCTCGAGTCGATCCCTATGGTGAATGAATTTTTGGATGTGTTTCCCGAAGACATACCGGGCATTCCTCCAGATATAGAGATAGACTTCAGCATAGATCTTCTTCCAGCTACTCAGCCTATTTCTATCCCTCCGTATCGGATGGCCCCGCCAAAATTGAAAAAGTTAAAGGACCTCTTGGAGAAGGGTTTTATTCGGCCTAGTACATCACCGTGGGGTGCTCCCGTGTTGTTTGTAAGGAAGAAGGATGGATCTCTCCGTATGTGTATTAATTACAGGCAGCTGAATAAGGTGACCATTAAGAACAAGTACCTGTTGCCAAGGATTGATGATTTGTTTGATCAACTTCAAGGTTCCACTCACTTCTCAAAAATTAATCTCCATTCTGGGTATCATCAGTTGAAGAATAGGGAATGTGATATCCCCAAAATAGCTTTTCGAACAAGGTATGGGCATTTCGAACTTGTGGTGATGTCGTTTGGCCTAACTAATGCTCCGGCTGTATTTATGGACTTGATGAATAGAGTGTTTAAATCATTCCTGGACAGCTTCGTGGTGGTCTTTATTGACGATATTCTCATTTAACCCCGAAGTGAACAGGAGCATGGGAATCATTTGAGGATAGCCCTCCAAACTCTAAGGGAAAAGAAATTGTATGCCAAGTTTAGCAAGTGTGAATTCTGGTTGGGCGAAGTGGCTTTCCTCGGTCATGTGGTGTCCGGAGACGGTATCAAGGTGGATCCGAGGAAAACAGAGGCTGTGAAAAATTGGCCAAGATCGTTGACTCTTTCGGATATCCGCAGTTTTCTCGGGTTTGCGGGGTACTACAGAAGGTTCGTGGAAGGTTTCTTATCTATTGCATCTCCATTGACTGCGTTGACCCAGAAGCAGGCTCAGTTTATATGGTCGGATGAATGCAGGGAAGTTTCCAAACCTTGAAAGATCGGCTTACGTCGGCTCCTGTTTTGACCTTGTCAAATGGTTTAGAAGGGTTCGTGGTGTATTGTGATGCCTCGCAGATCGGATTGGGTTGTGTGCTTATGCAGAATGGTAAGGTGATAGCTTATGCATCAAGGCAGCTAAAGGTGCATGATCGAAACTACCCCACACATGACCTTGAATTGGTAGCGGTGGTTTTTGCTCTAAAAATTTGGTGACGTTATTTGTACGGGGTCTATGTTGATGTATTCACCGTTCACAAGAGTTTGCAATATATTTTCACCCAAAGGGATCCTAACCTCAGGCAAAGGAGGTGTTGGAGTTTCTGAAAGATTATGACATGAGCGTGTTGTATCATCCGGGCAAGGCCAATGTTATGGCCAACGCTCGCAGCAGGTTGTCTATGGGAAGTGTGGCGCATGTTGAAAATGGGAAGAGGGAATTGGCAAGGGATGTTCATCAGTTGGCTAGGTTGTGTGTCAGGTTGACTGATTCCAGCGAGTGTGGTATTTGGGTTCAGACTGGGGTAGAATCTTTTGTGGTGAATGAGGTAAAAGCTAAACAAGATCTAGACCCATCGTTAATTGAGTTAAAGAAGTTGGTTGCTGCAAAGGAGATCGAGGTGTTCTCCCAAGGGGGAGATGGTGTACTCCCGTACCAAGACCAGCTTTGTGTTCCTGATGTGGATGACCTTACAAAGGTAATTATGAGCGAGGCTTAACACTCTCGTTACTCTATTCACCCGGGGTCTACCAAGATGTACCAGGATCTAAGAGAGGTGTATTGGTGCCATGGTATGAAGAGGGATATTGCCAAGTTCGTGTCTGAATACCCGAGTTGTCAGCAGGTGAAGGTAGAACACCAAAGGCCCGATGGTTTTGCTCAGGATATTGAAATTCCCACATGGAAATGGGAGGATGTGAATATGGACTTTGTTGTTGGATTGCCTCGGACCCGAAGGCAATTAGACTCTATTTGGGTTATTGTGGATAGAATGACAAAATCGGCTCATTTTCTACCCGTCAAGGCTACTTTTTGCGCCGAAGAATATGCGAGGTTGTATATCCAGGAGTTGGTGAGGTTGAATGGGGTACCTAGATCCATCATATCGGATCGTGGTGCTCAATTCACTTCTCACTTTTGGAAGTCTTTTATGAAGGGCCTTGGGACCAAGATTAAGTTGAGCTCCACTTTTCACCCTCAAATCGATGGCCAAGCAGAGAGGACTATTCAAACCTTGGAGGATATGTTGAGGGCATGTGTGTTGGAGTTTAAGGGGAACTGGGACGATCATCTTCCACTCATCGAGTTTGCTTATAATAATAGCTTCCATGCTAGCATTAGCGTGGCGCTGTTTGAAGCCTTGTATGTGAGGAGGTATTAATCCCCGTGGGGTGGTTTGAATTGGGTGAGATGGCTTTAGTTGGCCCGGATTTGGTGTTGGATGCTATGGAGAAGGTAAAAGAGATTAGGGAGAGATTGAAAGCAGCCCTAAGTCGTCAAAAGTCCTATTCGGATAGTAGAAGAAGGGACCTGAATTTCAGGTTGGGGATTGGGTGTATGTGAAAGTCTCTCCTATGAAGGGTGTGATGCGTTTCGGTAAGAAAGGCAAGCTAAGCCCCCGGTATGTTGGTCCTTACGAAATTGTTGAGTGGATTGTAGGCGTAGCATACAAGTTGGAGTTACCTCCGGATTGTAGTTCCATTCATCCAATCTTCCATGTATCCATGTTGAGAAAATTAGTTGGTGATCCTAGCACCATTGTGCCTTTCGAAGGAATTGAGGTCGAGAAAAACTTGACTTATGAGGAGGTGCCGGTGGCAATCTTGGATAGGCAAGTAAAATGGCTTCGCAACAAGGATGTGGCTTTGGTAAAGGTACTTTGGAGAAATCAACTAGTGGAGAGTGCTACTTGGGAGGCGGAGCTGGACATGATGAAACGATACCCCCATCTTTTCTAATCTACTCAAGCCTAAGGTACTGGGAATCTTCCTTATCTATTCGTGTCATTTCTTGGCTTCTTGAGTCTCGTGAAATGACATGCAAATGTGTGCACAAAAAGGGCTTTTGGATGCAATCTTGATATGAGCTTTGGTCTTGAACTATAAGTTAATTTTTGCATAAAGCTTTTGGTACAAACCTTTTATTTTGAGTTGAGTTGTGCATTGTGTCTTGTGTCGGATGTATCTTGCCTTAACTCTAACCTTCCTAGCTTTGTTCTTGCACATTCGAGGTCGAATGTTCCCAAGGGGGAGATGATGTAAGGCCCTAGATTTTTCTCTCACTGACGTCAGTTTGGGGTCCAAAAACTTGCCCAGGAAATAACTGCCAGGCATCACCTCACGAAAGGGCCTACACGCCCCATGTGGAGTTACATGGACTGTGTGCCCTCTCGTGGAATGACACCTGGGAATAAGTGGAGGGTAAACGGGACTTCACAGGGTCCGTGTGACCTTGGATGGTCCGTATGGCCCTCCATTTAGGGTACTGTGTAGAGCCACCCTTACACGGACCAACTCACGGTCCGTGTGACTCTAGATGGTCCGTGTGACCTTCCGTTTGGCGTATTATGGATGGTTACCTATACACGGACGGGGTCACGGTCCGTGTACCCTAGATGGTCTGTGTACTTGTCCGTGTGGTGCTACTTAGTCCGGAAAATTTTGCCTCTGAGGATTTTAAGTCATGGACCACGGCCCAGTATAAGGTTCGTGTGACACTACACGGACCGTGTATTGTACCGTGTGCCCCAGACGGGCTAATTTCAGGTCCGTTTCATTAATGGCATTTTTGAAATATTGGTTGCTCCAAACATGAATTTTGTCATTTTCCACCCCTCCTGAGCTCCCTATATAAGCTGGACACCCTCACTTTTCAACCATTTCTCTCATTTCACTCCTCTCTCTAAAATACTCCTACAAGAATTTCCTCCCACTTCTCTCTAGGATCATTCAAGTCAAGACTCACAATTTGAAGTCCACTCCTCAAGTTTGTCTTCAAATTAGGTATGAGGGCCTTGATTCTTGATCTCTTTCAACCAAGAAGACCCCAAGTTCCTTTTAAACTATTTTATGAAATTGTCCACTTAAGTTGTGAATTTTGACTACTTGATCTTGGTAGCTTTGAACAATGCATGTTCTATACATTGCTCCAAATTTTAAGTTATGTTAAGCGCTAATACTTGAATTTTGCAAATTATGAACATGCTTGTCCTTTAAGGATATTGTTATGCATGGGTGATATCTACTACAATTTTCATGTTAATTTTATTATGGAATTCCTTGTTTATACACTATATTGCTATGTTTTAGGTATACTCTCCATTATCCATGCCATCCCTACATCATGCATTGCATCATACTCATGACAGAGATACATGAAATTTTGGAAATGTGGGATTAAGCCCAATTTCATTTTAAAAAGGGAATATGATATGATTTTTGGTAAGACATGGGATATGAGAAGGTGATCACCGGTATGTCCATGATTATGGCTCTTGGATATCTTGGGTGCTTGCACCATCTTGTACTTGGCTCTTGGAGCATCTTGGGTGCTTACACCATCTTGTGTACGTAGATGAGCTATTCCTTGCACAAATGATGTGATCTTGATCTTGTGATTTGGCATTTGAGCCTACATGTGCATTTAACGTTTTGAAATGGATATTTGGCTCTCTTGAAAGCATATGTATATATAGAAGTATTCTTGTAGGATATGTTGACTTAACACTGATGGATTGGGGTCCTCCCCCTTTCCTTGAACTATGTTCCAACATAGGGACGGATGTTATTCGTCTATTCTATTTATGGTATGACATATCTTTTTTGGATTCTGCAAATCCTTCCGAAAAGCGTGGTTATAAGAAAGGTGACCATCCACCAAAAAGCGTGATCGTAAGGTGTGGTGTAGATTACCCTTGGCAAGTAATCTTCTCCCTACCGGTGGGAGGTTCTAATCGGTCCAATTCATGTAATAGCTCGCATAGATTTGGTTTGTCGGTTATAGTCCATCCCCGTTATATAGGAGCATTATCGCATTGCACGCATCATAATTCCTTGGCATCTTGTATATTATTATATGATCTTTGTATATTATGTGCCCTTGTCATCTAACATTAATATGCAGGTTCGGTAAGTCATATGCATTGCATGCCCGCATGCTTAGTACATTCAAACATTCTAACGCATACTCTATGCCTACATGATTTTACCATGTAGGGACCGAGCAGTTTGAGTACCAGCCGCAGGACGAGTAGTCCTTCATTGAAGATATTTTTTTGCGGTGAGCCCCGTCTTCTGAGGGAAAGCTTTTACTTCTTCGATCGTTGTGTATATCATTTTTGTTTGAGGGTGAGCTCGGAACTTGTCCTGGCCCCCGTTCCTTGACTAGAGGCATATGTTGGGCACTTGTAAAAACTTTCCCCGTTTTGTTCATCTATGAATGAATGATTTTTTTAGACTAAATTTCAGCTATTTAATTACGTGTTTTTAAATACTCCTGAACCAAAGTGTGTGGATTCCATAAATTTGAGGCTTGTTTGGGGACTCTCGGGTCCCTATTTGTCGTGTCACATCTAGGCCCTGATCCCGGGTCATGGTAGGAACTCCTAAAGGACTACGACATGAGTGTTCAATATCATCCCGGCAAGGTCAATGTTCTGGCCGATGCTCTTATTGGGCTATCTATGGGGAGTGTAGCTCATGTTGGAGAGGAGAAGAGGGAGTTGGCAAAGCATGATTTAGATCCATCGTTGGTTGAATTAAAGAAGTTAGTTGCCGAGAAGGAGATTGAGGTATTCTCCCAAGGGGGAGATGGTGTGCTTCGGTACCAAGACCGACTATGCGTTCCGGATGTGGATAATCTTAGAGGGGTGATCATGAGTGAAGCTCACAACTCTCATTATTCCATACACCCGGGACTAATATGTATTGAGATTTGAAAGAGGTATATTGGTGGAATACGATGAAGAAGGATATAGCTAAGTTTGTGTCTGAGTGCCCGAGTTGTCAGCAAGTGAAAGTAGAGCACCAAAAGCCTGGTGGCCTAGCTCAAGACATTGAGATTCCCACTTGGAAGTGGGAAGATGTTAACATGGACTTTTTGATTGGGTTGCCTCGGACCCAAAAGCAATTTGATTCCATTTGGGTTATCATTGATCGGATGACTAAGTCGCCTCACTTTCTACCGGTCAAGACTACCTTTAGTGCTGAGGATTACGCAAGGTTGTACATCCAAGAATTGGTGAGATTGCATGGTGTGCCTAGGTCTATTATATCGGATTGTGGCACCCAAATCACTTCTCCCTTTTGGAGGTCGTTCCGAAGGGGACTTGGTTTTAAGATTAAGTTGAGCACGGCTTTTCATCCTCAAACCGATGGGCAAGCTGAGAGGACAATTCAAACCTTGGAGGATATGTTGAGGGCTTGTGTGTTGGAGTTCAAGGGTAATTGGGATGACCACCTTCCACTCATTGAGTTTGCCTATAATAATAGCTTCTATGCTAGCATTGGTATGGCACCATTTGAGGCCTTATATAGGAGGAGGTGTAGGTCACCAATGGGTTTGTCTGAGTTGGGGGAAATGGCATTGATTGGCCCGAATTTAGTATTGGAGGCTATAGAGAAGGTGAAGTTGATTAGGGAAAGGTCGAAGATGGTCAGAAGTCGCCAAAAGTTCTATTCAGATGTTAGGAGAAGGGATCTAGAATTTCATGTTGGTGATTAGGTGTATGTGAAGGTTTTGCCTATGAAGGGTGTGATGTGTTTCGGCAAAAAGGGAAAGTTAAGCCCTCGGTATGTTGGCCCTTATGAGATTGTTGAGTGGATTGGGAACGTAACTTATAGGTTGGAGTTGCATCCGGACTTGAGTTCCATTCACCCGGTCTTTCATGTGTCCATGTTGAGGAAGTTAGTTGGTGATCCTAGCACTATTGTGCCTTTGGAGGGTGTTGAGGTTGAGGATAACTTATCTTAAGAGGAAGTCCCGGTGGAGATTTTTGATAGGCAAGTGAAGCGGCTCTGTAACAAGGATGTAGCTTCAGTGAAGGTACTTTAGAGAAATCAACACGTAGAGAGTGCCACATGGGAGGAGGAGTTGGACATGATGAAGCGGTAACCCTATCTTCTCCAATCAACTCAAGCCTAAGGTATTAGGTTCTTCCTTGTCTTAAGTGGTCCTAACTCTTTCATTCTTAAGTCTCACGATATGACATGCATACATATGCATTAAAAAGATTTTGATGATGTTTTGAATGATCTTAATATGCTTTGGCATGAGTTTTTATGACTTTATAATTTCAAGGGGTGAGTTATGTATTGCATCTTATGTTTGAAAATTTCATGTTCTAAGTCCAGCCTTGTTCTTGCACATTCGGGGATGAATGTTCCCAAGGGGGAGATGATGTAATGACCCGGACTTTGTACAACTCCATTCGAACTTGAAAATGTCATTTGGGTAAAAATTGGACCAAGTGTTGTCTCAAGGGAGACTACACGGTCCGTGTGACACTTCACGGACCGTGTGGAGGGCTGTGTCTTGGCCTTGAGTTTGGGACGCCAACAATTGAGGCTAAGTAAGGTCACACGACCACCTTCACGGTCCGTGTGAAGGCTCACGGGCCATGTAGCCCACTGTATGGCTTCGGACGTGAATTTTCTCTAAGTATGGAATCATCATCTCATAACTTTTCATGCAAAAAATTTCCTAAGTGTAAGTTGATGACCACTTACACACCCGTGTAACTCCTCATGGGCCGTGTGGCCATCCGTGTGACGTTTCTTCGCATTGAAAATTCTAAGTGTTGAGCATTGCAAAAATTTGTCTAAGTGTCGTCTCACGGGCATTGTTTACGACCAGTGAAGTGCTTCACGGGCCGTGTCAGTGCCGGTGAAGCCATGGCGACTCAATTTTCATCCGTTCCATTAATGGCTTTCACGTAATTATGATTTATTTTAAAAGTGTTTAATGACCTTTTCACCTATCCTAAGCATCTAAATCAGCTGATACTACTTCATTTCAATTCATTCTCATTAGAAACATTCATACTCTAAAATCAATTCCTAAAAAAATTCTCTCTAAGTCCTTCTCTCAAGACTCAAGCTAGGATTCAATTGGGGTTTCAACTTCAAGCTTAAATTCTTCTCAAATTCATCTTCCTAAGCAAGGTATGGGGGATTGATTCTTGGTCCCTTTCAACCAAAAAGACCCAAACTCTTTTCAATTGATTTACATGAAATTAACCTTACTTTAAATGTGGGTTTTCAATTATTTGATTTTATTAAATTCAATTGATGTATGGGCTGTATTTTATTTATGATTTTATGTTATTTTAAGCCCTACTATGATGATTTACATTGGGGTTATGAATTTATGAAGATGCATGTCCCCTTAAAAGCTTGATTTATGCATGGATGATTTACATTATGATTTTAATGTGGATTTAATTATGGATTTATTTAAATTTCATATTATAATGTTGATTTTATATTGAATCAATTATTCATGTTATTCCCACATTATTCATGGCATATGCATTCATGAACATTGGAATTTATGGAAATTACGAAGTGGGTCATATTGGTTATGACAAGAATGTGATCACATATATGTCCATGGTTATGGCTCTTTGAGTATTTTGGGTGCTTGCACCATCTTGTATATTTGAATGAGATATTATTCTGCATGAGTATCATAATTATGAATTATAGTTTGACATTTGAGCCTAAATGTGCATTGAATGGATTTTAAATGACTATTGCCTCTTTCAAAACATGTATATATATACGTATATGTATTCTTGTGGGATGCCGACTTAGCACCGATAGATTGAGGGTTCTCTCTCTCTCCTTAAACTATGTTCCTAGCATAGGTTATGTGAAAATCCTATATGAAATGGGGATGCCCATAAGGAAGGTTGCTTCATACGAAATGGGGATGCCCGTAAGATAAAGTAGGATATGATATGTTATATATGAAATCCTATCCGAAATGGGGATGCCCGTAAGGAAGGTTGCTTCATACGAAATGGGGATGCCCGTAAGGTGAAGTATGGTTTAGCTTTGGCAAGTAGACCACCTCTTTACTGGTGAGGGGATTTCATCGGGATTCCAAATAATAGCTCGCTTGGCCTTACTATTATCGGTTGAGGTGACATCCCCGCTATATACGAACATTATTGCATTCATACCATCATGAATTTCATGGCATATTATTATACTATTCCTCTTTAAATATATGCTCCTTATATATTATATGCCCTTGTCATTTAACATTGAAATGCAGGGTTGATAATTCATACGCATTGCATACCCGCATACTTAGTACATTCAAACCTACTAATGCATACTTCTCGGTACATGATCTCACCATGTAGGGACCGAGGAGTACATCTATCCACCGCACGACGTTTAGCTTAGATCTCAAGTTTTGCTTGTTATGATGAGTCCTATCTTCCAAGGACAAGCCACCTATCCTCTACCTATGGTACTTTTGTTTAGGATATTTATATTCGAGGGTAAGCCCGAGGTATGTTGTGGCCCCCATCCTATCTTATGTTTAGAGGCATTGTTGGACATCTTGTAAACTCCCTTACATTTATATGCTAAGTCCTACGTTGGAGATTATGTTATTGCTTGGTTACCACTGAATATTGTTATGTGTTTTGTCTATGAGTCTTATGACTTGATGGTATGTTATGATGTGAAAGATCCTAAGTCCCAATGTGCCCCATAGCGTGAGTCATACTTACCCGCCCCTTAGTCTTTATGTGCTACGTGCTCTATGAATCCATGTCGATTCCCTTTCCTTATGATATCCCCATAGCGTGAGTCCTACTTTCCCGTCCCTTAGAACTATGTGTTTATCATTTAAGTACACTTCCGAACTGATGACGTGAATTTGGATACTTTGAGGCTTGTTTGGGAACTCTCGGGTTCCCATTCGCCATGTCACTCCTAGACCTAGGTTCGGGTCGTGCCACCATCAAGAATAAATATACCCCGCGACATATTGATGATCTGTTTGACCAGTTACAAGGTGCTTCAGTATTCTCTAAGATTAATTTGAGATCTGGGTATCACCAGTTAAGAGTTCGAGAGTCAGACATTTCGAAGACTGCTTTTAGGACACAGTACGAGCATTCTGAGTTTATGGTTATGTCTTTTGAACTGACCAGTGCACCTGCCGCATTCATGGAGTTAATGAACCAAGTGTTTAAACCTTATTTGGACTCATTTGTGATTGTGTTCATCGATGATATCCTAGTATACTCTAAGAGTGAGGCAGACCATGTTCGTCACTTGTGAACCATGCTCCAAAGGTTGCATGAAGAGAAACTTTATGCTAAGTTCTCTAAGTGCAAATTTTGGCTTGAGTCTGTAGCTTTCTTAGGCCATGTGGTGACTAAGGATGGCATTATGGTTGGCCCAACCAAGATTGCAGTAGTTCATGATTGGATGAGGCCCACCTCAGTAACTGAAATTCATAGTCTTTTTGGACTAGTAAGCTATTATCGTCGATTTGTTCAATGGTTCTCCTCTATCGTAGCCCCTATGACCAAGCTTATTCAGAAGGAAGTAACACTTTCATGGACTGATGAGTGTGAGGCAAGCTTCCAAAAGCTTGAAGAAATATTGACATCGGCTCCTATCCTAGCGTTGCCTGAAGAAGGTGTGCCCTTCGTAGTCTATTGTGACGCTTCTGGTGTAGGCTTAGGTGGAGTGTTAATGCAAAAGGGGAGGGTTATAGCCTATGCTTCACGACAACTGAAGGTTCACGAGAGAAACTACCCTACCTATGATCTTGAGTTGGTTGTAGTAGTATTCGTGTTGAAATTATGGTGACATTATCCTTATGGGGTGCATTGTGAGATCTAGACTGATCATCGTAGCCTTAAGAATATTTTTTCTCATCCTAATCTGGACATGAGATAGAGTAGGTGGTTGGAGTTGATAAAAGACTATGATATCTCTATTCTTTATCTTCCTAGCAAGGCTAATGTAATGGCTGATGCTTTGAGCCGGAAGGCTTCTAGCATGGGTAGTTTGGCATTTCTTAGGGCGGAGGAGAGGCCTTTGGCTTTGGAGGTTCAGTCTTTGGCCAGATGGTTTTTCAGACTTGATATCTCCCCGTCTCATAGTGTGTTGGCCTTCGTTGAGGCTAGGTCTACATTAATGGATCAAATTCGTGCTCACCAGTTTGATGATGATAAATTATGTGTGATTAGGGACAAAGTGTTGAGAAGTGAAGCTAAGTCAACTTCTCTTGATCCCAAAGGAGTGTTAAGGATTAATGGGCGCATTTATGTGCCTAAGGTAGGTGATTGGGTTCGCTTGATCTTGGAAGAGGCTCATTGTGCTAAGTATTCTATTCACCCGGGTGTGGCAAAAATGTTTCATGACCTGAAGCAACATTATTGGTAGTGTGGGATGAAAAGGGACATTGTAGAATTTATGGCTAAATGTTTGAATTGCCAGCAGGTTAAGTCTGAGCATCAAAAGCCCGGAGGTTCGATGCAGAGGATGCCCATTCCTGAGTGGAAGTGGTAGCGTATTACTATGGATTTTGTGACTTAATTACCTGGGACATTGGGTAAGTTTGACTCAGTTTGGGTGATTGTAGTTAACCAAATCATCTAACTTCATACCGGTGAGACTAGCCACAGTGCGGAGTAGCTAGCTAAGATCTATATACGTGAGATTGTTAGATTACAAGGGATGCCTATCTCTATTGTGTCAGATCGAGGTTCGATGTTCACCTCTTTTGGAAGGCATTGCAGCATGGTATAGGTACACGGTTAGACATGAGCTCAGCATTTCATCCCCAGACTGATGGCTAGTCCAAGAGGACTATTCAGGTGTTGGAGGATTTGCTTAGGGACTGTGTGATTGATTTTGGTGCCCAGTGGGATCAACACTTGCCCTTAAGGGAGTTTGCTTATAATAACAGTTATCACTCCAGCATTCATATGGCACCATTTGAGGCATTGTACGGGCATAGATGTCGATCACCTACTGGGTGGTTCTACTCAGTCGTCATTGATGCATTAAGCACTAATTTGCTCAGAGATGCTATGGAGTGGGTACGCCTTATCTAGAGTAGATTGTTGACAGCCCAGAGTCGGCAGAAGAGATATGCCGATAGGAGAGTTCGTTCCTTGGATTTTATGGTAGGCGATCATGTGTGGTTGAAGGTTTCACCCAGGAAAGGTGTGATGAGGTTCGGAAAGAAGGGTAAGTTTAGCCTGAGGTTTATTGGCCCATTTGAGATTCTAAGAAGAGTAGGCGAGGTGGCTTATGAGTTGGCCTTGTCACCTAGATAGTCAGTTGTCCATCCAGTATCTCATGTCTCCATGCTTCGAAAATACATATCGGACGAGTCTCATGTTATTTCTTATGATGTCGTAGAGTTGGGTCCGGATTTGAATTATGAGAGGAGCCAGTAGCCATACTAGATAGACAGGTTCGTAAGCTCAGGACTAAGGATATCGCTTCAGTTAAAGTTCAGTGGAGACATCGATCGGTTTAGGAGGCAACTTGGGAGACAAAGTCCGACATGCGTGCCAGATATCCTCATCTTTTCAAAACTTCAGGTATTTTCTTTCACCTTATATTTGAGGATGAACATGAACTTTAATGGTGGATAATGTAATGACCTACTAGGTCATTTATAAGATTAGTCCTCTTATTTTATAAAATATCCTTCTCGTAGTTTTTTATGGGTATTTTGAACTATTCAATAGCTATGATTATTTAAGTTGATAAAGGTTGCAAACACGCGGATGAGAAGGGCAATAATTGAATTGGAGGTGGCAATCATTTAAAAAAAAGCATTCCATGTGATGGTTGGATTATTATATAATTTCAAAAAGGGTGCAATTTGGTCCAAATGTTGACTTCTTTGGTAGTGGGCTATGTGGAAGAAGCATTGTCCTTAAACATTCCTAATTGAGTATGGTCACTTGTCCACTTATTAAAAAAAGAAGATAAAAGAATATAAGCACTACAGCTTGTTCCCCTATAATGCAAAGAATGCACTAGGATTTGTCACCATTCTATTTCCTTTAAATACTTTGATTTTCGTACTAAGACCCTAAGTAGAAAAAGAATTTGGGAAAACGTATACAGAGGAGAAATTTCGTGACCACCGGCTATATAAATACCAATTGTGCGGTTTTGGCACTGAAGTAGGTTTTTCTATCCTTCTTTGAGATTGAGATTGAGTTATTGAATATTCTTATGTTATAATCTATGGGATGAGATCGTATCATGTGTTGGGTTGAAAATTCTTATTGTGATACTTGTAAGGGATTTAATTATATATATCGTAGAATTATCAAACTGCATAAATATTTATTTAATCCACCATACTATACTTTCTGTTATTTAATTTTCTGAGAAAATTTACCGATTTAAAAATTATAATAACAATAATATTAATACTCTAAAGAAAATGATAAAAAATAAATTTCGACTCTTATTTTTATATAGTGATAATAATAAAGAGAAAATGCTTATTATTTAATTATCTTTTTATAAATGATTATCTTTTAATGTGAATATGCCATGTAGAAAAAGGGAAATAATTGTGATATGATATTTAGAATCATGGTTTACTTGAGAAAGAAAATTATTAAAATGTGGTAAAGTATTGTATTCCAATATGTATAAAAGAGGGTGAATATTATAACTACTAAACTTTGAGGACTTTAACAATTATTGTGCTTATGGAGAGAAATATTGCTTCCATAATTGTGTCTCGATTGCACGCATCCGCATACTACATATCATGATATATTGAGCAATTATGAATTGTGAAACTTATTATCATGAGTCCTTGACCACGAGTTAGGTGGCAAAGTAGTTGATATATTGAGATTATTATCATGAGTCCTTGACCACGAGTTAGGTGGCAAGGTAGTTGATGTATTGAGATTATTATCATGAGACCTTCACCACGAGTTAGGTGGCAAGATAGTTGATATATATTGTTATTGAGGTATACGACAGGCTGTGTGATAGTCTTGATTTCACCTTGCATTTCATTGCATACTATACCATTGTCTTACTTATGGTTATTTTTCATTTATTTAATTGAGATTATATGTTTAGTTTATTCGCGTCATTCTATATAAATTGGCTGCACCGATGTTGGACTGATTTTCCTATTGCAGGTGGAAGTGTTCCTAAATTATTTCATAGTTTTTTCAATTTCTTATTCCCAGTCGGTTAAACCTACTGGGTACATATTATGTGTACTCACCCCTACTTCTTCTTCTCTCGCAGATTCTCATCAGGATTATCCACGTGGTAGTTGATTTGCTCGTATAGTTGGTTCACACCAAATCTAGTGGTGAGACTCAGAGCTTCGAGTTGCCATTGGATTCGATCTTAGTTATTCAGCCTTTATCTTTATTCGAAAACTGAGATGTACTTATTTCACTAGTTTATGCATTTAGACGCTCTTTACGCTCGTGACATCAGGTTCTGGATTATGATTTTATGGGTTATTTATTATGTAATGACTACTTACCTATTGGTGTTTCTCCTTTAAGTGTACTTTATCCTTGGGTTTGGAATTAATTGTCCATTTAGTCGTGACCTTGTTTTGGGTCATGACACTAGATCATCAGTACGTTGTTTGTTGCAACCCACACCAGGTTGTTCACTATGGTTATGCACATCCTCATGTGTTCCTTCACTTGACATAACTCTAACAATGCCCTCAAACTAAAAATAATTAATACTGTATTACACATCAACTTTGCGTCAAAAGTTATTAGATGTTTTTACTAATTATACCACCAAATATGTCCACCACATTTGTGTAACAGTTTAACGACACCAAAAGACATGAAAAAAATACATCCATGGACAGAATCTATCTAAAAAAACCATTTAAAATACAATAAAAAGACCAAAACAATGGAAACAATCGTCGCCCATACCGCGAGAAATTTAAACAAACATTCCCATTTAAAAAAACAGTTAACCAACCAACAAATAGAGGTTTAGTCCAACTATATAAAATAAATATTAGCTGACAACAATTTACAAACATATAGTAACATAAATGCACAAAATTGAATAACGGATTTACCAACAAATTACACAGCGGAAAAACATTCTCTAAAATAAAAATCAGCACACATCACTTTTTAAAAACATAAAATACCATTAATTTAACCAATATTTTATCTTTAAAAAATCATCAAACTGTATAATACAAAGATAACCAACAAACTTAAGAAAGTCAAGATACGAATAAAAAAGAAAAAAATAAATAAAGTAAATCAAATTGTAGGATTGTTGGAAGATCATTCCAAATATCACAAATCCCAGAAGCATCTTTTGAAAAATACTCTTCCTTGTCGCGACAATCCTAGTATGAAAATTTTAAAAATACTAATGAATGAAACTGAGGTTTGATATAACAAACAGAAAATTCCAAATAAAATGCAAACAGATAAAAAAAGAATGAATAATAGTTCAATAATACCTTTGGTAAGCCTGACTTATCACCTTTTGCATCAACATTTTCTTTTCTTATCTTAGACATGAACTTTTTGAATGATTCTTCAATGAAAGCCTTCATTCCACAAAACTGATCATCAACCTAAGCCTCTAAGGTTGCTAATTGCTCACGAACCTGTAAACAATTCAACATAAAAATGAAAAAACATATAATGAGCAAGGTATAAGGGACATGCCAGGCAATGAATGAAATACATACCAAATGAATCTCTTTTTCAATCCTCTCAATGGCTTCAATCGTGTTGCATTCAAACTTCGTAGAGGTATCACTTTTATCCAAATTATCTGGATGATGATTGTGGGGGGGGGGGGGGGGGCTGCTCATCATTCATGCAAACTCCAGTAGGATTCAGCACACCCACAACTTCTGGCCGAATGAAATAGTGTGGGTCAGAGTTAGCACGGGGCTGCTCATTATTCTAGCAAACACCACTAGCATTCGACACATGCAACTCTTCTGTCCAAATCGCATCCAACTCATCGGACGTGAATGACATGTTCTTAAACTAGTACTAATAATTTTTTTAAAAAAAATCAGCATATATAGTAAAAACAAAAAAAATAATCTTAAAAGAATATATGTTACCTAGTTCCCACAAGGTCGAAACATCCCTCTTTTGAAGTGTTGATAAAAGATCTTCCTCTCAGGAATTTCTCAATTGAACATACGCGGGTCCGATTATATTTGCGAATTGCAACAGACCTATCAACTTGATTGTAGATTCGTAAAACCAGATTTGAAGAGCCAAAGAAAATCCAGAGAACAACACTGTCCCGAACCGAAAATGGACGTGATGACACTCGTCTTAACCCACCAAGACGAGTCAGCCTAACACCTAATTATAAGATCAAGTGCAGAAGGATAATAAAAATAAAAATTTAATTGAAGGTAATAAATCAACTTAAACAAAAACAAATTTCCCCAAAATTTGGTTGTCACGCGCACAAGCCTCTAATGTATTACGATTGATTTGAAAAAAAAAAGTATAAGTCTCAAATGATATTGTTTCTAGAGTAGAACAAAATCATAAATAGGAGTGAGAAGTCAGCTGGGATGGCAAACAACTACCTCACGCAATCTCCACAGGAAGCCTCGGACAAGGAAAACTAGAGGGTATCACGAAGATCCGAGCTCGTAACCTACAAAAATGTAGTAGCAAGGGGTGAGTACAAAACACACGGTACCCAGCAAGTAAACTACTAAACACAAAATTAAATAATATAGATACAAGTACTCCTAACACTCCAACAGAACCTCCACAACTACCACCTGCATAAAGTCAGCTCAATCTGACGTTCACAATGTACATAGCCTATAGCTCAATACCCATACCAATATTTATAGTTCAACAACATAATGATCAAGTTCATCCATCACAAGTTCCATAAAAGACACTCGCAAGTTCATGGATAATAATGATGTGTGATGCAATGCAATGTCGAATATCATGATGCATGTCTGACCTAGTGATACACACCGTTGTCTCGCAATCTGGGACCCATGGGGGACTTTTGGCCAGTGCATCCGTCGCGGCGTGCGACATTACCCTCAAATCATATATAGTATCTGTCGCGGCGTACGACACGTCCCTCGAATTATAATATCCGTCGCGGCGTGCGACATATCCCTCGAATTATAATATCCATCGCGGCGTGCGACACGTCCCTCAAATTATAATATCTGTTGCGGCGTGCGACATGTCCCTCGAAATGGTACATCCTTTTTAATTCTTATTCTTTCTCCAATCCTTATCACACAGGCCAATGCAAATATGCATGCTTACATGATAATTAGAAAAATGACTAATGTTAACAAAATGCACAATTCACAACAACATGGTCTTAATACAATGTCAACACTAACTCAATATGTCAAAATCATTCACAACCTTCACACAAGGAAGCACGAGATTCTATATACTTAACAAAAGTTAAGAAATTCACTTGCCTCAATTAATAAAATAATACTCCTAATTTTGAGTCTTTCTTAACACTTTCAAATGATCAAAATCTGTTTAAATACATAATCTACATAAGAATACGAATCCAATCACATCCATATTGCTATACTTATTTTTTTTTTCAAAAATCGGGTCAAAAAGTCACCCCTAGCCCTTAAATTCAAATCTGAAATTTTCTTTCAAATTATCTTTACCCATCATAAAATAAACTCATATGTTAAATTTCAGCCAAAACGGATAGTTATTCGACCCCCAAATCAAAATTTTATTCTAAGAATCCTAGGGCTATATTTTCTTAATTTAACATAAATTATACACGACTCTACCCTAAAAATTTATTCATAATCTCATGAAAACTTAATAGAAAGGATGAGAATAATTACCTTGATGATTTAGAATGAAAATCCTAATTTTTTTGTCCTCTTTTTCTTTCTTTTTCTTCCCGCGTTTCTTTGTTTTCTCTGTATATACGTTCGTGGATCCCCTGTTTGTTGTTTTTCAGAGGGCTGCTTTTCATCTTTTATCTTTTTTTTTTAAATTTCTTCCTTTTTATTTATTCATTTATTTCTTTTAATATACTACAAGTGATAAATTTTATTAGCCTATTTTTTGATAAATATGAGATAAATAGTATAAGGTATTAATTAAAATATTATTTTAATACACGACTACATTAATTATCTAAAATTATTCGTCAACTAAATGAACATAATTATCGAATAGTTCCAAATTTTTAATTTAAATTTACGAAAAGAACCTTTTACGAAAGAGAGAGCATTTATTTTTAAAATGAACTAACGAGTCATTACAAACACCCTCTCCTGGTCCGCAACTATCTGTTTGGTTATGCAGTCCCTCAAATCAAGAAATGATAGATAGCCCCATGGATAGTTAACATACTTCCCCGACTCTACCAATAAAAAATGGTCTTCAGGAACAAATGTGTTCTGAGGAGGGAATGAAAGTATAAAAGTACTAATACAATAGATGCTGCACATATGGAATACATCATCTGGCTCGATTAATTCTTCATTTTTAAAGACACTAATAAACAGATCCTTTGGCACCTCTCTGTTCTTGATATTTGAAAAATAGTTCCGCATGAGTTTTGACGGACCAACCAGATCATTGACAAAGTCGTCTAATGTTCCACATTTAAAACCAATTACGGCTTTAAACTCGGCATACCAAATTCAATTACAGAACCATTCAAGCTGAATGTGAGCATCTCTTTCCGATTACTCGGTACCTCATTCTGCACCAAATGTCGTATCTGCTAATATTGCACTTGCATAGGAGGTAAATCGAGTAGATAGCCAAATGGTGAAACTTTGAACATGTCAAGCATGTTCAATTTTTTCAATCGGTCAGATATCTCCTTAAGGACAGAAAATTTAATGTATGAAAGTCATCTAGGTTGTTTGCTTTTCTCCTAATGACAAATAAACAGATAGGGAAACATTAGCACATAAAATATTACTTCAATCCCATACTAAAAACAAAGTTTGGAAGTATTGAATTCAATAAAAATTAAATAGATTAGATATTATCAACTAGAAACAATAGTACATAATACATATAGCACCAATAAAAGACCAACTGCATACCAACTGCACACAAAGAAATTAACGAACAACCATACCAATTGAACATGAAGAAATGAATCTACATGGTTATTTGTGAACATTCAACCAAAAAATACACCCATTGGATGAAAAACTTGATAACATGAGTCAAATAAAAAATAAGCAAAACACAATGCGCAGACCCTCCAATTTAATGAGAAACAATTTTGGTGGCATAATTTTTTAACAAAAAATGAATCCAACAAAAGGTCATTAACAAATATAAATATTTAAATCATGTATAACACCAAGAATACTACTTTCAAAAGTTGAAAGCATAGCATTCATTACTATAAGAAAGGTCAAAAGTTGGTCATACCTGTTATTAAGACAAAAAGTATAAGAAAACATACCTACTATTCTTAAATATAATAAAAAAACAAAAAATAAATATACAATATAATAGTGATGTAAATAAAAATGAAAAAGTATAAATATTTTTGCATGTTGACGTTAATTGTAATTAAGCCTCAAAAAGTATCTAGTATTATAATTTTTCCTATTTCCATGATATAATGTAACTTTAGTCATGATTTTTTAAAGTGATGATAATTGTTTTAGAATAATTTCTTTGAATTAAAAAACAGTTAAAAAGAGATGAAAGGATTAATTTTTTGGGAAATTTATTTTTGTCCTTTAGTTGTAAAAGTCTTACCTGGATTGATTTTTTCCACAGTATCAAAAACCACTATGTAAAAGTTTTTCGTAAAAAAATACTATGTCAAAAAGTTCATTTATAAAAAATTTGATTTATTATAAAAATCTAAATCAATACTCATTTAGGATGACATTCATACCGACATTAAAAAACAAAGGCATTGCTCAATATCATTTTTGTTTTTAACATTTTATAAGTTTAATGATCACATATTTTCCAGTTGTATATACATGTGTCAATTCCTCAGTTTGATTTGAAGTTTTAAGAACAAACGTGTTGAACTCCTGTCTTTTTTTTTCTTTTTCAACATTTTCTATTGATGACACCTGTCTTCAAACTGCAATTGCTGTATCCGGAACCGTTTTATCACAATGATGAACTACTCCATGATTTTATGGAGAACGAAACAAATACAGTGACATCATCTGTTAAAATAATAGACAAATAAAAGTAAATAGAAGATATATATGTGTTGCCTTACTTTTGTTGTGCACAAAGCTCATAAAGCCATGTTTACCTACTCCCCCTCACCTTCAATACTATAAGCTTTCTTTCTTGGATCAAATATTTGAGAGAGAACCGTTTCTATTATTGTTTTTCTATCATAATTGTAGTAAGTTCAGTATTGATGAAGGACTTTAGCAATCTCTTTCAAAGGTATTAATCCATGTTTATTCGGCAGCTGGAAGGTACAATGACAAAGATGAACATCTTTGCCATGATCAAGGTGTTCCTTTCATCAAGGCCAGGGTCAATTGTAAGTTGGATAATTTCTTAGAGATAGACTTTGGCCTTACAGCTTTATTTAGGCCACATGAAAACATGAATATAGATGAAACTAATTTCATGGCTTCACCAATTGTGACTACACAAGTAACCAAGTTTGTGTGTGGAGGTCTAGCTTTATCAATTAGTATTTCACACCCTGCAATGGATGCTATATATAGTTGGGAGGTTCTTACATAAAATATATAATATTTGTACCCTTAGTTGAGTTGTGTAGCAAAAAATGGAAATTGAAATCTTAAGTACGAAGCTCATAAAGCCATGTTTACCTACTCCCCCTCACCTTCAACGTTATAAGCTTTCTTTCTTCGATCAAATATCTGAGAAAGAACATGTGTCTATTATTTTTTTCTATCGTAATTGTAATAATTTCAACATTGATGAACAACTTGAGCAATCCCTTTCAAAAGTAATAACCCATGTTTATCCTCTAGCGGGAAGATCCGATGAAGATGGATGTTCGATTCTCTGTCTTGATCAAGGCGTTTCCTACACTAAAACCAAGGTAAGATGTATGCTGGATAATTTCTTAGAAAAGGCGCACAATGACTTAGGTCTGGCAACTTTATTTAGGCCACATGAAAATAAGCACATAGATGAAACGAATTTCATGGCATCACCAATTATCATTATACAAGTAACCAAATTTGAATGTGGTGGCCTAGCTTTATCAATTAGTTGTTCACACCTGGTGGTGGATGGTTTCTCAATTCTACAATTTATTTTTGAGTGGTCAAAAGTTTGTAGAATGGGGACTCCAGTCGAAAAGATTAATTTTTTCAACTTCAATTTGGGTAGTATTTTTCCGACAAGAGATATCACGGGAATTTTCAAGTCAAATTATGTTCCAATTCTACAAGAAGATATTGTTGTTAAGAAATTCATCGTTCATGAGGCTACTTTGTCAAGGCTTAGGAGAAAATGCATGGAAGAATCACATGGAGCTTTGACTTTTCAACCTTCAAGGGTTGAGATTATTACAGCACTTCTGTGGAGAGCTGTAATCCGTGCTACAGCAATCATAAATGGGTATTTTAGGCCCTCTCTACTAGACTTCCCTATGAATATGCGCCCCAAAATTTCATTTCTACCTCAAGCAAAAAATTCTTGGGGAAATTTCATGATGGGCGCTCCAGTAAAATTCATACCAGGAGAGACCAAAATGGAATTGCATCATTTTGTAATATTAATCAGGAATGTTGTGAATAAAGTTATTGCTTCATGTACCAAAGCCAATTCCCCAGATGACGTAGTGTCAACATTGGTCAATACATATAATGAAAGTTTTAAATCACCAGCGTGGGGAGGTAACGATGAAGTGGACAAAGTCATGTGTACAAGTCTGTGCAAGTTCTCTGTTACTGATTCTGATTTTGGTTTGGGAAAACCAACCTTAACATTTTTTGGCATGAAAGATACACAAATGTTTTGGTTGTATGATATTGGACCTGAAATTGTTGTACAAATGGACTTGAAGGAAAGTTGTATGAAGTTATTTGATCGCGACGAAGACATCAAGGATCTCACCTTTAGATGTGATGCAAAATTTTAATTTCATTATGTTGTTGGTACTTGTTTTGTTTGTATTTTTTATTTATGGATTGTTTGGACATAGAATAATGAAATCGTGATTTGAAATAAGAAATTGAAGTTTTTTTAGATGTATGAAAATGTGACGCATTTGAATAAGCTTGTCATGGAGATGTGTTTGGAGTTCACTCCTTTCATTGCTTCAAAGACAGATAAATGTATCTTTTTTAATAGTATAATCTGATGCTTACCCTGTAAAAGAGTCTTAAATTCTAATATAAATTAAACACTTAATCATTAGTTTTAACTTTTCTTTTCTGAATGAAATTAATATTTCTTAAATGAAATTGTTTTATTGATTAGAAAACAAAAATATTATAATTTTAAAGAAGTATGAAAAATATATAAAAGTTATAATATAAGAGTAGAATAAATATTTTAAAATTAATCAAGAAAAAGATTGTTTTTTAAAATTAAGGAAAATTTGACTTTTAAAATAAAATAAAGATATGTAAATGATTTTCACCCATTATCTATGCGATCATTTCTCACGCGAATTTTATTATTTTATATTCTGTAATTCAATCCATTGTACATTTTTTAAAGAGAAAAAAAGGGTTCATTGAAATGCAAAATCAAATATTTAAGTGTTCCCGTGATCATGGATGATCTTCACATGGTTCATTAGTTTTATACCTATAATTAGATGCGGCATATAATTTTCTTTCTTTTAATTTTATGATCTAAAATAAGTTATATATATTTGTATATTCGCACTAAGATATACTATAAACAGGGCCATAAACGTAAACTAAGGTTTTGAAGAGACTACATTAGTCTAAGGCTTAATCGAGAGTCAATGAAAAAGGATAAACGAAAGAGAAACGAATATCGGATTAAAAAAATTCTAAATTATATGCAACTTATACTAAACATCATTTAATAAAGTTTAGTCAAGACAAAGACTGCTTTCTGTCTCAAAGCTGATCACACGCGCCCTGAATCTACCGCATAAGAGCTATGGACTTGCAAAACACCTTTAAAACTTACGACACGATCAAAATATTAATCATCACGTCAATATGGACGTTTTGATACCAAAATCGCATAATTGATGTCAGACCCAAAATCGAGTCTAAAATGAGAATATGAGATCCGCATCGAGAATCTCAAAATCAACTTCGTGAAAAAGTTCTAGTTGCCTTAACGAGCTTGTACCCCAAAATAGGATACAATTCAACGCTTGAATATGAACAAAATCAAAGTAAAAAGATAGCTTGAATATGAACAAAATCAAAGTAAAAAGATATTAGTTTGAGCAACCCCTTTGAGGTAAAACATTTTCTTAGTTTGACAACTTCAAGCTTCTATGAATACTCCTCTATAGACCCGTATTGATTTTAGATTAAATACACTTTAAATTACCTCAAATGGAGGTCCCAAGACTAAGAAATCAAAATATAAAAGATTAGTCACATGATTGAATTCGCGTCACTGGTCTTAATTAAAAGACTACTTAAATGACCTTCAAGAGCACAGAGAAGATTCTCACGAATGTGAAGGGTCAAATATCAGAGCTCCACGAATGCGACACCTGGCCCATGAACATGGAAAGCTAGCAACAAGGCCTCTATGAATGCGGGTAGCACCTACAAACCTGGTAGCCAAAAGAGAAGATCCACGTGATCACGGTTGGCGCCTCCAAATGTCCAGAGGTGATTCACTGGCCTTCGAAATACATCCCTATGCCCTTGAACCCGAAGAACATCTGAGCTCTACACTAGGTATGCACTTTAACTAATTTTGTCCAAATTGAAAATCTTTAACGAGGTGCTTGGGATTTATTTAGAACCCTATATGTGTAAACGAATTATGCCACCTCATTTAATTTGGCATTCCAGACTCATGAAAAAGTTGAAATTTTTAAAAAAGGCCCTTTTGATGAAAAGTGGGTCAAACACCCAAGTACTGCTTTAAAGCAAATTTCATAAGAGGGTTTGATGCTGGAAGGGTACCCAAGATGTGGCCGACATCCAAAGACTATTGCTAGTCACCAAGCAAACTACTTGACCTCATCACATTTGTTCAATAACATCCTAACAGCGAAAGACATCAACAGTTAAGAATAGCTCAATAGGAATAATAATCTGATTAATAATCAAAGGCCAAAGACCAACCAATCTATTATTTCAACTGAATAAGACTAGTATAAAAGAAACTAGCCAAAACAATATCCAATCACAAACTCGACAATCTAGTCTATGAAGCCTCTATCCATCTGACTAAGTGGTGCTAATAATAGGTTCATGGCTACCACAAAATAGAATAAAAGCAAATCTAAACTCAAATAGCTAGACGATAATAATGTGAAAATCCTTTGAAAGTAGAAGGTCTCACCAATCAGTTAAATGCAAATAGATCTTCAATGATGCCCCTATTAATGATCTCTAGTACCTCTTTCTACATCATAAAACTGATGCAGACCTAAATGAACGTCAGTACGTGAAATGTACGAGTATGTAATATGGCAGAAGGAAACATGCATTAGGGAAGAACAATATTAACTTATATAACGTCAATCAGGAAGATAAGAACTCAATTGAGTGTCATAAATATAAAGTAAGAATAAGGTTTAGACAATGACAATTATATACAATCCAATCCAATCTAATCATTTGGATACTGTCACGGTCTATATGAGAGTTTTTCTAACCGACAACCATTACCTATGAGCTAGTGATGATACAATGAAGCGATGTCGTTGCCATATTCATCCAATACTTTACCAGAGTAAAGGGCATCCTTATCATGCCCCGGGAGGGTACCGTTGGCGTGGCCGTCACTTAGAGACTATTGCTAGTCCCCTAGCGAACCACTTAGCCTCATCACATCATTCAATCAATAAACTCTACTAAACAACGAAAAGTATAAGTAAGTAAATGGGCACATCTAGTCTAAGGTCTCATAATAAATAGGTAATAATAAAGGCTAGTAGAAGAACTAGCTCAAAAGTCTCAACATCAACGCTCAACTATCGTCTATGAAGCCTCTATTACTACTAATGTGGTGCCAATGACAGACCCATGGCTACCCAAATCAGAATTAAAAGAAATAGTTCAATCTCACTCTAAAGCATGATGAAATAACTGTAGGGGATCCTCCGGAATAGAGGAGGCTCACCAAATCAGCTGCGAATCTCAGATCTTCAATGAAGCGCTTGTTGACGATCTCTAGTACCTGCCCCTACATCATAAAACGATGGAGTCCAAAAGGGACATCAGTACTTGGAATGTACTGGTATGTAAAATAGCTGAGTAAAACAGAAACAGGTAGAATAATATGAAACAACATCGACCCAAAACAATCATCAAATCAGAATGTCACGTGTTTATCTAAAGAAAGAGTAAAGATTAGACAAGTGACCCATCAACCAATCAACTCAACTCAACTCAATGGAACTCAACTCGACTTAAAGTACTCAAGGTAGGAACTTTTGGAAGTTTCTCTTATCCGATAACAATCACTTATGAGCCAGTACATCCCGCCGGTGTTGCCACGGCTGTTCTATACTTGCCAGGTAGAGAACAAATCAAAACCATAATGGATAATCCAAAATGGATACGGAAAACTTAACAAGTCCTCGATTGTTTCAGGGATATAAACTCAAGAGGAAAACCTCTTCTACGCTTGGCGACGTAGTTTCTCGGGTGCTCCTCAATCACCCAACTCGGTGCTCGATACTCCTCCCATGGCTTAATGCTAATAAGACTCCTCATCTTAGCCAATCTAATAGGGATTTTAACCCCATCAACGATTGGTATCTCATAGGGACTCTAACCCTATCATCAATCAACTCATAAGGGCTTTAACCCTATCATCAATCAACTCATAGGGGCTTTAACCCTATCATCAATCAACTAATAGGGACTTTGGCCCTCTTATCAAAGAGCATCTCAATCAACAACTCAAGTTAAAGAACAATCATTAGGAATTAATCAAATAGACACATCAGTAGAGTTCATTTATGGAGACTCATAAGACAATCAAATTCTATCAACTCATCATCATTCTCTCGTCACAATCAACAATCTCAACTCAAGGCTCTAGACTCAATTCTCAAGTTCATTATGCATGTTTTTCAAAACTAGTCATGTAGGGTTATGGAAATTCTCGTGAAAATATTCAATTTAAGAAAAAAAAATATGATGATCATCAACATAGAAAACATGTAATTTCAAATCAATTTTTCAAGAAACACCATAAAAATTCATGCATGTAGACTCCTGAACAATCAACTCATCTATGACCTCTATGGGGCACATGAGAGAACAATCCCATGTTTTTAGTTTAGACTTACATACATGGGATGAAGCTATCAATCAAGCACGTCAAGGATTCTTTCTCAAATCTCTCAAACTCAGGCTCTTCTCCTCTTTTCTCTAGCCCTAGCCTTGTTAGAATATTGGATTAGGACTTAGAATGAGGGGTTTTAATCCCTTTTCACGTTGAAATGACCTTATTAGATTGTGTCGAGAGTTTTGGAGGGGTGAGGAATTGACCGGAATGCCCCTCGTAAAAATTAAAAATTTTCAACTCGGAAAAGATAGTCCGCAATGCGGACTGGTCGCGCATAGTGTATTTTCAGAAAAAAAGTTTTTGAATGAGTTTTCTCAATCTCGTCAAAAAATTTAAAAAGAATATAAGTGTTGATCCGCGATGAGGGCGCGACGCGCCTCTGTCGTGCACCAACACTGTTTTGCACATTCGGATAAAAACATTATCTTTTAATCGGGTCTAAAAATCGACCGAGACCATTTCCACTCAATTTTTCATGCTAATCACGAATCTGGCCTCGGATTTTTCATAGGAGCATTGGAAGATGCCTTGCACGCATACCTTCACTCTAGGGGTATTTTGTTATCTCCCCCTTGGAATCATTCATCCTCGAATGATGAGTAAAGGTGGATATCAAAGCATGAATAGACTCAATACTCACATCCATCAATCAAACTCTCGAATCCTCATCAACCTCAATCAATTCTATTCAGACTCAAGAATAGACATATCAACTCAAAGATAGAAACATCGATTAAATCAAAGGTAAGAACATTACCTTCAACATTCTTGTCATCAGACACGAATAGAACATTGAAACTTAATCAATTCAAATCAATCAAGCACTTCGTTAATCAATTGTTTGAACTCAAGAATATAGTCATACACTCTAATCGAGAATGGGACCATCGTAATATACAAGACTCTATGGACATCCTCAAGCTCCACTCTCCACCTCAATCATGCTCCCTTTTATGGTACTCTACTCCATCAACTTAAACTTATAGTTCCTATTCAACTCCCTACCTATCCACATCCTCTTATTTCATTCAAGCCTACTTTTGAGCCTCTTCGGTACTATTGTTAAGATAATCATATCCATACAAGGCTAACCCTCAATACTCAAGCCCTATACTCTCACAGGGTCTTTCCCTAAAAGATCACTAGTCCTCTTCACTGCCCCACTATCCTTACTTGAAACCCTTGTCACGAAGTCTTCAACAATTATCATCAATACTTGCATAATAACAACCACGCATTCAAGCCTATCAATCTAACCACTTTAACTGTATCTAAGAAATTTCAAGCCTACTAAGCAACTCTACCTTCACCGTTCAATGAGCTCCCACTCAAAGACACTCCAAAATACTCTTCCCTATCTGTTGCATATCATAATGTCTCATCTCTCCCGTGCTCCCTCTCTCAATCCCTACATGATAGAAGTGCAACACCAATGTCATAATAAGGACACATTCACTCCTCCTCATCTACCCTCATTCTTCGTCTACTATTATCAGCATCACTACTTGGTCCTAGAGGGACTCGTCATCTCCCCCTTTGGAGAAACCCCAACTACTACCTTCTCATGCCAAATAAGCATGATTCTACATCTAAGACTTGATACTCTACTCCTACCATCGACAATAACATGATGTACCGAAGGTCGAGCATGGGTCAGACGACGTCAGAATAGAGGACCCTTACTCTTTCTCATCAACCATCACTCCTCTATTCTCATCAACATTTTCATTAAGACTGGAAAGATAGGATCACTCAAAGAACTTGGAACGGAGATCATTAGCACGATTAAATCGAGAAATCTTATTTGAGAGCATTCATAATGAAGTACAATCTCCCTCCTCAATCGAGACTCATTTTGGGTTCACAAAACTATCCACTGTATAAAACTCAGGTCACATCTTATTTAACATAGGAGTGGAAACTCTTAAATCCATGGGATAAGATCAAAATTAATGAATGAATTCATCGCTTTTCATCCTCACAACTCAACATGAATAATAATCAACAAGTGGTATATGGGACTAGGCCATAGGTATGGAAGTCGTATACTGTACGGGAATAGGGCATCACCTCAGCGGAAGAATAAGGCACGTACGATATGGCAAGGAACTAATGTCTCATCTCCATCAACCCATCTCTATCGAAACCTCGAGATTTACTTAGGTCTATCATCTCATCATCTCTCCCTTAGCTCAAGGGTCATCTCTCAAGTTTTGCGAATCAATTTCCTCTACTAGGCTATAAACATATACCTCCACACGGTCGAGGAATCACTAACCCTGAGAATAGGTGTCCTAAACTTCTTGCATCATACTATAGTCGCATATATAAAATAGCTACTAAGACTCTCTCCAAGGATATCACTCTTAACTTCCTCCTGACGCTAGGGAATTCTCTTTATATTTACTGCTCTAATGGCATATATAACCACTCCCCACAACTCTTACAATCTAACCTCTCCTATCAAATGTTTCGTCCTCAATTCTCTTTTTCCATCTAGCGACACCTATACTGTACTCATAACATCACACTATGGTGAACCTTTTAGGGCGGATCTCCAACTAAAATTATCACTCTCACGATGTTGTCTCCTCTTTACCACTACTCCTCATCATTCAAGCTTAGAGTCTAGTTTCTAACACGTGTCTCTATCACACACCTCTCCAATATCACACCAATCTTACAATTACTAGGCAAATTTCGGAGCATAAGCCCACTAAAATCTCATAGCAGGTATTCACTCAACACATCCCCTCTTCGCAACTCAAGTACCATTCCTCTACTCGCTATACCCCCTTACCTGGCTAAGCTCATAACTACATAAATCTCGTGGAGCTCTTTCTTCAGAATTATAAGCCTAGTGTAGATCTATCACATTGAAAGCACTCCGTCCCTCTATTTGACATCTACATCTCACTCTCACAGTACAATATCAGAATACATCAACATAGATCTCTTTCTAGCTTTGGGCACGCCCTAACACATTCCGACACTAACTACCTCAGCATGACGCTCATAAGGTACTTACGACTTTTTCATCAAACTTATGGCAATCGACTCGTTATCTCTTACTTACTTAATGGGTATATAACTCTAATTACAAGCCTCAATCCATTATCACTCTCACTATCCCATCCTTTCCTTTCTATCGTCATCATTCTAGCTCTGGAATGATAGCTCTACTTAGGGTGGTATGAGACTTCACATCTCACTCTTAAGTGGTAACACTAAATCCTTTACAGACATAAGTTTCCGTCCCCTGAATAACATCCAAAAGTAAGTAAGGACTCGAATCATACCCGTCATAACATCTGGGGAGAAATCTGGAGAACTTTCTTGATCTTCTCTAATTGTGGGTACTGGGGAAAAAACTTGGGCCATCTTAGCCCACTTAGGACAATTCCTCTGGAAGTGACCCATTTGGCCACACTTGTAACATCCATCACCTCCTTTATGGCATTCTCCCAGGTGACGTTTGCCACACGTGCCACAAGGTGGCTTGCCTTTGAACCACACTAGCCTGTGACTTAGATTTCTGAGCTCTAAAGTTATGAGGCTCTGCTTGAAAGTGACTCATGTTCCTATTCCTCCTCGACCTCTTAAACTCAGGTGGGTTCACCTTCTTGAATTCATGATCTCGGAATGTATTTAGAACACCCCGCCTGCCTGCTCACTGTCTATCAACTAGCGCTGTCACAACTTGGGCCAAAGTCTGGAGGGCCTGGCAAAGCTCAGCATTACTAATGTCAACATGTGTTGGCTGCACGGCAGGGATGACTGGGCCTATGGGTTCATCCTGATCCTGGGGCTCGGGTTGGTTAACATTCTGTCGGGCTAGGCTCCTATTCACTTCATCAGCTCTTCTTGGAAACATGATCACAATTATAAAAACGCGTAATGGACGAATCACAATAGAGCTTTCTTAGAGTTTTAACTCTATCGCATGAATTTGGAATAAGAAAGAAGTGTAACAATTCCTAATGTCCAATAGCCTCCTGCTTATGAATTGTGGTTGACAACACACCCATAAACAAGACTCTACTAGACACGGCAACATAGACTCCCTAAGACACTTGAAATCTGTGCTCTGATACCAAGTTTTTCACGCCTCGGGAGGGTACCCTTGGTGTGGCCGACACTCAGAGACTATTGCTAGTCCCCAAGCGAACCACTTAGCCTCATCACATCATTCAATCAATAAACTTTACTGAACAGCGGAAAATATAAATAAGTAAATGGGCACATCTCATCTAAGGTCTCATAATAAATAGGTAATATTAAAGGCTAGTAAAAAGAACTAGCTCATAAGTCTCAACATCAACCATCGTCTGAAGCTTCTATTACTAATCATGTGGTGCTAATCACGACCCGTGGCTACCCAAATAAAAAATAAAGGGAATAATTCAATCTAACTCTAAAAAATGATGAAATAAATGTAGGGCATCCTCCGAAATAGAAAAGGCTCACTAACTCAATGGAACTCAACTCAACTCAACTCGCCTCAGAGTACTCAAGGTAGGAACTTTTGGGAGTTTCTCTTATCCGACAACAATCACTTATGAGCCAGTGAATGTACAACATCCCGCCGGTGTTTCCACGGCCGTTCTATACTTGACAGGTAGAGAAAAAATCGAAACCATAATGGATAATCCAAAATGGAAATGAAAAACTTAACAAGTCCTCTATTGTTTCAGGGGCATAAACTCAAGAGGAAAACCTTTTCTACGCTTGGCGACATAATTTCTAGGGTGCTCCTCAATCACCCAACTCGGTGTTTGATACTCCTCCCATGACTCAATGCTTATAAAGTCAAGGACACAAGCCCTCAACATATCTTCTAATATCTGAATAGTGCGCTCTGCCTGGCCATCTGTCTAGGAATGAAAGGTTGTACTAAGATTCACCTTTGAACCCAGTCCTTTCTGGAAAGATCTCCAAAATTGGGATGTGAATTGGGATCCTCTGTCTGAGATCATAGACAAAGGAACCCCATGCAACCTCAGGATCTTATGGCTATACAATCAAGCATAATCCTCTACACTGTCAGTCATCTTAACTGCCAAAATGTGAGCTGATTTAGTCATGCTATTCACAATCACCCATATCGAATCATGCTGCTGTTAGGACCTTGGCAAACCTATGATTAAGTCCATATTGATCATTTCCCACTTTCATTCAGGAATCTCAAAGTTTTGAGCTAATCCACATGGCCTTTGGTGATCAAATTTAACCTATTGACAATTTGGGAACTTGGAGATAAATTCAGAATATCCTTCTTCATTCCACTCCACTAATAGACTACCCTCAAGTCATAGTATATCTTGGTGGAGCCAGGATGAATGGAATACCTAGAACTGTGAGCTTTAAACATAATCCTATCTAGAACACCATCGACATTCGGAACACACAATCTACTCTGGTATCTTAGCACACCATTTCCTCCTTTGGAGAAAACCACCACTTTCTGTTTGTGGACAGCTTCCTTCAGTTGTCATAGGACAGGATCTTGGTCTTGCTTATTTTACACCTCTCCATTAGAGATTACGCAGACCTATTCTGCACCTCAATTCCACCTTCATTAGACTTCTCAAGCTGAACTCCCAATCGAATCAATCGATGCACTACCTTAGCCAATTCTTTCTTTCCCTCCTCAACATGGGCAGTACTACCCATTGACAATCTGCTAAGAACATCAACAATAATATTAGCTTTACCTCGATGCTAGAGAATGCTCATGTCATAATTCGTGAGCAACTCCAGGCATCTTCTTTGCCTCAGGTTGATCTCTTTCTAATTGAAGACATATTGCAGGCTCTTGTAGTCAGTGAACACATCTACATGTACTACATACAAACAGTGGCACCAAATTTTGAGAGAAAATTAACAATACAGCTTTCAACTCAAGATCATGGGTTGGATAATTCCTCTCATGAACCTTAAGCTATCTAGAAGTAAGCTATCACTTTACCTCTCTCTATCAACACAACCCAATCCAAACTCTAGACACATCATAATAGATCACAAAATCTTCTGTTCTGTTAGGCAAAGTCAAAACTGGCATAGTAGTCAACTTATCCTTCAAGTTCTAAAAACTCTCCTCGCAAGCATAAAATCCTTGATCGACAGGTTCACAGACTGAGAAACAAAGAGATAGCCTCCGTCAAAGTTCTGTGGAGGAATCAATTTGTTGAAGAAGCCACATGGGAAGCTGAGGAAGAGATGAGAGCAAAATACCCGCACCTTTTCGTGCCTAATATTGATGAAAGTATCGGAGGTAATATTCTTACTTGTATGTAAATTGATGTTCCTACCATGAGTTGATGTATATATTCCTGATGTCTAAGTAGATGTTATTGAGGTTGATAAAGAGTTGAGGAGTTGAGTTGTGGAGTGAGTATCGAGGTGATCTTGAGTCTATTCGTGCCAAAATACCATTCTTACTCTTCATTCGAGGATGAATGATCCCAAGGAGGAGATAATGTAACGCCCGGTAAATTACCAAAATACCCCTAGGGAAGAGGTGTGCACAAAATGCATTTTTTGATGCTCTAATTAAAAATCCGAGAATGGAAACGTGATCAGCACAGAAAATTGAGTGGGAGAAGGGTCTCGGTCGATTTTTAGAGCGACCGAGTTGAAAGATAAATTTTCGTTCAAAAATGAAAAACAGTGTGTCTTCGCGACAGGGCCGCGTTGCGGACCTATCGCAGAGGCATACTTATGTTTTTCTGTGATTTTTTGACGGAGTTGAGTTTTTTAAAATTGCACTGTTCGCGACAGGTCCGCATCGCGGACTGTGTTATTTCAAGTCCGGGAAACATTACTTTAAAATTTCGAGGGGCATTCTAGTCCATTTTTATATTTTCTAAACTTTTCATATGACGAATAAAAGTTGTTTCTCTGAGAAAAGGGTTCCAAAAACCCATCCAAGAGCATTCTTCCTAGAAAAGTCACTAAGCCAGGGCTTGAGGGGAGTGGAGATTGAGGAATTCAAGAGGAGATTGTTCAAGGGATTGTTGTTAGCAGTCATCCCAGGTATGTAAGGCTAACTTAAAGCATGGGATTGTTCTCCCATGTGCGATTTTGAGTAAATTGAGTTGTAGATTGAATATAATGAGGTTGATGTGAAGATTGTTGAGCATTTCACTGAGCTTTACTTAATGCATATATTTTATACGAATTGATGATCATCATAAACTTGATTTATTGCATAATTCATTTTCATGAGTGTTTTTCACGAAACCCTATGATTAATTTATTTAAAGGTGTAAGAATGAACTAGGGGATGAGTCTAGAGCCTTGATCAGGATGATGTTTGTGATGTTGTGATTGTATTTCACATTTGATGAGAGTCTTGATGATGATGTTGATGAGAATGATGTTTCATGATGTCTTAAAATCGAAAGTTTAATTTCTAAAAGAGTATCTTGAGCCCATGATGTTGATGTTGATGTTGATGGGGTGAGGTGATGTTTATGTTGAGGTATTATGTCCCCACGGGACTGATGTTGATGTTGAGGTATTATATTTTGTCCCTATGGGACCGATGATGATGTATTATGTCCCTTTAGGACTAATGAGTTTGATGTTTTATGAGCATGTCGAGTTCTAGGAGGAGTATTGAACACCGAAATGGGTGAGAGTGAGTCCCACTTGAACCTATTAACTACGTGGCCTACATAGGAAGAGAGGATTGAACCGCAATGCGGATGGCTCCTTTCTTGTCCCAATAGAGGACTAAGGTTTTTCTTGTGGATCCACTGAGTTTGATGTCCTTTACCCCGGGCAGGGTATTGGATGGATGTGGCAACGACATCGCTTCGTTGTATCATCACCGGCTCATAAGTGATGGTTACCGGTTAGAGAAACTCCTAGTGAGGTTTTACTTCGATAGTACTCTGATGTTGATGTTGATGTGATGTTTTGAGTCGAGGTCCTTGAGTTGAGTGAGTCGAGTTCCTTGAGTTGAGTTGAGTCGAGTTCTTTGAGGTGAGTTGAGCCGAGCCGAGTTTTCTTGAGATGAGTCTGATGTATTGATGATGTTGAGATGAGAGGCCGAGGAGTCATTTGTCTACTCTAATCTCTTGCCTTAGATGGACGTTTGACATTCTGATGGAGTATGATATTGAGTTGGTGTTTTTCCTATGTTGTTGTACTTATATTGTTATATTCATCCATTTTACATACCAGTACATTCCACATACTGACGCCACCTAGTACTACATCGTTTCATAATGCAGATATAGGAGTTAGAGGACTTCAACAGACGCACCGTTGAGGTCAGAGATTTCGAGTTCAGTCATTAGTGAGCCTCCTTGCTATCCGGAGGAGACCCCTTCTAGTTGTTGTTTTTGTTATTTATTGAGTTGGGTAGCCATGGTCTGTCATGGTACCATCTTAGACAGTTGAGTCAAGTTAGAGGCTTCATATATATATGAGTAGAGGTTTGACGTTGATGTTTTTCCTTATGAATTGAGTAGTACTTATACTTGCTTATTATGATGTTGAGCCTGATGTTGGCCATTGACCCTTTTTAATGAGGTAACTCATTTCTCTTCTTCCGCTATTTCCGCGATATTGAGTGACTTCCTGAGAATGAGTGGTTCGCTTGGGGGCTAGCAATAGTCTCTGAGTGCCGGCCAAGGGTACCCTCCTGGGGCGTGACAATGATTAATCTCTGAAATTTTTGTATCAAAATCTAGTCGTTGCTTGTGACTAGATTTACTCCTATCTGTTTGCATGAAGACGCCGAATCAGCGCGAAGCTTGCAATTTTGTTGCTCTTTAGAATACTTCATTGTTAAAGTCTGAATGATTGATCTTTAGAAGTGTAACATAAGCTAGGTATGTAGTCTGTTGGAAGTTAAAACTCACTGCTTGGGATTTGTCATCTGTTAAATAATGTTTGATGCGGTATCTTAAGCCTCTGCTCGAGTATCTATGTTTGTTGAGACCCATTCATCTTCGTACAACATGATGTTTATATGTCTAGCCTTTAAACAATTGATCCATGATCTTAAGTCTCTGTTTGCTTGCACCCGTTGACCTTTCTAGTACATTTTGAGGACCAATCATCTAGTATGCTAAGGATATACCCCGTCGAAAGTCCAACTTTTGTTTGGTATAAATCATGTCCTCAATACTTTTTGTCCTGGTAAAATATTATTCCCTTTGGAAATCTAGTTTTTTCCATTTCTTAACATTAATCATGATTCATGGGTTATTATTGACTTTTCTGAGAAATTGGAACCTTTTTTATTTGACAAAGTGTATAAAAATGCTTTATTATTACTTAGTTTAACAAGTTTGTTAGTGATTATCCTTCCAATATTTTTGAGGCATTAAACCCAAGCTTTACTATTTGATATAATACAGTTGATTTACATATTTGTTTACACATTTTTGCTATTCTTTCTTGGAACTAAGTTTGATATATATTAACTCTAATTTTTCTTATGGTCGTCTTGTGTGTTAGCCCTAATCCTTATTCTTCTTTCTTTGCATAAACATCATCTGGGTCCATTTAGATCCCTCTTCTTTGCACTCTGATGGGCGATGGAGGCTCGAATCCTCTCCTCCTCGAGTCATAAGAAGCTGTAGCAGGTGTCGAATTCAAATCTCTAGAGATGATACAGATTTTGGAAGCAGAGAAAAGAGTGTTTATACACTGATATATACATCATATACACCATGTGTATGTGCAGCAATTCAGCGATTAAAAAGGCAAAAAGCCCAAACAGCCACAGATCCCTAATGGGCTAGGCAGGCCCAAGTTTTAGAAATTCAGGACAGGTGGACTTCGGGCCTGCCAAGCCCAATTTCTAACTTATTTTTTTGTTCTTTGCTTTTCTTTATTACGTTGAGATATTTGTTATTTGTTTTAACTCTAACATTAAATTTATGTTTATGTGTTTTAATCTAATTTAATTTCCCCACAATGAAACCATTTATGTTAATATTCTTTCAATTATCTTTTAAACATTTTGGTGGTTTTTCTAGAAATTTAGACTTTAGATTTTCTTTCTTTAAAATAATTCAAGCACTCTCCCATAAAAAATATTTATATTTCTCTTTTCACATTTAGACACTTTAATAGATTTTAAAATTCTAATAACCACGTCTTATTTGCTAATTTTGTTAGGATTAAATAACGTGAAATGATTTTAAACGTTTTATTTTTCTTAGACATTTTAAAATACTTCACTTAGCCCTTTTTTCCTAGTTATTAATTTAAACTAATCATTTTTCAAAGTTAGTCAAAATTACCTAATCGCCGGATAACCGTGCGTTAATGGCCATTTCGAGTACGTAAAATCTTCTCAAAGTGGAAATATGAACCCGAACCCTTTCTTTGGATTTTAAAAAGATTTTTTCTGTTTAAGTCTTTTTAAAATAACTTAATGGTTTTCTTGATTTTTCCTTAAAAAAATTAAGTGGCGACTCTAAAAATTTTGAAGGTTCGGTTTTACTTAAATTAATTAAGTAATAAATCGAATTTTCAAAACCCAAGTCATTTTTCCTCAATAACAGTAGTATTTTTCCTACAAGAGATATCACGGGAATTTTCAAGTCAACTCACCTTCCAATCATACAAGAAGATATTGTTGTTAAGAAAATTGTCGTTCATGAAGCTGCTTTGTCAAGGCTTAGGAGAAAATGCATGGATGAATCGCATGGAGCTTTGACGTTGCAATCTTCAAGGGTTGAGATTATTACAATACTTCCATGGAGGGCTTTAATCCGCACTACAAAAACTATAAACACGTATTTTAAACCTTCTCTATTAGACTTCCCCATGAACATGTACCTCAACTGAAAAATTTACCTCAACTGAAAAATTCTATGGGAAATTTCATAATGGGTGCTCCAGTAAAATTCATACTAGCAGAGACCAAAATGAAATTGTATCATTTCGTAATATTAATCAGGAATGCCGTGAATAAAGTTATTGCTTCATGTACCAAAGCCAATTCACCAGATGATGTAGTATCAACATTGGTTAATAAATATAATGAAAGTTTTAAATCACCAGAGTGGGGAAGTAATGATGAAGTGGACAAAGTCATGTGTACAAGTTTGTGCAAGTTCCCGGTGCACGATTCTGATTTTGATTTGGGAAAACCAACCTTAACGTTTTTTGGTAGGAAAGATACACAAATGTTTTGGTTCCATGATACTGGACTTGAAGTTGTTGAACAAATGGACTTGAAGTAAAGTTGTATGCAATTATTTGATCGCGACGAAGACATCAAATATCTCACCTTTATATATGATGCTTTAATTTATTATATATGTTATTGATACTTATTTTGTTTGTATTTTTTATTTATGGATTGTTTGGACATGGAATAATGAAATTTTGATGTGAAATAAGAAATTGAGTTTTGTTACATGTATAGAATTGTGATGCATTTGAATAAGCTTATTATCGATATGTATTTGGATTTTACTTCTTTCATTGCTTCATAAACAGATAAAGGTATCTTTTTTAATGGAATAATCTGATGTTTACCATGTAATAGAGTTTCAAATTCTAATATTATGATTAAGTAGCCTTCTGTAAGGATTCAGTCACCTACCGTGTCATCTTCACGATATTAACATGGGGTCTAGAGGTGATTATTGTCCCCTGACATTAAAGTCACATCTCCATCCGTGTTTAACTTAAAGTAGGGTCATTTAGGCTTGTCCCACTATAGTACCGTGTAGTCAATTCTTCAAAGTTAGAAAAGAGATGATTCGAATCAGGATTTTTATAAAGATAGTTTAAAATTTGAAAAAGTAGATATATAGATTAATTTAAAAAAATTTAATATTTAATATATCTGTATATAAAATTATTTTAATCATATATAACTAATATTCATTTTCAACGAAGAGGGTTCATTCGATAGGGTAGCTCCTCCCTGATTCTAAAAACTACTACTCCATTTTATATATTTAAAGAAAAATAATTTGAAAAGAGCTGGATGTGAATAGGAATTTTCTTTTCCTATTTTTTGTGGAGAATACACGCATGGTTATTAAATGTCAATTATTTTTAGACCTTTATTTGCTAATAAATATTTATTTAGCTAAATATGCCAATTCAAGAATACTATATACTTTCTCCATTTAAAAGAAAAATTTTCTTTCTTTTTTAGTTCATTTAAAAAAATATTTCCTTTTTAAAATATTTTTTATATTTAATTTTTCACATGGTATGATTAAGATCACAAAATCCAAAAATAATTTGATATATTTGGTATAAATTTAAATTAGAATCATAAGATTAAAAAAAATATTCTCTTAAATTTTGTATCAGAACTAAATTATTTTTTTAAAACGGAAGCAATACGTGTAATGTGTTAATTCCTCAATTTGAACTTCTTGTACTGATGGTTCTGTAAAGTTGAAAGGACTGGTTTTTTTTGTCTTTTTCTATATCTTTTATCAACCACAGCTGTCTTCAGAATGCAATTATTATACCCTGGTCCACCTTACCACAACTGTCTTCAAAGAAACAAGCTTGTTTTCTTTTGTTTTTACTACTGCATACAAGTAAAAGTGATATAGTAAAAGTGTAAAGAAAATGCTATATATAATTGGGAGGTTCTTACGTATAATATATATTTGTACCCTTAGTTGAGTTGTGTAGCAAAAATGGAAATTGAAATCTTATGTACAAAGCTCATAAAGCCATGTTTACCTACTCCCCCTCACCTTCAACATTACAAGCTTTCTTTCTTCGATCAAATATCTGAGAAAGAACATGTGTCTATTATTTTTTTCTATCGTAATTGTAATAATTTCAACATTGATGAACAACTTGAGCAATCCCTTTCAAAAGTAATAACCCATGTTTATCCTATAGCGGGAAGATCCGATGAAGATGGATGTTCGATTCTCTGTCTTGATCAAGGCGTTTCCTACACTAAAGCCAAGGTAAGATGTATGCTGGATAATTTCTTAGAAAAGGCGCGCAACGACTTAGGTCTAGCAGCTTTATTTAGGCCACACGAAAATAAGCACATAGATGAAACGAATTTCATGGCATCACCAATTACCATTATACAAGTAACCGAATTTGAATGTGGTGGCCTAGCTTTATCAATTAGTTCTTCACACCTTGTGATGGATGGTTTCTCAATTCTACAATTTATTTTTGAGTGGTCAAAAGTTTGTAGAATGGGGACTCCAGTCGAAAAGATTAATTTTTTCAACTTCAATTTGGGTAGTATTTTTCCGACAAGAGATATCACGGGAATTTTCAAGTCAAATTATGTTCCAATTCTACAAGAAGATATTGTTGTTAAGAAATTCATCGTTCAGGAGTGTCACGACCCGAGGTCGGGGCCTAGATGTGACACGGCGAATGGGGACCCGAGAGTCCCCAAACAAGCCTCAAAGTATCAAATTTCCACATCATTGGTTCAAAATAAATTATTTAAGCACATATATCTAAATGAAGGAAATCAAATCTCAAGAGTCCATTCATTTATAGTTAAACAAAATGAGAAAGTTTTACAAGTGCCCAACATTTGCCTCTAGTCATAAGATGGGATGGGAGCCAAGACAAGTTCCAGGCTCACCCTCAATAAAAGAACATACATAGTAATCATAAGAAATAACTGGCAGGCCCTCGGAAGGCGGGGCTCACCGCAAAAAGGGGTCTTCAAGAACGGACTATTCGTCTAGCGGCTGGCACTCACACTGCTCGGTCCCTACATGGTAAAATCATGCAGGCATAAAGTATGCATTAGTACGTTTGAATGTACTAAGTATGCGGGCATGCAACATGAAAGGAAAATGATGTTAACCGGCACGAAATGCCATATAATAGAGTAGCCATAACCCACAAATACTAGCACTCAAAGAATCACTCCTTACTTGAATTGTGTAAAGGGAGGGTTGTACCCATCCTCATCAATACACATGTAGCTCATGACATAACCATATGCATAGGGAAGGTTGTACCTATCCTCATCTATGCCTTGTGTAAAGGGAGGGTTGTGCCCGTCCTCATCAATACACACTTTCCTCATACATACATGTGCATAGGGAAGGTTGTACCTATCCTCATCTATGCCTTATGTAAAGGGAGGGTTGTGCTCTTCCTCATCAATACATGCTTAGCTCATACATACATGTGCATAGGGAAGGTTGTACCTATCCTCATCTATGCCTTGTGTAAAGGGAGGGTTGTACCCGTCCTCATCAATACACACTTTCCTCATACATACATGTGCATAGGGAAGGTTGTACCTATCCTCATCTATGCACTGTGTAAAGGGAGGGTTGTACCCGTCCTCATCAATACACCCATGTAATTACATACTCATGCAAGATGTCACATAATATACATACCCATATAATTCGTATTCGTATAGAAGTCAAGTTCATAGTACTATTAATTCATGTCATAATGGTGTTCAACTTATATCATGCTTGTGTTCATATATTCTCACTCAATTCTTGTTCATAACCATAATTTTCATACAAACCAACATCATGAACGCATATGCATGAGTGATGTGTGAATGAACATGGGTAATATAGAGTAAAACTAAAATTTGCAATATAATATGAAGTCTAGGAAATTCACAATAAAAGTCATATGAAATTAGTAGTATAAATCACCCATGCATAATATCATCTTTATAGGGACATGCATGTTCATAGTTTCATAATTCAAGATGGCGCATCATAAAGGAACTTAACATATCTCAAAGTTTGGAATATTGTACAACCCATGCAATGTTCAAAGGTACCAAGATCAAGTAGTAAAATTCACATTTTAAGTAGACAAATTCACAAATTAGTTTGAAAGGAACTTTGGGCCTTCTTGGTTGAAAGAGACCAAGAATCAAAACCCACATACCTATATCTTGAGGATGAGCTTGAGGAGAGAATGGACTTCAAATTGAAGGTCTTGACTTGGGGATCCTAGAGAGAAGTTGGAGAATCTTGTAGGAGGAATTTGAGAGAGAGTGAGAGGAAAATAAATGAAGAAGATGGCTAAAATGAAGAAGATCAGCTGATTTATGGACTTAGGAGGGGTGGAAAATACCCAAAACACCCTTAAACTAATTTATATTTACATAAAAATCAAAATCAAAACGAGTAAAAATATTAAGTACTGTTCACGGTACTGTTCACGGCACCGTTCACGGCCAGTGAACAGTGACACGGTCCGTGAACAGTAACCGTGTGACTTTACTTAGAATTTTCAGAAAATTATTTCAAGCCAAGGGCTTCCAACGGAAGGTCGTACGGACCGTGTGATGCTTAACGGACCGTACAAGGGTCCGTATGAAGGTACCAAGGAAGTACACACACTTAGAACAAAATTTGGCAAGAAAATCGTGGGCCAAAGCAGCCTCACGGACCGTTTGATGCCACACGGTCCGTGTGGCTGTGTGGCTTGCCTGCACGAACAGTCTTAACGAAAACGAGCATAACTCCTTGGTCCGAGCTCGGAATTAGGTGAAACCAGGTGCATTGGAAAGCTAATTCAAAGAGATTTAATTTGATATATGGTAAGACACCTATTTCAATTTGTGCTAAGAGATATGACCATTTAAAATTGAATCTTCTACCGAATCATATGAAAAACCTTTAGGTTTAGTGTCGGAGAAGTTTAGGAATGTAAAAAGGGTTTTAAGAGTCATAAAAAGCCTTGGGGATGAATCAATGTATCAAAAACACCTTAATAAAATAGATCCTTAAATTTCATAAGGGCCTTGACACGGTTAGCTTCACGGTCCGTGAAGCTCTTCATGGCCCGTGAAGGCTCCCATCTAGCCCAGGCAGGTTTTACGAAAACGGGCGTAACGTCTTGCTCCGAACTCGAAATGAGGTGAAACTGGATGTGTTGGAAAGATAATTCAAAGGGCTTCGATTTGATATGTCATGGGCCACCCAGTTCATTTTGAGCTAAGAGATATTACTATTTAAAGTTGGCCCATCTATCGGCACTTGAGAATAATATAGCCAAGGGAATTCCTTTGAACTTGACTTGATGTAGGAGATGCATGATGATCTTAAACAACATAGATAAGCTAGAGTTGAAGGCTTGAGAGTGAATTTAGCTTGAGCATAAGGTCCCGTACTTAGAAATATCTCACTCCGGAAGCTTTACGGATGACCTCACGGCTGTGATGGCTCCCATGAAGTGCCACCTTGGTCCAAAACTTTTTCGAAACCAATTTTTCATGCTTTCTTGAGGTCGTACAAAATTCCGGGTCCTTACAATGAGGCTACTTTGTCAAGGCTTAGAAGAAAATGCATGGAAGAATCACATAGAGCTTTGACTTTTCAACCTTCAAGGGTTGAGATTATTACAGCACTTCTGTGGAGAATTATAATTCGTGCTACAACAATCATAAATGGGTATTTTAGGCCCTCCCTACTAGACTTCCCCATGAATATGCGCCCTAAAATTTCATTTCTACCTCAAGCAAAAAATTCTTTTGGAAATTTCATGATGGGCTCTCCAGTAAAATTCATACCAGGAGAGACCAAAATGGAATTGCATCATTTCATAATATTAATCAGGAATGCCGTGAATAAAGTTATTTCTTCATGTACCAAAGCCGATTCATCAGATGACGTAGCGTCAACATTGGTTAATACATATAATGAAAGTTTTAAATCACTAGAATGGGGAGGTAACGATGAAGTGGACAAAGTCATGTGTACAAGTCTGTGCAAGTTCCCTGTTACTGATTCTGATTTTGGTTTGGGAAAACCAACCTTAACATTTTTTGGCATGAAAGATACACAAATGTTTTGGTTATATGATATTGGACCTGAAATTGTTGTACAAATGGACTTGAAGGAAAGTTGTATGAAGCTATTTGATCACGACGAAGACATCAAAGATCTCACCTTTATACGTGATGCAAATGTAGGCATTGAAATTTTGTAGGACTCTACAAAATTAGTCCTATTTAAGTCAGGATTTCTTGGAGGCTACTCTACGTTAAACCTAATTAATGTCTATATAAAGAGTATTATATTCCCTTGAAAATGCATCTCAAATATCTCATAAATCCTAGGGATATTTATCAAGAGATTAAAATATGGCTCAAGGAGGTCAAAATCATCCTACGTTTGAGAAATATGCCACTAACGACTCTCGAATCATGGAGAAATCTAATGAGAGAAGAATCAAAATAGAAACAAATTTGTATCTATATTATTTATGAATAAATTTATGTTTCTTCATATTTTATTTGTGATTGTAATTCATATTTCATCACATTAAAATTTGTTGCAAATAACAAAACTTTGATTTCATTATGTTGTTGGTATTTGTTTTGTATGTACTTTTTATTTATGGATCGTTTGGACATGTAATAACAGAATCGTGATTTGAAAGAAGAAGTTGAAGTTTTGTTACGTGTAATTTGCATTTTGCACATAATAATGAAAACACAATAAGTTGTGAAAATTATATTTAAAAAATCAATTCTTGTACAATCTTATCAAATGAGTAAATCATAGTTCATAAATAAAATATTTAAATTTATTAAGTTGACACACTGATAAATCAACAAGTTATTTAGCTTGAGGATAAAGAACATCAACATCAATGAATCCAACCATTAAAATTCTCTTTTAGGACAAGAGACTAGGCCTTTATCCTACATTGGCTATGTAGTTATGAGATTTGAGTTAGTTTGTAAGGACCCGGAATTTTGTACGACCTCAAGGAAGCATGAAAATTGGTTTCAGAAAAGTTTTGGACCAAGGTGGCACTTCATGGGAGCCATCACGATCCGTGTGAGGTCACACGGCCCGTGTGGAGCCTCCACGGAGTGGCCTTTGGCCCATGGAGGATGTTTGGCCCTTAAACGTGGTGTTTTAAACTAAGGCACACCACACGTGGACCCCTCACGGTCCGTGTGACACTTCACGGATCGTGTGGTGGGCCGTGTGATGGCCTTGGCTTGAAATCCTACAGCTTTGGGACCAAGTATGGTTATACGGCCAAGTGCACGGCCCGTGCGGGATGGCACGGCCCGTGCGGGATGGCACGGCCCGTGCGGGATGGCACGGCCCGTGCGGGATGGCACGGCCCGTGCGGGATGGCACGGCCCGTGAGGTCATCCGTAAAGCTTCCGGAGTGAAATACTTCTAAGTACGAGATCTTCATACTCAAGCTAAGTTCACTTTCAAGCCTTCAATTCAAGCTTATCTATGTTGTTTAAGATCATCATGGGTCTCCTACATCAAGTCAAGTTCAAAGGAATTCTCTTGGCTAAGTTCTTCTCAAGTACCAATAGAAGGGTCAACTTTGAGTGGGCATATCTCTTAGCACAACATGAACTGGGTGTCCCACGACATATCAAATTGAAGCTCTTTGAATTATCTTTCCAACGCATCTGTTCTCACCTCATTCCGAGTTCGGAGCAAGATGTTATGCCCGTTTTCGTAAAAGCTGTCTGGGCTAGACGGAAAGCCTTCATGGACCGTGAAGAGCTTCACGGGCCGTGAAGCCTACCGTATGAACTACGGGGTAAAATTTAAAGGGAAGTTTTTACTAAGGTGTTTTTGATAGTTTGATCCATCCCCAAGGCTTTTTATGACCTTTAAAACCCTTTTTACATTCCTAAACTTCTCCGACACTAAACCCAAAAGTTTTTCATATGATTCGGTAGAAGGGTCAATTTTAAATGGTCATATAGCTTAGCACAAAATGAACTAGGTGTCCTACAATATACCAAATTAAAGTTCTTTGAATTATATTTCCAACGCATCCGGTCTCACCTCATTCCGAGTTCGGAGCAAGACGTTATGCCCATTTTTGTAAAAGTTGTTCGTGCAGGCAAGCCACACGGACACCTACACGGACCGTGTGGCAGCAAACGGTCCGTGAGGCTGAAGTGACATACGATTTTCTTGCCAAATTGTGTTCTAAGTGTGTCTCCTTCCTTGGTACCTTCATACGGACCCTTGTACGGCCCGTGAAGCATCACACGATCCATACGACCTTCCGTTGGAAGCCCTTGGCTTGAAACAATTTGCTAAAAATTCCAAGTATAGTTACATGGTTACTGTTCACTGACCATGTCACTGTTCACTGGCCGTGAACAGTGCCGTGAACAGTGCTTAATATTTTCACCCATTTTGATTTTGGTTTTTATGTAAATATAAATTGGTTTGAGGGTGTTTTGGGTATTTTGCCACCCCTCCTAAGTCCATAAATCAGCTTAACTTCTCTACATTAAGCCATTTCCTCATTTTTCCTCTCTCTCTCAAAAAATTTCTCCCACAAGAATTCTCCAACTTTTCTCTAGGATCCTCAAGTCAAGACCTTCAATTTGGAGTCCATTTTCTCCTCAAGTTCATCCTCAAGATATAGGTATGTGGGGTTGATCCTTAGTTCCTTTCAACCAAGAAGACCCAAATTCCCTTTCAAGTTGTTTATGAGTTTACTTACTTAATGTGAATTTCTACTATGTAATCTTGTTAGCTTTGAACAATGCATGTGTTGTACCGTATTCCGATTCTAAGTTGTGTTAAGCTCTAGCTAGTACTTGAAATTTATGCAAATTATGAACATGCATGTCGTTAAAATGATATTAAGCATGGGTGATCTCTACTACGATTTTCATATGGATTTTATGGCGGGTTTTCTAGATATTTTACTATGTTTTAGATATACTCTACATTGCCCATGCCACCCCTACTGCATTGCATTACATCCATAACATTGATACATGAAAATTTTGAATATGGATTAAGTCCAATTTCGCGTTGATGTTGAGACTTTTGAGCTAGTTCTTTCTACTAGCCTTTATTATTACCTATTTATTATGAGACCTTAGACTAGATGTGCCCATTTACTTACTTATACTTTTCGTTGTTTAGTAGAGTTTATTGATTGAATGATGTGATGAGGCTAAGTGGTTCGCTAGGGGACTAGCAATAGTCTCTAAGTGACGGCCACGCCAACGGTACCCTCCCGGGGCATGATAAGGATGCCCTTTACTCTGGTAAAGTATTGGATGAATATGGCAACGACATCGCTTCGTTGTATCATCACTAGCTCATAGGTAATTGTTGTCGGTTAGAAAAACTCTCATATAGACCGTGACAGTATCCAAATGATTAGATTGGATTGTATATAATTGTCATTGTCTAAACCTTATTCTTACTTTATATTTATGACACTCAATTGAGTTCTTATCTTCCTGATTGACGTTATATAAGTTAATATTGTTCTTCCCTAATGCATGTTTCCTTCTGCCATATTACATACTCGTACATTTCACGTACTGACGTTCATTTAGGCCTGCATCAGTTTTATGATGTAGAAAGAGGTACTAGAGATCATTAATAGGGGCATCATTGAAGATCTATTTGCATTTAACTGATTGGTGAGACCTTCTACTTTCAAAGGATTTTCACATTATTATCGTCTAGCTATTTGAGTTTAGATTTGCTTTTATTCTATTTTGTGGTAGCCATGAACCTATTATTGGCACCACTTAGTCAGATGGATAGAGGCTTCATAGACTAGATTGTCGAGTTTGTGATTGGATATTGTTTTGGCTAGTTTCTTTTATACTAGTCTTATTCAGTTGAAATAATAGATTGGTTGGTCTTTGGCCTTTGATTATTAATCAGATTATTATTCCTATTGAGCTATTCTTAACTGTTGATGTCTTTCGCTGTTAGGATGTTATTGAACAAATGTGATGAGGTCAAGTAGTTTGCTTGGTGACTAGCAATAGTCTTTGGATGTCGGCCACATCTTGGGTACCCTCCAGCATCAAACCCTCTTATGAAATTTGCTTTAAAGCAGTACTTGGGTGTTTGACCCACTTTTAATCAAAAGGGCCTTTTTTAAAAATTTCAACTTTTTCATGAGTCTGGAATGCCAAATTAAATGAGGTGGCATAATTCGTTTACACATATAGGGTTCTAAATAAATCCCAAGCACCTCGTTAAAGATTTTCAATTTGGACAAAATTAGTTAAAGTGCATACCTAGTGTAGAGCTCAGATGTTCTTCGGGTTCAAGGGCATAGGGATGTATTTCGAAGGCCAGTGAATCACCTCTGGACATTTGGAGGCGCCAACCGTGATCACGTGGATCTTCTCTTTTGGCTACCAGGTTTGTAGGTGCTACCCGCATTCATAGAGGCCTTGTTGCTAGCTTTCCATGTTCATGGGCCAGGTGTCGCATTCGTGGAGCTCTGATATTCGACCCTTCACATTCGTGAGAATCTTCTCTGTGCTCTTGAAGGTCATTTAAGTAGTCTTTTAATTAAGACCAGTGACGCGAATTCAATCATGTGACTAATCTTTTATATTTTGATTTCTTAGTCTTGGGACCTTCATTTGAGGTAATTTAAAGTGTATTTAATCTAAAATCAATACGGGTCTGTAGAGGAGTATTCATAGAAGCTTGAAGTTGTCAAACTAAGAAAATGTTTTACCTCAAAGGGGTTGCTCAAACTAATATCTTTTTACTTTGATTTTGTTCATATTCAAGCTATCTTTTTACTTTGTTTTTGTTCATATTCAAGCGTTGAATTGTATCCTATTTTGGGGTACAAGCTCGTTAAGGCAACTAGAACTTTTTCACGAAGTTGATTTTGAGATTCTCGATGCGGATCTCACATTCTCATTTTAGACTCGATTTTGGGTCTGACATCAATTATGCGATTTTGGTATCAAAACGTCCATATTGACGTGATGATTAATATTTTGATCGTGTCGTAAGTTTTAAAGGTGTTTTGCAAGTCCATAGCTCTTATGCGGTAGATTCAGGGCGCGTGTGATCAGCTTTGAGACAGAAAGCAGTCTTTGTCTTGACTAAACTTTATTAAATGATGTTTAGTATAAGTTGCATATAATTTAGAATTTTTTTAATCCGATATTCGTTTCTCTTTCGTTTATCCTTTTTCATTGACTCTCGATTAAGCCTTAGACTAATGTAGTCTCCTCAAAACCTTAGTTTACGTTTATGGCCCTGTTTATAGTATATCTTAGTGCGAATATACAAATATATATAACTTATTTTAGATCATAAAATTAAAAGAAAGAAAATTATATGCCGCATCTAATTATAGGTATAAAACTAATGAACCATGTGAAGATCATCCATGATCACGGGAACACTTAAATATTTGATTTTGCATTTCAATGAACCCTTTTTTTCTCTTTAAAAAATGTACAATGGATTGAATTACAGAATATAAAATAATAAAATTCGCGTGAGAAATGATCGCATAGATAATGGGTGAAAATCATTTACATATCTTTATTTTATTTTAAAAGTCAAATTTTCCTTAATTTTAAAAAATAATCTTTTTCTTGATTAATTTTAAAATATTTATTCTACTCTTATATTATAACTTTTATATATTTTTCATACTTCTTTAAAATTATAATATTTTTGTTTTCTAATCTATAAAACAATTTCATTTAAGAAATATTAATTTCATTCAGAAAAGAAAAGTTAAAACTAATGATTAAGTGTTTAATTTATATTAGAATTTAAGACTCTTTTACAGGGTAAGCATCAGATTATACTATTAAAAAAGATACATTTATCTGTCTTTAAAGCAATGAAAGGAGTGAACTCCAAACACATCTCCATGACAAGCTTATTCAAATGCGTCACATTTTCATACATCTAAAATAACTTCAATTTCTTATTTCAAATCACGATTTCATTATTCTATGTCCAAACAATCCATAAATAAAAAATACAAACAAAACAAGTACCAACAACATAATGAAATTAAACTTTTGCATCACATCTAAAGGTGAGATCCTTGATGTCTTCGTCGCGATCAAATAACTTCATACAACTTTCCTCCAAGTCCATTTGTACAACAATTTCAGTTCCAATATCATACAACCAAAACATTTGTGTATCTTTCATGCCAAAAAATGTTAAGGTTGGTTTTCCCAAACCAAAATCAGAATCAGTAACAGGGAACTTGCACAGACTTGTACACATGACTTTGTCCACTTCATCGTTACCTCCCCACGCTGGTGATTTAAAACTTTCATTATATGTATTGACCAATGTTGACACTACGTCATCTGGGGAATTGGCTTTGGTACATGAAGCAATAACTTTATTCACAACATTCCTGATTAATATTACAAAATGATGCAATTCCATTTTGGTCTCTCCTGGTATGAATTTTACTGGAGCGCCCATCAAGAAATTTCCCCAAGAATTTTTTGCTTGAGGTAGAAATGAAATTTTGGGGCGCATATTCATAGGGAAGTCTAGTAGAGAGGGCCTAAAATACCCATTTATGATTGCTGTAGCACGGATTACAGCTCTCCACAGAAGTGCTGTAATAATCTCAACCCTTGAAGGTTGAAAAGTCAAAGCTCCATGTGATTCTTCCATGCATTTTCTCCTAAGCCTTGACAAAGTAGCCTCATGAACGATGAATTTCTTAACAACAATATCTTCTTGTAGAATTGGAACATAATTTGACTTGAAAATTCCCGTGATATCTCTTGGCGGAAAAATACTACCCAAATTGAAGTTGAAAAAATTAATCTTTTCGACTGGAGTCCCCATTCTACAAACTTTTGACCACTCAAAAATAAATTGTAGAATTGAGAAACCATCCATCACAAGGTGTGAAGAACTAATTGATAAAGCTAGGCCACCACATTCAAATTTGGTTACTTGTATAATGGTAATTGGTGATGCCATGAAATTCGTTTCATCTATGTGCTTATTTTCGTGTGGCCTAAATAAAGCTGCTAGACCTAAGTCGTTGCGCGCCTTTTCTAAGAAATTATCCAGCATACATCTTACCTTGGCTTTAGTGTAGGAAACGCCTTGATCAAGACAGAGAATCGAACATCCATCTTCATCGGATCTTCCCGCCATAGGATAAACATGGGTTATTACTTTTGAAAGGGATTGCTCAAGTTGTTCATCAATGTTGAAACTATTACAATTACGATAGAAAAAAATAATAGACACATGTTCTTTCTCAGATATTTGATCGAAGAAAGAAAGCTTGTAATGTTGAAGGTGAGGGGGAGTAGGTAAACATGGCTTTATGAGCTTCGTACATAAGATTTCAATTTCCATTTTTGCTACACAACTCAACTAAGGGTACAAATATATATTATACGTAAGAACCTCCCAATTATATATAGCATTTTCTTTACACTTTTACTATATCACTTTTACTTGTATGCAGTAGTAAAAACAAAAGAAAACAAGCTTGTTTCTTTGAAGACAGTTGTGGTAAGGTGGACCAGGGTATAATAATTGCATTCTGAAGACAGCTGTGGTTGATAAAAGATATAGAAAAAGACAAAAAAAAACAGTCCTTTCAACTTTACAGAACCATCAGTACAAGAAGTTCAAATTGAGGAATTAACACATTACACGTATTGCTTCCGTTTTAAAAAAATAATTTAGTTCTGATACAAAATTTAAGAGAATATTTTTTTTAATCTTATGATTCTAATTTAAATTTATACCAAATATATCAATTATTTTTTAATTTTGTGATCTTAATCATACCACGTGAAAAATTAAATATAAAATATTTTAAAAAGGAAATTTTTTTTTAAATGAACTAAAAAAGAAAGAAAATTTTTCTTTTAAATGGAGAAAGTATATAGTATTCTTGAATTGGCATATTTAGCTAAATAAATATTTATTAGCAAATAAAGGTCTAAAAATAATTGACATTTAATAACCATGCGTGTATTCTCCACAAAAAATAGGAAAAGAAAATTCCTATTCACATCCAGCTCTTTTCAAATTATTTTTCTTTAAATATATAAAATGGAGTAGTAGTTTTTAGAATCAGGGAGGAGCTACCCTATCGAATGAACCCTCTTCGTTGAAAATGAATATTAGTTATATATGATTAAAATAATTTTATATACAGATATATTAAATATTAAACTTTTTTAAATTAATCCATATATCTATTTTTTCAAATTTTAAACTATCTTTATAAAAATCCTGATTCGAACCATCTCTTTTCTAACTTTGAAGAATTGACTACACGGTACTATAGTGGGACAAGCCTAAATGACCCTACTTTAAGTTAAACACGGATGGAGATGTGACTTTAATGTCAGGGGACAATAATCACCTCTAGACCCCCATGTTAATATCGTGAAGATGACACGGTAGGTGACTGAATCCTTACAGAAGGCTACTTAATCATAATATTAGAATTTGAGACTCTATTACATGGTAAACATCAGATTATTCCATTAAAAAGGATACCTTTATCTGTTTATGAGGCAATGAAAGAAGTAAAATCCAAATACATATCGATAATAAGCTTATTCAAATGCATCACAATTCTATACATGTAACAAAACTCAATTTCTTATTTCACATCATAATTTCATTATTCCATGTCCAAACAATCCATAAATAAAAAATACAAACAAAATAAGTATCAATAACATATATAATAAATTAAAGCATCATATATAAAGGTGAGATCTTTGATGTCTTCGTCGCGATCAAATAATTGCATACAACTTTACTTCAAGTCCATTTGTTCAACAACTTCAAGTCCAGTATCATGGAACCAAAACATTTGTGTATCTTTCCTACCAAAAAACGTTAAGGTTGGTTTTCCCAAATCAAAATCAGAATCGTGCACCGGGAACTTGCACAAACTTGTACACATGACTTTGTCCACTTCATCATTACTTCCCCACTCTGGTGATTTAAAACTTTCATTATATTTATTAACCAATGTTGATACTACATCATCTGGTGAATTGGCTTTGGTACATGAAGCAATAACTTTATTCACGACATTCCTGATTAATATTACGAAATGATACAATTTCATTTTGGTCTCTGCTAGTATGAATTTTACTGGAGCACCCATTATGAAATTTCCCATAGAATTTTTCAGTTGAGGTAAATTTTTCAGTTGAGGTACATGTTCATGGGGAAGTCTAATAGAGAAGGTTTAAAATACGTGTTTATAGTTTTTGTAGTGCGGATTAAAGCCCTTCATGGAAGTGTTGTAATAATCTCAACCCTTGAAGATTGCAACGTCAAAGCTCCATGCGATTCATCCATGCATTTTCTCCTAAGCCTTGACAAAGCAGCTTCATGAACGACAATTTTCTTAACAACAATATCTTCTTGTATGATTGGAAGGTGAGTTGACTTGAAAATTCCCGTGATATCTCTTGTAGGAAAAATACTACTGTTATTGAGGAAAAATGACTTGGGTTTTGAAAATTCGATTTATTACTTAATTAATTTAAGTAAAACCGAACCTTCAAAATTTTTAGAGTCGCCACTTAATTTTTTTAAGGAAAAATCAAGAAAACTATTAAGTTATTCTAAAAAGACTTAAACAGAAAAAATCTTTTTAAAATCCAAAGAAAGGGTTCGGGTTCATATTTCCACTTTGAGAAGATTTTACGTACTCGAAATGGCCATTAACGCGCGGTTATCCGGCGATTAGGTAATTTTGACTAACTTTGAAAAATGATTAGTTTAAATTAATAACTAGGAAAAAAGGGCTAAGTGAAGTATTTTAAAATGTCTAAGAAAAATAAAACGTTTAAAATCTTTTCACGTTATTTAATCCTAACAAAATTAGCAAATAAGACGTGGTTATTAGAATTTTAAAATCTATTAAAGTGTCTAAATGTGAAAAGAGAAATATAAATATTTTTTATGGGAGAGTGCTTGAATTATTTTAAAGAAAGAAAATCTAAAGTCTAAATTTCTAGAAAAACCACCAAAATGTTTAAAAGATAATTGAAAGAATATTAACATAAATGGTTTCATTGTGGGGAAATTAAATTAGATTAAAACACATAAACATAAATTTAATGTTAGAGTTAAAACAAATAACAAATATCTCAACGTAATAAAGAAAAGCAAAGAACAAAAAAATAAGTTAGAAATTGGGCTTGGCAGGCCCGAAGTCCACCTGTCCTGAATTTCTAAAACTTGGGCCTGCCTAGCCCATTAGGGATCTGTGGCTGTTTGGGCTTTTTGCCTTTTTAATCGCTGAATTGCTGCACATACACATGGTGTATATGATGTATATATCAGTGTATAAACACTCTTTTCTCTGCTTCCAAAATCTGTATCATCTCTAGAGATTTGAATTCGACACCTGCTACAGCTTCTTATGACTCGAGGAGGAGAGGATTCGAGCCTCCATCGCCCATCAGAGTGCAAAGAAGAGGGATCTAAATGGACCCAGATGATGTTTATGCAAAGAAAGAAGAATAAGGATTAGGGCTAACACACAAGACGACCATAAGAAAAATTAGAGTTAATATATATCAAACTTAGTTCCAAGAAAGAATAGCAAAAATGTGTAAACAAATATGTAAATCAACTGTATTATATCAAATAGTAAAGCTTGGGTTTAATGCCTCAAAAATATTGGAAGGATAATCACTAACAAACTTGTTAAACTAAGTAATAATAAAGCATTTTTATACACTTTGTCAAATAAAAAAGGTTCCAATTTCTCAGAAAAGTCAATAATAACCCATGAATCATGATTAATGTTAAGAAATGGAAAAAACTAGATTTCCAAAGGGAATAACATTTTACCAGGACAAAAAGTATTGAGGACATGATTTATACCAAACAAAAGTTGGACTTTCGACGGGGTATATCCTTAGCATACTAGATGATTGGTCCTCAAAATGTACTAGAAAGGTCAACGGGTGCAAGCAAACAGAGACTTAAGATCATGGATCAATTGTTTAAAGGCTAGGCATATAAACATCATGTTGTACGAAGATGAATGGGTCTCAACAAACATAGATACTCGAGCCGAGGCTTAAGATACCGCATCAAACATTATTTAACAGATGACAAATCCCAAGCAGTGAGTTTTAACTTCCAACAGACTACATACCTAGCTTATGTTACACTTCTAAAGATCAATCATTCAGACTTTAACAATGAAGTATTCTAAAGAGCAACAAAATTGCAAGCTTCGCGCTGATTCGGCGTCTTCATGCAAACAGATAGGAGTAAATCTAGTCACAAGCAACGACTAGATTTTGATACAAAAATTTCAGTGATTAATCATTGTCACGCCCCAGGAGGGTACCCTTGGCCGGCACTCAGAGACTATTACTAGCCCCCAAGCGAACCACTCATTCTCAGGAAGTCACTCAATATCGCGGAAATAGCGGAAGAAGAGAAATGAGTTACCTCATTAAAAAGGGTCAATGGCCAACATCAGGCTCAACATCATAATAAGCAAGTATAAGTACTACTCAATTCATAAGGAAAAACATCAACGTCAAACCTCTACTCATATATATATGAAGCCTGTAACTTGACTTAACTGTCTAAGATGGTACCATGACAGACCATGGCTACCCAACTCAATAAATAACAAAAACAACAACTAGAAGGGGTTTCCTCCGGATAGCAAGGAGGCTCACCAATGACTGAACTCGAAATCTCTGACCTCAACGGTGCGTCTGTTGAAGTCCTCTAACTCCTATATCTGCATTATGAAACGATGCAGTACTAGGTGGCGTCAGTATGTGGAATGTACTGGTATGTAAAATGGATGAATATAACAATATAAGTACAACAACATAGGAAAAACACCAACTCAATATCATACTCCATCAGAATGTCAAACGTCCATCTAAGGCAAGAGATTAGAGTAGACAAATGACTCCTCGGCCTCTCATCTCAACATCATCAATACATCAGACTCATCTCAAGAAAACTCGGCTCGGCTCAACTCACCTCAAAGAACTCGACTCAACTCAACTCAAGGAACTCGACTCACTCAACTCAAGGACCTCGACTCAAAACATCACATCAACATCAACATCAGAGTACTATCGAAGTAAAACCTCACTAGGAGTTTCTCTAACCGGTAACCATCACTTATGAGCCGGTGATGATACAACGAAGCGATGTCGTTGCCACATCCATCCAATACCCTGCCCGGGGTAAAGGACATCAAACTCAGTGGATCCACAAGAAAAACCTTAGTCCTCTATTGGGACAAGAAAGGAGCCATCCGCATTGCGGTTCAATCCTCTCTTCCTATGCAGGCCACGTAGTTAATGGGTTCAAGTGGGACTCACTCTTACCCATTTCGGTGTTCAATACTCCTCCTAGAACTCGACATGCTCATAAAACATCAAACTCATTAGTCCTAAAGGGACATAATACATCATCATCGTTCCCATAGGGACAAAATATAATACCTCAACATCAACATCAGTCCCGTGGGGACATAATACCTCAACATAAACATCACCTCACCCCATCAGCATCAACATCAACATCAACATCATGGGCTCAAGATACTCTTTTAGAAATTAAACTTTCGATTTTAAGACATCATGAAACATCATTCTCATCAACATCATCATCAAGACTCTCATCAAATGTGAAATACAATCACAACATCACAAACATCATCCTGATCAAGGCTCTAGACTCATCCCCTAGTTCATTCTTACACCTTTAAATAAATTAATCATAGGGTTTCGTGAAAAACACTCATGAAAATGAATTATGCAATAAATCAAGTTTATGATGATCATCAATTCGTATAAAATATATGCATTAAGTAAAGCTCAGTGAAATGCTCAACAATCTTCACATCAACCTCATTATATTCAATCTACAACTCAATTTACTCAAAATCGCACATGGGAGAACAATCCCATGCTTTAAGTTAGCCTTACATACCTGGGATGACTGCTAACAACAATCCCTTGAACAATCTCCTCTTGAATTCCTCAATCTCCACTCCCTTCAAGCCCTGGCGTAGTGACTTTTCTAGGAAGAATGCTCTTGGATGGGTTTTTGGAACCCTTTTCTCAGAGAAACAACTTTTATTCGTCATATGAAAAGTTTAGAAAATATAAAAATGGACTAGAATGCCCCTCGAAATTTTAAAGTAATGTTTCCCGGACTTGAAATAACACAGTCCGCGATGCGGACCTGTCGCGAACAGTGCAATTTTAAAAAACTCAACTCCGTCAAAAAATCACAGAAAAACATAAGTATGCCTCTGCGATAGGTCCGCGACGCGGCCCTGTCGCGAAGACACACTGTTTTTCATTTTTGAACGAAAATTTATCTTTCAACTCGGTCGCTCTAAAAATCGACCGAGACCCTTCTCCCACTCAATTTTCTGTGCTGATCACGTTTCCATTCTCGGATTTTTAATTAGAGCATCAAAAAATGCATTTTGTGCACACTTCTTCCCTAGGGGTATTTTGGTAATTTACCGGGCGTTACATTATCTCCTCCTTGGGATCATTCATCCTCGAATAATGAGTAAGAACGGTATTTTGGCACGAATAGACTCAAGATCACCTCGATACTCACTCCACAACTCAACTCCTCAACTCTTTATCAACCTCAATAACATCTACTTAGACATCAGGAATATATACATCAACTCATGGTAGGAACATCAATTTACATACAAGTAAGAATATTACCTCCGATACTTTCATCAATATTAGGCACGAAAAGGTGCGGGTATTTTGCTCTCATCTCTTCCTCAGCTTCCCATGTGGCTTCTTCAACAAATTGATTCCTCCACAGAACTTTGACGGAGGCTATCTCTTTGTTTCTCAGTCTGTGAACCTGTCGATCAAGGATTTTATGCTTGCGAGGAGAGTTTTTAGAACTTGAAGGATAAGTTGACTACTATGCCAGTTTTGACTTTGCCTAACAGAACAGAAGATTTTGTGATCTATTATGATGTGTCTAGAGTTTGGATTGGGTTGTGTTGATAGAGAGAGGTAAAGTGATAGCTTACTTCTAGATAGCTTAAGGTTCATGAGAGGAATTATCCAACCCATGATCTTCAGTTGAAAGCTGTATTGTTAATTTTCTCTCAAAATTTGGTGCCACTGTTTGTATGTAGTACATGTAGATGTGTTCACTAACTACAAGAGCCTGCAATATGTCTTCAATTAGAAAGAGATCAACCTGAGGCAAAGAAGATGCCTGGAGTTGCTCACGAATTATGACATGAGCATTCTCTAGCATCGAGGTAAAGCTAATATTATTGTTGATGTTCTTAGCAGATTGTCAATGGGTAGTACTGCCCATGTTGAGGAGGGAAAGAAAGAATTGGCTAAGGTAGTGCATCGATTGATTCGATTGGGAGTTCAGCTTGAGAAGTCTAATGAAGGTGGAATTGAGGTGCAGAATAGGTCTGCGTAATCTCTAATGGAGAGGTGTAAAATAAGCAAGACCAAGATCCTGTCCTATGACAACTGAAGGAAGCTGTCCACAAACAGAAAGTGGTGGTTTTCTCCAAAGGAGGAAATAGTGTGCTAAGATACCAGAGTAGATTGTGTGTTCCGAATGTCGATGGTGTTCTAGATAGGATTATGTTTAAAGCTCACAGTTCTAGGTATTCCATTCATCCTGGCTCCACCAAGATATACTATGACTTGAGGGTAGTCTATTAGTGGAGTGGAATGAAGAAGGATATTCTGAATTTATCTCCAAGTTCCCAAATTGTCAATAGGTTAAATTTGAGCACCAAAGGCCATGTGGATTAGCTCAAAACATTGAGATTCCTGAATGAAAGTGGGAAATGATCAATATGGACTTAATCACAGGTTTGCCAAGGTCCTAAAAGCAGCATGATTCGATATGGGTGATTGTGAATAGCATGACTAAATCAGCTCACATTTTGGCCGTTAAGATGACTGACAGTGTAGAGGATTATGCTTGATTGTATAGCCGTAAGATCCTGAGGTTGCATGGGGTTCCTTTGTCTATGATCTCAGACAGAGGATCCCAATTCACATCCCAATTTTGGAGATCTTTCCAGAAAGGACTGGGTTCAAAGGTGAATCTTAGTACAACCTTTCATTCCTAGACAGATGGCCAGGCAGAGCGCACTATTCAGATATTAGAAGATATGTTGAGGGCTTGTGTCCTTGACTTTATAAGCATTGAGTCATGGGAGGAGTATCAAACACCGAGTTGGGTGATTGAGGAGCACCCTAGAAACTATGTCGCCAAGCGTAGAAAAGGTTTTCCTCTTGAGTTTATGTCCCTGAAACAATAGAGGACTTGTTGAGTTTTTCATTTCCATTTTGGATTATCCATTATGGTTTCGATTTGTTCTCTACCTGTCAAGTATAGAACGGCCGTGGAAACACCGGCGGGATGTTGTACATTCACTGGCTCATAAGTGATTGTTGTCGGATAAGAGAAACTCCCAAAAGTTCCTACCTTGAGTACTCTGAGGCGAGTTGAGTTGAGTTGAGTTCCATTGAGTTAGTGAGCCTTTTCTATTTCGGAGGATGCCCCTACATTTATTTCATCATTTTTTAGAGTTAGATTGAATTATTCCCTTTATTTTTTATTTGGGTAGCCACGGGTCGTGATTAGCACCACATGATTAGTAATAGAAGCTTCAGACGATGGTTGATGTTGAGACTTATGAGCTAGTTCTTTTTACTAGCCTTTAATATTACCTATTTATTATGAGACCTTAGATGAGATGTGCCCATTTACTTATTTATATTTTCCGCTGTTCAGTAGAGTTTATTGATTGAATGATGTGATGAGGCTAAGTGGTTCGCTTGGGGACTAGCAATAGTCTCTGAGTGTCGGCCACACCAAGGGTACCCTCCCGAGGCGTGAAAAACTTGGTATCAGAGCACAGATTTCAAGTGTCTTAGGGAGTCTATGTTGCCGTGTCTAGTAGAGTCTTGTTTATGGGTGTGTTGTCAACCACAATTCATAAGCAGGAGGCTATTGGACATTAGGAATTGTTACACTTCTTTCTTATTCCAAATTCATGCGATAGAGTTAAAACTCTAAGAAAGCTCTATTGTGATTCGTCCATTACACGTTTTTATAATTGTGATCATGTTTCCAAGAAGAGCTGATGAAGTGAATAGGAGCCCAGCCAGACAGAATGTTAACCAACCCGAGCCCCAGGATCAGGATGAACCCATAGGCCCAGTCGTCCCTGCCGTGCAGCCAACACATGTTGACATTAGTAATGCTGAGCTTTGCCAGGCCCTCCAGACTTTGGCCCAAGTTGTGACAGCGCTAGTTGATAGACAGTGAGCAGGCAGGCGGGGTGTTCTAAATACATTCCGAGATCATGAATTCAAGAAGGTGAACCCACCTGAGTTTAAGAGGTCGAGGAGGAATAGGAACATGAGTCACTTTCAAGCAGAGCCTCATAACTTTAGAGCTCAGAAATCTAAGTCACAGGCTAGTGTGGTTCAAAGGCAAGCCACCTTGTGGCACGTGTGGCAAACGTCACCTGGGAGAATGCCATAAAGGAGGTGATGGATGTTACAAGTGTGGCCAAATGGGTCACTTCCAGAGGAATTGTCCTAAGTGGGCTAAGATGGCCCAAGTTTTTTCCCCAGTACCCACAATTAGAGAAGATCAAGAAAGTTCTCCAGATTTCTCCCCAGATGTTGTGACGGGTATGATTCGAGTCCTTACTTACTTTTGGATGTTATTCAGGGGACGGAAACTTATGTCTGTAAAGGATTTAGTGTTACCACTTAAGAGTGAGATGTGAAGTCTCATACCACCCTAAGTAGAGCTATCATTCCAGAGCTAGAATGATGACGATAGAAAGGAAAGGATGGGATAGTGAGAGTGATAATGGATTGAGGCTTGTAATTAGAGTTATATACCCATTAAGTAAGTAATGAGATAACGAGTCGTTTGCCATAAGTTTGATGAGAAAGTCGTAAGTACCTTATGAGCGTCATGCTGAGGTAGTTAGTGTCGGAATGTGTTAGGGCGTGCCCAAAGCTAGAAAGAGATCTATGTTGATGTATTCTGATATTGTACTGTGAGAGTGAGATGTAGATGTCAAATAGAGGGACGGAGTGCTTTCAATGTGATAGATCTACACTAGGCTTATAATTCTGAAGAAAGAGCCCCACGAGATTTATGTAGTTATGAGCTTAGCCAGGTAAGGGGGTATAGCGAGTAGAGGAATGGTACTTGAGTTACGAAGAGGGGATGTGTTGAGTGAATACCTGCTATGAGATTTTAGTGGGCTTATGCTCCGAAATTTGCCTAGTAATTGTAAGATTGGTGTGATATTGGAGAGGTGTGTGATAGAGACACGTGTTAGAAACTAGACTCTAAGCTTGAATGATGAGGAGTAGTGGTAAAGAGGAGACAACATCGTGAGAGTGATAATTTTAGTTGGAGATCCGCCCTAAGAGGTTCACCATAGTGTGATGTTATGAGTACAGTATAGGTGTCGCTAGATGGAAAAAGAGAATTGAGGACGAAACATTTGATAGGAGAGGTTAGATTGTAAGAGTTGTGGGGAGTGGTTACATATGCCATTAGAGCAGTAAATATAAAGAGAATTCCCTAGCGTCAGGAGGAAGTTAAGAGTGATATCCTTGGAGAGAGTCTTAGTAGCTATTTTATATATGCGACTATAGTATGATGCAAGAAGTTTAAGACACCTATTCTCAGGGATAGTGATTCCTCGACCGTGTGGAGGTATATGTTTATAGCCTAGTAGAGGAAATTGATTTGCAAAACTTGAGAGATGACCCTTGAGCTAAGGGAGAGATGATGAGATGATAGACCTAAGTAAATCTCGAGGTTTCGATAGAGATGGGTTGATGGAGATGAGACATTAGTTCCTTGCCATATCGTACGTGCCTTATTCTTCCGCTGAGGTGATGCCCTATTCCCGTACGGTATACGACTTCCATACCTATGGCCTAGTCCCATATACCACTTGTTGATTATTGTTCATGTTGAGTTGTGAGGATGAAAAGCGATGAATTCATTCATTAATTTTGATCTTATCCCATGGATTTAAGAGTTTCCACTCCTATGTTAAATAAGATGTGACCTGAGTTTTATACAGTGGATAGTTTTGTGAACCCAAAATGAGTCTCGATTGAGGAGGGAGATTGTACTTCATTATGAATGCTCTCAAATAAGATTTCTCGATTTAATCGTGCTAATGATCTCCGTTCCAAGTTCTTTGAGTGATCCTATCTTCCCAGTCTTAATGAAAATGTTGACGAGAATAGAGGAGTGATGGTTGATGAGAGAGAGTAAGGGTCCTCTATTCTGACGTCGTCTGACCCATGCTCGACCTTCGGTACGTCATGTTATTGTCGATGGTAGGAGTAGAGTATCAAGTCTTAGATGTAGAATCATGCTTATTTGGCATGAGAAGGTAGTAGTTGGGGTTTCTCCAAAGGGGGAGATGACGAGTCCCTCTAGGACCAAGTAGTGATGCTGATAATAGTAGACGAAGAATGAGGGTAGATGAGGAGGAGTGAATGTATCCTTATTATGACATTGGTGTTGCACTACTATCATGTAGGGATTGAGAGAGGGAGCACGGGAGAGATGAGACATTATGATATGCAACAGATAGGGAAGAGTATTTTGGAGTGTCTTTGAGTGGGAGCTCATTGAACGGTGAAGGTAGAGTTGCCTAGTAGGCTTGAAATTTCTTAGATACAGTTAAAGTGGTTAGATTGATAGGCTTGAATGCGTGGTTGTTATTATGCAAGTATTGATGATAGACTGTTGAAGACTTCGTGACAAGGGTTTCAAGTAAGGATAGTGGGGCAGTGAAGAGGACTAGTGATCTTTTAGGGAAAGACCCTGTGAGAGTATAGGGCTTGAGTATTGAGGGTTAGCCTTGTATGGATATGATTATCTTAACAATAGTACCGAAGAGGCTCAAAAGTAGGCTTGAATGAAATAAGAGGATGTGGATAGGTAGGGAGTTAAATAGGAACTATAAGTTTAAGTTGATGGAGTAGAGTACCATAAAAGGGAGCATGATTGAGGTGGAGAGTGGAGCTTGAGGATGTCCATAGAGTCTTGTATATTACGATGGTCCCATTCTCGATTAGAGTTGATGACTTCATTCTTGAGTTCAAACAATTGATTAACGAAGTGCTTGATTGATTTGAATTGATTAAGTTTCAATGTTCTATTCGTGTCTGATGACAAGAATGTTGAAGGTAATGTTCTTACCTTTGATTTAATCGATGTTTCTATCTTTGAGTAGATATGTCTATTCTTGAGTCTGAATAGAATTGATTGAGGTTGATGAGGATTCGAGAGTTTGATTGATGGATGTGAGTATTGAGTCTATTCATGCTTTGATATCCACCTTTACTCATCATTCGAGGATGAATGATTCCAAGGGGGAGATAACAAAATACCTCTAGAGTGAAGGTATGCGTGCAAGGCATCTTCCAATGCTCCTATGAAAAATCTGAGGCCAGATTTGTGATTAGCATGAAAAATTGAGTGGAAAAATGGTCTCGGTCGATTTTTAGACCCGATTAAAAGATAATTTTTTTATCCGAATGTGCAAAACAGTGTTGGTGCACGACAGAGGCGCGTCGCGCCCTCATCGCGGATCAACACTTATATTCTTTTTAAATTTTTTGACGAGATTGAGAAAACTCATTCAAAAACTTTTTTTCTGAAAATACACTATGCGCGACCAGTCCGCATTGCGGACTATCTTTTCCGAGTTGAAAATTTTTAATTTTTAGGAGGGGCATTCCGGTCAATTCCTCACCCCTCCAAAACTCTCGACACAATCTAATAAGGTCATTTCAACGTGAAAAGGGATTAAAACCCCCCATTCTAAGTCCTAATCCAATATTCTAACAAGGCTAGGGCTAGAGAAAAGAGGAGAAGAGCCTGAGTTTGAGAGATTTGAGAAAGAATCCTTGACGTGCTTGATTGATAGCTTCATCCCATGTATGTAAGTCTAAACTAAAAACATGGGATTGTTCTCTCATGTGCCCCATAGAGGTCATAGATGAGTTGATTGTTCAGGAGTCTACATGCATGAATTTTTATGGTGTTTCTTGAAAAATTGATTTGAAATTACATGTTTTCTATGTTTATGATCATCATATTTTTTTTTCTTAAATTGAATATTTTCACGAGAATTTCCATAACCCTACATGACTAGTTTTGAAAAACATGCATAATGAACTTGAGAATTGAGTCTAGAGAGCCTTGAGTTGAGATTGTTGATTGTGACGAGAGAATGATGATGAGTTGATAGAATTTGATTGTCTTATGAGTCTCCATAAATGAACTCTACTGATGTGTCTATTTGATTAATTCCTAATGATTGTTCTTTAACTTGAGTTGTTGATTGAGATGCTCTTTGATAAGAGGGCCAAAGTCCCTATTAGTTGATTGATGATAGGGTTAAAGCCCCTATGAGTTGATTGATGATAGGGTTAAAGCCCTTATGAGTTGATTGATGATAGGGTTAGAGTCCCTATGAGATACCAATCGTTGATGGGGTTAAAATCCCTATTAGATTGGCTAAGATGAGGAGTCTTATTAGCATTAAGCCATGGGAGGAGTATCGAGCACCGAGTTGGGTGATTGAGGAGCACCCGAGAAACTACGTCGCCAAGCGTAGAAGAGGTTTTCCTCTTGAGTTTATGTCCCTGAAACAATCGAGGACTTGTTAAGTTTTTCGTATCCATTTTGTATTATCCATTATGGTTTTGATTTGTTCTCTACCTGGCAAGTATAGAACAGTCGTGGCAACACCGGCGGGATGTACTGGCTCATAAGTGATTGTTATCGGATAAGAGAAACTCCCAAAAGTTCCTACTTTGAGTACTTTAAGTCGAGTTGAGTTCCATTGAGTTGAGTTGAGTTGATTGGTTGATGGGTCACTTGTCTAATCTTTACTCTTTCTTTAGATAAACACGTGACATTCTGATTTGATGATTGTTTTGGGTCGATGTTGTTTCATATTATTCTACCTGTTTCTGTTTTACTCAGCTATTTTACATACCAGTACATTCCAAGTACTGATGTCCCTTTTGGACTCCATCGTTTTATGATGTAGGGGCAGGTACTAGAGATCGTCAACAAGCGCTTCATTGAAGATCTGAGATTCGCAGCTGATTTGGTGAGCCTCCTCTATTCCGGAGGATCCCCTACAGTTATTTCATCATGCTTTAGAGTGAGATTGAACTATTTCTTTTAATTCTGATTTGGGTAGCCATGGGTCTGTCATTGGCACCACATTAGTAGTAATAGAGGCTTCATAGACGATATGGGTGCTTGCACCACCTTGTATTTTGGCTCTTGGAGCATCTTGGGTGCTTGCACCATCTTGTACATGTAGATGAGATATTCTTTGCGTGAACCTTGTGATTTTGATCTTGTGATTTGGCATTTGAGCCTACATGTACATTTGATATTTGAAATGGATACTTGACTCCCCCTCTCTTGAAAGCACATATGAATATGTATATATATAAGTATTCTAGTGGGATGTTGTTGACTTAGCACCGATGGATTGGGGGTCATCCCCCTTTCTTTGAACTATGTGCCAACATAGGGACAGATGTTATTCGTCTATTTTGTTTATGATATGACATGTCTTGATATGATTCTGTAAATCCTTCCGAAATGGTGATTCCCGTAAGGAAGGTGACCATCCCCGAAATGGTATGTTCCGTAAGGTGTGATGCAGATTACCCCTGGCAAGTAATCTTCTCTCTACCGGTGGGAGGTCCCAATCGGTCCAGTTCATGTAATAGCTCGTATGGATTGGTTTGTCGGTTATAGCCATCCCGGTTATATAGGAGCACTATCGCATTGCACACATCATAAGTTTCATGGCATTTTGTATACTAAATTCCATTGCTTATATGATCTTTGTATATATGTGCCCTTGTCATCTAACATTGATATGCAGGTCCAGTAAGTCATATATATTGCATGCCCGCATACTTAGTACATTCCAACGTACTAACGCATACTTTATGCCTATATGATTTTACCATGTAGGGACCGTGTGTTATGATCATCCACCACTTGACGGGTAGCTCGAATTTGGAGAGTTGATATCATGGTGAGTCCTATCTTCCAAGGATAAGTCACCTTCCTTCTACCTATGTTGTTTTCTGTTTATCTTCTTAGTTGAGGGTGAGCCTGGGACATGTCTTGGCCCCCGTCCCATCTTATGACTAGAGGTATTGTTGGACATCTTGTAGACTCTCATAAATTCAATAAGTTATGTGTTGTATGTGAAGCTTATGACTTAGTTATTTATTGGATATGGCTATCATGGATTGATTATGGGGATTATGATATATATATGTGTTTGAGGTGGAGATGTGAAAGATCCTAAGCCCCGTATTGCCCCCATAGAGTGAGTCATACTTACCCGCCCCTCAGTTCTTATATGCTATGTGAATCCATGCGAATCCCTTTCCCTTCGATATCCCCATAGCGTGAGTCCTACTTTCCCATCCCTTAGAACTATATGTTTACTATTTGAATGCACTTCCGAACCGATGATGTGGATTTGGATACTTTGAGGCTTGTTTGGGGACTCTCGGGTCTCCATTCGCCGTGTCACATCTAGGCCCTAACCACGGGTCGTGACATAGTTGTACTCTCACCCAACTCGATGTTCAATACTACTCTAAAAAATATGTGCTCATATCAACATCATCATTTAATCTCATTGGACTAAAATGTTTAAAACATCAAACTCATTATCAAAACATGGTTGTCATCATCATCATACTCATACTTTAAAGTATCATTTACATCATCATCAGAACATCATACTCAAAATATTATTAACTTGGTGGTCCATTTTTTTTTTATCAAAATTATTAAAATAGACATCCTCCCAATTGGAAGCAGTTTTTTGTTTTATGTAAGAAAATCCTTGACCTCAATATCAACTCATGCATTGAAACATCATGACAATCAACTCAAGTAGATTTCATGCGAATGAATGCATGAAGGTACACATCAATCATGTACCTCACTCAAGCAAATCACTACTGAAAAATTAAGCCTATGGCAACGCACGGAAAACCGTTGTAATAGACCCAATGACCGTTGCCATAGGCATATGGCAACGGTTGACCAGTCGTTGCATCAGTTCGCGCGGCTACAGAGATATGGCAACGATTTGTGCAAAGGTTGTCACAAAGCGTTGGAATAGACCATCCTATGGCGACGACAGAAATGTGTGGCAATGGCAACACTTTTTAGCCGTTGCCATAGACTGTGCGTCTATGGCAACGATTTATGGCCGTTGCCATAGACGTTTGTAGTCGTTGCCATAGGCATTAAACTCTAATATAACAGTAATAAGTATTTGTATTATAAACGGAAATAACATTTGTAATGCTGATCCTTTTGTCTTCTAAAGATTAACAAAAACACAAATTTATATATATATATCCAACATGTACACAACATGCATACGCTTAATTAATTAACATTAACTACTTATAATATACACATCGGTACATTTTTAATATATATACATATAGCAAAATGTTAAAACCCAAAAGATAAGTAGTTTTAGATGCTTCAATAAGTATCAAAGTATTTGATAGGAAAAAATTAGAATTTTCATCAAAAAATGAAAAATCATCTTAAGTAAGATCAAGATCATCATCGTCACTGCCTTCATCCCTTTCTTCATTTTCGACACCTACAAAAGAGAATAAATAATGTCATTCATCATCTCAAAAAATGGAAAAAAAATCATGAAATAGCTTGATTCATCATCTTTAATCAGATTTCTTGAATTCAAATCACGAGTAAAAAGAAGATCTTATTTTATAATGAGTGATTTCAATTTAATCAAAATTTTAATATGAACATCGAACCTCGACGACCAAATAAAAAATTGATTTTTTTTTGAAGAAAAGTTGAAACATTTGCTTCAAATACAAAAATTTTAATAATAAAGAAAGGTACAACAACAAAGAGAAAAAGGTCATACATAATAAACACAACCCACCTTCTCTTCTTCCCCATTTTCATAGATAGCCCCTTTTTCACAGAGTAGTCAAGAAACACTTGAATGATCAAGATCAAACCATTGAAGAGCAAAGAAAATCAATAGAAGTGTTTGGCTACGGAAAAATGAGAAAAGGAGATATAGCAGTGAATTTAGAAAGGAAACTCTCCATGTTAACTTGGGACGCCATTCCTAAAGCCCAAAACCTCCCTACTTCAACCATCGGAAACAGTACAGTTTGCGATGACATGGCTAGTGATGCTAGCTCTGATTTATACGAAATTGAGAATATATCTAGCTGTGGATATGGACTCATGAATTCACAAACTAGTTATTATGTGTCTGGCTGCATGTCCCCATCAACTCAGTATGCACCAAGTGAGGCCAGTATTGAATGGAGTGTTATCACAGCCAGTGCTGCAGGAATAATCAATTATTATACCCTTTTGGATATCAAAAACACCATCTTGATCATTAGAGTAAATCTAATTGACAAAAAAGAATCTCTTTTTGTACATGTATAGAGAAGATTGGAAGAAGGGGTTGTTCAAAAGATGCTAGAAGGACAATTGATGAAGAAGAACAAAAAAGAGTTCTTTCAAAAGGCCTTAATTGAGAGCATCAAAAGATTTATTGTATGCCTCCTAACTAAGCCAAAATATGAAACAAAAGTTTGTTCATATGGCTACTCAAAGAGGCAATTACTTATATAATTTAGTACAGATACAAAAGATGAAGAAGAAAGTAAAGGAAATTGGTGAACTACTGTGATGTTGCTATGTACTTGGTTCTCTTCTTGTAGCCTCCAAGTGAGTTTATGTACTGTGATGTTACTATGTACTTGGTTCTCTTCTCTTATCCTAACAACCAAGAAGATTTCTGCTCCATGTTATTGGCTAATTTTGCTGCTATAAAATTTACAAGTAGACTATAATACACGACCCATACCAAAAGATGACAAATCACCAATTCCCCTTTTCCAACCATTTATTAGATTCCTCTCTAGTGGACTTTTCTTTTCCCAGATTCCTCTCTAGTGGACTTTTCTTTTCCCCTTTCTATCATTGTATAGATTCTCAGCTCAAAAACAAGAAACCCCATCTCAAACAAACAGTGATCGATATTCACAACTGAACAGTAGCAGCAGCAAACAAACAGCAGCAAACAGAGTGAAGGTTCAATCACACAAACAGCAGCCTTTAAACGAGTTTAGCTATAGACTTAGCTTAACAGCTTATTCCTATGAATTTAGCTCAGCCACTCCAATCACACAATCCAATTAAATCAGTTATCTTTTAGAATAAGTGAAGGTTCAGATTATCATCTCAAAAGCTAAGTCATCTGTAGATAGCAAAAAATAAAGGTAGAAGAAGAAGAAGAAGAAGAAGAAGAAAGAAGAAAGAAGAAAGAAGAAGCAGAAGATGGAGATGAAGAATAAAAAGGAGATTAGATTAAGTATGACCTTTATCATTACTGCCAGCAGATGGACGATTGATAAGTTGATTAGCAGCCTCTTCTCTCGATGAATGAACATTAAATCTTAGCATATTCGGATCAATTGTTAATCCTGGGTTAAGATTCTGAAGTTGAGCAATAATTTTCATCGTAATATCTCGTTCCATGTTATCTTTTTGCGCTTCGAACTTTTCTTGCATTTTTTGTTGAATCCTCTCTTCTAGCTCCTCCATTTTTTTCCGTATCCATTCATCATCAGCAACACTTGACAAAGTTTCAGAATCTGCTTCTTTGAGTTTCAAAAGAGTCTTGGTAACTCCACATCCATACAACCTTACTCGACTAGGATGTTCAGATGCCATAACTTTTGGATATCCATCTGATTGGCTACCATCTTCAGTACTTTCTTGAGTTTCTATCATTTCCATTTCAGCCTACAAATAAGATTTAAGACCAAAGACAAAGATTTAAAGTATATAAAACCTGATATAATATTAAAGAACAAATAAATGATCAAAAGAAACTTTGAACAAGAAAAGTTCATACTATTATGTTGGTTGTATCCTCATATGAGTCCTTGTATACTCGGCCAGGTTTTCTTCTTCTAGTAGCCACGAAAAATTCTTTACTGGAAACACCATCCAGACTTTTCTTCTTTTTATTCTAGTTATACAAAAGTAGACATCAATATCTTCACAAGAAAGTATAAGTTTATAGTTAGATTACGACAAAATATCAAACCTCGCGGATTATGGCAAAACTTGTTTGGCCAACAGTGTGCGGATACCGCAGCTTTTTGCGATTGTCTTGTTAGTTTTTGAGATATTCTGCAAAAAAATAAAGCTGATGTTTCAACCATACTCACAAAACACCTAATAACTGTCACTTAAAGTAATTATATAGAGAATAAAATGTATATGCTGAGAAATATTCACAAGATCAGATATACAAAATTGTCTTACCTTAGCTTCATCAGAATTCCAATATCAAAGGAGATCCTTAAATACAGATTCTGGAACATTTTTAGGTCGATTAGCCATTCGAATTTCGTCATTGTCATAGAAATAAAAATATTTTTTCTTAATCCTACTCTTATACCCTCTCCAAGTAAGTTCAATTGCATTCAAAGCCCATTCCTTCCCAACATTAGGAATGTCATATTTCTCCTACAAATTGTGCTATTGGGTTAGTGCAAAAAATAAGAAATAGTTTCAACTAACATTAAAAACATTGAGAATTTCTAACCTGGACATAGTTCCACATATCATCGTGCGTCTTTAACATTTTCCAACTAAGTATATTAAGAGGACAAAATGTCCCATTCCTTACCAATGTGCCAAGGAAGCTACCCAACTCCTTTACCACCGCTTCAGTAGGACCAATAGGCTGGTGCAACTCATTTAGCACGATTAGTTTGCGCTCGCTACGTCCATGTACAACTGACATTTGTGTACCACCTCTTTTTCTTTTATTTGTGGAATGACCTACAATAATATGATCAAAATAATTTATAGTTATATAGAAAATTTCTTGAATAATAAGAAGTTGATTTTAAATACACTTGCCTTGCTCCTAAGTTTGGCCATTTTCATCAAGATTGGTAGAATTCTGTACATGATCTTGTTGTATTTGTTCCTGATTGCTTGCGATGCAGGAGTGGTGGGATGTACCGACTCTTGTTGCACTTGTGATGGAGGAGTGGTGCGATGCAGGAGTTGGTGGGATGCAGGAGTGGTGGGATGTACTGACAAAGTTCTGCTTGAGCTTGTCATGGTTTTCATTTAAATTGAGGTTGTGAACATCGGGAACACTGTTTGAGGTATATTTTTGTTGGTGACTTGATATCTTTTTGTTTCGCAAAGATACAAGTGATCCAGCTAGAACATACTTTTTGTTGCTAATTCTCATGCTTCTTCTTGAACACTGTTCTTGACTCATAATGATTAACTCACTGTCTGTAGAAATGAAATAAGAATTAAACCTCATATGAAACTATAAACTGAAAAAATAGTTAACTCCTAGCAAGTAAACTACCATAGAAAATACATAATCTTTGCAAGGAGTTAAGTGTCTATCACTACCATAGAACAACATAAAATTGGTTCAGGTTCATAGCTAACATATTGTTTCTAGGAAAACATGGTCTAAAGCCTAATGAATTCATTCTTATATCACTGTTTACACCTCTAAAATTGACCAAACATATGAAGACTTAGCAGAACAGAACAAATCTAAAAAAAGGCACATTTCATATCAGAACAGATCATTTCACCTGGGACTAGCGCGGAAAAAAAGGCACGATAAGTTACATTTTGCAGCCTGGATAGCCTCACCAAGAATGAGTTGCCTTATGCAACTGCGGCTTGAGTACATCAGCATCGATGATGATCATGTGTACATCAGCATTATGTAGGCATTGAGTCACTGTTTTTCGATATTTTCATTGGCTGGTCATGGACGTTCATCTTAAAAGTTAGGTTGTCTCAGGGCAATACCTGCTAAGGCTAAAGAACTGGTGACAGCATCAAACACACCTTTGCAAGATCCTTTCGTAGTTGATTTATCAGTACAAGCAAACAATGTGGAGGCTATAGAAGAAAATGTGCTGGATAGCATTTTGGCTGATGGTAAAACTTGTGCTAAAATTACAGAAGAATGGGAACAGCTGGTTGTATTAGAGATGCCAAAGATGTCTCCTCCCCTTTCATTCCCCCATCCAAACCCCAAACAAAGACAGGCTTGGAGCACCTTTGTAGCATTTCAGAACTCACGTTTAGCATCACTAAAAAGGGTATGTAAACTGTAACACAACAAGAGTATGCTCGACACTAAAACAGATTAATCAAGCATTCTTCTGCATGCAGAACAGCACTACTACACAAGAATATCACAATAAGAAGATCGAACAAATCCACATGAACATAATAAGAAGATTGAACACATGAACTAAGGCCTTAAGCCCCAGCTTTCCTGAATATCAGTCAGCACTAGAAGGAAAAGTAACATAAATATATGAAGCAGCCAAAGCCTCATGCAAGAGTCAGATTAGGACTTTGGCTCCATTAAGAATAAAGGCTATTGTTGAACAATTTGAGAGAAATGCTTCGTTGAAGTCTCATAGGAATTGCAATCTGATGACTGCACTAATTTAGCCGACCAGGAACATCAAACATGATAGCCCCTTTGCACTAATTTGCAATCTGCAAAATGTGACTTATCGTGGCAAGTGTGGCCCTTCAAGGTAGCCCCTTTCTCATCACAGAAATTATTACTCTAAGACACAAAAGAATACTGAAACAATGTCGATTTAGACTATCGGGTAGTTGTTGAGGGCTCTTTCTATCAACTTCCGCACATTGCATTTGTTTATAACAATCAGGTTTCTTGTTTGTATCTAACAACTATCAGGTTTCAATGGGATCCAATCCAATCTTTTACCGGTTATTTTAAATATATCTCATCGATAATCCCTCCCTCACAACCCCCAGTATTTTTTCTCAGTAGCACAACTCTTTTTGCTGGTTTGGCAAAAGACATCAACTGCATACCAATCTCCTTAAAGTAATATGCCTTTAAGTTTCAATTTCCACATCTTGAATCATTACACATACCAATAGATTATCTTAGGATACATACACAAAGCCAGACAGGATGGCAGAAGAGCAGACTCACAAGATCAAAGAAGAAGCAAAAAGAGGAATCATTAGACATGTTGAATTAATTCAGAAATACAACCCAAATCCTTGAAAATGTCACTTAGAAGAAAAGTCAGAATTTACTAGTGAAGCTGTGATGCTCTTTAATTTAGTGATTCACTGTCTTTCTTCAATTATATTTTAAAAATCCTGCAAAAAAATATAGAATTTTAGATTAAAAATACAAATGAAATGATTGCTAAGATATGAACAAGCATGAGTATAAAATATGTTGTAACAAGCTATCCTCACTCACAAAATTGAAACTAAAAACGACAATGTGCATATATTTAAAAGAACTTCAGAACATCCTTGACTAATCGTCTTCCTCCATCCAATCCCAACCAGTACCATCAGCACATCCTCCTCTTCCGATGTTTCTACAACTATGTCTTCTAAATGTTGTTCATTATATGGAAGATCATCAACATCAATGGCCACATCTTCTCTTGAGCATCTAAAGTCACCCTCATTAAATCTAGCTGAAGGACCAATGTCATCATTAGACTCCCTCCAAAATATTTCTCTTATATTAGGACAATTCTCTTCCTCAAGATCATACAAATCAACTGGCACTTTATTCCTTGCATAATAAACATCTTCCTCAATTGGATCCGCGACATAAAAAACTTGATAAACTTGTGATGCCAACACAAAAGGATCATCTTTATTACATAACTTTTTGAAGTATACCAGGGTCAACCTATACTCATCAACTTCATTCTGAAACCAATCACATCTAAATAATACAATACTAAAACAACCATAATAATCAATCTCTATGATATCTTGAATAACTCCATAATAAACAACCTCTCCATCGATGGGATTTTGGTCCCTAACACTCGCAAAACTATCAGTTGTCGCTGATAAAGTCACTCCACTATTTTGAGTCTTAAGTGGAGCATCGCGACTTTTTGTATGAAAACGATATCCATTAATAAAGTATGCAGTATATCTCTTGGCTACCACATTAGGCCCTTTAGATAACCATCTTATATGATGAGGTACTTCAACATTTTGAACTTTCTCTTCAAACCAATTGCTGAATTCACGACTGTGGCTCCTTGCTCTTGCCCATGCATTAGATCGAATATGATTACCCACCAAAGTCTTATGTTCCCTACAATGACGCATATGACAAAATTTAATTATTAGACATTTATAAATGAATAATGCTTAAAATATATATAATTATTGTATAATTTATCTTACTCAATAAATTTTTCCACTTGGGCATCTCCCATATTGAAGAGAGCATATCGATGTGCCTTATAATGTAATTGTGAATCCATTAAAAAAGTACAATCCTTTCTCTTCTCACATCCAATTGGATGACCTATCCTAGGAAATATAGGTGAATGATTTTGATCAGATTCCTCATCCTCAATTTCATATCTACTAAATCTTGTCTTCACACCATCATGTAAGTATCTCGAAGAAAAAGTCAACTGCTCTCCACTTACAAAACCTTCTACCATTGATGCTTCCGGACAATACCGATTACGAACAAGCCCCTTCAACTCACATAGCTCTCTCTCAATGGAATACATGCCACGAAGATGAGTCGGGCCTCCAAGCCTAATCTCATTCACCACATGAACACTTAAATGTACCATTATATCAAAAAAAGATGGATGAAAAATCATCTCAAGGTTGGATAATATTTCACCAATTTCAGACTCAAGTTTTACAAGATCTCTTTGCCTTATTACTTTACTACATATGGCTTTAAAGAAATTTCCTAACCTAATTAATGTCAATGCAATATTTTTAGGCAGGACTTTTCTAACAGCAATCTGAAGTAGGTGATGCATCATAAAATGAGCATCATGACTCTTGTATCCACATATCTTCATCTCCTTCACATGCACATGATTTGAAATATTTTAGGCACATCCTTTAGGTAATTTGGCCTTTTCGAAGACGCTACAAAATAACTTTTTCTTTTTCGAATTTATAAAGAAAGAAGATTGACCAAAACTTACATTTCCATCATCATCTTCTATTGGATGTAGCTCCATACGTATTCCCATTTCTTGTAAGTCATATCGAGAAGAAATATGGTTCTTTGACTTTCCATCTATCTCCAATAAAGTTCCAAGCAAACTATCACATATATTCTTCTCTATGTGCATCACATCAAGATTATGCCTCAATTTGTTATGTACCCAGTATGGCAATTCAAAAAAGATAGATCTTTTTTTCCACGGACCATTATTCTCTCGAGGCCTTTTTTTTCGCCCCTTTCCAAAAGTATTATTGAATCCACTAAGCTCTTCAAGCACTTCGATACCTGACAAAGTGGTAGGTGCGGGTCTATGTTCCTCTTTACCATCAAATGACTTCTTATCTTTTCACAATGGATGATCATAAGGCAAAAATCTTCGATGACCCAAGTAACACATTTTACGACTATGTTTGAGATATTGAGAACATGTGTCATAATTACAACTAGGACATGCCAATTTTCCCTTAGTGCTCCATCCCGAAAACATTGTTAATGCAGGAAAGTCACTAACAGTCCACATTAAGGCTGCCCGCATTTGGAATGTTTGCTTGGTCACAGCATCATATGTTTCTACCCCAGGTTCCCATAATTCCTTCAATTCTTCAATCAGTGGTTGTAGGTACACATCTATATCATTTCCCGGAGATGTTGGACCTGGAATAATCATAGACAACATAATATACTCTGGCTTCAGGCAAATCCATGGGGATAAATTATAATTTATCAACATAACAGGCCATGTGCTATGAGAAATACTCATGGTTCGAAATGGATTGAAACCGTCACTTGAGAGTCCCAACCGAACGTTACGAGGATCGTTAGAGAAGAGTGGGTGTAAACAATCAAAACTCTTCCATGCTTCCCCATCAGCAAGATGCCTTAAATTTCCATCATTGGGTCGTTCATTAGCATGCCATCTCATTGCAACAGCAGTTTCGCGACACATGAATAATCTCTGAAGCCTAGGCTTTAAGGGGAAGTACCTTAAAACCTTTGCAGGAATTTTAGAGCTTTTATTTGTTAAGGCACCATCAACACTCTTCCATCTGGAACACCCACAAATAGAGCAATTATCAACTTTTTCATTATCCTTCCAGAATAGCATGCAATCACTAGGGCATGCATGCATTTTTTCATAATGAAGACCCAATTTTTTAATCATATTTCTAGCCTTATTGAAAGACTCTGGTATCTGCGCAAAGGGAAATGCCTCTTTTATCAACACTAGCAAGTCTGAAAATGCTACATTGCTCAACCCATGCAAGGATTTAAACAAGTATAACCGAATGGTGAAACTCAATTTACTGAAACTTTCACAACCCGGATATAGTTGTTATTTTCCTTCCTCCAACAATTAAAAAAAACTCTTTGCATCTTCTGATAGTCCCTCTCTTACTCCTTCCGCATCCCCTGATTCCGCCTCTACATTTATAAATGTATCATGAAGTAGTCCATCAATATCATCATGCAAATTAGAACCTTCATCATTATTGATCTGCTGAGGTGTATTTCTCGATGACGACCCTTCACCGTGAAAACTCCATTTAGTGTAACCAGCAACAAATCCATCAGCAACTAAGTGATCCTCGACCATATTTCTATTATGCCAATAGCGATTCATGCAATTTTTGCAAGGGCATAATATCTCATTTCCTTGAGAAGCTCGTTCAAATGCCTTATCGAGGAAATTGTTCACTCCATGAATATACTCATCGGTCCATCTTAGACAGTTCATCCAATTTTTATCCTCGTTATCCATTAAAATCCTCTATATAACAACCACATCATCAAGCAGATTACACATAATAAAAATAAGGTACCATATAAGATACAGTTATCCTTTCTGAGTCAATTAATTCAAAATTCTCAAATAAAATCTGAAGCAGGTTATGGCAAGGAAATTTGGATAACCAATCTTTCAAAAGTTATGGAAAAATGGGAATAAACATTGGTAGAAAATAGAACAGCTATAGAACCAAAATAAATGTTGCATCATCAATATTTATAAACAATGATCAGATGAAAACATATCCAAGGCTAAAAAGATATATACAGCAGCACATAATTAAGATCAATAATCAGTTTTGTGGTGCCTCTCTACCAATGGTGCAAGTAGTCTGGTGATCAGTAATCAGTTTTGTGGTTAACAATTGTCCTGCCTCTCTACCAATGGTGCAAGTAGTCTGATGAGCTCTTATATTTTCAGTTTTGTGGAGAAAATTAAAGCCAGTGAGACTCTGCTAGCGGCTTGCAAACATATACCCTTTCTGGTGAGAATGTATTAGTTCTAACTCTAAGCAGGGGGCATTCATGTTATTAGCATTTTAATTAGTTGTGCTACCAAAAGTTTTGTATACTCTACGGAGCATTGTACCCAAAATATTCAACATCTTCTGAACTACTACAGTTTACGCAGTTACTTATATGTTATCTGTATTTACTGGGTTTATCCTTTTTACTGTCTAAAGCCAAAACAAGACCAAGCTAACATATTAAGGTTATCCATAATTTTAAACAATTACAGTATCGTTCGATTTAGACGTATAAAGTTCACTTTGTCAATAATGATGTGATCTCTAACGAAAATAACAAACAATAAAGAGCACCTTAAATGTAAGTGCAACCACATTGCACATAGATATGATTAACCAAACTAGTAGACAGTAACATTTTTTCCTGGGCTCAAGCCTCCAAGTTCATAGACTCCTAGTCAAAGAAAAATCATCATCATACTAAATCCAAGACCCTCTTTTTCATTGCCCTATTACAACTACTCATCTCGCTTCCCGCGTTTAATTTAATAATCCATTATTATTACAGTTCTCCTATCTTAAATAGCTCTAATTAGCTCTTTTTTTAGAAAATTTTACATGTTTCTCTAATTGTTCATCTGTTAGAAGAACCTAATCATTAATAAATAAACCACATTTTATGTAATGTACAATTTTATATAAGAAGCTTCTAGTATAGACTTTCTAACCATTCAAAGCTAAAGAGAAGCAGAATCAGTCAAAGAAGAAAGAAAATACAACCAACATTCCACAACCCCACTCAAGCCCTAACGGAGGGATCCCAATTCCAGAAATTTAAAGTCTAGAAACTGAAATAAATGTTGGAAACAAGAAAAAACGGAAACCCTTCTTTGCTAAAAACTAGAGATTAAGTCTACCTGTCCCTTTTCAGCGACAACAGAGAGGTCAGAAGCATCAAGATTATTGGAAACAGATAGCTTCGTGATATCTACGGATTCATAAGGATTAAAATCTAGGATAAAGCACTCCTCTTTCTCTTCAAATTCCGTCAACTGCTCTCTCTTTTTGAGGCAGAATACAGGTCTCAATCGGAGGGCGAAGCAGATAAGTCCACTACCAATGGGGTAACACAATCCGAACTTACAAGCTTCTTCACCATTTTCAGTTCTGATGGTAACAGGAGAAGTAAACGTTTGTTTGTATTTTAACTAATTCATTCCAATACTCAATAATCCCTGTTTGACCCAAAGAAATCGAATAAAAAATTAACAAAACTTCGTCATTCCAAACCCAAAATCGGGTAAAAGCCAAAACCCAACTGGATCTTTACCAGATGAACATGCACTTACCTGATTAATCAAAGAAATTTAGGGTTTTTGGGTTTTAAGTGAAGAGAGAAAAGACAGAAAATTAAATTTTACAGGAATTTCGAGAACGGGTTTGAAGAAGACAACTAATATCAGGAACCGGACAGCTATTTTGAAGAAGAAAATGATTTAGGAGTACCTTCTACCAAATTCTGGCAATTTCTTTGAAGAAGAACACGATTTAGCAGTAGCTTCGAGCAATTTTGAAGAAGAAACCTCAATGCATGCGCAGTGAAGAACGGAAGTGAGCTTTTGCACTGGAGAAGAAGAAGAAAAGTGAGGGAGCTTTCGCACTGGAGCAGCTTCGATTGATCTGGAGCAGCTTCAATCGATCTGGAGCAGCTTTCGCACTGGAGCTTTCACTGGAGATCGAAGAGCGGAAATGAGGGAGGACTTTGGAGAAGAGCGGAAATGAGAAGAAGAAATGAGGACGGAAGTGTTTGTTTTCTTTTTTTTTTTTAATTAAGAAAGAAATATAATAAAGAATTAAATTAATAGTTGGTGGAGGGAGTGTAAATTAATTGGCAGAATAATGAAATTTGTGGAGGGAATTAAATAGCCGTAGCAATAGAAAGAGAACCGTTGCCATAAACGGTTGTACAAACCCGTTGTAATAACACCCCTATGGCAACGGTTATCTGAATAATTCCAAAGCTTGTTCTGTATACTTTATGCAACGTGTATAACCGTTGCCATAGAGGTTCTATAGCAACGATTTTTGAACCGTCGCCATAAATACCGTTACTATAGACCTAATTTCCAGTAGTGTTATATCATGAATAAGCAATTAAATGAATATAAGGAGCTCGAGAAATATCAATCGACTCCAGAACTAAATTCTAAAATTAGGGCAAACTCAACTTCGGATTCAATTTAAAAGAATTAACGTGTGTTGTGGGTCGCGAACTTAATCCGACGCTGCGAACAACCTTACATACCTGGAATGTGAAGATCACAGTCAAAACTTGAAGAACAATGTTTGAAAACTTGAACCCTAACTTTTCTCCTCTCCTTTTTGTTCTCAATAGATTCTAATTATAAATAGGAGAATATAGCTTAGAATACTGATAAGGGGTCTTAATTAATCCCAAACTGACGTGATTTTATTTTAAAAAGATGGGAATAGACAATTTTACCCTTCATTAAAACTGTCAAACTTGACCACGAAACACTATTAACAGGTTGTAGTCCAGTCTACGGTCGTAAGTGGCCCTTCGTAGTTTAGGATCCCAAGTTTTGGTTGCTGACCCTGGATCTATGATCACCTTTTACGACCCATTTGCGGGCTTATCCTGTCAATTCGTGATTCAACGTTCGGAAATCAACTTTTGGAACTTGAAACCACAAAGGCCTTCCACGATCATAAATAGTATTATGGATCATAAAAGACCATCCATAAACTCGTCTTACACTTACAAGAGATTTTAGAGTCCGGGATCTACGAATACTTCTACGAGTTGTTGATAGGATTATGGTTTGTATAGACCCTTTTGTGAAACCAGGTGCACACTCTGGTAATGACCCCTCATGGTCACTGACAGTGACTCTTTTCAGACATTTCTCGTCTTTTTTGGGACTTTCAAAGTCATACTGGGTGGAATAGTTTAGAGGGTGTTACAAAAAGGGGTGAGAAAAAGACCGAATGCCCCTCGTTAAAACTGAAATTGGGACAAACAAATTGACGCGAATTGATTTCCTCTTAGCTCAATTTTTTTCGAAAATTTTTTACGGTGATTTTTGAACCAAGATTGGCCAAGTCCGCAACATGGACTTGGTACACACTCCTCTGAATAAGGAAATTCATTCATAAAAAATAATTATCCAGATCCGTGATGCGGACCTAGTCCACCATAGTTTATTATTCGTTTTTACTTATTTAGGGCTATTTTCAACTATATATATGTGTGTGTGTGTGTGTATAGATAGATAGAGATGATACGAGAAGTATAAAGAAACATAAAAGAACACGAAAAATACAAAACTAAAGGTAGTCTAATGACAAATTGATAATATAACGGGAAAATAATGGGAAAATTAATAAAATAACGAAAACATTAATAAAAAATTATAAAATTATATTTTTGGTTGTCAAATATTGAACTAGTCTTACTCGGTACTCTCTCTCTCGTGTACGTCTTAAGCCAGAAAAGTCATACATTTTTCTGATTTCTCCACGGGAGAATAATGGGAAAATTAATAAAATAACAGAAAATTTAATAAAAAATTATAAAATTATATTTTTGGTTGGCAAATATTGAACTAGTCCTACTTGGCACTCCCTCTCTCGTGTACATCTTAAGCCAGAAAACTCATATATTTTTCTGATTTCTGTCATACTCTTTTTTTTAATCTACTCTGTTCATCTCTTCCTCTTAACCCTATATACTTAATAATTTCTTCTTTAACCCCACCTTAGATATGGCAATTAATTTGTCCTTACAAGTTTTTTGGACTTTAAAACCTTGGAATCTTAGGAATTTACAAGTTAATCCATCGTTATTATTAAGCAGTTAAGAGGCTAACCATATACTAAGGGTCAGATTACATGCAAATTATCAAACATAATGTATCTAATATTTAAACACAACTTGAACGTAATATACATGATACTTCATAACTTGAACATAAGATAACATACTAACATGATAACATAAATTTAAAAATAATGTACATACTACAACATATTTTTGGGGGAGAAAACAGAAAGCAAAATATAAGAACTTACATGACTTAGACTGAGAGAGGTTTCCCTTTCGGGAAATCAGACGAACTCTTACACACTTATCAAATTACTAAGCACACTAATTTATAACAACGGATTTTATTTAGCTAGGAAGATTTTTTGGTTGGGAAGTGTTGGATACATAATGGTAGATGTAAGGGAAGGGGAATATGTTGCTAAGAAGAGGAGACTTTATGCTTTGTTTCTCTCTTCAACTCTGTCTTTTTCAACACTTGATGTGGTATTCTTGGACTTGAAATCAAGATTTAAAAATATGAGACTTGGACTTCAAATGCGGATTCCAAATTAATATTCTGAACTTGATAATTGGACCCTTTTAATAACCGTCGATGTCTTCCTATCACATTTCACCATTTTTTACTCTTCATGTGGTCACTTACACCCCACATTGCTACCATAATATTCTTTGTCTCCCACTAGTTTTTGTATTTGTCTCCCACTACTTCTTATTCCTTTATATTATTATAATGCTATTTTTGGCATTTTTCTCATTTTGTCGTCTTCTGCAATATTTGCTTACATGTCTAAATTGTGCAATGCGGTCGAATCGAAGCTCATTCTTGAATCATCATTTATTCCATCATGAACCTCGTCATCTGATTCATACTGTGTTCCTTCTTCTTTTACATCTTCGTACCTGTCTTGAAGCTCTTGTTTAGTATTTTGCAAATATTTTTTCAAAGTCTTTTCTATTAGTTTTTTCCATTTTTTCTTTCTTTTTCTTTCTTGATTTACTTGCTTTTTTATTAGATGACTCACCTCTTAGCATTGCAGGGAGTATTCGTAATTATTTCTCGTTATTTAGTTACACTTTTTGACAAAGTGTCAGCCATCAACGAATTTGATGAGTCTTTATTGTCTACCGTTTGAGCCGGACTAGCTGTGTCCATATCTAACACATATCTGTTTGCATTCATTGGGAAATGCACACCCATAAACGGATTTAATAAGTCTTTGCCGGCCATCAGTTGAGGCGGACTAGCTGTGTCCATATCCGATACAGTGGATCTTTTTGCATTCATTGGGGAATGCACACCCGTCTCATCCACTTTCATTGGAGATTGAGAACTCAGATGATTTTTGTTATGATCATCCCTGCTTATCTGCGTTTGATATAACTCGAATTTTACTCCCCGTAGGCGTTCTTCCATTATTTAAAATTTTTCTATATGTCTGGTACTTTCTTGCATTAATGTTTCATTTTTAAAATCAGTCTTTTAAATGCCTCGGTCATTGAAGAGCAATGGTGACAAAAAATAATTTTATCAGTGTCTTTTTGGATATTATATTGGATAGTCTTTTTTGGGTTATATTTGAGGGCTGGAGAAATATAACAGTTAGGTCCTAATATTCCTTTAGCATAGTCTAATGCTTCATTAAAAGCATTAAAAATTTTGAAAAGTGGGACTTTGACACCGTGTATTGACTCTACAACTTCCATCCATGTCTGAAAACACCATTTGTCTTTCCATGCACAACCACATAGTATTTAAACTTCATTCTCTACCTTTGTTTGTGAAATATTGACATAGTGCATTTACTATGGCTATGAAATATTTGTTGTCTATTTTATTATAGGCTATCCAAAAATTATCTACTAGACACCTTTGCGGTTTATCTATTACGCATTCAGGTAATACTCTAAAAGACAAATTAGACAGTGGATAGAATATTAAATTATGCTTTCCAAAATGGATTCTCTCCATTGTTTCTGCTGCTACAGTCTGAGGTCTAAAATGAACATTACCTAGAACCGTTTGCGCATACGAGCCTAGAGTTGATGGTTCACTTTTTACTGTGTCTATAAGCTTTGTCGTTGCTGGTCTTATGTCGAAAAACAAATATTTCTTATTAGTTGAGTATAAGATTTAGTCTACTTAATTCATCTGCTAGGTTATTATCTTTTCCTTTGATACATTCGAAGACAATATTTTCGTAGGTTAAGATCATGTCCATAAAATTAAGCCATCTTCGTCTACTACTTATTTTTTCGTTTATTTTTTATGAAATTTAATAATTGCTTCATAGTCTCAACTGACTAGTATTTCAGCCTTGTTCAAAATATATGATCAAAAACAATTTATCCCATATGCTATTGCTAGGATTTCTGCGTCTATACTACTCATGTTCCCTTTTTCTTTATATTTTCCACTCTGGTGTGCACAAATTTTTTCTTCACTTTTATTACTATATTTACTTGATCGGGCTTTTAACACCACTCTCCATCCCGCAAAACTTCCATCTGTTTCTATGATTAAATAGTCTGTTTTAAGAGGTATATTTAAGTCAGGAATATTTTTAATCTTTTCTTTAATTTTTTGCACTAATCTAATATCTTCTACATTAAAATATTTCTGTCCTTTACTTCCGGTCTTAGCGTAAGGTGGAGCTGCTATTTTTCCTATGTCTTGGATGAAGTTTCTAGCATAATTTATAAGTTTTAAAAATTTTTGTAATTCTTTTGTGTTTTCTACTTTATCTAGCATTTCCAGAACTTTATTAGCTATATACGGCTGTAGTTTAATTTTTCCGTCTCCTAGTACTACTCCTAAAAAATTTATGTGTTTTACATAGCTCCATTGTTTTTACTAATTATTATACCATTTTCTACGAACAACCTAAATACCATTTGAAGGTGGCCTAGATGTTCTCTGATGTCTTTACTAAATACTAAAATATCGTCTACATAAACGAGGATAAATCTTTTATATTCTCCAAATACACTATCCATTTTTCTTTGAAAAATTAGTGGTACATTCTTTAGCCCGAAAGGTATCGCTAGCCATTCAAAATGTCCTTCGGACATGTAAACGCTATCCATTCTATACTTTCTTCGTGCATTCTGACTTGCCAATACCCTGATTTACAATCAAATTTACTAAATATTTTCTTCCCTTGTATTCTATTTATCTGAGAGTTTATACGCATCTATTCTGGTATTATCACTAAATCTTATATAATTTATTACCATTCTTTCTTTTCTTCTTATAATTTCATTATTGTTCTGCACCACAAAGTCCGCAGACCTATGCTTTGATGTTGATCTTCGTATTACTCCTAAGTTTAATAATTCTTTAATTTGTGTAGAAACATCTTCCATATCTTGATTAGTAGCTTCGCTCGTGGCTATTTTTATTATATATTCTGGATTTATAATTTCTAATTTAGATATTATTTTATTCGTCTCCCAATGCTTTAGTGGGTTTTCTCCTATTATTTCCATTTCATCTAATATTTTGACTATTTCTTCTAAGTCTTTTGGACTTTTAATAGCTCCTATTTTTGATATTCCTGTCCTAAAGTTATAAAATCTTGTTTCTCTATCAATCAAAGTAGTCTTTATTTAGTATATCATACTCGTCTTCTTCGTACATTTCATCTTGCTTACTGCAATATTTTTTACCATCCTCACATTCATTACAACATGACTGTAGGTGTTCTGGCCTAGTGTATTGGAGGATGTTGTTTCTAATTTATTATTAACGTGTCTTCCTTTTGTTTGTATTTTTGTTGTTTGTACCGGTGTGTAAGTAGTATTTTTAAAGAATACTACTCCATCCCTTGTAATCAAATAACTACCATTGTTATGTAATATGAAATGTAGTCCTAGAACAAGATTTATGTTTATATTTAATTCCCTTACCCAGATCCTTTCATGTTTGTAAGTTGGTTTGTAAAATTCATTACATGTATTTATGAAACTAATCTGGGTTTTTGTCTATATATTGTTGATATATGTTATGAGTTCCATCCATTTGCATTGCTGCAATCAGAAATTTTAGATAAGCCGATTGTAGCAATGCAAATGGATGAAACTCATAACATATATCAACACTATATAGATAGAACCCAGATTAGTTTCATAAATACATGGAATGAATTTTACAAACCAACTTACAAACTTGAAAGGATCTGGGTAAGGGAATTAAATATAAACGTAGATCTTGTTCCAAGACTATATTTCATGTTACATAACAATGGTAGTTGTTTGATTACAAGTGATGGAGTAGTATTCTTTAAAAATACTACTTATACACCGGTACAAACAACAAAAATATAGACAAAAGGAAAACACGTTAATGATAAATCAGAAATAACATCCTCCAATACACTAGGCCCAGAACACCTGCAGTCTTGTTGTAATGAATGTAAGGATGGTAAAAAATATTGTAGTAAGCAAGATGAAATGTACGAAGAAGACGACTATGTTATACTAAATAAAGACTATACTTTGATCGATATAGAAACAAAATTTTATAACTTTAGGACAAAAATAGAAAAAATAGAAGCCATTAAAGTCAAAAAGACTTAGAAGAGATAGTCAAAATATTAGATGAAATGAAAATAATAGGAGAAAACCGACTAAAGCATTGGAGACGAATAAAGTTGTATGTAAATTAGAAATCATAAACCCAGAATATATAATAAAAACAGTTTCAATTGAAGCTACTAATCAAGATATTGAAGATGTTTCTATACAAATTAAAGAATTATTAAACTTAGGAGTAATATAAAGATCTACGTCAAATCATAGGGTCTACGACCTTTATGGTGCGGAACCATAATGAAATAATAAGAGGAAAAGGAAGAATGGTAATAAATTAAAAAAACTTAGTGATAATACCAGAATAGATGTGTATAAACTTCCAGATAAAAATGAGTTGATAAACAAAATACAAGGGAAGAACATATTTAGTAAATTTGATTGTAAATCAGGATATTGGCAGGTCAGAAGCATGAAGAAAGTACAGAATGAACAATGTTTACATGTTCTGAAGGACATTTTCAATGGCTAGCGATGCCTTTCGAGCTAAAGACTGCACCTCCAATTTTTTTAAAGAAAAATGGATAATATATTTGGAGACTATAAAACATTTGTCCTCGTTTATGTAGACGATATTTTAATATTTAGTAAAGACATAAGAGAACATCTAAGCCACGTTAAAATGGTATTTAGGTTGTTCGTAGAAAATGGTATAATAATTAGTAAAAAGAAAATGAAGCTATGTAAAACACATATAAATTTTCTAGGAGATGGAAAAATTTAACTACAGCCGCATATAGCTAAGAAAGTTCTGGAAATGCCAGATAAACTAGAAAACACAAAAGAATTACAAAAAATTCTAGGACTTATAAGTTATGCTAGCAACTTCATCCAAGACTTAGGAAAAATAGCAAGTTCACTATACGCTAAGACCGGAAGTAAAGGACAAAAACATTTTAATGTAGAAAATATAAGATTCGTGCAAAATATTAAAGAAAAGGTTAAAAATATTCACGACTTAAATATACCTCTTGAAACAAACTATTTAATCATAGAAATAGATGGAAGTTTTGGGGGATGGGGAGCGGTGTTAAAAGCCCGACCAAGTAAATATGGTAATAAAAGTGAAGAAAAAATCTGTGCATACTAGAGCAGAAAGTATAAAGAAAAGGGAACATGAGTAGTATAGACGTAGAAATCCTAGTAGTAGTATATAGGCTAAATAGTTTTCGATTATATATTTTTGCACAAGGCTGAAATACTAGTCAGAACAGACTGCGAAGCGATTGTTAAATTTCATCAAAAAATAAAAAATGAAAAAATAAGTAGTAGACGAAGATGGCTTAATTTTATGGACACGATCTCAACCTACGAAAATATTGTCTTCGAATATATTAAAGGAAAAGATAATAAACTAGCAGATCAATTAAGTAGACTAAAACATAGACTCAACTAATAATAAATATTTTTTTCAGCATGAGACCAGCAACAACAAAGCCTATAGACACGGTGAAAGGTGAACCATCAACTCCAAACTCATAGCGCAAACGGTTCTAGGTGATGTTCGTGTTAGACCTCAGACTGTAGCAGCAGAAACAATGGAGAGAATCTATTTTGGAAAGCATAATTTAATATTCTCACTATCTAATTTGTCTTTTAGAGTATTACCTGAATGCGTAATAGATAAACCGCAAAGGTGTCTAGTAGATAATTTTTGGATAGCCTATAATAAAAAAGACAACAAGTATTTCATAGTCGTAGTAAATGCACTATGTTAATATTTCACAGACAAAAGTAGAGGAATGAAGTTTAAATACTATGTGGTTGTGCATGGAAAGACAAATCGCGTTAGGTGTCAAAGTCCCACTTTTCAAAGGTTTTAATGATTTTAATGAAGCATTAGACTATGCTAGAGGAATGTTGGGACCTAACTATTATATTTCTCTAGCCCTCTGACATAACCCAAAAAACACCATCCAATATAATATCCAAAAAACACCGATAAAATTATTTTTGTGACAATTGCTCTTCAATGACCGAAACATTTAAAAGATTGAATTTTAAAAATAAAACATTAATGCAAGAAAATGCCAGACTCAGCGAAAAATTACAAATAACGGAAGAATGCCTGCGGGCAGTAAAATTCGAATTATATCAAACGCAGATAAGTAGGGATGATCATAACAAAAATCATCCGAGTTCTTCATCTCCAATGAAAATGGATGAGACGGGTGTGCATTCCCTAGTGAATGCAAAAAGATCCACTATGTCAGATATGGACACAACTAGTCCGGCTCAACCGATGGCCGGTAAAGACTTATTAAACCCGTTGATGGGTGTACATTCCCCAATGAATGCAACAGATCCATTGTATTAGATATGAACACAACTAGTCCGGCTCAAAAGGTAGTCGGTAAAGACTCATCAAATCTGTTGATGGCTGACAATTTGCCAAAAAGTATAACTAACGAGAATTACGGATACTCCCCACAACACTAAGAGGTGAGTCATCTAAGAAAAAAGCAAGTAAATCAAGAAAGAATAAATGGAAAAACTAATAGATAAGACTTTGGAAAAATATTTGCAAAATACTAAACAAGAGCTTCAAGACAGGTACGAAGACGTAAAAGAAGAAGGAACGCAGTATGACTCTGATGATGAGATTCATGATGGAATAGATGATGATTCAAGAATGAACTTCGATTCAATCGCATTGCATAATTTATACACGTAAGCAGATATGCAGAAGACGAAAAAATGAGAAAAATGCCAAAAAAGAGCATTATAATAATATAAAGGAATAAGAAGTAGTGGGAGACAGAATATTATGGCAGCAATATGGGGTGTAAGTGACCACGTGAAGATTAAGAAATGGTTAAATGTGATAGGAAGACATCGGTGGTTATTAAATGGGTCCAATTTTCAAGTTTGGAATATTAATTTGGAATCCGCATTTGAAGCCCAAGTCTCATGTTTTGAAATTTGGATTTCAAGTCCAAGGCAGCCTATAAATACCACATCAAGTGTTGAAAAAGACAGAGTTGAAGAGAGAAACAAAGCATAAAGTCTCCTTTTCTTAGCAGTATATTCCCCTTCCCTTTCATCTACCTTTATTTATCCAACACTTCCCCAATCAAAAAATCTTCCTAGCTAAATAAAATCCGTTGTTGTAAATTAGTGTGCTTAGTAATTTGACAAGTGTGTGAGAGTTCGTCTGATTTCCCGAAAGGAAAACCTCTCTCAATCTAAGTCATGTAAGTTCTGATATTTTGTTTTCTGTTTTCTCCCCCAAAAATATGTTGTAGCATGTACATTATGTTTAAATTTATGTTATCATGTTTAGGCAAATGCCAAAAAAGAGTATTATAATAATATAAAGGAAAAAGAAGTAGTGGGAAACAAAGAATACTATGGCAACAATGTGGGGTGTAAGTGACCACGTGAAGTGTAAAAAATGGTAAAATGTGATAGGAAAACATGGAGGTTATTAAAAGGGTCCAAGTTTCAAGTTCGGAAATATTAATTTGGAATCCGCATTTGAAGTCCTAGTCTCATGTTTTAAAATCTGGATTTTAAGTCCAAGGCAGCCTATTATTACCACATCAAGTGTTGAAGAAGATAGGGTTGAAGAGAGAAGCAAGGCATAAAGACTCCTCTTCTTAGAAACATATTCCTTTCCATTTTATCTACTTTTATGTATCCAACCTTTCTCCAACCAAAAAAATCTTCCTAGTTAAATAAAATTTATTGTTGTAAATTAGCGTGCTTAGTAATTTGACAAGCGTGTAAGAGTCCGTCGGGTTTCCCAAAAGGAAAAACTCTCTCAGTCTAAGTCATGTAAGTTCTTACATTTTACTTTTTGTTTTCTCCCCAAAAAAATATGTAATAGTATGTATATTATGTTTGAATTTATGTTATCATGTTTAGTATGTTATCTTATGTTCACGTTATGAAGTATCATGTATATTATGTTCAAGTTGTGTTTAAATATTATATAATTTGACCATTAGTATCCCAACCTTGCAGAGAAACGGCATCGACCAGGTCCCTCATACCTGGCCTTCCCTTAGCATCGATCTCAAACACTCGCCCGCTCAGAACCTTTTGTTTTCCAGCACGCTAATCCTTTCCTCCTTAGTCAATACCCTTTCTATCTTTCATCTTTTCACTTGTGAGCCTGGTCCCCAAGTGGAAACAGGGTCACTCTGTTTGGACTTCCCTTCGTCATTCTTCTGAGCCTTGTTTTTCTTGGATCCTTCATTTTCCTTGAAGCAGGACTTGGTTATCTCTGTGTGCAACTTGAGATGAACTAGGTCCTCGTCTGACTCAGTCTCACTATTTTCTTCCTCAGCTTCCACATCAAACAACTTATCACTAGGCACCTCCTCTTCGTCCACCATAGTTTTACTCCGCAACTTTCTCCTTTTAGCAGCCTTGGACTTACTGGCTGCCATAGCATCACTCATTAATTTCTTGTGAGTACCCCTGGTGGGATATGTTTGAGTGACTGCTGGAGCATCCTCACTCACCTTCTCTTTTCCGTTTTCTGTGCCAACCTGGTCCCTCACTAAAACAGGATCAAAAGGGATAGTATGCTTCTTGATTTTCCAAATCAGAGGGATATTGTCTTCATCATCATCCTGGTCCCCTTCCACAGTCTCAGCTACAGTTAGTGGTCTAACTTCACTCACAAGCATCTGATCGAACCTGGGAGTACTTAGCGCCAATTGAAGATTAGGGGACCCAGGCTCCTCCCTAGTGAAGATCTCATGTTCTTTGAGTTCAATCAGACCTTTGGACAACCATTCTGGTCCCTCAGCAAGAATGTTAGACTCCGTTCCCTTGTCAACGGTCAGGTCCCCATCAAAATGTTTCTCAGACATGGAGGACGAAGTGGGACCTGGTTGAGAGGAGTTACCCTGTTCTTCAGCAGAGTTAGTAGCATCAATGCTCAGTCCTTCAGACGAGAAACTAGGTTCTCCAATGGGTGAGTCTGGAGGATAGTCATTACTCACAACAGGGGCAAAGGGTGCAAATTTTTCAAGGGAAGCAGGGTATGGAGAAGAGGGAGAAACGACATGAATCAAAGATTGAAACTCCTCATGTTTGAGAGGAGTATGAATGGGTGTAGATGGTGGTGTAGCAATTTTTGGAGACATGGGCGACTCATTACCGGAGGACACATGTTTTTTGGAGATTGGTAAGGATTAAGACATTGTTAATGAGCAATCAAACAAAAAGCAAGAAAAGAGTTTAAGACAACGAGAAGAATATGGTAGATTTGAAGTAAAAGATGAGAGAAAAAGTGAGAGATTCAAGGTACTAAATAATGGGGGGGGGGGGGGGGGGGAGGGAAGAGGCATCTGGTCCCTGATTGGTCGCGATGCTTCGGTAGTGGAACGAAGGAATATCGGTTCAAAAAATTTGAATCGGTGATACAGGACTTGAAGAGTCTCATTAATGCTACAATGCTATGCAAGGAATACTAACCTCGTTGGGAACCTAGTCCCTGATGAGCAGATACTTGAATGAATCTCCTTCAAAGTCATATCTTCAAATCCTATAAGATTGCCAATTATGCACACCTGCAATATACATATAAAATTCAACTTCTTGTGAATAATTACTTAGATACCTGCATAGGAATTTTAGCCAAAGACAGGAGAATATCACTGTCATAGAGATTCAGAGTGCTTTTGTTTGATTAACCCTAGCCTCATTCTGTTGCACTCAAACTGATCCCTGCAAAGAGACTTAGTGAAAATGTCTGCAATCTGATCCTTAGTGCTGTAAAATTTCATGCAAATATTTCCCTTCTCAACCTGGTCCCTTAGAAAATGATGACGCACATCAACGTGCTTTGTTCTCTTGTGCTGGACAGGAATTTTTGGCCATGTTTAGAGCACTTGTATTATCACACATCAAGGGTATTGTATCAGTCAATACTCCAAAGTCCTTGAGCTGCTGTTTGATCCAAAGCAATTGGGAGCAACAAGTTGCAGTGGCTACATATTCAGCCTCAGCAGTGGACAAGGCAACAGAGTTTTGCTTCTTGGTGCCCCAGGAGATTAGTGAAGAACCAAGGAAATGAGCCATTTCAAAAGTACTTTTTCGATCAACCAGGTACCCGACAAAGTCTGCATCAACATAGCCCACAAGGTCAAAAGTGTCCAGTGGGATAGAACAAGCCAAGACCTTTAGTACCCTCGAGATATCTAAGAATCCTCTTTGTGGCCTTCAAATGAGACTCATTTGGGAAGGCTTGAAATCTAGCACACATATCAACACTGAAGACTATGTCTAGTCTGTTGGCAGTCAGATACAGTAGTGACCCAATAATTCCCCTATACATGGTTGCATTCACCATAGGACCAGGTTCATCAGCATCCAATTTAGAGTTGGTCCCCATAAGAGTATCAATTGGTTTAGCATCTATCATTTGATACTTTTTCAGCAGGTCCCGAATGTACTTTCTTGACTGATGAAAGTACCATTTGGAGTCTGCTTGATCTGCAATACTAGAAAGAAACTAAGCTCGCCCATCATGTTCATCTCGAATTCACTACGCATCAGGTCCCCAAACTCTTGACAGAGAGAATTTGTAGTTGCACCAAAAATGATATCATCAACATACACTTGAACAATCAGCAGGTTCTTCCCTCTAGTTTTCAGAAATAGAGTATTATCTATTTTGCCTCTCTTGTACCCATGACTGAGTAGGAAACCATATAGTCTCTCATACCAGGCCCTTGGAGCCTATTATAAGCCATAAAGAGCCTTGTCTAATTTCATGACATGATCTAGAAATTCGACATTCTCGAAGCCTGGTGGTTTTTTAACAAATACGTCCTCCTTAAATGGGGCGCACTCTTCACATCCATTTGAAATAACTTGAACTCTATGTAAGTGGCAAATGCAATGAGAATCCCGATGGCTTCCATTCTGGCAACTGGAGCAAAAGTTTCATCATAATCAATACCTTCTTCGTGATTGAATCCTTGAACCACAAATCTGGACTTGTTTCTGTGATGGTGCCATTTTCATCCATTTTATTTCTGAATACCCACCTGGTCCCTATCACAGATCTGTTAGAGGGCCTTGGGACCAAATGCCAAACTTTACTTCTCTCAAATTGGAGCAACTCTTCTTGCATGCAATTCACCCAATCTGCATCCTTGAGTGCTTCTTTGACGTTTGTTTGGTTCACTAGAGGAAAGAAATGCAGCACATGAAATCAAATTTCTAGTCTTGGACCTAGTTTGGATTCTAGAGCCCAAAGGAGAGACTAGATTGTCCATTGGATGGGAGGACTGATGCTTCTATCTGGAAACCCTTCCTGCAGGCTAACTCTGACTCCTTGTAGCATCAGGACTATCTTCATCATCGGATTGAACAGTGTCCAATATTTGATCATGACCAGCATCAGCTTCTTCAGTTCTTTGGAAGACGTACTAGGTCCCTCATTGAACTCCCCATCAGCATCTCCATCATCAGGCATATCACCATTGTGGGAACAATATCAGTTGAGGGATCATCGACCAGGCTATCTTTTTGAAGTTGAAGTAACTCTTCCAGATCAGAATCATCTTTATTACCAAGGTTTCCATATTTCCAGATTCATCAAAGATGACATGCACACTTTCTTCAACACAAAGGGTCCTTTTGTTGAATACTCCATAGGATTTGTTGTTGGTGGAGTATCCAACAAAAACACCCTCGTCACTTTTCGAGTCAAACTTTCCAATATCTTCCTTGCCATTTATGAGCACATAGCACTTACATCAAAAGCAAAGCACGCAGATGACTGATACTAGGTTTCCTTCCGAACAAGAGTTCATAGGTGGTCTTGTTTTTAAGGGACCTGTTAGACACCTGTTTGTCACATAACAAGCAGGTTGACTACTTCAGCCCAGAAATTTTTTGCCAAACCAGATTCAATCAACATGGTCCTTCCAATTTCCACCAGTGTTCTATTTTACCTTTCCACAACTCTATTTTGTTGTGGAGTCCTAGGAGCTGAAAATTATGGCGGATTCCTTCATCAGCACAAAACCATCAAGCTTAGAATTCTCAAACTCTGTTCCATGATCAGACCTGATCCCTGTTACCCTGTTTCCAAATTGATTTTGAACCTTCTTGGCGAGAGTTATCAGTAACTCAGCATCTTCATCTTTGGACCTCAAAAACTTTACCCAGGTGTACCTTGAATAGTCATCCACAACCACCAAAATGCACTTCTCGCCACCACGACTTTGAACCTTAACTGGACCATAGAGATCAACATGAATAAGTTTAATAGGCATGGTGGTACTGACCTCATTTTTGGATTTGAATGAGCTCCTTGAGTGTTTCCCTTTTGCACAAGCTACACACATCTTGACATTATTGAAGTTAATTTTTGCCAGTCCTCGAACCAGGTCCTTGGAAACAAGTTTATTCAGCAGGGATGGACTGACATGACCCAATCTTCTATATTACAGACCACTGGATTCATCCTGTACTTTGAGACAAGTAAGATTGTCTTCCTTGGTTGTTCTGAGATCAGCCACATACATATTTCTACACCTTTTGGCTGAGAGGATCACTTCTTTAGTCAACAAGTTAGTTACAATGCACTTGCCGGATAAGAATTTCACCTCATTCCCTTTGTCACAAATTTGAGATACACTAAGAAGAATGTACTTCAAATCATGAACATCGTAAACATCTTCAATAGCTTTCTCAAAACTCTTTCCAATTTTGCCAATTCCCATAATGTACCCTTTCTTATCATCACCAAATGGAACACTGCCACCTTGAACTTCTTTCAAATAGAGGAAGTTTTTAGTCCTTCTATGACTTGGAGCATCCACTATCCATGAACCAGCATTGACTGCTGTTACAAAATGTATATAGACATCATTCTTAGCAATATACATAGTCATAATTAGCTAGAAGATCTTTAGGAATGCTAGAAGATCTTTAGGAATCCTTTGTAATTACTAGTTGATCTTTAGGAATCTCTCTTTATTTTCTTTCCTAATTAGCACCTAATGTATTGTATATATATCTTGCTTACCTATTGAAATAAAGCATCAACTTCTATTCGATTACATGGTATCAGAGCCTATAGGCTCCTTGATCCTGTTTTGGCTTTGTTTGAGAAAAAAAAAAAGGCAGCTCGATCTTGTTTTGCTGTCTTTCGGGATTCAACATCTAGTGTCATCTAGTCAGTTACTACCCCGAGTTTCGTTTGGTTTGATACATTGTTTGGAGAACACTTCATCACTTTCAGGTTCCTAGGTTTCTGAAAACTACTTCCAGGATCATATTTTTCTTTGTAGCTTCAACGATTCAGATCTAGTTTTCTGTTTGGTGCTGCTGCGATTATCAAGTTCTGTCCAATATTAGTGTTTTGTGGATGTTCTTGATTTTGAGCATCGGCTACAATTATTTTGCTGGGTGAATTGGCTTCTACTTTTTCTTGGAATCTAATATTATTGGGGACCTTTTGAAGCTTGGTTATTCTTAAGTTCTTCATTGAGAAGGAAGTATGGCTACAAATCAGAAGGGTGAGAAAATTTTGGTTTCGGCGGATGAGTTCGCACAATTCTCTCAGTATCAGAATTCCATTAAAGAATTCACTTCAGTTACTACCCTTGTTGATTCAAGAAAAGCATCTTTGGTCTCCTCTCCGAACAACTGGGTGATCGATTCAGGTGCTACAGATCATATGACAGGTAATCCTAATATATTTTCTACCTTTCGATCACACAAAGCACCCTCTCCTGTCACAGTAGCCAATGGGTCAACATATAACATTGTGGGATCTGGGACAGTCAAAGCAACCTCCTCCATTACCCTGTCATCTGTATTAAATTTACCGAAGTTGGCCTTCAATTTGATTTCTGTGAGTAAACTTACCAGAGATCTTAACTGTTATATTTCCTTCTTTCCTGATCATTGCTTGTTTCGTGATCTTGCGACGCATAAGGTTATTGGTAAAGAATATGTAATTGATGATCTATATATCCTTGATGAATATGAGCCTCGATTTGTTGCCTGCTCAAGTGTCATCTCTCCATTTGAAGCACATTGTCGATTGGGACATCCTTCTTTACCTTTGTTAAAGAAGCTTTGTCCCCAATTTCAAAATGTTCATTCTTTGGAGTGTGAATCATGCCGATTTGCAAAACATCACCGCATCACATTAGCTCCAAGGGTTAATAAGCGAGTTGGGTCAACTTTTGAGTTAATTCATTCTGATTTTTGGGGACCATGTCCTGTTGTTTCTAAAAATGGATATAAGTATTTTGTCACTTTTGTGGATGATTTCTCTCGGATGACTTGGATTTATTTTATGAAAAGTCGCTCTGAAGTATTTACTCACTTTTGTGCTGAAGTCAAAACTCAATTCAATGCTTCAGTGCGTATTTTAAGGAGTGATAATGCAAAAGAATACATGTCAGAGTTGTTTCAATCCTACATGAGACAACATGGTATTCTCCATCAGTCATCATGTATTGATACACCATCTCAAAATGGAGTTGCTGAGAGGAAGAATAGGCATCTACTTGAGACAGCCCGAGCACTTTTGTTCCAAATGAAAGTTCCTAAACAATTTTGGGCCGATGCAGTCTCTACCGCTTGTTTTCTGATTAATCGCATGCCATCAGCAGTGCTTATTAGTAATACACCTTATAATGTTCTTTTTCCGAACAAGACATTATTCCCGGTGGAACCAAAAGTATTCGGAAGCACTTGTTATGTTCGAGATGTACGGCCATCTGTTACTAAGTTGGACCCTAAGGCATTGAAGTGTGTTTTCTTGGGTTATTCTCGTCTTCAAAAGGGGTATCGATGTTATTCTACTGAACTTGGCAAATATCTAGTGTCAAATGATGTGATATTTTCAGAGAGTAAACCTTTCTTTTATAACCCGCCTAATTCTACAAGTCAGGGGGAGGAAGATGAGTGGTTAGTTTATCAGGTTACTCGTGTTGAGCAATCAAGTGATGCTACTCTTCCATCTCCTAGTTACTCTATTGAGCACCACTCGACTACTGCGCCTTCAACACATGTTCCAGCAAGACCACCTATTGTTCAAGTTTATTCGAGGAGACAAGAGACTAATGCTACATGCCCTGCACCAATTCCTCCTTTATCTGATCCTCCTCCTTCAGACCCTCCAGAAAATCTTGACCTTCCTATTACTCTCCGTAAAGGTACACGGACTTGCAAATCCACATATTCTATTGCTAACTTTGTTTCCTATGATCGCTTGTCTCCTGCATCTAGATCCTTGATTGCTTCTTTAGACTCTGTTTCTACGCCCAAAAGTGTGAAAGAGGCTTTGCATCATCCCAGATGGTCAAATGCGATGCTTGAGGAAATACATGCATTAGAGGAAAATCACACATGGGATTTGGTGGATTTACCAGACGGGAAGAAACCAGTAGGATGTAAGTGGGTGTTCACAGTGAAAGTTAATCTAGATGGTTCCGTGGCAAGACTTAAGGCCAGGCTTGTGGCTAAAGGATATGCTCAGACTTATGGAGTGGACTATTCAGACACTTTTTCTCCTGTTGCCAAACTCACTTCTGTGCGCTTGTTCATTTCTTAAGCTGCTTTTGAGAATTGGCCTTTACATCAACTAGATATCAAGAATGCATTTCTTCATGGTGATCTTCAAGAGGAAGTATATATGGAGCAACCACCCGGTTTTATTGCTCAGGGGGAGTATAGAAAAGTCTATCATTTGAAGAAATCCTTGTATGGATTGAAGCAGAGTCCACGGGCTTGGTTTGGCAAATTTAGTGAGGTAGTTCAGGAGTTTGGGCTGAAAATGAGCAAATGTGATCACTCGGTCTTCTACCGACTATCTGCAGCTAGCAGTATCCTTCTTGTTGTATATGTTGATGACATTGTCATCACAGGAGGTGATTCTGAAGGGATATCTTCCCTTAAGTCTTTCTTGCATACTAGGTTCCATACAAAGGACTTAGGCCAGTCGAAATACTTTTTGGGAGTAGAACGCAAGAGGGGAATTCTTCTATCTCAAAGAAAGTATATTCTTGACCTACTTGCAGAAACTGGAAAATTGGCAGCCAAACCTTGCAGTACTCCAATGGTTCCCGGTGTACATCTTATGAAAGATGATAGCGAGCTTTTTGATAACCCAGAGAGATATAGGAGGATAGTTGGAAAGTTAAACTACCTCACAGTGACTCATCCAGATATTGCTTTTGCAGTAAGTGTCGTTAGTCAATTCATGTCTACACCTACGGTGAAGCATTGGGCAGCTTTGGAACAGATCCTATGTTACTTGAAAGGAGCTCCTGGACTTGGCATACTGTATAGCAATCACAACCATACTCGTATTGAGTGTTTTGCAGATGCCGATTGGGCTGGTTCCAAAATTGACAGAAGATCTACTACAGGCTATTGTGTCTTTGTTGGAGGAAACTTAGTATCATGGAGGAGTAAGAAGCAAAGTGTTGTATCTTGATCCAGTGCAGAATCTGAGTATAGAGCTATGTCACAGTCTACGAGTGAAATCATGTGGATACATCATCTTTTAACTGAAATTGGGTTGAAGCATCATATGCCGGCAAAACTTTGGTGTGATAATCAAGCTGCTATTCATATTGCCTCAAACCCAGTGTATCATGAAAGAACTAAACATATTGAAGTTGACTGCCACTTTATTCGTGAGAAGATTCAAGAAAACTTGATTTCTACTAGTTATGTGAAGACAGGAGAGCAGGTAGTTGATTTGCTTACAAAGGCAGTGAATGGAACTCAGGTTGATTACCTTTGCAACAAGTTGGGCATGATCAATATCTATGCTCCAACTTGAGGGGGAGTGTTACAAAATGTATATAGACATCATTCTTAGCAATGTACATAGTCATAATTAGCTAGAAGATCTTTAGGAATCCTTTGTAATTACTAGTTGATCTTTAGGAATCTCTCTTTATTTTCTTTCCTAAATTAGCACCTAATGTATTGTATATATATCTTGCTTACCTATTGAAATAAAGCATCAACTTCTATTCGATTACAACTGCTTCCTTCAGACTATTCCTGCACAAGGCTTATTTGTTAGTTTTGGGAACCCACTTCAGTTTGAGTTCCCAGTAACTAGACAAAGTCATAATCAAATTTTCTTGGGCCAAGCAGGCAGTTGTCTGTTACTCCGTTTTGATTTAGGACCTGGTCCCTTATTCACTCTCTTACTTCCAGAGAAATCAGAATGCTATTTTTTCAGACTTCTTCTGAGAACTTCACAGCTTCCTTTTAAGTGACCATTTCTTCCACAGTGTAAACACAGCAAGTTGTCAGCAACATAAACATATTTACTGTGGGGATTATATGGGGGATCAATATTGTTCACATATCCTAGTTCCCTTTTTTCATGTCCCCTGTGGTTAGTCATGTCTCCCAACAATTTGGATGAAGAAGTCCATTCCAAGGACTTGTTCAGATCATCCTTGACCTTAACCAGGTCCTTCTCTAACACAACATTCCTTTCTAAGGCAAGCATCAACTTCAACTCAGAGTCTTTTAGTTTCTCCTCTAGGATAAGTTCATTTTCACTGATTTTACCCTTTAGTTGAACATCAGATCGAGATTAATTTCCATCAAGTTCAAAAGCACATTTTTTCCCAGCTTCTAAAACCAAAACTTTCACCTCCAAGTCAAATACTTGATTTGTTAAAACAGTTTATTCATCTTGAGAAACATCAACACTATTGTTTAACAAATCTTTTTCAGCAGCCGGTTCACAAATGGAATCAATGAGAACACAAGCAAGTTTTTTCAATTTTTTGGTAGAATAAAGATTCAAATTTTCTTTTAGATCAAGCAAAGTTACCTCTTTTTCTTCCTTATTATCAGATTGGGGTATGAATGCAAACAAGTTATCAAAGATCTCATCATCATTTTTCACAGCCAGCATAGGGGAGTCTTCAGGTTGTTCAGCTTCCTCTGAGTCACTGGAAGTATTGCCCCAGAATCCCACAGCTTTTATCACAATCCTGTCAGCTGCAGCCTTCCTTCGAAATTTTTCTGGGACCTGATCCTTCCTCTTATCTTTTCCAAGCTTGGAGCTATCTTTATAATCATTCTTGCTTTGAGGACATTCCCTAACTTAATGTCCTGGATTTCCACACCTATGACATAGCTCCATATTGCCTTGAAATCTACCAGTATTTTCTTTCTTGCCTAACGTAATGCCCTGGCTTTCCACACCCATGACACAGCTCCATATTGCCTTGAAATCTACCGGTATTTCCTTTCTTGCGAGAATCCATGATTCTTCCTCATGATCTTTTTGAACCTCTTAGTGAGATAAGCCATGTCAACACCATCGATTTCTTCATCACTATGAGCTGATTTCAGAGCCAAGTTCTTATACTTTTTGCCCTCTCTCTTGGCAGTATCATGTTGTTTGCTCAACCCATGTGTTTGAAGGGTACCAATGAGAACATCCATAATCAGTGTCTTCAGGTCTTTGGCTTCCGTTACGGCGTCAACCTTGTTTTCCCATAATTTTGAAAGTACCCTGAGAATCTTTCTCACTTGCTTGCTCTGGCTTACTGGTTCACCCAAACACTTTAACTCATTAATTATAGCCGAGAACCTGGTCTACATATCATGTATAGATTCACCTTCCATCATTATGAAATCTTCATACCGAGAGGTAATCATATCCACCTTAGATTCTATCACTTGATCTGTGCCTTCATGCGCATTTTAAGGCAATCCCATATCTCTTTTGCTGATTCATAGGCTGAAATTTTATTGTATTCCTCAGCTCCAATGCCACACACAATCAACTTCTTTGCCTTATAGTTCTTTTCGATCTTTTTCCTGTTTGCCTTTGAATATTGTTGCCTGGTTTTGGGAACCAACCTGGTTGTATCCCCTTCCTTCACTTCGACAGTAGGAATATATGGTCCATCAAGAACGATGTCCCACAACTCACTGTCCTCAGCCATAAGGAAGTCGTGCATACGACTTTTCCACCATTCATAAAACTGGCCCTCGAATCTCGGAGGTCTGGTGGATGATTGTCCTTCTTCTATGTTTATAAGAGCACCATATTTTACGAAAATCTCTAGGTGTGAACCATTTAGAGATCCCTGTTCTGATACCACTTGTTGAGAAAATATGCATCTACAACAGTAAGGGACCAGGTCCCTTGAAGCAATATAAACAGAAACTAAATAAAGAAGAACAACAAGGAACTTAACACAGAGAATTAACATGGAAAAACTCCTTACTCAAGGGAGGAACAACCACGACCTGTTCAACAGGATTTTCAACATCCAAAATCCACTAAATGAATGAGCAAAGTATCCAAATACAACACACAGTTTATTTGCCTCACCCTCTCACCATTCCCACTTGCAACCCCAGCTACAAGTTATGAGCAACAAAAATCAACACTAGTCTACACTCTCACCTCCTAGATGAAGTTAGACTACTACACCAAAACACCTCAAGGCCTACACACGCCAACGAGGTCTACAGCCTTCAACCAAAATAAAGGCACTGATCAACTTTCCTTTATAAACTAGGAAGTGATCTTACAATTTTACAACACAACACAACATCATTCATAAAAGGAAGCGATAGACATCTTCTATCAGGTCCCTCAAATGTAGATACTAAGTCTTCTCAATAGAAGCCAAAAGAGAACTTCCAAAGCAATATGAATATTCACTTTGTGATTTTCCAAAAGCTGAGTTTGTTCCTTGGACAAGCTGCTTTTATAGTGCAATGAAGAATATCTAACGGACCGCTGGTCCTCCAGTACGATGAAGGTGACATTTGACCAACCAAGATAGCTTTAACAGGTGTATCCCATATACACACTCTGCACTGCAACCTGATCATCGACCTGGTCCTCAAATTAGTTTGTTAATCATCAAAACATTCACTGAACACCATATCATTCGGAGTGCCATTGTTGCCTCTCTATATTCTGATATAGTTCCCTTTGTCATTGATACTAGACTTTCCTACACTCTTTGGAAAAAATTTGGCGGCAACATATGCAAAACCATCACGTGCTCGAATCATGAGTCTTAGAGAATCTCTAAGCAACATGAAAAAGGGTAATATATCGATTTCTTCATATTTGCTGAAGATCAAACAGTCTCTACTGGCAGTCAAATTCCATTGTATGAGCTTTTTCTTCATACTCTTTGTGGACTTCCAGCCAAATATGACATTATCACTGCAACTCTTTATGTTCGAGAAACTTCAGAGACATTTGAAGAGTTTCATGAGAATCTCGTTGATTCATTCACTCATCTTCCTCTACCACAATTCCAATTACAGCAATTTTTGCTGCTAAACCATTACCTCACAACAACTGCTCTCGATCTAATCATGCTCCACGTCCAGAAAACAGCTCGAATCCTATAAAAAAATCTCTTACTAACAATTTTTGTGCTCGGCTTATTGGTCAAAACACCCACAAGAATCGCCCTCGTGTTACTTGCCGACTTTTTGATAAATCTGGGCATCACGTAAAGCAATGACAAAAGTTATTGGAATTCTTTCTCTAATCAATGGATCTGGGTCAGATGGATATATAAGAAATAATGTTCAGTGTCAAACACAACAGTCGCATGCTAATTATGCAACTCACAACACTAGCAATTATGGAAATTGATTTGTTGATTCCGGTGCCTCGCAACACGTCACGCAGGATCTCCAAAATATGTCCCTTCATCTAGATTATGATGGCACTGAAGACATTATCCTTGGTGATGATAAAGAGCACAAAATCACCCATATAGGCTCCATCTCCTTACCTTTTTCTTCTTGACCTTTAACTTTATCTAATGTTTATGTGTGCCTAGGATGAAATAGAACCTTATTTCTATTTATTAGCTTTGTAATGATAATCATATCTCTGTCACATTCTCACCTTATTCGTTTGTTATGAAGGACCTTTGCATAGGGGCGCCTCTACTGTAGGAAAACCTGAAAATGGTATTTATCATGGCCTTTATCTCTTCGATCACCAATCTCTCCTCAAGACCTCACCACCACTACCTCTGTAAATGCTTCCAATTGGCATCGACGTCTTAGTCACCCCTCTTCTCCCACTTGTCGCCAAGTTTTCAAGCTTTTAGCTATATCATTTTCTTTAGGAAAATTATTTTTCTGAATTCCTGTAAATGCAGTAAAATGCGTAAGTTTCTTTTCTACAACTCTTCAATAAAGAGCAATGCTCCTTTGAAATATATTTATTCGAATGTTTCGGGTCCTTCACCAGAAATCTCAATTGATGGTTTTCAATATTATTTAATATTAGTTGTAGAATAGCTCTTTCAAAAGCATATCATCTCCTTTTATTCTAACAATGGTTGTGAATTCACCCATCTTTAATTGGTCTTCTTAGAAGACAATAGGATTTCTCACCTTCTCACTCCTCCACATACCCCTGAACATAATGCAACCACCGAACGCCGTCATCGTCATATTATTGAAACTGGTCTTACTCTATTAGGCAATATGAGTCTTTCTCTAAAATTCTCATCTTATGCCTTTACTATTGCAACCTACTTGATTAATCACAACCTACTTGGTTAATCACTTACCTACCAGAACTTTACATTTTGTTTGGATGGTTGTTATATATTGTTTCATAATGTATTGTATTGTATGATAATTTATTGTATTATATCGTACTATATTGTTTCAATGGGTACAATGTTTGGATAAACTGTATTGTTTTCCGTCGTTACATAATGTCATATATCCATAATTTGAATGATAAATCTACAAGTACTTGTAGGATATGTGGTAGATACCATAAAAAAAAATAGGATAAATGATAACATACAAATGTAAAATAATAAATATAGCAAAAAAAATGAGAAGAAGATTTTAAAGTAATGACGCAACCACACCAAATCGGTCGTTAGACAAAATGGGTTTTTTCATCGTTACCTAATGATGGATTTAAACAATACAATACAATAAAATTTAGGTAACTATCAAAACAAACATTGTATTTAAACTAACAATACAATACAATACAATACAATGGGTAACAATCATCCAAACAAGGGGTTAGAAAAATAAGTCTCTCTATTTTCAACTCTATGGAAAACTACCAAACTTTTTCAAGCTTCGGGTATTTGGTTGTTTGTGTTACCCATGGCTAAGGCCTTATAACCAAAACAAATGTCAACCTCGCTCCAAACCATGTCTTTTTTTTTTTTTTTTTGATACTCACAAAACCAAAGTGCTTATTTTTGGTTTGATCTTGTGAAGTCTAGGTTATATGTATCCAGGCACGTGGACTTTGTGGAGCATCATTTTCCATACTCATCTATAGAAATTAAGGCCAATGGACCTGAGCCTAAAACTGTTGATAGATGGGTTCCCTCTCATTACATTATTCCTTTTACATCAAGCCCATCTGATAACTCTTCCCAGGTTATATCTACAACATCGATCGGATTTAGGAAGTACCTCTCATGACACCACCACTGGCAATCGTTCTTCCGAGGTATGTCTTCTACCACATCTTCTTCCACCTTTGCTTCCTCATCCTCATTATCCATACTAAACCCTTCCACTTGCTTCATTCCTTCTTCTATCCCTATACCAAATCATTCCATTCTTATCCATTCTAAAAACAATATTAGTAAGCCAATTCAAAAGTTTTGTTTCAGTGCTACTTTATCTCTTCCTGCTGCACAATCTTCTGAATTGCAAGCCATTTCCGCGAGTGCCCATAGCAAATCCAAGCCTACCAGATTCTTGATTTCTTTCAATTTAGTACCCAAACCTATTGACCTTAGGAGTGTTAACCAAGTATCAAAAGATCCTAAATGGTGTGCTGCCATGAATGAGAAATTGTCAGCTCTTAAAAGCCAAGACATATGGTCTCTTGTACCAGCAAGTCCTCAAGCCAAACTCATCAGGTCTAAGTGGATTTTTCGTGTTAAATACAATTCTGATGGGAGTAGTAGACGCTACAAAGTCCGACTTGTTTCTAAAGGTTTCTTGCAGCGTTCAAGTGTTGATTATGTTGGAGTTTGGGCAGTTGGTCGGAAAGTACCTAGTTCAGTGACGCCTATTGAAACATATTCTCTAATAGCTAAGCATACCACAGTGCGTGTTATTTTCTCATTGGCTGCCACATTTGATTGGACACTTCGTCAATTAGATGTTAACAATCTCTTCTTGAATGGTTTTCTAACTGAAGAAGTTTATATGTCTGACCTCCTAGGTTTGTGAATAAGACATATCCTACTCATGTTTGTCAGCTACACAAAGCAATTTATGAGCTTAAACAAGCTCCACGACCATGGTATGAGGAACTCAAATTCTGTCTTATTTCATATGTATATTGCCACTCTCAATCAGATCGCTGTTTATTTATATATGCTATTTTGGGAGTTATGCTCTATCTCATTGTCTATATTGATGATCTAATTATCACGGTATCAAAGTTCAGTAGAATATTTTATTGGGTGTCTTGCTAATCCTTTTTCTATTAAAGATCTATTTGAATTTCTTTTTGGATGTTCAAGTTATTGGTTCACCTTCTAAAATTTTCTTAAGCCAACAGAAGTATATCTATGAGATACCGAGCCAACATGGTTGAAGCTAATCCCATGCGCACACCAATGTCAAGCAGATCTTGTCCCACGAGTAGTGATGGTTCTTTACTTGAGGATCCTAAAGAATATCAGAGTGTAGTTGGAAGTTTACAATATCTTCACCTTACCAGATCGGATGTTGTCTTTGGTGTAAGCAAATTGTCTCAGTTTACAAGTGCTCCAACAACTGCACATTGGGATATGGTTAAATGAGTTCTTCGCTATCTTGCTGGTACATCTTCTGATGGTCTGTTTCTTTGCAAAGGCAAGTCACTAAATCTGCATGCCTTCTCTGACTCTGACGAGGAAGGTAATCGTCAAGATAACTCCTCTACTACAGCATACATTGTATTTTTAGGATCCAATCCAATCTCATGGAGCTCTAAGAAGCAAAGAGTTGTTGCTCGTTCATCCACAAAAGCTGAATATTGTGCTATTGCTTCAATCAGCAGCTGAAATCTATTAGGTTCATAATTTGCTTCAGCCAGTTATCTATTGTGATAATCTTGGCGCCACCTATGTGTGCGCTAAGCAAATTTATCATTTCAAAATGAAGCACATCGAGGTTGACTATCATTTTATTTAAAATCTCTGCCAACAAGGATTGCTGCATGTTTCTCATGTTTCATCCCAAGACCAGCTAGCTGATCTTCTTACCAAGCCGCTTTCAAAAGCTCTATTTGAAAACCTAAGGTCCAAGATTGGTATATCGGACCGATCTACCATCTTGCGGGGGCATATTAGTGATATCTCTTGATTGATAATAGGATATTTCTTGATTGATCTTCAATATCTTAGTATCTCATCAATGATTTAGTATCTATTATGATTAGGAGAAGATCACATTTCATTTATTAGTTGATTCTTTCACTATTTGTAGTTTGCCTTCTTGTATAAACACTCATACATAGTAATGAAATAACACACTTCTCTCCAGCAGTAACAATTATAAAACAGACATCCTCATAGAGAAGTTTACAAATTCATCGCCAGTGAAAAATAACAAAAATGTACTGAAAAATAAAAATAACTAAAAGTTCTAAAGCTTTTCAAAATAGAAGAATCTCCATGACCGAAGTAAGAGCTTCTGAATGACTTGTTTTCGCATTAGCTTTTCTAGTTTCCATCCAACGCTTTCCTCTCTAGCTAATAGTCAAAACTATGAATCCTTATCATTGTGCTACAAAATGAAAGATATTTCTTTAGCTTAAGCCTTCCTTATCAATAGTTATTATCTTTACAGCACAAATATATACTCAAGCACCTACCCTGTATTCAAAGTAAACATAAAAATCTCTGTGGAAGTAAAACACTCACCTTGAGGCCTCGTTCATCTAGCTTCTTGTAATTGTAGGCAGCATAAACAAGCTGACATTTTCTTACTATCTCTACACTACAATGTCCTTTTGACAAACAAAATCTTCCAGTTAAGAAAACTTCAATTGGCCAATCAAAATTGTCCTATTCTTCTCCACGGTTAAGTACCTTCACGATCAAACAAAAAGATTTTCAATCAATATAATGTAGACTCCTTGAGTATTCAAAATTGTCAGTACCATACAATTACGATCTCATAATTCATAGTGAGCATTTACTAATTGTCTTCTTTTTTAAATAAATTTGTCCAATGTTCGAATACCCAATAAAAAAATAACTCTGGCAATTTTAGCAGTTGCCACAATCTTAGGCCATAAAGTAGTAAAAAAAAAATTTAATTAGTACAGCCCTTCCTTATTCAAACTATTTCGAGTTTTTTTACTTTTATTTATTAACCCAAGGTTCTATTGGGAACAATCTTTCTGCTCAATCTATAGCTTATATTTGGTAGAATTATAGTGCAAGAAAAAGGCTTTCACTATCAAATATACTACCAAAAGATGAGGATTTAAAATAACAAAAGAATCATATGTTTCAAAGAAGAATTAGAAAAGCTCCGTCGGATTTCAAATGTTGTTTTAAGAAAATCAAGTAAGAATTATCTCTTGTGGTGGTCACCAGACATGACATGTTATCATGCCCCGAGAGGATACCCTTGGTGTGGCCGGCCCTTGAAGAACTATCATTGGTTCCTCAAGAGAACCACCTGGCCTCATAGTAACATCAAACTCGACAGCAGAAGAATACTCAAGTAAAGACATCAAATAGATAAATAAAGCCCTTATAAAATAGTTTTCAATGATCAAGTTTGGAAAAATAGAACAATCAACTCTCTCTACTTAGTGTCAATGAAGCCTCTAATCCAAATATAGAAGGTGCCAAGAAAAGCCTCAGGCTACCTCAATAGAAATAATATTAATACTTAAATAAAGGAAGTAAAGAAAAACTCCTCCGAGCAGCAAGGAGGGCTCACCAACTCTGAAAGCGAGGGTTCTGGACTTCAACGGGTGCGTGCTAAAAACCTCTATTACATGTATCTACATCATTAACGATATAGGCCTAAATAGACATTAGTACATGGAATAAACCAGTATGTAAAATGGCTTAAGGAAACAGTAAAGCTCAAACTCAACAGTCAACTCAACTTGGACTCATGATGTCGTTGCCACGCCCCTCCTAAACTTGCCAAGGTAAAGGATGATAAACTCTCTCTTAGATCCAAAGTAAATGTCCATCTTTTGGGGAAATGAGTCGCCTGAGTAAACTGCACGACTATCCTAAGCTAGCAATGTAGTTTATGGGTTAGAGTAATTATTTACTCGTTTACATATCGGTGCTTAATACTCTTCCCAAGACTAAAACATTTTCGTGTCAAACCAACTCAAAACTCATATCTTTAGATTATCTATAAAAAAGGTCAACTCAAACACTCAGCAGTTCAATCAATTAGGGAAATCAATCATGACTAAAACTCAAACTCAAATGGTCATTTAGACTCCACTAAATTATGCTCATCACATAAAACAAATAGGATGCTCCTTAGATATGTGTGTAGACTGATAATATGCTCCTCATGCTCAGTTGTCACTTAAGTTACTCAATTCAGATAGTCAGACACATGATCTCAATTTAGTTAATATATAAAATCTCATAGAACAATGCAATTTAGGGCTCATATTATCAAGTAGGAGTCTCGTATAGCAATTTCACATAATCAGTAGTACAATGCATAAATTTGTTCATATCAGTTCATGAGGACTCAACGTAAGTGCAAGAAATTCAAAATTAGGATCATAGGACTTTCGATACTCAACTCTTATTCATGGACTCGACTCAAGTAGATCGAGGGGCGCGCTGACGGACTCAGTCCTACGCTTTACGGAGCCTTACATACCTGGAATTAGAAAGAACGATCAACTCCCTAATGATCCCCAAGCTAGAACTCAAACCTTCACTTTTCTCCCTTTTACGATGCTCTAAAGAATTCTAAGTGTATTTTGAGGAAGAATACACTTAGGGTACTGATAAAGGACCTAAATTGAGTCCAAAACATCATAGGCCTTAATAAAAAGGGGATAGGAACTACCGATAGGAACCACAAAACTTCATCTACGGGCCGTGGTTCCACTTACGGGCCATAAGTAGCCTCTCGTAGGTGAGGGTGTCCAAAAATTGAGCTACTAGAAATTGGACATAGGGTTCTACAAATCCCTTTCTATGGGTCATAAGTCAAGTCATGAGCCATCTGATAAGTCACAACTCAAGGTTCAGAAATTTTAGTTTTCTGGATCTTCAATCTACAAACCTCTGTTACGAGTCGTAACTAATATTATGGGCCGTCTGATAACTTGTCCCCCAAAATCCAGAAAAATTGATTTATTTGATTCATCAAACTATGACCTTGATTAAAAGTCGTGGAATTACATACGGTCCATAGACCATCTTGTACAAGGGCCTTAGACTCAGGAAATTTTCACTAAGTCACAAGGGCACCTACGAGGCCTCATCTATGGGTTGTATCTCACTTTACGGCCCCGTAGGTGACCTTCTTGGTTTCATCCAGTGACTATTCTGAATCATTTTTCTCAATTCTCTTTGGGCACCTACTCAGACTAGGTAGAAAGAATTAGGGGGTATTATATTATCTCCCCTTTAGTATCATTCGTCCTCGAATGAAGAGCAATCTAGGAACTTAGTCAAGGCACAAATCATATCCTAGACTCTAACAATCAGTACGATCACAAATCACTCATGTAATCAATTAATCAAGTTGTTAATCAAATAATCAATCAACAAATCAAACCAATCATCAATTGGACTCTAGGACTCTACCGTCTTTCAGACTCAGAATAGAAAGGAACTCAAGGGATAGGAATGAATTATTACCATCAAATCCTTCATCATCAGAGGCTGAAACAAGTGAATGTACTTGGCCCTCATATCCTCTTCAGCCTCCAAGTAGCTTCTTCTACAAATTGATTTTTCCATAGTACGCTGACAGATGCAATCTCTTTGGTTCTCAACTTACGAACTTGACGATCAAGGATTTGAACAGGGTTCTCTCATAGCTCAAGTTGTCCTTCACTCTAATACTCTCAATAGGCATAACCAATTATGAGTCTCCCAAACACTTCTTAAGCATGGAAATGTGGAAGACTGGACGGATAGCCTCTAATTCTGGTGGTAGCTCTAACTCATGAGCTACATTTGCCACTTTCATCAAAATCTGATAGGGACCAATGTACCTCAGCTTCAACTTCCCTTTCTTTCCAAATTGCATTACACCCTTCATAGGTGACACTTTCAAATACACCCAATCATTGACCTCAAACTCTAAGTCTCTTTTTCTGACGTCGGTATAGGACTTATGTCGACTTTGTACAGTCTTCAATCTTTCTAAGATAATCTTCACTTTCTCCATAGCTTGGTGAACCAAGTCTGGCCCAATCAACTCTTCCTCACCCATCTCGAAGCAACCAATTAGACTACATCTTCTCTCGTAAAGTGCCTCATATGGAGCCATCTGAATACTCGAATGCAAGTTATTATTGTAAGTGAAACTAATGGTCATCCCAATTTCCTTTGAAGTCAATGACGCAAGCTCTCAACATATCCTCCAAAGTCTAAATTGTGCGCTCTGCCTGGCCATCGGTTTGTGGGTGGAAAGCAATACTGAGATTCACCTTCAAACTCAAGCCTTTTTGGAAGGATCTCCAAAATTGGGCAGTGAATTGGGCTCCTTTATCTGAGATGATAGACAAGGGGACTCTATGCAGTCAAACAATATCTCTTATGTATCACTACAAGAAAATACGTCTTTCACGAGGAAAAATTCGATCACTAAACGTATATATACGGTCGTTATTAGTCGGTAACGATCGATAAAAATCTCGTCGTCACCGGTCGTTAGTTGCTCCGTCGTTAAAAGTTAATGACCGAATTAAATACCATAGTTAAAAGTAAACGACCAGATTAAATCTGGTCGTTAAAAAAGCTTTAACGACGAGAAAAATCCAATTATTATAACTTTTTTTCAACAATCAAATTTTTCCTTCACTAATATTGATGTTACCGAGGTTTGAACCCGTGACCTTCTATTCACATGACAACATCTTTACCAGTTACTCCAAGACTCCCTTCAATTCTAGTTATTAAAACCTTAATTATAACCACAAATCAAATCAACAAAAGTGCAAACTACATATGGATATACACACACAAACATACAAATACGTGCACATGTGACAACATACAAATTGATTATATTCATATAAAATTTCATAGTTTGCTATAACGAGTGATATTGCGTAAAGTTACAAAAATATGGACATACAAAATTGTATAAAATAATATTTTTTAACTCTTAATAAAAGAAAAACTAGAATATCTTTAAACAATTTCTGAAATATGAAATGCATTCTTCCTATACTTCAAAATTTTCTATCGCTTATACTTCTTTACACTTTTTCTGAGGATTAGTTCTTCAAACTACATGATCTATCAAAAGACAAATATAAAAACTTCATGTAAAGTTATTAATAATACTCCTAATAACTATTATCTTCTTTTTTCTTTTTTGCAAATCAAAGATTAATCATAATGAAATATAAAATTTGTTTCTGTTCTCACAACCAAATAAAAAGAAAGTTGGATTTTCTAGTTCTAGACATAAAGTTGTTTGTTTTGTATTTTGCACCTTAAGTTATTGATTTTTTGCACATTGCACCATGGATAAAACTCCCCAACTTCTTTTAGTTTCACTTTTTATACTAATACTATTCGTCTAATATAAATAATTCAATATCATTAAAATTATTATGAGAAATAAATCAATTATATCATCTTAAATTTTAAATAATAAAAAAATCCCGATTTTTTAATTAATTAGTTGATGATTATATGTCATGTAAATCTTTTTAAATTTTATGTTTGTAAAATTTCACGTTATACTTTTCTAACTCAAATGAATGATTTTTCTTTATATACACCTGTTAGTTTAACAACAAATAATTGGGAAAAAAATTGACACAATATTTTTTTTTATTAGAAGAAACATTATTACTGGATAGCGATTCTTAAGTCTATTGATTGAGGAAATTTGCAAGTGGAGAAACATCTATCCTCTCGAGAAAATTACTTACGACCAAATTTATATAACTTTTCTACCTTAAATTAATCTCATAAGCTCATAATTATATATTTAATATTATTACTTCTATTTTTAATTTTTTGTTTCATTACAATTTTTTGTTTTGACCTACTTCATCTTGCATCTTTAAAAATGTCAAGTAAAGATGAATAAATTGTCTCTCAAAATAAATACATAAGTAGAAACTATATCAAGAAAATATTTAAGTTTAAAAAAATGTGCCAAAAAGATTGTAACTAAATACTTTTATAATATTTCAAAATTTTATATAATTGACTATAATAAGAATGATGGATAGAGTTATTAGAAAATAATACATTATTATTTTTTTTCTTTTATTAAACTCTTTTTTTTATGAAATAAACAAAATTATAAAAGATGGAGGATTTTTATCAGAATGATTAACAAAACGTCACTTGTTATACTTATAACATGATTTGGTTTGATTTCTTTACACTCATATTAGTTAAAATATATTTTTACACTAATTAATATGTTTTAACGATAGGATGTTATGCATTTTAACAATCAAATTTGTCCTCTCGTTAATGTTGGATTAAAATTTGTCTTTAATTACCAAAAAAATTCAGTCACTATAAGTGTATTTATAACAACCGAAAAAAATGATCACTTTAAGTGTATTTATAACGATCGGAAAAATATTTGGTCGCTATAAGTATATTTATAACGACCGGAAAAATATTTGGTCACTATAAGTATATTTATAACGACCAGAAAACAATTTGATCACTATAAGTATATTTATAATGACCGAATTCATTTATCTTCATTAAGAAATGGTCATTAAAAGTCTTTTTCATTGTAGTGTATAGTCAGGCATAATCCTCCGCGGTGTCAGTTGTCTTTACTGCCAAGAAGTGTGCAGATTTTATCATCCGATCAACTATCACTCAAATCGAATCGTGTTGTCTGCGGGACCTCTGTAAACCTATGGTGAAGTCCATGTTAATCATCTCCCACTTTCATTCTGGGATCTCAAAGTTTTAAGCTACTCCACACGGCTTCTGATGCTTAACCTTAAGTTTTAAAAAATTTGGGCATTTAGAAACAAACTCGGCAATATCTCTTTTCATTCCACTCCACCAATAAACTTCTCTCAAGTCATTGTATATCTAAGTTGAGCCTGGATAGATAGGATATCTGGAATTATGGGCTTCTGTCATGATCCTCTCTCGAATACCATCAACATTTAGAACACACCATCTGCCCTGATATCTTAATACTCCATCTCCCTCTTTGGCAAAAGCCATTACCTTTTGTCTATGCACATCTGCCTTTAATTGCAGCAAGATGGGGTTTTGGCCCTGCTTCTCCTTCACCCCTACTACTAGAGATGATGCAGATCCATTGTGCACAAGAACTCCACCTTCACCAGATTCATCTATTTGAACTGCTAATCATGTCAGTCTATGTACCTCTTTAGCCAGCTTTTTCTTCTCTTTCTCTACATGAGCGGTGCTTCCTATAGACAACCTGCTAAAAGCACCAACAACCATATTAGCTTTACTTAGGTGGTAGAGGATGCTCATGTCATAGTCTTTGAGTAGCTCAAGCCATCTCCTCTGCCTTAAGTTAAGCTCTTTCTGGGTGAAGACATATTGTGGGCTTTTATGGTCTGTGAAGATATCAACATGGGCTTCATATAAGTAATGGCGCTATAGCTTGAGAGCAAACATCACTGCTACCAACTCTAAGTCATGGGTGGGATAATTCTTCTCATGCACCTTGAGTTGCGTAGAAGCATAAGCAACAATGTTACCCTTCTACATCAAAAGCATCCCAATCCCATGCTTGAGGCATCACAATAGATGACAAATCCATCAGTTCCTTCGGGCAAGGTCAACATTAGGGCAGTGGTCAACCTTGTTTTCAACACTTGGAAACTCTTCTCACATTAATCAGACCATTGGAACTTAACCTTCTTCTGAGTCAGTGTAATCAATGATGTAGATATGGAAGAGAACCCATCAACGAATATGTTGTAGTATCAGCCAAACCCAGAAAGCTTCTTATATCAGTCAGAGAGGTTGGTCTAGGCTAGTTCCTAACCACCTCAATCTTTTAAGTGTCCACTCGTACATCATCGCCCAAAACTATATGGCCTAGGAATGCCACAGATTTGACCCAAAATTCACACTTTGAAAACTTTTCATATAATTTATTATCCTTGAGCGTCTACAATGTGATTCTAAGGTGATTTGTATGCTCATCCTCATCTCTAGAATACACCAAAATATCATAGATAAACATGATCACGAGCATATCAAGGTACTTTCTGAATACTTTATTCATCAAGTCTATGAAGGTTACAGGTGCATTCGTCAACTCAAAGGACATTACAAAAATTTAAAATAACCATATCTAGTTCGGAAAGCCATCTTCAGAATGTCACATTTCCTCACCTTTAACTAGTGATAGCCTAATCGGAGGTCTATCTCGGAGAAAACAGTAGCACCTTGAAGTTAGTCAAACAAGGCGCCTATCCTTAGGATGGGATACTTATTCTTAACTGTCCTTCTATTCGATTGGGGATAGTCAATACACATTCAGAGTGAACATTCCTTCTTTCTCACGAGTAGTATAGGAGTACCCCATGGAGAAACACTTGGCCTAATAAAGCCCTTTTCTAAAAAAATCTCTTAACTGCTCTTTTAACTCAGCGGGGGTCATTCTATACAGCGGAATAGAGATAGGTTGGGTGTCAAGAAGAACATCAATTTCCAAGTCGATCTTCCTATTAGGAGGGACTTCAGGTAGGTCCTCAGGAAACACTTTAGGAAACTCATTCATAATTGGGACATACTCAAGGGTAGGAGGTTTAATATCGTCATACTTAACTCCACGAGGTGATAGATACGTCCCTTAAAGATTAGCTTCATGGCCTTAAGGTAAGAAATAAACTTACCCTTAGGTGCGAGACATGCTCATTCAGAAACTAAAATTTGGCAGTTCAGGTTCTACAATCGATAGAGGCATAATAGGCGTGAAGCCAATCCATTCCAAGGATCACATTGAAATCAACCATCTCCAATTTTATCAAATTCACAAGAGTATCCCTATGATAGACGGACACCACACAATCTCTATAGATCCTTTCAGGCAGGATAAACTCACCAATAGAAGTAGAAACGGGAAATGGCTCAAGCAAGCCTCCGAAAAGAATCTCAAATCTACTAGCCATATATGGCGTCACAAATGACAGAGTTTGCACTCGGGTCAAGCAATGCATAACAATCAAAAGTAAGGACTCGAAGCATACTCGTCACAATACCTGGTGCAGCCTCTTAGTCCTATCGGTTCCCCATAGCATACGGACGGTTCCATCGCCCATTCCAGGTGTAGCACATCTCTGGTTACCTTTGGCTGGTGGTGTTGTAGCAGAAGACTAGGGCTTATTGTTCCATAATGGACACTCCCTCTGAAAATGACCAGTCTGTTCACACTTATAGCAACCATAACCTCTCCCTTTACACTCCCCCAAATGCATCCTATCATATTTCCCATAAGGTGGCTTCCCTTTCGAGCCAAGAGTCACACTGGCCTGTGACTAAGAGCCCTATACTCTAAAGTTCTGCTGACCTTGGAACTTCTGATCATTCTTGTTGCTTGGAGATAGTGCACTGGCCGAAGATGGTGCATAACATTTATGTATCTTCTTGAAGTAGGACTTGTCTCCCTTACCTTTCTTAGACTGATTGGGCTCAGGTCCTACTAACTTAGCCTTCTTGCTCAGATGCTATTCTATGTCCTTCTTCTTATCCTTTTTAAGTTGTTGGGCATAGACCACATGCCTAGAGATGTCCATACGTGGGATAAGCAATGTTGCCTTGCACTCTTTCTTCACACGCTTACCCATGCCAAATATGAACTTTCTCATTCTTTCCCTCATGTCCTGGACCATCTTTGGAGCATACCTGGATAATTGGATGAACTTGACGTTATATTCTTTAACGGTCAACCCTCTTGTTTCAAGTTCACAAACTCTTCGATCTTCACTTTCCTCAGCTCTTAGGGAAAGAAGTGACTAAGGAAAGCACTCTCAAATTCATTTCACTCAGCAGGCTCGACATCCTCACCTCGACGCTCTTCCCACTAATTATATCACACATTTGCCACATCCGTAAGTTAACAAGAGGCAAATTCAAATCCCTCAACCTTAGTCGCATGTAGAGCCTTCAACACCTTCCACATCTCATCAATGAAGTTCTGGGGGTCCTCTTCAACCTTTAACTCTATGAAGACTGGTGGGTTCCTCCTCAGAAAATCCCTAATCCTGGTTGCAAAAGTTGGCTCTTGAGAGCTAGAACTAGGAGGCTGTGAACTCTGATACTCGCTCTGGGTGGCTACCAATTGGGTGAGTATGGTAATAGGTCCTCTGAAATCAGCCTTTGTAGAGCAGGTGGAGTAGTAGGTGTCTCTAGTTGGTCGACCTCGACCCCTCGTTTCCATCTGAATAAGAACCTATGAAGCTGGGTTCTCAGTATTGTCAGTTGGGGTACTTCTTTGGGTGACGATAAGCTTAGGAGGCATGATCTGCAAACGTGTAACGCATGATTTAGAAATGAGCTTTATAGTTAAACTCTATCACATGAACTCAAAATACAAAAGAAGTGTAACCCTTCCTAATATCCCAAAGCCTCTTACTTATAAAATGTGGTGCATAACACACTTATAAACAAAGCTCTACTAGATACGGCTTCATAGACTCCCTAGGACACTTGAACTTTATGCTCTGAACCAAGTTTGTCACGCCCTGAGAAGGTACCCTTGGCATGGCCAACACTTGAAGAACTATCGTTGGTTCCTCAAAAGAATCATCCGGCCTCATAGTCACATCAAATTCGACAGCGGAAGAATACTCAAATGAAGACTCCAAATAGATAAATAAAGCCCTTATAAAATAGTTCCCAATGATCAAGTTTGGAAAAATAGAACAATCAACTCTCTTTACTCAGTGTCTATGAAGCCTCTTATCCGAATATAGAAGGTGAGAAAACAAGCTCTGGGGTACCTCAACAGAAATAATAATAATACTCAAATAAACAAAGTAAAGAAAATCTCCTCCAAGCAAGAGGGAGGGCTCACCAACTCTGAAAGCGGGGATTTGGACTTCAACGGTATACATGCTGAAGACTTCTATCATCTGTATCATTATAGATGCAAGTCCAAATGAACGTCAACACGTGGAATATACTGGTATGTAAAATAGCTCAAGGAAATAGTAAAGCTCAAACTCAACAATCAACTCAACTGGGACTCAACTCCTCGTCTCATAACTCAACTCAGTGAATATACAAAGTTTAAAGTTTGAAATCATGATTTGAATGTAGACTCAATGTGATGTAACTCACTTTAAAACATGATATGCTCAAACAAGTGGTGCTTGGGAATTTCTCTTAACCAACATAACTCCCACCACCGTTAGTTTGGTGATTTACAACGAAGGTGACGTTGTTGCCACGCCCACCTAAACTTGCCAAGGTGAAGGACGATCAACTCTCTCTTGGATCCAAAGTAAATGTCTATCTTTTTGGGACATGAGTCACAAGAGTTAACTACATGAATATCCTACTCTGGCAACATAATTTATGGTTTAGAGTAATTATTTAATTGCTTTCATATCAGAGCTCAATACTCTTCCCAAGACTAAAACATGCTCATGTCAAACCAACTCAAAACTCATATCTTTAGATTATCTCAAAATAACTCAACTCAATCACTTAGTAATTCAGTCTACTAGGGAAATCAATCATGACTCAAACTCAAATTCAAACGAACATTTAGACTTCACTCATTATGTTCATCTCATAAAACAAATAGTATGCTCATTAGATATGTATGTAGACAAATAATATGCTCCTCACGTTCAGTTAGCATTCAAGTCATTCAATTCAGATAGTCAAACTCATGATCTCAATTTAGTTAATTACAAAATCTCATAGAACACTGTGATTTAGGCACATGTTATCAAGTAGGAGTCTAGTATCCCAATTTCAAGTAATCAGTTATGCAACGCATAAATTTGTTCATATCAGTTTATGAGAACTTAAAGTAAGTGCAAGAAATTCAAAATTAGGATCATAGGACTTTCAATACTCAATTCTTATTCATGTACTCGACTCAAGTAGATGGAGGGGTACGGGGATGGACTCAGACCTACCCTTTAAGGAGCCTTACATACTTAGAATTAGTAAGAATGACCAACTCCCTCATGATCCCAAGTTTGAACTTAAACCCTCGCTCCTCTCCCTTCTTCGATGCTCTCAAGAATTCTGAGTGTATTATGAGAAATAATACACTTGGGGTACTGATAAGGGACCTAAATTAAGTCCAAAATATTGTAGGTTTTAATAAAAAGGGGATAGGAAAAGACAAGAATACCCCTCTAACTGCTGATGGGAACCATGAAACCCCGTCTATAGGTCGTGGTTCCACTTATGGGCCGTAAGTGGCCTCTCATAGGTGAGGGTGTCCAAAAATTGGATTATTAAAAATCGATCATAGGGTTCTGTGAATCCCTTTTCTATGGGCCATAAGTCAAGTCATGAGCCGTTTGATAACTCGCGGCTCAAGGTTCGGAAATTTTGATTTTCTGGATCTCCAATCTACGAACCTTTTTTACGAGCCGTAACTAATATTATGGGCCATTTGATAACTCGTCCCCCAATATCCAAAAAAGTCATTTTTTATTAATCATTTGACTATGACCTTGATCTACGTGTTGTGGAATTACAAACGCTCCATAGACCATCTCGTACAAGGGCCTCAAACTCAAAAAAATTTCACCAAGTCATTAGGGCACCTACGAGCCTCATCTACGAGCCATATCTCACTCTACGAGTCGTAGGTGACCTTCATGGTTTCCTCCATTGACTTCTCTGAATCATTTTTCTCAGTTCTTTCTGGGCACCTACTCGGACTAGGTAGAAAGAATTAAGGGGTATTACATATATCTCATGTTCAAACTAATTTATTGTCACCAGTAATGACATGTCCTATTTTCAAATTAACTTTAGATTAAGCTAAACTTTGATTAAAATCTGATTTCCAATTTTAGAGGCATAGTTAATAAAAACTTATTACATAAAATAAGTACAGAAAGAGGATGTGTCTATGACATACCAACTGCTTGCTTGGTACTATCATGTGATGAATTAACTTTAAGAGATAACCCCTCTACTCTTTGTTAGCCTTTGTGTACATGGTCTTCATGATAACATCAGGACCTGTTAGATAACATCGTCAAGATAGGAAATTACTACATTTGTGTACGTAGGAAAAATGCATGTCGAAATAAATAGAAGTGTAGATAGTTTATCTAGTATTTGATCTATTCAAATAGAAGAAAGTTCTTTCAACTATCACATTTTTACTCCCAGATCATAGTCTAAGAATCAAATATTCGCACCCAAAACAAGAAAGAAAATACTTAAAAACAACTATAGTCATAAGTTGCACATTACACCCCTAAATAGTTAGATGTGAATCTATGATTACATGTGATTGATATGATGGAAGTCATTTTGAGTGCACTTACTATGAACACATTAAAGACCATAGTTGTTAAATGTTTTCGATATGATGAAACTAGACAACACCCTGGTCCATTTGCTAAATTCCTTGAAAAGCATGCATATGTGCTCAATACACAATGCTAGGCACACCACAACAAAATGGTGTGGCGAAAAGGCGTAATTTCACATTAATGGATATGGTTAGGAGTATGTTGAGTAACTCATCTCTACCTCTATCTTTGTGGATGTATGCTTTAAAGATTGTCGCTTACTTACTAAATAAGGTTTCTAGTAAAGCAATTCCAAAGGCACCTTTTGAATTGTGGACCGGTAGGAAACCTGGTTTGAGTTCCTGCATGTTTGGGGTTGCCCAGTAGAAAGTAGAATTTATAATCTATAAGAAAAGAGACTGGATTCAAGAACAATCAGTGGTTTCTTCATTGGTTATCCAGAAAAATCAAAGGGTATAGATTTTAATGTCTTAATCATAGTATGAGAACTGTTGAAACTGGAAATGCTAGGTTCATTGAGAATGGTGAAGTTAGAGGGAGTGAGGAACCACGTAATGAGGAAATTAAAGAAGTTGAGGTTCAAATTTCTCTACCTTATATTTCTTCTAAAGTTGTTGTTCCTCAAGTTGTTGTAGAATCTAATAGTCAACAAGAACAACAAATTGATGCTCCTACTAATCATGATAAAGCCATAATTAAGGAACACGCAGTAGATGAACCACAAGAAGTAGCATTAAGGAGATCTCAAAGACAAAAAAGATCTGTTATTTCCGATGATTATTTGGTATATCTACACGAGTCAGGATTTGACTTGGGAATTGGTAATGATCCAGTCTCATTTTCACAAGCCATTGATGGTGAAAATTCTGATAAATGGATAGAAGACATGAAAGATAAGTTGAAGCCTATGGAACATAATTATGTTTAGGACCTTGTTGAATTACCTGAAGGTTGCTAAAGAGTTGTGTGTAAATGGGTCTTTAAGACCAAACGAGACTCAACTAGCAATATTGAACGTCATAAGGCCAGACTTGTTGCCAAAGGTTTCACTCAGAAAGATGGCATCGATTATAGGGAGACCTTTTCACCTGTCTCTAGAAAAGATTCACTCAGAATTATAATGACTTTAGTAGCTCATTATGACTAAGAGCTACATCAAATGGATGTGAAAACAGCCTTTCGGAATGGGGATTTGGAAGAAGAAGTTTATTGAATCAACCTGAGAAGTTTTCAATCAAAAGAAAGGAAAGATGGTGTGTAAACTTAACAAGTCAATATACAGACTTAGACAAGCTTCCCGACAATGGTATCTTAAGTTAATTGAAACTATTATCACCTTTGAATTTAGGGAAACACTATTGATCGGTGTATATATCTAAAGGTCAGTGGGAGTAAGTTTATTATGTTAGTTATGTATGTTGATGACATCTTGCTTGCTACTATTGATCTTGGTTTGTTACAAAGTACCAAAAAATATCTCTCTGACAACTTTGAAATAAAAGATATGGGAGAGGCATCCTATGTGATTGGGATAGAAATATTTCGGAATAGATTAGAAGGATTGTTGGGATTGTCTCAGAAAGCCTATATTAATAAAGTGTTAGAGATAATTAGAATGGAAAAAAGCTCATCCAGTCCTGTTCCAATTCAGAGTGGAGATAAATTTAGTCTCAGTCAATGTTCGAAAAATGAATTGGAACATTAGCAAATTAATGATATTACTTATGCATCAATTGTTGGAAGCCTAATGTATGTCCAGACATGTACCAGACCAAACATAAGTTTCGTTGTTGGGATGTTGGGACGTCATCAAAGTAATCTAGGGTTGGATCACTCGAAGGCTGCAAAGAAAGTGTTACGATACTTACAAGGAACAAAAGATCATATGCTCACTTACAAAAGATATGATCATCTTAACGTAGTTGAATATTCAAATTCATATTATGTTGGTTGTGTGGATACAAGAAAATCCACATTTGGATATTTGTTCCTATTAGCTGGAGGAGCAATATGGAAGAGTGTGAAGCAGGCTGTTGTAGTTGCATTCACTATGGAATCTGAGTTTGTGGCATGCTTTGAGGCCACAGTTTAGGCTAATTGGATGTGTAACTTTATTTCAAGACTTGGGCTGGTCAATAGTATTTTCAAGCCGCTGAAGCTTTACTGTGATAATACTACAATAGTCTTCTTCTCTAAAAATGATAAGTATTCAAAGGGTGCTAAGCATATGGAATTGAAATATTTTTCGGTTGAAGAAGAAATTAGAAACATAAAGTGTCAATTGAATATATAAGCACCAAACTTATGACTGTTGATCCTTTGACGAAAGAATTACCACCCAAAACATTTGTTAAATATGTTGAAAGAATGGGTCTTATGGATAGCAATGAATGACTTTTTGTAAAGATCTTATTATGTTTATGCAATTGACACTTTGAGCTCAACTATATATGTTTATGTTATTATTACCTGTTTTCTCTTGTACACATAATGTTGAGAATGATGTTGACATGTTTTAGTTTAGATAAAGATATTCTAAACATTATCATTGGACTATTATGGATTTAATTGTGCTAAGTAATATACTAATAATGTGGTACATGAAAGGAATTATGTCAATGAAGGGATATATGACCGCCATGACTCGTATTAGTTGACTTATTCAAAACGACAAATGATGTTGAATTTAATAATTTGCGCATAGTAATTGAAATATTTATTAAATCATTAAGTTATTGATGTTACGTGTGCCAAGTAGGAGAATGTTAGTTTTTATGGCCCACGTATGTTAATTTTATGGTTCGCGTTAATATTAATCTTTATTTAATATTTAATTACTAACTAAATTCAAATGGATAATGTTTGGGAAATTTATTAAACCGCTCACTCCTCATGTTGGTGGAAGTTACTATAACTTCCCACCACCATCCATTATGATTGGAGGAAGTTACTAGAACTTATGGCGGTTTATTACGGTTATAACTTTCCTTACCCATAATGATAAAAAGTGGGACTAAAGTAATTGGTCCTCTCTCTGCCTATAAATACTAAAAAATACTATACTTTCCATCGACAGTTATTCTGAAAAAAATCAGTATAAGGTAAAGAGAGAAAAAACTAATATCTTGTCAAGAACAAGAAAAAGACTTCCGCTCAAGTGATCAAGTCAAAATCTCATGACCGATTCTGGTATGTTTTCTTAACTAAACTAATGTGTTAAGAAAATTTATGTGAAAATCATATAGTTCTACGATCTTGAATTCATGATAGGATTACATGTTAGATTGTTTATGTTTGACAATCTGAATTACGGTAAATCCTGACAACTACTCCCTTCGTCCCAAATTAATTGAATTTTTGAGGCTTTTTTCAAGGTTCAAAATAGTTGAAATTGTTCAAAGTTCAAGATAAATGTTTAAAACTTTTTCCACATTTGCCCTTTCATTTATTGAAGTTTTATATTTACTAAGAGATAAATTACACTACATATTTATAATTTCACAAAGGGCAATAGTGGAAAGTATGGTGTAAATTTTGTCTTTGAATATTTTTCTTCATATGTGTGCATTACCTCACAAATTCAATTTAAATGGGACGGAGAGAGTAATAAATAAGTTGTATTTAAATCCACGATATAGCGGGTGATCTATAGCTAAAGTTGAAAAAATGAAAAGCTTCTAATTCGTCAAATATGACAAATTTTGTCGTTGATTGTTTTTCTTAATATCTGTGTATTACCTCACAAATTCAATTAAAATGGGACGGAGGAAATAATAAATAAATATTTAAATCCACGATCTAGCGGACGATATACAGTGAAAGTTGAAAAAAATGAAAAGCTCCTAATTCGTCAAATATGACATTAGTAATGATAGAATTTGATCCATGTCTGAATAAACAATGAAGTAGTTGTGTGTGTTGTGGGGAAAAAGAGTTATCTGATTAATATTCAAATTAATTTTTCAGATGATCACTATACTATTTTACTATTATTTTAGAAAGTGATTTTTTTTTTTTTTTTTGTTGTTTGAAGAAAAATTGAAATGAAGAAGAATAGCAACGAACCATATGGCCAACTTTTGGGGGCTAATAAGTACATTTAAAATTATATTCCTAATTAATCTTTATTATTCTCATGTTATTTGATTATTACTAGTAGTAGTAGGTGGAGAAAGCATACTGTTTTAAGGCAATTTTCATGGTCAAATCACATAATGCCATAATTGGCTCATACTTTCTACAGTGAACGTGTTTGCTAAGGTTATTATCTCTTTCCAAGACAAAATAGTTCCTATTATTAGCATAATAAGCATGTATAATAGTGAAGTGTGTGATTATTTCATTTGAAAACTGAAAACGTTAATGAGAACTCATTGTTATTATTTAATTGCACTCTTAACAAGCTTTCTCACGTGTGTGCTTGATTTTTTTTAGTGGGTCGAACGTGTGAAAGTTTTTCCATTTTTTTTTTAGCAACTTCAGAAAGCATAAATTTTGTCCAAGTTATCTCAAGATACATTGTATATAGAGGATATATCTCGTTGCTCTCCTCTCTCATTCGCCTCTGCTTCACAATGTATTTATAGGACAATATATTTGAGTTTCACAATCTTATACATTGTACATCCAGTATCAATTTCATGTATCTGTGTATCCAAAATTACTTTCATCAAATGAATTTGTTATCAATTTCATCTAGTGTATCCAGTATCAAGTATCTTGTGTATTTGCACACATATGCATATATCTTGTATCAAACCAACAAGAATTATGGTGAAATGGTAAGTATTCATTTATCTTTAACCAGATCAGATGTCTTCGGTTCAAAACTCCTGTATGGTATCAAAATATGCACATCAATTGTCTTTATGTTCAAGATAGTACGTAATAAAGTATAGTGGGAGATTTAGTAAATACAACACGAGTGTCTATCTGATTAAATAGTGAAAAAGATTCGATCTTGGACCCTCTACCTACTCTGATACATACGATTTTATTACTTAATTATATTCTCAACATATAATTTTGATCAAACTTATAAAAAAAAAAAAGGCCAAAAAAAATACTTAATATTTCTTGAATGTTGGAATTTTATATGATTTTTCCCTCGCTTGTACAACACCTAATCCAACATATTGTGTGCAAGATATGTTTGTCAGAAATTCGGTGAGGCGCTTTTGATTTGTTTGGTGTTACAATCATGAAAATTAGAAAACAAAAGATCAAAAAAGGAAAATAATAATAATTATATTTGCACCAAACCCAAAAAAAAAAAAAAAATTTATAGAAACCAATATAGATACTATGAACCTAAATGCCCATACACACGGGGAAATAAAAGAGGGGGCCCTATATGAGTAGGCAAAGATCAAATTGGAAGACTGAGTTGACCACAAGAAGTTTCTCATCTTCTACCTCTTGCTTTTCAGTCTCTTTGAATTATTTATTTTAATTATTTTTAAATAAAATAAAAAGAATTTTTAAATTAAAAATTATAAATTAAATTTTGTATTTATAATTTTTTTATTTTCAAAAGCTATAAGTTCATTCAAATAGACTTTTGGTGATCCATACAGATTTAGAATATGTTTGGTGCGAAAGAAAATATACTTCTATATGATTTATTTAAATTAAACATCATGGGAGGTGGGGTTACGGAGGGTGGGAGTTGAGATGGTGGAGAGAAGACGATTAATATAGAATGTTACCAATGAAATTTACTTTTTTTATTTTCTTATTTTTATGTCTTGGAAAAAGGGTCGAGGACGGATTGGTGCGGGAGGGCTTTCTCCTCCAGATAGTTTTGACTCGGAGGTCAGAAATCCGCGAGCTCCTCTTTAACCACCCTACTATGGGTGGAGCGGCTCTCTCTGAGAATGCCTTAAATAGGTATTTGGCCCAGGTCGAGATTTAATTTTTTTTTTAAAGAAAGTATTCCTTAAAATTTTTATCACTCTAATCTAAAAAAATTAAAAAGCGCTTTTCTCCGTACCTATGTGCACCCTTGTAGTGCAATTATTATCCCCCAAAAATGAAAATTATGTACTAAGTACATAGTTCATATTAAGTGATTGTTGTGGTATGATATATTCCTTGAAAAAATATTGAAGCACATAAATTAAAGGTTAATTTTCGCTACTATCATTTTGATTATTGTCAAATTAGTCTACTAAAAAGGATAAAACCGTTAAGAACCTCATTAGATGAAAAATAAATATGCAAAAAAATATCAATAATTTTTTTTAAATTTTGAACAATTCACTTATTTTAAACTACAAAAAAGTAAAAATATGTTATTTAATATCTACTAGAGGGATTACTTCTACTATTTATTAGCCTTAAAATTAACATCACCTCGTTCTTTTGAACAACACCTATCGATAATTCAAATCATTAAACCTATTCATATTTTAAATCATGGGTATGTTCGATAAAAAGGAAAATAAATAGGTTTCTTATTCATTTATTTTTTTTAATCCAATACGTTAGTAAAATATTATGATTAAGAAACTTGTTTTGCTTGGAAAAAATATATTTCAGAAAGAAAAAAAAAACCAACCAAGCATGAAAAATTGAAATAAAATTCAGGAAAATATTTTCCTCCTACCGAACCCATTGTGTTATTTTTATTTTGCTTTCGCTATCACTTTCTATTCAGTAATTTGTCTGTGTTCTCTAATTCGACGTTCCAAAATAATTAGTCATTTTCTACATGTAAAACATGCCCAATATGTGCCATTGACATAACTTGTTGTAGGTAGGAAACAAAACAAATGGTTTGGTACAAAAGTAGATTGTGCTATTTCATTCATGTTCCTTTAGCTTTTACAAATTTAACACATTTAATTAGACTAGGTTGAATTTTACTAGTAATGATAGCGTTAGTACTATTTTGTAAGTACAATTTGTTCTATAGATTAGAAATGGTTTATTTGTCTGTGGGTGGTGCACTTTTTGGTTGAGTCCATGCTCTTTCCCTTCTCAGTTCTTTCCACGTAGCTTCAGAGCCTAATATACTTGTACTCACCCACCGTCACTTCCCCTTTTTATATCCCACACGCACGGCACTGGATACCAGTATTGACAATAACAACGTTCTTAAACACACAGAATCCTGTTTTCATTCTCAATTTGACTAATTTGAATTCACATTGAGTTTGCCAATTAAAGTCGGGAACTTCTGGTTAAGGATTGAGAGACTAATTCCAACCATCATCACATTTCCTCTACCGAGCCTTGTGTTTTGTTGTCTGACTGATTAATTCGGGTTCACACTGCTTGCTCTCTGCTAAGAAATTCTCTATTCTCACGTTTGAAGTCGGGAGAGATTCCAACCATCCCACTGAGCCTTGTGTTTTGTTTATGTTTTAACTATTTTGCATAATTTAGATTCACATTGAGCACGAAATTCTCATCATCAAGGCTTGAAATCAGAGATTTCTAGTTAAGAATCGAGAGATTCCAAGTGCACCCCGCTAAGCACAAACAAGTTGGTCCTTTGCCTTGTTTTTGTGTCCATGATGGCTTTCCTCAGGTGCTTTGGGTACAAGATAAGACGCCCTGGAGTTGCTGATGTCCGTGTTTTCGCAGAAGGCGACAAAGAAGATCAAATGGATAACACAATGATTGCCGGTGCAACGAGATATACAATCGACAAGTTGAAGAAATTCACCACGAATTTCTCAAATTCCAATTTAATTGCCTGTGGAGGATTTAGCAGAGTCTATTTAGCTAATTTCCCTGATTCATCTCTCAAAGCTGTCAAAATCATGGACTGCAGCAGCGAGCGTCTCAACAGAATCTACAAACAAGAATTGGACATCTTGGTTCAAATCCAACATGATAACATAGTTAAACTTCTTGATCACTGTGATGACGAGGAATTTGGTAACATGCTGGTGTTTGAGTATGTCCCAAATGGTACTCTACAGGACAAACTCCACGGGAACAGAGACATAATTCTTCCTTGGAGAAATCGAATGGCAGTGGCATTTCAACTTGCTCAAGCCATTGAGTATCTACATGACAAATGTCCTCTACAAATTGTCCACAGTGATATCAAATCTTCTAATATTTTGCTAGATGGTCAATTCAATTGCAAGCTTTGTGATTTTGGGTCCGCAAAAATGGGATTTTCTTCTTCCGTTTCACCACCAACGAATCGAATGATGCTCGGTTCTCCAGGTTATACTGATCCTCACTACTTGAGGACCGGCATTTCCTCCAAGAAAAACGATATATATAGCTTTGGAGTCATTATTTTAGAACTCATTTCAGGAGTTGAAGCCTTTTCCTCTGACAGTGGGGAGAGACTAACATCAAAAGCTGCTCCAATTTTGAACGATGTGTCTAAGGTAGCGGAAATGGTGGATCCACGCCTCGATAGGGACTACGTATTGGAGGAAGCTAAGGTCATGGTGTCACTTGCAGCATTATGCCTAAGTGATTTCCCAGGCCACAGACCCGGTGCTTCTGAAATCTTGGAGAATATGAGAAGTAGAATATCTTCCATCTCCTTTCGCTTTTCAGTTGATAAAAAGAATTGAGTATAATCCTGATGGAGCTTCATGTAAATTTGTATAGGGAAGCATTATACGTAGATAAAGCGTTGATGAACTTGAAAGACACAGAGTCACAGACTAATGCATATGATAATCCTTTCTGTCACAATTGAAAGTTGTCATAGCTACGCAAAGAATTAGTTCAAAAGACTTCTTCCAAATCGAGAGTTGAAATTAGTCAATTATATTGGCTGCTCAACTATGAGAAATAGAGTAGATTTGTCTTCTATTTATTAAATTTGGTCCCAAATATTCACTTATTGTTGTAGAAATTGTTTAGATTTGTCTCTCCAACAAATAGACCTCCAAATTTTTATTTTTTTTTACCTATTTCAAGGTTAATATTAGAAGTGTCAAAAAAAATATGAAAAATCGATTAAATCAACTGAATCGAACCATACCGAATCGATTTTTATTATTTTCTCAATAAAATCATGGACTTTTATTTATGTTTATGATCGTTCCGAATAATTGGGATGATTTTTTTAGTTTATAAAAAAATCCAAAAAATTTCTGAACTGAATAACTTTATAGGTATATAAATATTTTATATATATGGGAAAATTGCAAGAAAAATTACTTTAAGACTATTTATTACACTTCAGGACATGGCCTATTTTATTTACAAACATAACTTTTTATTTAACAAAGTATACATGTCAACTAACATTTTTGTTTCTTTTTCTATTTTAGATATCTCTGTTTTGTCTTTTCATTAACCCAAAGTCAGACTAACTTCTCCTTCACACCATCTTCCTTTTTTTTTCTTTTTTTTCGTGTTCTTGCAGCCATTCTTCTTCTTCTTTCACCCATTCCTTTCGTCCTCTTCTTCACAACCATTTTTTCTCCATTTTGCATTCTTTTTTTCGTGCATTATAGTTTAACCAAGTCCAAATCTACTTGTCAAGAAACTCCAACTCATAAAAGGCCTAGGACTAATCAAGAACCGAGTTGTTTGGATTCTACGCCCGTACATTGTTCAAGACCAAAATTCGAACTCCATGCTTTTACCCTATCTCCAGTAAAGAATAGATCTGTCGCGGGGGACACCTTTCCAAGACTAAATCACCTAAGAACGAACAATCTAAGGATATCAAAGGCAAGGAGAAGGTATTATTCGAAGTCAAACCGTCTAATTACCCACATGATCGTGACTTCGAAGATGAAATACTCATTTTGAAAAGACTTTGAATCAACAAAGAGTGTAAAAGTAGCATAGCCAAATCCAAGGTATTTTTTTAATTGATTTTTTCTTTTTTATTTAGACATCTCTTAATTTTTTGTTATATTGATTTTTTTCCTTTTGAAATACTTCTTTGTTTTTAGCCTGTTCTTCGAAATAAACCAAGAAAAGGTTAAAGCAAGCAAACCCAACAAAAGGGTCTGGAAAAAAGTGGATAATGCTGGAAAAGTATGTAATATCTTGTTTTTTATTTTAAATTTTTTTTATTACAACTGTGATTTCTTTTTTGATGTTCTCCTTTTGTTAGTAGACTTGGTAGATCTTGTATTCAATAATTTTAAGGTCTCTTTTAGAGTTAATTCGTTGTTGATAGAAGAGATGGTTAAACTGTTGATATATACATTAGTTCACAATTGGATTCTGTGTTGATATATGTTGATATAAAGATCAGTTTCATAGTTGGTTTTTCAATTGATGTATACATTGGTTCACGGGTGTCATGTTGGTTTTAATGTTGGTTTATGTTCTATTTTTTTTGTTTTTTTTTTTAACAAATATGATTTCTTTTTTAGTGTTCTTTAATTGTTAGTAGATTTAGTCGATCTTGTGTTCAATAATTTTAGGGGCTCTTTTAGAGTTAATTCTTTGTTGATAGAAGAAGATGGTCAAAATGCTGATATATATATTGGTTCACAATTGGGTTCTGTGTTGGTATATGTTGATATAACAATTGGTTTCATAGTTAATTTCTCAGTTGATGTATACATTGGTTCACAGGTGTCATGTTGGTTTTAATGTTGGTTTTTGTTTTATTTTTTTGGTATTTACAAATATGATTTCTTTTTTGGTGTTTTTTTTTTATTAGTAGACTTGGTAGATCTTGTGTTCAATAATTTTAGGGTCTCTTTTAGAGTTAATTTCTTGTTGATAGAAGAGATGGTGAAACTGTTGATTATACATTGGTTCACAATTAGGTTCTGTGTTGATATATGCTCATATAAAGATTGGTTTCATAGTTGGGGTCTCTGATGATGCATACATTGGTTCTCAGGTGCCATGTTGAGTTTAATGTTGGATTTTTTTTTTTGGTGTTTCATGTTTTCAACTATGATTTCTATTTTTGGTGTTTTTTTGTTAGTATACTTGGTAGATCTTGTGTTGTTCAATAATTATATGCTCTCTTTACAGTTAATTCTTTTTTTATTTTAAGATGATGAAACAGTTGATATATTAAATGCTTTTATTGTTTGACTGCATGCTTCTCCCTGGTGTTCCTTTTTTTTTTAGTTAAACCACCAATGTTTTGACTTCGTTAAATATTAAACTTTTCTACTTTTTTTCTGGACAGTGATTGTGGTTCGTATACGTGCGTATTTGCTAAATACATTTCACAAGGACATCTTCAAATTGATATTGAAAGAATCGACATGGTTCTCAATTTATTTCGGTTGAGGTACGGAGCATTGCTTTGGGGTTATGGCCAGCAAAAGATAGATGCAGATGTCGTAAACGAGAGTGAAGCTACTGGCAAGATGGTCAGTAGACTTGGTGCTCCGATGACTTCCAGAGAATATGTTCAACTCAGTGACAAAGTGGCACCCTCAAAGTATGTTCCAAGAAGAAAGAAATAGACATTATAGTATATATTTCCAATTTACTGGACAATTGTTACTATTGAACATGTCGTACCTTTTTTTCCATGTTAACGACGTTTATGGATGTACTTTTTTGTAAGTTATTCTGATCGGTGAACAAACAGTTGGTATTTCCTTTTTGGCTAGTTGATGTGTAGTTTGTATTTTTGTTTTTTTTATGTTGTGCACTTATTGTAAATGTTGCAATTACCAATGGTATATATCACTTAGTGTAAATCTATACTTTTTTGTCATCATTGTTATTATGTCATTTTCACCGATACCAGTCATGTGCTATTAATCCGTTTGTACTACCAAATATTCATAACAAGAACACTGCAAATTCGAACTATGCGACTACCAAAAAATAAAAGAGATCTAAATCAAGTAAAAAATTCAACATTTTTTACTATAAACTTTGGCTTAAAGATCAGAATAACAAACAAACAAAAGGATCAAAAATCATTAAAAAAACACTAATAAAACTATATTTAAACTAATTTTGTAACAAAATACTTGAAATTCATTGTTCTTTGCAATAACAAGTCTAACAAATAAACAATATTCACAATAATATTCGAAATCAATATTCACCATGAAATCACCAATCTATATACCAATTTACACACCAAATAACTGATAGTTTTTACTGTTGTCATAAGAAGTGTAAATAATTTTGAACAATAAAATAGTCAATCAAACATCTATTTGTCAACCCGCGCATCAAATCAGTCCACCAACTTCTATACCAAACTCTCACAAAAAATCTGACAACATATATATTGTTACCAACATTTTTTGTCCCAACATTACTACTAATTATGAAAAAAAAAAATCAGCATTGCCACCCAAATGGATATAGTGCTTGGTGTTTTTTGGGTACAATGATACTGGTTGACACCAAATTATTACCAAAAAACTCAGACTACGTATACCAACTTTACTAAATAGCCATCAAACCAGTCCACCAATTTTTATACCAAACTCTCACAAAAAATTTGACAACATATATATTGTTACCATCAATTTTTCCCCAACATTGCTACTAATTACAGAAAAAAATCAACATTGCCACCCAGATTCATAAAACTAATAAATTTTATATTGGTTTCAGCAATTTTACCATCACTATTACCAATGAAATAATAAAATTAAAAGTTTGCCATCAAATATTCACCAAAGAACTAAACAAATATACGTACATTGTTATCATCAATTATACCAACATTGTTATTAGGCAAAAAAACAAACATTGTCACCAATCAATCACCAAAAAAATAACAAGACATATAATGGTTTCAACAATTTCACAATACTATTACCAATCAAATAAAAAAATTAAACTTTTACACCAAGTATTCACAAAAATAATAATAATAATAATAATAAAACAACATACATATTGTTTTCAACGATTATACCAACCATATTACTACTTAAAAAATCAACATTGGCATCAAAATTCAACAAAAAATAAAATTCAAATATAAAAATCAAAGTTTGCCATCAAATATTCCAAATATATATATAACAACATTATGTTCTTATCAACAATACCAACACTATTATCTGTCAAAAAACCAACATTGTTATCATCAAATCAACCAAAACACTGTCAATATATATTGATATCAACATCTATTCCAACACTATTACCAACCAAATCACCAACATTGCATGCAAAACAAATCAATAATTCTACCTTTATTTTTAAATTCTACTAATGAAACTATTACATTTGATGTATGGAAGAAATTTTTTTACAGAGTAATATTTTCTCCCAAAAACAAAAATCAACGAAAATATCATTAAATACTTAAGATGATGCATACTCAATTTACTGTATAAATTTTATTTATTGATAGTCCTTTTCACATTAAATTTATTCCACTTGCCTTCTTCATTTCTTTGTAAATGTCAAAGTATTAAATGCTTATTCCTTAAAAAATCTACAAAAAAAAGTAACAATCCAACAGACTCATAAACGATATACAATTGATACACCAACCCAACACATTTTATGTAAATTGTCCCCAAAAATAAATTTTAAAAAAAAGTTATTTTTCAAAAAGAAGATGAACAAACATGTCCTCTCTCATCTACCTTCATGGTGAATTAAAATAGAGACCTTTTCCATAGCTAACATTAAAGCAACTCCAAAATCAAGCTTACCAAGAGAGTGTTGTGTTTTATAATTATTCTTTTTGGTAGTATATATTGTGTATGAATTTGATTGTTAAACTTAATAGAAAAATTTCAAAGAAGATTCTAATGTATTTCCTCAATGATGAGAAGCACCAAATAAAATAGAAACAAATAAGAGAAGTAATGTAATTGCTTCTTGGTTTTTATTCGGTGGTTCTTCTATCTCATTGGTTATTTCACCTGGTTTTAGTGAATGGGAGATAAAAAGTACATGAACATTAAATGGAGCTGTTGGTTGCTTATTATTGTTGCCATTTTTTTTTCATTTCCCTATAAAAAATGACACTATCCCACACAATTTGTGCACTACTCTAATGTTAGACTTTTTTTTTTTTTTTTACATTTGATCCATATGTACACTTTTGTAAAAAAAAACTATGGACAAATTGTTGTAAATATTTTTTGTTGACAGACCGATGTAAAAAAGACTCTTAAAATGCATAGGTTTTCCCCCCTATATATTAACATGTTAAATTTAATATACAAATATATTTTATAAAAAAATTCAAATATAAATATAACCTAGTTCCTAGGCCTATAGTGATTGGACAATTTTGGGTCGTTGCTCTTTAATTAGCCTTTAATTAAGTACGTTTCAAATTAAAAGATGCTATAATAGAAACTCCATCAAACAAATATGACAAAATCTATGCAAATATTCCTATATTAATGTTTTAGAACAAATAATATGGCAAGAAGATTTTACATCCTTGACTTTTTGGTGAATTAAGATGTTTCTTTAAAAACATATTTGCAATTTTTTTTAATAATAGTGTATTTTAAAGTGATACTTTAAACTAAAAACCCCAAAAATTAACTGAACCATATCGATACCGAAGAGAAACCGATATGATAGGGATAATTTTAAAATATTTAATTTTAATTATACATTATAAAATACCTGAAAAGTTGGGATGATATAATTTTTAAAAAATAACCGACCCATTGACACCCCTAATTAATACGCAAGCCCTTTAAAATTCTTGTCAAATAATTCACGGTTATCACAACCAGGTAGAGGAATATCGGATCTCCTTGTCTTACCCCTCTTCTAGCTTTAAAGGAAATTATACTGTGTCCATTGATCTTAATGAAAATCATATGTTTTTTTCATGTCAATTTCACCATACACATTTTAGAAATCCCCTTTCTTCCATGACCATTCACAATTTCAATCATTTAGAGATCTTCCTGACACAAAAGCTAATTGGTAAGAGTCCACAATAGTCTCCATGACTTGTTTTAACTTAACTGTGCAATAAGATATTGGTCTGTATTCATTTATTTTAGCTGAAAAAATAATTTTTTTAAAAATAAAGTGGAACAAGTCTAGACGGTTATATTAGAATTTTATTTTTATTTTTTTTGTAAATATTTAAGTGATTGAGCTCAAGTAATTTTTTATTTCTCAAATTTTTATGCTAAAATAAATTCAATCGAGTTCGGTCAATGGATTTTTCTTTTTTTTTTTTATTATTTTGGAAGGAAATAAATCAAGTCAGTCAATTCTTTTTTTATTGATTAAAAAAATAATATATTTTATTTAGTTTGTTTTAAAAAATATGACCTATATTTTTTTAGCAATACTTTAATTTTAATGTTTTTTATTTTTTTAAACTTCATATCTAATCAAATTAGATAATTCTTTTTTACACGGGGAGTATTATCTTGGGAAAACCACCCTCATGCTATCAGCAATTTTAAGAACTCCACTTTTGCAAACTTAAAAATAGACCTCACTCCATAGGTAATGATTAATAGTTTTTTTGACTAAAAACTTTGCACATAATGTTAAGAATGTCATAAGAATGTGAAAATTTAATCGATTAATCGTACCAAAATAATTTTTATCATTAATCATGATTTTCTTTATTTAAACATATAATTGTTTCGAATAATTGAAATAGTCTTTTTAATTTATAAAATAAATCAAAAAAAAATTAAACTAAAGACTAACCTTACATCTATGCAAATATATGTTAAATTATATATATATATATATATATATATAACCTTCATCTTAGGCCTCTGGTGACCAAGAGAGTTTGGGTCTTTGTCCTTTAATTAACCTGTAATATATCATGTTTAATTATTTTTTTAGAAAAATACTATATAATAGATATTCCATCAAATAATACAAGAAAACATATGCAAACAGGATGAAAGTTTTAGGTCAAACAATATGAAGAATGATTTTACATCTTGACTTTTTGTGAAGAATTGAAGTGCTTTAAAAGACACACTTAAGAAAGAAATATTTTAACAATAGTATATTTTGATTTAATACTTTAAAATTAAAAAAGAATAATTGTACCAAGACCGAAGAGAAATCAATATGGTTGAAATAATTTAAAAGTTCAATTTTAATTTTGTAATATAAAATATCCAAAATATTCAGATGATATAATTTTTTAAATTTTTGAATTGCTTAACTTAAAGATTTACAATGTAAGTTTACCATGGTAAATCTTTATTAGAAATCTTACCATGTAACTCTTTTTTTTAATTAACATTCACATTTTATTAATCATCAAGTAAGTAAATACAAAGCTCGAGCATATCTTCTGCTCACCTAAATAGAACCTATTGACCATCTACTTCCTAAAACTACGAACATACTAGTAACCATGCATTACAATTTACTGGTATACTCAAAAGTCTATTATTATCTCTGATTCTAATACTTAGAGTAGTTTTGATGTTATGTACCAGCTTCAACTTCCCTGTGCTTCTATTGTTGAAGACCTCGTTGTTCCTTTTCATTCATAGTTTATATATTACCACAGCGAAAGCTGCCTTTAGCAGTACATATTTGGGGGAACTTTTCCTACTAGACTTTATAATCCAAGCCCATTCTAGGTCCCATCTCAAATACTTCTTTGCCATTTCATCCAGTTTAATATATCTATCCATATTCCATTAGAGTATGCACATTCAACCAGGAGATGTTATAAAGTTTCAGGGAGTTTATCACACAATACACACGTAGTAGAAATATTCATGCCCCACTTTTGTCTCAATCTTCCAAGCAAGCTTAGCCACATAATGAATGTATGTTTTGGACATGTTGCGTTGTGACATATTAATCCTTTCCAAGGAAAATTTGTAATCTCCCCTCTAAGTTGTTTGTAAGCAGTCTTAATCTGAAATTTTCCTTCCTTGCTCACTTGAACCTGTACTTCTAACTTTTGCCAGTGTTTCCTCGTATAAAAGATCTTTCTCATCATCCAAGAGGCCTGATTCAGGATGTCCATAGTTAACCAATTGTTCTGTTTTAGATAGTATGTGTGCACCCATGTAATCCACAGCTTATCCTTCCTCTGACTCATCAAAGCCCAAAGTAGCTTACACAAGGCTGCTTGATTCCATACTTTTAGATTGATCATGTTCATTCCACCTTCCCCTTTAGGCATACAAAACTTATCTCATATACCAAAGCCCTCTTAGTGATCTTTGCTTCTCCTGACCATAGGTAGCTTCTACATACTACCTCAATTAACTTGATAACCTTTTGCGGAAGTAAGAAAAGTTGGGATCTATACGTTTGTACTCCTAAATCACAACCTTGATCATTTGAAGTCTCCCTGCATAGGTCAGTCCCTAGCCATCCAACAAGTGATCTTTGCAACTATCTTTTCCACCAATGACTTGCATTGCTCTATTGATAGTCTCTTACTAGATAACGGCATCTCTAAGTACTTAAAAGGAAGTTCACCCAGTACGTACCCCATTGCTTGCAAGATATCCTCTCCAGTTTTCCTATCCATACCCCCAAAGTAGATATAACTCTTGCTTAGGTTGGCCTTCAATCCAGATGCTTTAGAAAACATATCAAATTTATCTTTCAAGAGCTGGACAGACTATAGATCACCTCTGGTAAACAAACATCAATAAATCATCTGCAAATAAAGGTGAGTAATGCCCATCTTTTGACACTTCAAGTGGAATCAGGATTATCTTTCAGTGTGTTCAAACATCTATTGAGGTATTCCATTGGTAAAACAAACAAATAAGGGGACATAGGGTCCCCTTGCCTGAGCCCCTTTCTAGCCTTCATACTTTCAGACAATATCGCAATAATCTGAAAGTTGTAGCTTACAGTGGTAACACATAACATAACGCATTTGAACATCCCACCAGGAAATCCCAATTCCCTCAATACCTATTCTAGGAAACACCATTCCAAAGAATCATAGGCTTTTTGGATATCAATTTTATCATGCATGGGAGAGATATTTACTTTCTTGTATAGCCCTTCACTAGTTCTTGGCTCAAAGTTATATTGTCAGAGATTACTCTCCCAGGGATGAATGCAGATTGATTTGCACCAATAATACTATCAATCACTTTTCTGATTCTATTATAGATGATTTTTGAAATGATTTTGTAAATAGTGGAGCAGCAAGCTATTGGTCTAAAGTCTCTAATAGTGTCTAGTTGATGAACTTTTGAAACCAAGGTTACCACTGTGTTATTTTCAGCTCTTAGTAAATTTCCACCTTGAAAAAAATTCCTGGACAGCATTATACACATCCTCTTTCACAATCGCCCATGCCTTTTTAAAAAATAGAGCATTGAAACCATCGATTCCAGAAGCTTTATTCTCATCAATATCAAACAAGGCTTTCTTGATTTCCTGTTGTGTAACTTCACTGCACAACTCCCTTTGTTGGTGGAGATCGAAACGCTTTCCCCTTCTCTCATGACATTAATATCTATACTAGGCATTGAAGGAGCTTGTGATCCCAATAGTTCTTTGTAAAATAATAAAATTTCCTCTTCTATGTCAGCATGTTTCTGTAGCAGGTTCCCCCCAGCCCTCCTTAGAACCGATATGTTGTTAGTACTACTCCTTGCTTTCGTACATGCAAAGAAATATTTGTTATTTCCGTCCCCATCTTTCAACCAATGTGGCTTGGATTTTTGTCTATACAATTTTTTCTGTAGATCTGACCATCTTTGTAAGTTTGTTAGAGCTAGTTGTTCCATGGTCTTCATATCATTCCCCATGGTTGTTCCCAGAGCTGGTGATATTTGTGCTTGATGATCTCCACATTCTCCCTAGCCACCAATATTCATATATCGATACTGCCTATTTCTTTTTTCATTAGCATTTTGAGAGGTTCCTTACACATCTTAAGCCTCTTCCAGGTTACATACATGGAATTCCCTGGCAAATTTTGTTCCTATATCACCTTTACTGTCTACAGAAACTTATCATGCTCTACAAGGATATTCAGAAACCTGAATGGTCTCCTAGTATCCCTAACCCCCTCCTGGATGAATGAGTGAATGGTAAGAAAATCCATTTTCCCTGAATTGAAGCATCCATAATTCATTGCATCGAGCCCTATCAATTTCGCTCCACACGTGACTATTGGACCAGGTAAATGTTCTCCCAGTAGCCTTCATATCTGTAAGATTCAGCACTTCTACCATGTTTGGAATTCCTTTGTTTCATTTTCTGCCACATCCTGTCCTCCTATTCTGTCAGTACTGAACAATTGTGTATTAAAATCTCCACATATACACCATGGTCTTGTGATATTGGCCCTATTCTTATCATCAACTCTACCTATAAATTGTGCCTTTCTTCTATAGTATTCTTTGCATACACTACAGTCAACATACATGTAAAGTCTGAGCCCTTATGCCATACCTGGCAGTGTATAAATTGAGCATGAATTTCCAGAGTGGTAATATTTATTTCAACATCTTTCCATAGTAACCATATTCTTCCATTTACAGCCTTTGTATAGTTATGAGCACACTTCCATCCCTTAACTATTTTATTAATAATCATCTCAGATTTATGTTCTTTGACTCTCGTTTCAAGTAATCCTGCTATAGTGATTTTATTCTTTACTAGATATGTCTTCGGCTCCTTGTGTCTGAAGGACTTGTTTAAACCCCTTACATTCCAGAATGGCCAATTCATTGTTTGAGTTGCTTTTGGCTGACACTGGCTGTTATTTCTACCTAAACTTGTGGCTTCTTTCATCAAAGATACGTGTGAGCTAATTTTCTAGCTAAACCCTTTTCTTTACAGTCAAGTGGTTGAACGCTCCTCTCCCTTCTTTTGAGTCTACGCGCTTCTGCTTAGTATATCGTTTATATATATACTTCTTAATAAGCCAGAGGCTCCCTCCTAGAGGCCTTCCTATCTCCCCTTGTCCTATATCTTCTCCAATAAGTGGCAAGAACGAGTTATTCATCTCCGTTTTGGGCTAAACACAATAATAATATGTTTTCTCTCTCTTTTTAGTTTTCATAATTTTAACTTTTAGAGTCAAAGATATTTTTTTTTTATCATATTAATAAACAAAATATTATAATTAATAATACTTTTTGTATGATTTTCCAATTATTAAAATTTTAGTTTTAAAATAAAATTAATTTAATATAATTTAAATTTAAAAATTAGTCAAATTAAATTTCGAAAATGGATAATCCAAAAGCGGGGAGGGAGTATATATAGTACATTCTTTTTCGTTTTCCTTTTACCCTTAGGCCTTATCTACTTAGAAGGTCTTTCCAATTAGGACTGAGAGGCAAAGAGCCAAGAGTTGATAGCTAGAGATAACAACAATGGCTCTTCACTGCTCTTCTTCTTCGTTAATGTTCACTTCTCCTTCACCAAAATCATTCTCTTCTTCACCTAACAAAACCCCATTTCTCGGTTTCTCAATGCCAGCTTCATCCAAGCGCTCCTTTCAGTCATCACCCCTTTCCAGGAGCAATCCAACAACCCAAATTCGATGCCAAGACAAAGCTGCCCATATTCCTCTTGACCAGCGATGGATGTTCGAAGAATCTGAAATTGATGGCCCTGTAAACATTTTTTTTAATCTTTTCCGCCATTTCTTTATCTTACTTGAGTTTTCTTTAGCTGAGCTGAAAATTTGTTACTTCTTTTTCCTTTTTTTGGGCACAATTTACTGACTTAATGTTAAACGGGAATTCTAGTTATATAATTCAAACTTAGGTTATTTGCATATGCTTAATTTTGGGGGAAATCAAGTCTTGAGCTAAGCTTCCTAAAAGTTATGCTTCGTTTGTCCATTTTTACTTGTCCATGTTTGGATTCACATATCTGTAAGTTTACTTTGTATATTAACTTTTGAATATAGTAAATTCAGTGTTTTGGGAAATGCATTGTAAGAGATTCAATCTTTTCGGAAATACATTGGAAAATGTGTATATTTAGTGACAAGGGTAAATTAGGAATTAAGGGGTTGTTTGGTTGGGAACAAGTTATTTCGGAATTAATTATCGTGGGATAAGTTATCCACCATCTCTATAAATCACTAAGGTATAAATAGTAGGATAGCTTATCCGAGGATTTCTTAACACCTTCAACCAAATGTAGGATAAAATGATCTTACATTTTATCTCAGATTATACGACTTCCAAGTTATAAATTATTTCTTGATTTTCTAAACTGGACAAGTAAAAATGCACATCTTTTTTGATATAATGGATTAGTAAAAGTGGTCAAAGGGAGTACATTATAGTTATTCTTCTGTAGTTCTGTTCTTTTTTGTATGAAGCTTATTTTCCCTTTTGTTTGTCTAAAATGACCAAATTTCTATATTAGAAAACCTTTTAAATTTATCATTCTTATTTAACCCTTAATAACATGATCATGTTGGTGGTATGACATGTTGAATATCACAATTTTATTCGGATTATTTTTGTAAGTTACATATACTTAGGCTAATGTGTCAAAAGTTGGTGTTTTTTTCTGAAGCTGTTTGTACGGTCAAACATTGTCGTGTAAAATGGAAAGGAGAAAGAAAGAACCTATCTCTTGAAGAAATCCTCAACTTTGCTAGCTTCCATTACTTCTTACACTATCTTAAGAGTTTCTCTCTTGTCTTGCTCCTGCAGAATAAGAAACTTTCAAGCTTCTATAAGATTTTATTAAGCATGATTTCCTCTTTCCTGCTGAATTTACGGATTGCCATCACCTTCTTTCAAAGGAAAAAAGAACAAAAAGGAAAATGATGAATTTGTAGGAGAGATTGTTGCTAGTTTCTCTGCAGACATACATAGGGAGCTAAATGTCAAAGTAATTCTGCATGTCTCCAGGATAGATTGCCTGCTTTTTCAGTCAACCATTGGCTTTTGTTTAAATATTAAAGACACTGACCTGCATGTAGTGTTGCTGCTGTGACAAATGATGCAATGGTACTTCTACGATCTGCTTTAATATTGAGAGAGATGAAGAGTCAGGAGATGAGTTGAATGACTAGCGTCATATCAATCTAAAGTGCAACTATCACCCATATTATGGAGAATATAACCTTTGCAGTAATATTGTCTTGAGGTTTATCGATGTCCGCAATTTTTGTGATTCAACATTACTTTCTTAATCAAAGAACTTAACATGAGTTTAATTTTAGAAATTTGGCTAGTGTTGCTGAATATTCTTGCATGATTGAATGGATAAAGTAGGAACAAATAACATTTTCTTCTTTCCTCCTGTAGGACATTTGGAACCAGACATGGTATCCCAAGGCTGCTGACCATGTGAACACTGACAAACCTTGGTATATCGTTGATGCCACTGACAAAATTCTTGGAAGATTAGCATCAACAATAGCGATACATATGAGAGGGAAGAATCTGGCTACATACACTCCAAGTGTTGACATGGGTGCATTTGTCATAGTGGTACGTTCTCTAAGAAAAGCATGTTAACTTATGTGATTTCTTTGGGAAAAAGGGCACTGGGATCCTGCCTTTTCCTTTTTGAAATTTAGGTGCTATGAATTCCATATCCTGAATTCTTAAGAAATGTTGTACCATGTAGTCTTTGAAGACTTTAATAAATGATTATTGATAGATGAAAATGGAATTTTAATGTGCCCCAAGGCTTTGGCCTGGTGGTGAGAGAGTGGCACGTGATGTAACGAAGGAAAAAAAAAAGCAACATGTGATTTGTGGTTTAGGCGCATGTAACGGATCTGAACCTAGCTGCAGACACCAGCCTGGTATTTAAGTTGAGCAGTGTAGAGGGGCGGTCCGTTATCCACCTAGTTTTAAATCGTGCGTCATTGATTCTCGATGCTTTCTTGGTTGTTAAAAAAGGAGTGAGTGTTACCTTTCCTCGTGATTATTTTTTATGAGTGTTCATATTTCAACGGAAACCTTTTGCTGGTACATTCAGTTTCTGAGGCTTCTTTCATTTTGCATCTCATGACATTGACGTCCTTGAGGCATGATTCTTTATTCAACTTCGATAAAATCTTCTATGTTCCATGAGAAACATCGGGTGATGCTTACTTCCTGACCACTCCTATTATCGCTTAGCCAGGCTTCTGTTTGTTCAACTTTGATGAAATCCTCTTTTTGTAGGAACCTGATGCAACTTACTGTCTGATACTCCTCATCTAAGTTGCTCGGACTCTTCACTTCTGATGCTACATCCGTGTCAAATTCTCCAAAAATACACTACTTTTGGAGAATCCAACACGCACCCATTGACATTTTTGAAGAGCCCGAGCAGCATAGCTCCTTGTAGTATCACTCAACTAGTGTTAAATTTGAGTTACACTCTTCAAATTATACCTTCCTTAATCGACATGAGCATTAAATATGACAATTAGGCATGTGCCAATGCCATATTAGTTGGGTAAATAAGAATATTCGATTGTTTGACACCACATCTGGACAGGGGACCTAGTGTGTAAAATAGCAATATATAACGTTGACACTTCCCAGCTCTCTTTAACTGTAAGTTATTTGCTAGTCTGCAGTTTGATATCTGAGCAATTCTGTTTTTACTTGAACACCAAAAGGTTAATGCTGAGAAGGTTGCTGTATCTGGGAAGAAGAGGACCCAAAAACTTTATAGGAGGCACTCCGGCAGACCAGGTGGGATGAAAGTGGAGACTTTTGATCAACTGCAACAGAGAATTCCTGAAAGAATCATTGAGCATGCTGTCCGTGGCATGCTGCCCAAAGGGAGGGTCAGTATGCTTTACCATTTGTGGAGTTCCATTCCATGTTAAACCTATATGAGTTTTCTTAATTATGTTGATTAACCAGTATCACTTATAAGATAATAGGGACTCCATTAATAACTCTCATCTCCTGTAGTGGTAGCATCCATGGAACTTACAATATACTCATGTGTGTGTATTGTTTATTTCTACACACTCACATATAAACCAACCCCACTTGGAACTAATGATTTTGAATCCTAGATTTGCCTCTGCATAAAAGAGTATTACTTCTTTGAATGGAGGATCGTATGCAGAGAATGAGTTAATAGATTCTTTATCCATAATCCTACATTTCTGTATAGCTATTTTTTACTTCTAAATAGAGGCAGATGTGATATGCAACACTGGTCTTCTCATGCTTCTGTTTTTCTTTATCGTGCGCTTGCAGAATAAATTGGCTGTGATTGCACTTGCTTTGCCTTGAATTCGCTGATTACAATCAGTAGAACAAAAAAAGTTCTGCATTTCTTTTACATTTTATCTACTTCCAATTCTAAAAAAGTTCAATTTTCTGTTTATGCAGCTTGGTAGACAACTATTTACCCACCTTAAGGTGTACAAAGGTCCTGAACATCCTCATGAGGCACAGAAACCTACTGAATTGCCCATTAGAGACAAGAGGATACAGAGGCAGCGGTGAACTCTTGGCATTTCCGCTGAGCAGCAGTCCTCATTTTTGGCTGTTGATACTCCTTTAAGTTGTCTGTTTAACAAGTGTAACCTCATATTTGAACTCCAATATTCTTCTTCATGCTTTTTGTAGAGGTTTTTCATTACAAATTTATTTGCCCCCACCTTTTCTAAGTCATTGATGTTCTGGTTTCAGTTCTAATGAATGTTTCTTCAATGCTTTTCCGTTCGGCATCCTTGCACTTGAGGTTTCATAAGTTATTCAATTTGGCATTCTAAGTTCCATGCAGATATAGTATGGTGGTCCTTGTGGTGTCATCTTCTCCGGACTTCGATTTCTGGAAAGAATAAACAGAAATTAACTGTCTGTTTGTCTATCTTCATACTCATGGAAAAATGATCTACTAAAATGTCGTGTTTAAAACTAAGAAAATGAAGGAATGGAAGGGAAGTGTTAAAAAAGCCAGTATATGAATGTGTTTGTCTTAATAATTATTGTCAATTTTTTTTAAGATACGTGGGTATTTATTTGACCTACATAAATAATCGATCTAGACATGTTATCTATTCCCATGAGATTTTACTGTAATATCGTGTGTTCTACATGACATTCAGAAACAATAGTTTATAAAGCAAGCTAAGAATGATATTCCAATAATATTGTATGATGATGATGATGCAATTCTATTAAAAGAAGGAAGATGAAAATGACCAACCAATTCCACAAGGGTTTGTTTCTTCACAATGACTTTTTCCCTACAGAATTTCTCCTGGTAAAATTTTAAATGAGGCACAACATTTATTAATGAACATTCAAGGAAAACATTTGTAGATACGTTATATCGTCTTCCTAATGACAGTTGCAATCAAACATGTAGCGTGTAAGTAGTTGAAGCAACTTATGGAGACAATCTCTTGAAAAGTGTTGCAACAACTTCTTGCAATTTGTAATAAAATAGATAATATGCAAGTAACTCAGGCAAGCAGTTTCTGAAAAGCTTTATAACAACTTTTTGAAAAACATCATTGCAACTTCTTTTCTTTTTATAAGAACAAAAATTAAATTAACTAATTTATGCATCAACCTCAAGAGCAAGAGAAAATCCCCCAACCTATCACCTCCATCCCCAATTCTTTGGCTGCATCTCATCTTGTACTTCTATTACTATCTATGTCAAATTGTTAATTTTGACTTGGCACACCATTATGAGAAAGAAAAGAAGATTTTTGGAGCTTATGGCCTTAAACTAACATATATTCTTTTTAAGAAAAAATATTTTTTTTGAAATATACTATTAAGAATCAGATAAGCAAATTAAAATGGAAGAGGTATTATTTTACAACTTTAAACATATAGTTGTTTTCCCGAAGAGAAGGTTGAAGAGGCCTAGTGGGATAAGCAGAAAAATGATCTTAAAGAACATGGGATATGTATTAATAATACACCACTATAGTTTGGAATAATTATAATTTGTAGTTATAATTAGAGTTTTGTTGCTACTTTCTTCTCTCTTCCTCTCTCTCTCTCTCCCTCGCCTCTCTCCTCTTCTCTCTGTGCAATCTCACTCGCCTCTCTCCTCTCTATGTCGTTTCCTCTCCCCTCTACCTATCATCTCTCTCGAGTGCCTCTTTCTGCCTCCTATCTCTCTTAATACAAATATAAATTATAATAAGTAATTACACAAATACAAATGTTAATAGTCGTTTAAACAAATAAAAATGATAAATGTCAATTATAAAGATCCTCTTTAGTAATACAAAATACGAATACATGTGTTGGAATATATACGTCCACTACAGTTAGGGACCAAGTTCTTGAGTCCAGAACGGTATAGCAACAAGTAAAATACATAACAACTACATAAGATTTTACGTGGAAAGACTCCTCGCTCAATAGAGAAACAACTGTGACCCGTCTCACAAAATTTCGTCAACCAACCTTCATTTAGATGAAAGAGCAAAGTAGTCTATTGCAACCTCTTGTAATCTAGACATTAATGCTCTCCCCTTGTCTCTTGCAATAACGCTATTACAAGATGAGCCTAAATAATAACTTTATTGCCCACTACATAAACTAACTCTAGTTTAATGTAGACTTCAACTCACAGATTCAAGGCTAACTCTAACCAAGAATTCAACAATACTAAAATAAGAAATGACCAATTTCCTTTATAGATTAGAAAAATGATCTTACAAAGTTTGCTACTCATAACACAATATTGTCTTGAATGACTTTGCTCGACTCGCTCTATTAGGTCTCTTCAATGTAGATATTGTATTGTTGCTAGAGAGAGACACACTTTCTCTTTCTAACTTCCTTATCAAAAGTACACCCTCACATCCCATTGAAAAAGAGTCTTAAACGTGTGACAGGAAAAACTTAGTGTTCTCTCATTGGCTGGTAATACGAAGCACAACAAAGTACAACTTTTACGGTTGTTATCCATTTAAAGTCAGACAAGTTAAAGTACGTGGACCTTGTCCATCTACTTAGTCCCATAATTTGTCAAGTCATCAAAACATACATTAACAATATATATTCGGATACACATTGCATTTGTTGATTCAATGTATTCATTGATACAAGTTGTATTCGAATACAAATGGTATTTGTTATTACCATTGTATTAATCGATACATGTACATATTACCTACATATATACTATTATCAAGAAAATATACAAATACAATCATTGATACATACACATACTAGTACATATATACATTACATATCAAATATACAAATGCAATTCATCTCTCTCCTCTCTCTTTCTCGCTCGCCTCTCTCCTTCCTATAACATATACCTACGAATCGTAATTAACAAACTTTAGCTATTTTTGACTCATTGTGTTCAAGTGTTTGCTCTTTTTGAAAAATTCTCAAAACTATCTTCATGAGCCAACTATTGGCCCATTGAGAAGGCCAGATTTGACCTGTCCAAAATATGGGTTTGTTCGAGTTACAACCCAGTTAGATCCAGCAGAAAGTATCACCAACTCAACTCGTCATAATTTAAACGAGTTGGGCAGATTACACCTAAACTTGACCCATAAATGTATGTTGAACTTGACAAGAAATGATTTGGAATTGCAGATTCGAAAGAACAAAAAAACAAAGATGGTGAGGGTTGTGTTTTCGAAAACGAAGTTGTAAAATTTACAACTGAGTTGAAGATCCAAAATATTTACTTGAAATTCACCTTCCCACCTGTATTCAACTGAATTATTCTTTTCACCTTCAAGTTAGTACTTGTTTGCTTCCACAAACTAACAATGATTTGCAAGTTGAAAGACCATTATTTTTACAACTGAAACCACAACAGAGTGCTCGGAATATTTAGATTTCAAATTTTATTGATACAACTGCAGCGATATGTTGGCCATACAACAACAAAACTTTTAAGTAACTTCAAAACTGGTTGGTTAACATTAGTTCATTTTTGCTAGGTAGTGAAGTCGATGCCACCCTTAAACATGCTCCTCAAACCCAATCCTTAACCTTTCTTACATATGTGGAAGATGAGTTGAAGGATCAGAAGGAACATCAGCACTTGCCTGCCAAGAAAAAACAACTCCAGTGAACCTTCAAGGAATATACTCTCCAAGTGGTAAGGACTCAATAGCACATCAAAATTGTGAAATAAACATACTTTGGAATTACATTTATCCTGTGTTTGGTCATTGGTCTTGACTAGTACAATATAAATCTCTCTCATTTAGGGAGATAATAAGTCAAATGATCACTCAACTATGAGCTCTTTACATACAAAATCACTCAACTAGGAATGATTTAGTTATAAAGTCACTTTACTTATTTGATTTGAGTTTTTCATTAAAATTTTATAACAAGGAATTTTTATTTAAGATCAAAATTTTAAGAAATAAATAAATAATCAGTTAATCATCTGCCAGAGGAAGTGGGTTGGGAGATCAATGCAGTGTCTCATGAAGGAATTAAACGAATCCAATCTGAGGATACTTCAGACGAGAATTGGTTCCTGTTGCTTAAAAACTGAAACATGTAAACATGTCTGCATGTTGCCTGTTTTACTTCAAAAATAAAAGTTTTTCTTTTCTTTTCCAGATGAGCTTGGAAATGTCAAGTCTCATTTTTCTAAAGTAACATTTCCAGAAGTGATAGAAGAACTTCCACGCAACAATCTAGATAATTTGCCCGGAAACCTTGTTACCCAAGATTTGAGTATTCAAGTTTTTCCACTTTGGGTCTAACAAAATTATGTCATACCTTGAGATATCTTGTTATCAACGTTTTGGTGCTGAAATTGAAGCCTTCAACTGATTCTCCTTTCTTACGAGATGCATGAAGTTGCTTTCTGACTTGAGTCGCCAGAGACTGCAGAGGACATTAATAAACAAGGTAACCCAGTATTACATTAGTATCATAGGATGTTCAATTACATAATTTTAAGGCATTCTCTTGGAAGTACCTTTCCTAGCTCCACACCCCACTGATCAAAAGAATTGATACACCATACAAAGCCTTGGACTGCAACTCTGTGCTCGTAGATGGCCAGTAACTGAAATAAAGGGAAGATGATTGTGGAAAGTTGAGATTAGGGATCACAAGAAGAAGTATGTGTCTTTATACAAGGAGAATTGTCACTTCTTGCAGCATGCCCCAAAAATGAGGACACGGGTTCAAGATGAAAGATATTATCATGGTAGAACACCATAATCAAACAAGAATCTCCTTAATCAAGCATGACAAAGAAATGCCTGAAAAAATATAATGAACACACTCTCACCATCACACAGGCGATACTACTACTCACATACACTATCTGAAGTTCATCAACTATCAATTTATAATTAAAGGTGATTTGGAAAAAGATCGCCTCTCACACACTAGTTTGATTAGTGCAAGTATATCTATTCCACCCTTTTAGCCTCTTCTCCAACTGCAAAGAAGGCAGATATCTTGGGACAAAAGGAGATGCATAATTCAAGTACAGGGGATCTATGGGTTAGTTTTCTCACAGATTTGTGGCTCTTAATTTGACTTGCAACAAGCTCTCTCCCTCTGTACCTTTATTTATATTTTATTTCTTTAGGAGCAAACTAGAAAGGCATGCGTCCTAACGACTAACATGGTATTTTCTACCAGCAAAGGGACATATATTATCAAGGCATACATCGACTGTAAAGAAGCAAGAAAAGAGATTGGAGGAATGTACATAGACTAGCTTCACATGGAATATTTTAAGGGATTGAGATAACTGAGTACAAGATTCAATTGGTCATTGTAAGTAGCAATTTATTACCTTTTCATTGTAGATTTATATGGAAATTCCATTGACAAAATTTATTTGGAAAAATAAAACATCCATCGACTTCAAAGGAATCACCTCATTGTCTCTTTCAAATGCAGCAAGCTATTCCTTCTCACGCTTTCCCCCCTAGGATCTACTACTCAATAAATAAATGGGCAGCCCATTGCACTACACTTCATTGATGACACAAAAAGTTCATTTGAAATCATTGATGCAGTTCAAGAAAGGTGGCACTGAGTTTCACACCGCCACTTTTACAATGGCACTAACAAAATGCATAGGATATACTGTGTCACTCAAAACTCAGAAATACTGGTAAAATACTTTCATGTCTAATATCTCATACCTGTCCAATATTGTACGCATTCAATGATGGAAGCAGTATACTTAGAGAAGGTCGATTTCCAGAAAACGTCTGCAAAATATTGGAGGAGTTTGAGAAAAGAGCTCTAAGTAAAGCACAATATCATCAAATAACGAATGTAAGGAATTACCTTATGAGAAACAAGATGCCCAGGGACATTCTCCTTTTGCAACTGCTCTGGTGTCTGCAAAGAAAGTCGGTAATGATAATCAATTGAATGAGATCTATTTATGGATTTCAACCATTAGGTATGTGGCGGGTACATTGTAAAAATAGGAGTGTCTCACCTTCCCATAAGCAAGGGCATCTGGCTGTGCAAAGAAGTTCGACATGAGCTCATCATGGTTACTCACCACTTCATCTGAAAATGAGTTGCCCAAAATTAGAAGGGGAAGCAACTGGAATAAGAAGCAGACTGTAACCTAGTTGTCAATGTTTTATTTCTGTCTGTAAAATGGGAATGAGAGACCATGACAATAGGCTAGAAACGTAGTTTTTTAGATACATTTTGCCTTATAATTGAATACTTCAATCGTATTTGAGATAGAAACTGAGCATTAAATACATGTGTTTTATTGTGTAGGACTTGTTTTCAAGTAGAACTAATTTGAAATAAAAACAGGTGAAATGGAGTTTCAAAGTCTGAATAGAAGTTCAAGGAAATTAACCGAAGTCAAGCTCAGGGGTCTAGAACCAAGTGTGTATGAGAAAAATCAACAACAACAACAACATACCCAGTGAAATCCCACAAGTGGGGTCTGGGGAGGGTAAGATGTACGCAGACCTTACCACTACCACATAGAGGTAGAGAGGCTGTTTCCTGGGAACCCTCGTCACAAAAACCCATCAGCAGAATAAACTAGATACGATAACAGGTAAGAAAGAGAAAGAGTGTATGAGTGAGAAAAAATAAAATATCCAAATTTACCCTAGTACGCCGTGCCAGTGCCGTGTGGCACGAGGTGGCAGAACAATTTTGGATCAGAGCTGTAGGAATTATGGTCTTGGGAAATCCCTCTTGGCACCGCATGCCATGCGTTGTGTGGCATGTTGTGGAAGGCAAGTTTGACTTTCTGCTGTTGAAATTAGAGTCTTGGGATTTTAATCTTAGCATGCGTGCCAGGCTAATTTTGGGCATGTGTGATCCTGCTTTGGACACACAAGGGGTGGAGTGCTGGCCAATTAAAAACTCACATGTTCAGAAGATGTTGGTCGCGAAGATGAGGATGTTGAGATGGATGTGTGGACATACCAGGAGTGCTAAGATTAGGAATGAGACCATCCGGGAGAAGTTAGAGGTGGCCCCTGTGACTGACAAGATGAGGGAAGCGAGACTGCAATGATTTGGATATGTGCAAAAAAGAAGTATTGATCCCCTGTTAAGAGGTGCGAGAGATTGGATTTAGGGGTTACACATAGCGGTAGAGGTAGACCGAAGAAGTATTGGGGGAGGTGATCAGACAAGATATGGCAAAACTTCATCTCACCGAGGACATGACCATAGATAGAAAAGAGTGGAGGTCGCACATTAGGGTAGAAGGCTAATAGGCTAGTAGGGGTAGGTTGATGTATGGCCTTGTGATATAGTGGGTTAGTAGGAGTAGTCGTGTCTTTATACCCTGTGTTGTCATTATCCATCTTATATTTGTTACTTTTATCGTATTTAGATACTATCATTTGTTTTTTATTATTAATCGTTTTTCTTTTTATCTTTTCTTTTCCCTTTTTTTTCTCATATCTAGTATCTTCTGCTTATGGTGCTTGATTTTTGAGACAAGGGTTTTCCAGAAACAATCTCTCTATCTCCATGAGGAAGTGGTAAGGTCTACGTACATTTTACCCTTCCCAGATCCCACCCGTGGGATTCTACTGAGTATGTTGTTGTTGTGATCCTGCTTTGGTTCATTAAGGGTATTTTGGTACAAGGTCACTCCAACAGTACTATTGGTTTATCGGTATTGGGTTAACAGTTTTTAAATGGTTTTGTAAAACTTTTTGTTGGATTATCGGTTCAATTTCCAATTTTATGATTTTTGTTGATGGTTAAAGGGACAACCTAATAAGATTTTATTAAAAATTACTATTCTACACATTGTATAATCGTAACATTAGCATTTTACCAATTTAATTTTCTAAATTTTAGTACGACTTTCGGCTATAGGCAACACAAACTAGCATCACTCCTGCTCTATTACGACACTTCCTCTCTTCTCTAAATAAACTAATATTATTTTCTCTCTTCTCAATTTTAGATTCGATTGTGACAAAGACATATAATTAATGTTGTTTCCTCAATTTGTTGCATGAGTCTTTAGAAGGAATTTCAACAATTATGTCTAAAACTAAAGTGATCAATGTAAAAATTTGTATTGGACTACTATTCTTGCTACTATTTCTATTTTTATGAACATCGTGTACATATGATCTTATGAGAATTTTTCTTATTGATTAAACCGAAAACCAAACCGTTAAGACCCAAAAATCGATCAACCAAAAACGAATAATAAATATCTTATTGGTTTGGTTATTGGTTTAGCATGTTCACAAATCCAAAACAGATAAATCAAAACCGAACCGACTGTACACCCCTGCTCACGAGTCCTTAACTAGTTCAATTTCCATTCGTGATCTATAACCACCTTAACTAAAAGAATAATTTTCTTTAATAGCATCAATCAAAATCTATTTGAGAGTTATTTGTACCAATTCTGGGGGGAAATGATAACTTTTCTATACTATCTTTGACAAACATGAGGGTTAGGTTTTATATATCACTCATATGAAAAAGAAGAATAAGAATATAAAAGTAAAAGGAATTGGTACCTTTCAGGTAAATAGGTTGCTGACTCTTAACAACACCAATAAAATCACACGGAATAACACGACCCTGAGAATTCCAGGAAGATGGTATTCAATATTCAATAGAGATTTTGTATAAACTAAAACATACCGAGAGTACATACATGAGCACTTGTTTTACTGATAACAATCAGAACAAATAATAATTCAAGGGAAAAGCATGGCGTTCCAAGCAACATTTGTGCGGTACCTTTTATGATATCTTAAAAGAGTATAAAGCTGAAAGATATAAAGTAAGGAGGCCGATATAATGAGGTAATATCATTGAATAAAAAATAAATGACTAATTCCACTCAGATAAACCACTGGAATTCCTTTCTTTTTCCAGTTTGCCTTTTGGGGTGGTTGTTTGAGTAGGAAGTGGGTTACTCTTCTTGCAGAGGTGGAGATGTAAGTAAAGAGTTTTGGGCCATCCTCACTAACCAACCCTAGAATCTCCAAATTGACATCCTTCCACCACAACATCCCAAAAAATAATTAAATGAAGAACCAAAGCACCACCTAATAACGACAACAAGACTCACAAATCTCTTTAAAATTTACGTGATATATTACATAGCATGCTGAAACTATAGTTTGTGGGACAGGAATGTAAATGGAATTTCCTAATAACCTTGTATGTAGTTTGTGAGAGGTCTTCTTCATAGTATATCATTAATATGCTTTCAAAGATTCTTAATTCAAGCAAATGAGCAACACTCTTTTCTTACAGAGACTCTTCCCGTGAAATATTAATGACATAATCCCTACACCTAGAACAATAAACTAACAACATAAAGCTTCTACAATTACATTTTTATTACATTTTTATTAAGTCGAATGGTATTAGGATAAGAATGTAATCAACAAACTGTATGTGCCAATACAATCTTGAACCAGAAGAAGTTGACACATGTTACCTGCCTAAATCAAGTACAGAATGGACAAAATTTCAGGAAAAAACATGAACTGTTGGAACTGGAAATTTATGCTACCTGGTGAATTAATTGGTAAAAGCTGTGTTGGCCATTTGTCCCTGGTTCACCAAAATCAATTTCACCAGTCGGGTAAGGAAGAGGGACACCATCAATAGACACCCCCTTCCCATTACTCTCCATACTGACCTGAACTCAATCAACTTTTTGTTAAGGACCTAAGTATGCCATCTGGAATAACATTAGCAAACAAGCTAGAGTAACATGCCTGTTGAATATGAGGTGCCAACTTCTCCAATGCTTGAGAATAGGGTAATATTGCCTGAAATATGAAATGTTTAGTAGTAAGGTATTGATGAGTCGACCAGACACCACAGACGTTAGCAGAATGATAATATACTCACTCTTGCTGGATATCCAAGGAATGAAACATTCCACACACTCAGCAAGCCTAAAATCACCTGAAACAACGATGTGATATTAAGAATCAAACAATCGAGTTTAGTGATGTGATATAAGCAAATCAAGCATCTGACTAGACAAGCAGAATATAAAGTTCCTATTAGCTTATAATACCCCGATTGAGGCATAGTAGTTGTTATATTGGCAGAATAAACCAATAACCAAAGTGCAAGTAATTGCAAAAGAATCTAGAGAAAACTTCAGATTCACTAGCTTGGTAAGAAGAATCAGAATGCAAATATACAAGACGGGACCAGGCAAGAAGACACTGAACTGTCCCAATTGTCATAACAGCTGATCACACAATTGGAGCTACAAACTGTTTGATTGCTCTGGGAAAAATGAATCCAACAAAAAATCAAGGGTACAAGCTTGGCTGAATATCTGGGTAGAGATGCAAACTTAGTCAACATAGCACCTCATTGGCTAGGAGTAGAATGAAGCCACCAGTCTAAGATATGGAGGAAACACAAGTAAACATGATATACATCAGTATAAGCACACACGTACATTTGCATCAAACAATCTGACAAAGTATTTATTGATTGCAAAGTGTGTGTTTTCACTTGGCCCCACAGTTTGGACTTCTGAACTCTCCAAGGGGGAGCGCACCACTTACTAGTATAACTACATCTCGGGGTATATCAAATGACTATTACATAAATATTATAGCACTAATGTTCATAAGAAAAGTAGAGAACAGAATAATTAAGAATGAGAGAGAACATAAACACAAGTTTCTAGAGCTGGGACGTACAGGTATATTTTTCTCAAATGGTGCTGAGAGGAAATGTTGATCAACACTTGATGCTCCCTTCAGAAATCTTAACAAGTAGAGAACATGTCAGAAAAAATTATTAAAGCAGTACAAAGAGAAGCAATAGAAAATAAGGTAGCAAAATAGAACACTTATCACATGCAACATAACAATTAAGGAAGCTGCTACCCATGACAACCAATTCTTCAGAAGAGCAAAACCCAGGGGGCTTTCACATATATAGTGTTCTCTTGATGTAGAAAGTTAATCCCCCAAACCAATAAAGTTGCAAGCAACATCATAATAATTAAGCTAATAGATGGAGACACCAAACTATGCAATAGAAAAAAGTACAGCCTACCATCACTAAAGATTTGTTTGGTAGAGTGTATAAGGATAATGCTAAATAGAGTGTATGAGTAGTGCTTGTATTAGTTATCTTTACATTAATTATACAGATATATTTCTTATGGATTGTTTGGTTTGGTGTACTAAAAATAGTATGCATTGCATTATTTTCTTAAAAAAACATATTTATTTACAAAGATACCCTCACAAATAAGGTGGAAAAGATGTAAAAAAAAGTTTTTAGGGGCAATTGAGTCTTAACTTTTAACCATGCTAATGTATGCATTAAATTCCCTTGCATGCTAAAACCTAGAAATCCATGGTATTAGTAATACACACCTTAATACACAATATAATGTATAACTAATACAAGCATAAGTTATACATAGCATGAAAAACTGTATAAAACAAGGTACTACTAATACACCAAAATAGTGCATGCAATATTTTTGCTAATACCAAATGACCCCTAAGTGGACAAAGGTGGCAGTTTCTTCCCAGTCTAGCTTTTCACCATATACTCGAGATAATGATTATGAAACAAAAAAGACCAGATTTTATGGATACAACTAATTAGCAGATATGGTTTATACTTGACCTTGACATAGATCATGAGAAAAGTATACAATTAAAAAACCTATATTTAGATGTGTACGGTCAATGTCAAGGGTGCATGAGATATTAAAATAACGTGAAGGCTCTGTGTTTGCAAAGGTAGCTGCAAATTACTTACTTCTCAACAATGGAAAATCCATATTGCAGAGAAAGAGGCAACACTCCAACTGCGCTGCAGACTGCAAAACAAGGATTAAAATAAATATATTTGATAAATTTCCTTTTCTTCAATAACTAATCCTTTAATATATTTTTAGATAAACGAAATTTGATAGCAAAATTTGTGTGCATCTGCCAAGATACTCTTAAAAAGAACTTACCACTATATCGGCCTCCTACCCAGTCCCAGAAAGCGAATGCATTATTTGGATCAATGCCAAATTGTTCTACAAGCTGTTAGAAATTGATACATTTAGTAAAGAATATAGTGGGCCAATATATAATGTATCTTCAGTGATGACACTGAAGATCAATTTTAACCAGAAATCTCCAATATCCTTTATTATGAACAACAAAAAAGGTACTCGTCAATCCATATAACAGATGGAATTCAACAGAATAAAGTTGACCAGTCTTTCAGCTTATAACAATGACATAATTAAAAATAAAAACAGAAAATGGCTGTGTTGCATACACAATTCAGATATAATAGTAACATTTGAATATGTAAGCACCACCTAAATAAAACCATACAGTCCTTATAGAAACAATAGATTCACAAATTACTCGCTAGATAAGGGAAACTGGAAGACAAACTAGAAGAAGAAGCACACTTTCTACGAAATGCAACCGATAAGAAAAAAGACATTCTACAAGATTATTTTTAGGAATTTGTGGTTCTAACAGTCATTAGCCTAGCGATGAAACAAGATCCAATTACATTTCGAGATAAAAACTGACCGATATAGCTACAACCAAGCTGTTTTCCAGTACTTCATCATGATCTATCTAGAGGAAATATTGGATGTATTCTGCTACTCCCTCCAATTTATGGCACTCTTGGAAAGTTAATAATTGTTTAATAACACTCCACTTATATAAAACTTTCAGAACTTCCAAGAATTCAAAATCATTAGAAAATCAATATTTTAAAGTTGATGGGATGTGATGTGATATTCTCTGTCAAACTAGCTTTTCACTCGATCACTTAAAATTTCCCTTCTACTATTTAAATATGATATAAATGTCAAGTTAACATTTAAAACTTTATATCATGTCAAAGGTTTTGCAACCCTTAAGCCAGAAATCTTGTGATCTTTGTTTTAAACAAAGATAAACTATCAAAATCAAACTAGACCCAAAGATAGTATATCCCAGAAAGGCAAAAAGAACAAAAACGTGCTTGCAAGAAATAATTTGAATTAGTATGATTTCAATGCAAGAAGTGGTTAAAATAACACACAAAGAGATGAGGGAAGGAGATGACCGCACCTTAAGATTGGTACTAACTGCAACCATATGCTTTGCAACTGCCTGAGGTCTAAAAAATAAGAATGCCATTCCCGGAAAAGGGAGTTTCAAGTCAAGCAAAGATTTGTGACAACAAAACTGACAGTAAACATCACAAATAAGCAGTGGTCTAACATTATAAAGAAATAAGCGGTGGTCTAACATCATAAAGAAATAAGCACAGGTCAATACTCTACAATAGCTGAACAAGTGACCAATATACCAACAATACTAAGTGATTCTTTCAATATATACTGATTGATGTTAAGTTGAACTACCATGTCTCATTTATTAAGCTTTTTTTAGCTAGTGATAACAATAGCAGTAATAAATCACGTAGCAGGTGATGGAAGCTTGGTTGGTTCACCTTTTTTGCCATGCTACCCTTTCTACAGGTTAAACCTGATTCTTAGGAATTTAATAGGTCAATGAACCATCCAAAGTAGCTTCTTGTCAGCTGAATCAGCTGTTTTGTACAATTTTATGCATGAATATTTGTCAGGTTTTAAGGTATTTTAATAATCAAGGAAGAAAGCAACTATGTATTATTTTGGAAAAGCAAGAGAATAAGTATATATTGCTTGTATTGGTTTCCACATTAAATTAGCTAGTTATGAGACCATTAGATGACTGCAACACCATCTCTGGGCCCATCCCCGCCCCCCCCCCCCCCCAAATTTAGGATTTAATACAAAGTTTTTTTTTTTTTTTGGGGGAGGGGGGGGGGAATCGTTGTTCTTCTTACAAGGATCCTAATAATTCTAAAATTACATCATGACTAACTATGTGTCTTGGAAGCATCTCGACTTCACCTCCTTCCAAATTGTCCACCAAATGCTTGCCACAACAAATTCCATCCGTCTCCATTGACATTGTTTCCTTCATTCCAGCTTGTAAAAAGATCACCAGTGTTGCCTGGCTTAGCCCACCTGACACCCTTCCGATTTATGAACATATCCCATTACTGGCTGGTGAAATATACAATGTAAAAACAGATGGTTAATTGTCACTGCCTCCTTTTTACATAGATAGCATCTTGAACATAGTTGGATTGTGATCTTTCTAAGGTTCTCCTTGGTCAAAATAGCTCCTTTAGCAACATTCCAAGTGAAACACATTACATACCACTGAATCTTGACTTTCCCTTGTATTTCCAAGGCCAAAAACCTGATTGAAATCCCACTTGATTTAGATTTCTGTATGCAGATCCAACTTAGAACATCCAACTGGCTTGTTTTTCCATATAAGGCAGTCAGGTCCCTCTAGAAGCCCCCAGAACTGCTCCAAAAGCTTTAGCATCTCTACTATCCTTGGTGTTTCTGCTCTTCTGAAGGTTAGGTTCTACCCATGAGCAGACCATACATCACTGACTGTGGCCCTTTGTTGTAGGCTTAGATCATACATGTCAGGGATAGAGCTTTGATCCTATCCGCACCCATTCAATTGTCCTCCCAAAATAGTATTTTCCTTCCATCCTTGATGTTGATTCTCATCATGCTTTTCAAATACATCCACAGATTCCTGATTGATCCCCAAAGATTATTCCATATGGGGTTGTCACAATTTTAGTAATCCAAAAATCTTCCTTCTCGTACTTGGCTTTAATAATTCTGCCCCATAACGTGTTCTTCTCTGGTGAACCTCCATAACCATTTCAATAATAAACATTTGTTCTGTTTCTTCAAACTTCTAATCCCCATTCCACCATCTTTCTCATTGTATCACAGTTTCCCATTTTAGCAAGTGGAAACTTCTCTTCTCTTTGCTGCCCTGCCACAGAAAATTCCTTCTTATAGCATCCAACCTTTCGTCCACCCTGACCGGTAAGGGGAATAGGGACATCATGTATGTAAGAAGTGCATCCAGAACTAAGTTGCTTCAGACCAATCTACCTCCCAAAGAAGGATATTGAGATTTCCATCTTCATAGTCTTTTCTCACACCTCTCAATGACTCCCCATATGCATATTGGATTTGCTTTTTGCCACAGGAGGCATACCTAGATACATAGTTGGGGTCTTTCTTATCTCTCCTCTTAATATATCCACCAACTCATGTATATTGTCTACTGCATTCATGAGATAGATCCCAACTCTTTCTCCAGTTTATGTGTAGATCAGAGGTTACTTCAAACAAATTAAAATGATTCTCAGAAATCTCAATTGGCTCTGGTCAGGATCACGAAAGATCAGTGTGTCAGCATACTACGGATGTGTAACTTCCAGACTTTTTGTGCCACACTAAAGCCACTGATCCATCCCTTATTGTCTGTTGTGCTTAACATGTTGTTTAGGCACTCCATTTCAATTTTGAGGAGGAAAGGTGAAAGTGGGTCACCTCGTCTCAAACCTCTTTTAGAAGCAAAGAACCCTTCTGGTGTCCCATTGATAAGGATTGAGAATTTAACAGAGGTGACACAAAATTTCATCCAACTAATCCATTTTCCTTCAAACCCCATCCGCAGCAAAATTCTAAACAGGAACTTCCCAATTTACATGGTCATAACCAAATTACAGATTGATCTCCACTCTTCAGTTTCCTCATATAGATTCTAGCACTAGATCTTCCTTTCCAGGCGATCGAAAAATAAAGAAATGTTTTCCTCCCATAGGTTTTGGTAGTACTGTACGATCTTCCTTTTAATGTCCCCTAGATCTTCCCCTTCCACCATAAGCTTATCAATGTACTCCCTCTGTTTCAAAAAGAATGCCCTAATTTGACTTGGCACGGAGTTTAAGAAAATAAAGAAGACTTTTCAATTTTGTGGTTATAAATGTCAAATGTACCAAAATGCCCTTTAATCTTGTGGCCCGAAACATGTCACATGGAAAGCTGAAATTAAATGTTGCCAAAAAAGAAAGAGAATCATTCTTTTTTAAACAGACTAAAAAGGAAGGGAGACCACTCTTTTTTAAACGGAGGGAGTAATTATTTCTCCTATGTGCATTGACCATTCTCTGGAAGAACTTTGTGTTCTTTGTCTCCTCTGAGAAACAATACCCTTGATCTTCGACTATATGTTGTATCCTCCTTTTTTGCAAATTCCTCAAAGTTCATAACCATGTTTCCACAGTTAGTTTTTTGTTGTATGTCATCCAATGTGTTAATATGGGACAAGGTATCATTCTTCTCCTTTTCCAGATCACCACGATTGTTTTTAAATCCATTTTCCTTCAATATACCTTCGAGAGCCTTCAGTTTCCAAGAAAGAACATAACGGCTGGCCCGGTGTTCAAAGTAGACCACCATTCCTAAACTCTTATCACAAAATCCATCAGCCTCGAGCTGACAATTTTCAGACATGAAATATGATTTATTGTGCTCCCAATTTCCACACCTTAACATTCATAGAGTATGATCAGAACATACTCTAGATAGTACCTCTTATTTTGTGTTTTTAAATTTGTCATCAAGTCCTCAGAGGTCAGAAATCTATCAACTTTTTATGCTATCTCCTGGTTATCTCCCCGAAACCGTGTGAACAATCCCCCTTCCCCAGTTGGTTCCTCTAGTTCCATATCATCAATGAATTCAACAAGTTCAGTCATAGTTGTGGTGCTTCTGATGCAGCTCCTCTTCGCTGATGAATATCTAACCACATTAAAATCTCCTGCCAATACCCAAGGGTCAATAAACAGACCCTAACAGCTCCCACCTCCTCCCACACCTCTTGCCTCTCCCTGTTGCAATTGGGAGCAACCACCCCAGTCGCGTACCAGTGGGATTCCTGAGCTTTGGAAGAGAATTTGCAGATATCTCTCCCCACCCACCCCACCCTTGTACCACTTGCCTCCAACTAGGCATATTTAACACTCTTCCCTCATAATTGCTTAACCTTATATTCAATATTTCCTTCTAATTTTGTCTCCTGAAAACACAAAATCAGCCTTCCATTTGTGAATGAGGTTGCTAGTCACTCCTTCCATTTGCTTCTCACTCATGTTTAATCCCCTAACATTCTATGAGATCACTTTTAACATCATTGATTCATGTTACTATCTCCCTTCCCCTTGCTTCTACCACCACTGCTTTTAAAATTCATATCAAACACCAGCCCTTTTAATTCATTCATGCCTTTCTTCTTGACTGAAGGGGAGCCTTGGTGTAGTTGGTAAAGTTATTGTCATGTGACCAGGAGGTCACGGGTTCAAGCCTTGGAAACAGCCTTTAGCAGAAATGTAAGATAAAGCTGCGGACAATAGACTCTTGCAGTCGGGCCCTTCCATGGACCTGTGCATAGTGGGAGCTTTAGTGCATTGGGCTTGTCCTGCCTTTCTTCTTGATTGCGGATTGTTGTGCCTTTTCTGCCTCATCTGATTATGTGCCAGCTGGTATCAATATTTTTTAAAAGAGTCGTCGCCTCTTTTTCAAACCCCTTAAAGCAAATCCCAAATTGTTTGCTCAGTTCAATTATATTTTGATGCATCTAGAGAGTGGTCTCCATGTCCCTGTCGTTCTCCTCCTGAATGTCCAGTAAGTTTAGAGGTTCTATTTCCTCCACATAATCAGCATCTGTCAAAGTGCCAAGGGATGTCCTATGGAGGTGCCTAGAGGCAAAAGGTGTCCCAATGGTATATATTAGGGCGATTAAGGACATGTAAGACGGAGCCAAAACTCGGGTGAGAACGGTGGGAGGAGACTCAAGCTATTTTCCTGTTGAGATAAGACTCCATCAAAGATCTGTGTTGAGCCCTTTCCTGTTTGCCCTAGTGATGGATGAGCTGACGTGCGCTATTCAGGAGGAGGTTCCATGGTGTATGCTTTTTGCAGATGACATAGTATTGACAGATGAGACCCGAACTAAAGTATATGACAGGTTAAAGGTGTGGAGACACGCCTTGGAGTCCAAAGGATTCAAACTGAGCAGGACCAAAACAGAATACTTGGAGTGCAAATTCAGTGTTGCGAGGGACGAAGCAAACATTGATGTGAGGCTTGCCAATCAAACTATCCCCAAGAGGGAAACCTTTAGGTATTTGGGGTCCATCATCCAGAGTAGTGGTAATATCGACGATGATGTCACACATCGTATTGGGGCAGCTTGGTCTAAATGGAGGCTTGCCTCTGGAGTATTGTGTGATAAGAAGATACCACCTAAACTCAAAGGTAAGCTTTACAGAATGGTGGTAAGACCATCTTTGTTGTATGGGGTAGAGTGTTGGCCAATAAAAAATACACATGTCCAGAAGATGCAGGTTGCAGAGATGAGGATGCTGAGATGGATGTGTGGGCACACAAGGAGGGATAAGATTAGGAATGAGACCATTCGGGAGAAGCTAGAGGTGGCCCCAGTGGCTGATAAGATGAGGGAAGCGAGACTGCGATGGTTTGGACATGTGCAGAAAAGAGGTACTCCTGTAAGGAGATGCGAGAGGTTGGACTTAGGAGGCGCTAGGAGAAGTAGAGGTAGACCGAAAAAGTATTGGGGAGAGGTGATTAGACAGGACCTGGCGAGACTTGATCTCACCGAGGACATGACCTTAGAAAGGAAGGTGTGGAAGTCGCGTATTAGAGTAGAAGGCTAATAGGTTAGCAAGGTTAGGTTGATGTCTAGCCGCGGGGTAGTGTAGGTTGTTGTCTTTATCTGTATCATGTGTATTAAATTTATAGTATTTGCATAATGTTATGTGCTTTTCAGTAGTAGTCGCTCTTCTTATTCCTTTCTTTCCTTTCATCTTTGTCATATCTAGTCTAATCCGCCTATGGGTTGTTGAGACGAGGGTTCCCAGGAAACAGCCTCTCTACTTCTATGAGGTAGTAGTAAGGTCTGCGTACATTCTGCCCTCCCCAGACCCCACTTGTGGGATTCCTGGGTATGTTGTTGTTGTTGTTGTTGTTGTTGATCAGCATCTGCCTCAACTATTATCATCGTATGCATGTCCCTCTCCCCCATGTTTCCGACAATTTCGCCTCATCCCCCCCTAAAGACCATTATGGCATCTTCATAATTATCTCCATGGTCTTTACTTTCTTCATTGTCTTTTGTCTCCATCGAATCCTGAAATTGTAGTTCTGCTTGTCGCAACACCAATTTGTCAAATTTAATAGGGCTGCAATCATCGTTCCAAATTATCAGGTTTTCCTTACCAAATTAAGACTCGTCCAGAAATGATAAGTCAACAAAGAAAGGACTAAAGATATATATGTCACTAAAAGGTTAAATTAATGTGCCTTCTATAAAAAGGCTAAATTAATGTGTGCACCATAACTGATGAACCTGGGTTTCTCTTTATGTAGCCTGATATCACCTTGGCAAATGATATGGTAAAATTTCGTTTGAAACGATGTGGTAGAAAGCAATGTGCCAAAACTGAATTTCTCTTAATATCTTTCCAGATGGAAGTGAAGACATCAACATTCTCTTTGACTGGGTGGGTGCTGTGGGTTTTGTTAGAATTAGGACAGTCAAGCAGGTTAATCTAACTTCATGCACAATTGATCTCAGGTAACCACCTCAGGCTAGCTAGTCGTTTTCAGACAGAGATAGAGACTAAGGTCCCATCAGTTGACTGTCAATACTTCACATTAATGTCGCACAGAATAAAACCAAATTGTCCAGAAGTATAACAGTAATCGGAAGATGGACGTAGACATTGTCACACTTACCCTAATGCAGAGGAGATCCATTCCCTCATGGTACGGGCATTTAGCATTGTCTCGGCAGTAGTAAAAGTCTTTGAGACCACCACAACTTCAAGCAAGACAAGAAGATACTATCAAGGATAAGTCTAATATATTTACATTTCTCTATTTGTAGGAAGATAACATCAATAAATACAAATTCACCTAGAGTTGTTTCAGGGTTCAAGCCTGTTATATTTCTGGCAACATCAATAGGATCAACATTTGCGAGACTGCAACCACAAAGAAATGTAAAATGTAATTATTCTCACAATTCAGAAAGAGAGCATTTTCTTTTCTATAAACTAGAAATACTGGATCATTTAAAGCAGGACACTACATGTATGATAATAGATACAGGGTGGTTAAAAGGTTACTATCAGCCAAATGAGTTTAGAACAAAACTACTAGCTCAAACCCAGAATTGGATAAAATAATTCCGTCATACTTACAATCGCAACTGACGCCCTCTTGCACACTCAATAGCCTCTGCTTCTGTAATATGTCAGGTTTAAAATTTTAACATTTGGCTAGCTAAATCTAGACAGCAAAGAAAGCAAAACAAAGAAATAGCATTTGTTTGGATGATAGGGTCGTATTCATACCTGTTTGAAGTGCTGTGTGTACGAACAGAGGGCCTAAGAAACTGCCACCTATACCAATAGCTACAACATCTTTCAATGTTTTTCCTGTGGCTCCAACCTATCAAAAATTGCCTCTTGATTAGAAACTTAGCAGTAATGCTTAAATGAATATCTCTTTGATGATAGATATTACCCAGGCACCACTGCGAACCCTCTCAGAGAAGTCTTTGATCTTATCAAGAACGTGCCAAACCTCAGGGACAACATTCTTCCCATCACTATTTATGACTGCATCCCTTGGAGCACGCAATGCAACATGAAGAACAGATCTATTTTCTGTGCTGTTTATCTACAAGAAAGATAATAATGATGGCAAACCACTCACCAGTTTACTGGATACACATAATAACCAAAAAGAATCTAGATATTGTAAGAACTAGTAACTTCTCCATAAGTACATGAGCAATCGAGTTGCTAATATTAGATTAACTGACGATCAATCCTTTGTCAGTCTCCCCTAGTCACTAGAGCACACTGATATTGACGGTCAATATTTGAGTTAGCAAATTCTATTATTTGAAGGAGAAAAACTATTTGTAGACAGGACATATAAAACCTTTATACAGCTTATGTGACAGACCCCTCCTCGTGGGTGCACATAATCAGGTATTGTCTCTGCCTGGGCCAGCCGGTTTGCACCTTCGTCCCTCTTCACGCTACAGCACCACGGGGTATCGAACCTGGTACCTCAAGCTCCTTTACACCCTCTTAGAGGAGTTGCCTATCACCAATTGAGGGTGTAAAGGAGCCTGAGGTACCGAGTTCGATACCCCGTAGCGCTGTCGCATGAAGAGGGATGAAGGTGCGAACCGGCTGGCTCAGGCAGAGACAATACCTGCATATGTGCACCCGCAAGGGGGGGTCGTCACAAAAAAGGCTCCTTTACACCCTCTTAGAGGAGTCACCTATCACCAATTGAGGGTACAAAGGAACCTGAGGTACCGGGTTCGATACCCCATAGTGCTGCCGCGTGAAGAGGGATGAAGGTGCGAACCGGCTAGCCCAGGCAGAGAGAATACCTGAGTGTGTGCACCCGCTAGGAGGGGTCGTCACAAAAAAGGCAGCTCAGGCGTGAAGAGGGATGAAGGTGCGAATGGCTGGCCCAGGCAGAGACAATACCTGAGTATATGCACCTGCAAGGAGGGGTCGTCACAAAAAAGGCAGCTCAATTGGTGATAGGCGACTCCTCTAAGAGAGTGTAAAGGAGCCTAAGGTACCGGGTCCGATACCCCGTAGCGTTGCAGCGTGAAGAGGGATGAAGGTGCGAACCGGCTGGCCCAGGCAAAGACAATACCTCAGTATGTGCACCCGCGAGGAGGGGTCGTCACAGCTTAGTAACAAAGAAGAAATGCAAATTTATAATATACTAATACAAAGTGGTTAATCAGTTTTCTGATAAAAAGTTTTGGCTTCTCATAGGACCAAACGTACTGACAAAACTGCCTTTGTGAATCAGAAGATAGCCTAGTTCCTCAATTACATTTAAGATGCTGATTATTCACTTTAGCCTACAAGACCATTCATTCTAGCTCTTCAATTACATTTAAGATGTTGATAATTCATTTGGAATACAAGAAAAATAAACATACCACATCCACAAATTTCGGTTTAATCCAGTCGATGATAATAAGATGCACAATTAAATTAAATGACAAACAACATGTCATTGAAGAACAAAGTTATGTCATCCTAATGCCACTATCCAAAACTATTCTTCAACATAATTAACATTGCACTATGCTTACATGCTCTCCATTGAACATCCGACTAATCTTCTCCTTGACACGTGCTGCCTGCATCATCACAACAGGAATATGTGAGGATATATTAACTTTCAAAGGGATTTGTATAAGGAAACAAACAAACCTCAGCTAAATTGAATAGCTTGTTCAATGTATCAAGGTTGGCTCGTTGTCTCGAGTAATCCAGCAAGATCCCATCAAACTCCCTATACATTGATTAGAAATCAAAAATGTTGCAAATATCTCAGATTAACTAGCACACAATTGAAGCAAATAAATATCATACACCATCATTGACTGGCATCGATTAGTGTCATTCATCAAATCACGCAAATGAGTCTTGTTAATATCCTCAACATGAGTCTGCGAAACCACAGAAATTTCAGATTAATTACAAAATAGGAGTAACTAATTCATATTCATATGGAGTAATTGTGAAATTGCTTACTCGCAAATCCTTCCAGGGCTCAATATCGCAAATTAAAGTAGACGAAGCCATCTCTAAAAGAAAATTTTGGTTTCAACACGATGAGGCGAAGGATGTGAATAGGAGCTGAGTTGAAGAGATAGATGTAATGATCGGTTCAATTGGCAGTGGCTTTGGCCCAAAGCCCCAAACAAAGCAAGGGCCTCAAAATTATGATATAAAAAAATATAAATAATTAGGTATATATTGTTAGTATTATTTGAAATAAAAAATAATAGTTTATTAGAAATTTATCACTATTATTATACATATATTTTTAAATTAAAAATCATAGATAACTAAATTTACAATTACTCTCTATTTTTTAATTTATCTAATTCAGTTTCATTTGAATCAATCATATTTTATTATTGATTTTGTACTATCATTTTTTTATTCTTTGAGATGACATTTCAAGCTCAAACTAATTAAATTATTCAAATAATTAAATTTAAAAAGACATTGTCTTTGCTTTCGATGTCTTCTAAAGGTAATGATCACTAAAACATTGATGATTTAGATCTATTTTTTGTAATTAATTTATTTTTAAATAGTTTTGATAGTTAATATTCGTCAGATCCGGTGTTTTCTATGTCAAAGTTGTTTTGTGAATTTGAGGTATTAAGGAGAAAGTTTAAGTTATTTTGAGTCAAGGTTTGACTTCAGTCAACATTAAAAGTTTGGACGCTCGAAATTGAATTCTGGTGATTCTGTTGGTTTCAGAAGGTGATTTTAGGCCTAAAAAGAGGTTTAATGTATTTTTTCGGAAGTTTCATGGGCATTTTGATCACCTCAAGTCTTAAGTTAGTATAGTTGCAACTAAACAGATTTCGAGTTAAGGAGACCTTGAATTTATATTCTGATGATTACATTGAGTTAGGATTATTAAATTTAGTAGGATACCATATTAATTTCTATGTACAAAGCTTTGAACGGATCTCAAAGGTTGATTTGGTACCTGTTGTAGGTTCCATGATCGCGAAGGGGTGGCCGCTCCCCTTTCATGGTCAGGTATTGCGATCGCAACTAGTCGCGAAAACAATCTTGGCGTCGAAAGCGATGCCCACATCTTTTTGGGTGTTGCTTAAGCAGTGGCTTAGCCATTCAAGTGGCATTAGAAATATTTTTTGGGACTGATTTCAGGGTTTGTTTCTTATTTTTTATTTTTGAGCTTTGGAACTCTTGTGTGGCAGTTTTAAAGTAATTTTTCAAGATTACTTTATCAGGTAAATGATTGTGACTTAGAATCTTCATGTTTCATCAATTATTTTGTATTATCAACCTATAACTTTCACTTTGAACTTCAAATTTTTTAAATTTTCTCAATCCTACTTTCTCGAGAATGAATTTTTGACTTATTTAGAATTCAATTTTACAACCGGTGAAGTGAAGCCCATTGTTCTTGTATTCTTATAGTAATTTCATATTTGAACAGATTTTATTGAATCGAAGTTCGACAGAAGGAAAAAGCTTAAGCGCCAACGTAGTTTCTTGATTAAATTAAAACAAGTGAACCAAGTGAACTTGTTGACTTTTTATTAAGTGTATAAAACTTTATATATCCTTACTTGTTGTTGGGGAGTAATGAAAATTTGATGAAATTTGATTTAATTATCGCTTACATGTTAAATGATCTTAAAGTTGAAAAAGAGGGTAATTAAAGGAAATTCTGTTAATTTGATGAAATGATATGTTGCGGAGGTTTTGAATTGTTATATGAATCCCTTGATATATCATAATCATTTGATAAAGAATTTGTCATTTTCCTTTATATGCTATTGAATATGTCTATATGTAATTGATTCTATAATATTGTGATTATGAGAATGAGAAATACAAAGATTTTACTATATTATACGAGGGACATGCCACATACCATAGTAATATATTATACGAGGGACTTGCCACATGCCGTGGTAATTATATCTAAAGGTTGTGCCACACGTCGTAGTAGTTGCATGGACTGATAAGTCCCTCATAGATTTCGACCTGACAGTCAACAAGTGTGTAATACTAGAACAAATATGCATCACGCCTTATATGACATTGCATTGCATTGCACTTCACCATCTTTACATAAGTTCTCTTGGAAGCATATACTTGTATTTTTTTTTAATTTTTAATGTAATTGAAATTGATTAATGATCCTGATATGTTGATTTCTTTCATTGTCTCTTCTTCGTGTTGTTTTGTTATTTGCCTAGGTTTGGCTGATTTTCTCTTGCAAGGTGTAGTTGTAGAGGTTCTGTTGGAGTATAACAACATACTTGAGTTGTGTATAGCTTCATTTAGGATAATAAGTCTGTTTGTTGAGTATTGTGTTGTTTGGTACTCATCTCTTGCTTCTACATTTGTGTAGATTGTGAGTCCGGACCCCGTTAATTGCCTTCTTTCTTGTTTTCAGTCTGAGACTTGCTGAAAGATATAGAGGTAGTTGCTAGTCACTTCGACGGATTCTCATATTCTTTTTTATGTTCTTGTTGTATTAGAGATACAAAAATAATGAGAGTTATAAACTTTTTTCTAATTCGTAGGATACTTTAGAGGCTTGTACATTGTGACATCAGGTTTTGAGGATGGTTGTAGTTGTGCTTCTTATCCATTTTCACTTAATTTGTTTTAGATGCTAATTTCTCTTTAATTCTGTTTTACCTTCGCTTTTATTTGTTTTATGATTGATTAAATTGACTTGTCTTGATGAGTTAGGCAAGTGTCATTATATCCACGTTCGGATCATGACACTTTTTATCTCATTTTCTTTTTTATCGTTCTAAGAACTTTTAGCCAAATCAGCAAAATACTTTACCCAAAACAATTACATTAAGCATAATTTACGCCATAATCTTTGTATCGCATTAATACACGAGCAAAAAAAATATAAAAATAAAATTTATCGTCAAACTAGAATCATTGATAAAAAAATTAATGCGGATTGATTTTATACTTAGTTACGAACGCATAGATATTCAAAAGAGTAGGTAATAAAAATGAAATAATAATTTAAATAGATTATGATCCATAAATTACTAAAAGTATATATGTGCTAGATGCAGATAGTGTTTTCTTGGATGGTATTGAACGTCATTGGAGTCAAGTAATAACAACAAGAAGTTATTTACATCTCACAAAAATGACAAGGTCTCGAGGTAAAATAACAAGGCATACTTCAAGTTATTTCAATCGATAACCTCTGTTGACTCCTTAAAAAAGTTCGTCAACCCTTTGTCCCTCCAACTTAGCCTATAGAATTTCAGCATCAACCCAAGTAAGCTATGCACACCATTGATTTAAGGAGTGTCACTTATGTATATATATTTTCTTATTTATTTTTATCTTTTAATTATATACTTATTTAGTAAGTTTTTTCAATGATGCAATTATCGTTGGGTTTCTTTAAAGACTAAAACTTTAAAGATAAGGTAAAATGTGGATTGAAAAATAGAAGAAAATAAGATGGAGGGAAAAATTAAGGAAAAATTATGGAAATCCCAAACTTTTTCTGTCAAATATCATTTTTTCCCGATTTTTTATAAAAACTACTAAAATCCCGACTTTTCTATAAAATTCATTTTTTTTTGATACCTCACTATTATTTTTTTTATTAAAGAATATATTTAGTACTGTTTTTAAATATGGAAATATATTTAATGTCAACCAGTTTTTACATTTCATTTTTTAATTTTAGAATTTTTTTTTTTAATTTTAATTTTTTATTTTTATTTGAGTGACAGTTACCATTTAAATTTTAAATTTCCTTTTTTACGGTTTTTTATACAGAAACGTTTCCATTTTTTTCTCCATCTAGTAAACTGAATTTCTTCTTCATTCTCCATCTTCTTCATTCTCCATTTTCTTATTTCTCCATCTTCTTGGATTCTTGATTTTTACTGTGGTTGGCTGTTGTGGATACCTGACATCCTAATTGTTATTGCAAATTAAGATTGATACCTGGTATGTTTATGGATTTGATACCTGGTATGTTATGGTTGCACTGGTTTTGCTACTTGTATAATTGATACACATTATGAATGAGATATGAATGATGATGTGGATACCTAACAATTCAACTAAAATTGATACTTAAGGTAAAAATCCATATTATCCTAATTCTGCAACAAAATAATGAATCAAGTAATTTGATGCTTACATAATCGAAACATATTATTTGGGGTTTTTGAGATTTGAAGTTGATATATATCAAATTAATTGGAATTGATACTCAAAATTTACATGATCTTTGTTTTTTTCACTGCCATGGTGGTCAAAATGTTATATAATTGTTAGCATGATACATTCAAACGCCCAAAACGTATTTTTAGGATTTAATTGAATGAGTTGTAACTTAAATCCTTAATTGAAGGATATTGTTAGTTGGCAGAATTTTAATTTCCATGTTTAACGCTACAGCATTTAATTTTTCAGTTTCATTTTGCAGGTATCAAGCATCTGCATAAGGTATCAAATAATTAAAAATAGTCGGGATTTTTGGTAATTTGATAAAGTTTCGGGATTTTTTGAGATTTTCCCAACTCAGTATGGTATCCCTAAAATTTATACAAAAATTAAGTGCATCAAAATGCATTTAATAAAAAAACACTTCCTTTATTCTGGCAAATGTTGTGATTGATTGTTAATTTTTTAGACAAAATTTATTTATCATTCTCATTAATTTTTTTTTATATAAATATCAATTCACATAATTATTTATTTATTAATTAATTCATAAAATTATTTATCAATTAATTTATAAAATTAATTAAAGCTTGTAAGAAAAGAATATGTTCCTTTTAAACAGAAAGTTAACTCCCTTTTCAACAATTGTCTTCGCACCCATTGGTGGCTATAAATTTTTTAAAAGCTTCGCTTCACTTGATATACCAAATGAAAACCTTCTACATTCTAAAAACAATTAGAATTCAAATATTTCTTTTCTTCTTCTTTGCACAAAAGTTTTCAACAAAAAACAAGTGTCATGTGATACACTCTGTTTGGTAAGTTTGTTAAATTTTATAATTTTGATTGTAGTATTGCGGAACAATATTCTATTCTATTTTGAGAGGAATTAATCCGAATCTTGGATAAGTGTAAGGAGATTATATTTTTTAAATAACACAACTTTTTCTATGGGCTTGAAACGATAATTTTTCCTTTCAGTATTTTTTTTTTTTTGTTGCTCATTTTGATTGCAGAAATAATAGTATCACATGACACCTTTGAGCCTTCCTAAATTTTCCCCTGTATACAACAACAATAATCCATCTGAATGGGAAAAAGGGGCTTCTCAGAGCTTCGACATTGAAAGCACCACTTTGTGACTCAAAATCTATAAAAACGATACTGAAATGCAGAACTACGAAGAAAGGATCATAGAAGATTTACCTTGAAAAAAGTTTTAAAATTCCAAGATAAACAAGTTGTTAGAAAGACATGCTACTATGCTGGAACTTTGTCAAAATACAACTAATACAATACATTTTCAACAACATCTCAGTTTGAAATCAACTATGAATCACAGAAAAAAGATGAAATCATACCATGGAGTCCTAAATCCTAATTGCCACCCCTAAATGCTCTCAAAAATAGAAAGTTTAGTTTTTGAATGAAAAATGACTTTATAATGTGACTTAGATTTATTGCTGAAATCCCACATACTGTAGGTCGTGATTTTTACTCTCTTAAAAGAGGAGGTTTTCCACGACAATGGGATGATTTAGACTATTATATTCACTATGGTATCAACACAATTAGAGGCTCTCTTCTTGATTTCAAATTTCACCACCAATTATCAACAAACACTTTGATGTGTTTGGAAAAATATAAGGGGAATTTTCACAAATATACAAAAAAAATAAAGATATTTACATGCCCCTAGCAACATTTTGAAAATTACATGTAAAAATAGCAACTTCATTTACAAAAGTAGGAAAGAGAGTGTTTTGAGGGTGATTATTGTAGTATTTGATGTGATACAATAGTGTTGGGAAATGGAAAAAAAGGGAATGAAAATTAGTGTAGTGTTTGATGTAATATAATAGTGTTGGGAAATGGAAAAAAAAGGAAATGAATACATGTCAGTCCACTATGTAATACATGTTAATTTGCCGTGAAAACCATGTAGAACACCGTATATTTCTGGTATTTTTAAGTGGTTAACTCGCCCAATTGTTTGGTGTCTTGTTTGGTGTTTCATCTGGTTGTGTTTATGATTTATTGATGTTTATGTAACTTTCCTAAAAGGTGAGGGAATTTGGAAAAACAAAAAGCACGTCAGGTGGTTTGTGTAAAACTAGTTCTAAAACGGTATAACAACCTTGTGGTGTATCTGTTATTTGTTTTTTGGTAAAATCCTTGGGATGACATGTTACTTGTTTAAATTTGGGTATGTAATTTGGTTTTGTAAATACAGGTACTAAATATTTTATGCAAAATTCATGGTATACTATGTTGGTACTTTGGTTTTCTGGTATTTTTAAGTGGTTAACTCGGCCAGTTGTTTGGTGTCTGGTTTGGTGTTTCAATTGGTTTTATTCATGGTTTAACAGTTTAGTAGTAGACATGGGGGGACGCGCCGGCTGATTTGACCGGCGCGTCAGTCGAGACTGACAAGCCGTCCACTCGCAATTAATGCCACCCCTTTATTTATTTATAAAAAAAAAGGTGTTGCATAGTTTGGTACAGTTGTTTGGTATCTGGTTTGGTGTTTTAATTGGTTTTATTCATGGTTTAACATTACATGGTGTTTGAGGGAGTTTATTAGTAGACATGGGGAGACGCGCCAGCTGATTTGACCGGTGCGTCAGTCGAGACTGACAAGCCGTCCAATCGCAATTAATGCTGCCCCTTCATTTATTTTTTTTAAAAAAATGTGTTGCATAGTTTGGTAATTATGTTGCTAATTTTGTAAATAAAATGGAATGTATAAATATTGAACAAAAGTTGTCTATTTGTGTAAATTTTTCAAAATATAATAATCAAACTTGCATATAAGGAGCATATTATAAAATTTTAAGGTAATATTCACGCATATTTGCTATCCATATGTAATAGAAATAATGAATGTTCAATTAAATAATTATTCTTTTTTCTAATCTTCCTAGAAGTCATATTGATGAAAGTAACTTTACTAGTTACGTTCTGTGACAGGGCTCTCCTCCAATTAATTAAGTAATGACTATAAAGTTATATAATATTTCGTTCCAAATGTCAGGAACTCCAGCTAGACACCAATGACTACAGTCCATTCCAGCTAGCCCATAAATTGAAGGATGTCCATCTTTACGCAATAGGCAAAGATTTGTGACATCAAGCAATGTCACTGGCTTCTCAATTGTGGCCAATACTTTCTTCAACACTGTCAATGCTGGGGGCAAACCTCCTGGATATGTTGAACCACTTATCGGTTGCCTTTGCCCTAAGCAAGTTTTCACGCCTGGTTGATTCCATTCAGTACCACTGTTGGTTTCACAAGGGAAAAAAAATCAGCGCAAATGATCAAGTAGAAAGATAAATGAAATTTGAATTGTTAACATGATCGTAGATCTTAGAAAATGATCATCAAACTTTCAATTTATTTTGTAGTAATAAAATCATAAAACTAATTTTTGTAACTGAAAATAACTTAACCATGTCTAGAAATATGAATTGGTTTTTATTTGAGCAACCTACATAATATTCACGTGACAATACTTAAAAATCGTTATTTTAGTGTAATAAACTAAGATTAGACCAAATTGAGATCATTCCAAATTGGTCAACTTTGTCGCACTTACTTGTAATGAGACGGAGAAATTCCTTGAAAAAACACCATAGTTTTTTCAGGATTAATGTTGGCATCAATCCACTTAGCCCATGTAAATAAAGCCCTCTCAAAAGCAGCCACACGATCCATATCTTTATAATATTGGCCTCCAATTTCAATATAATCCCATCTACGACATAAAAAATAACAAAAATGAGGATGTTATATGCGTTTTACTGAACAATAATTGTGCGAAAAATGAAACTAAGTAGTTAGAACTAACGGTTGAGTGGTTCCTCTGCGGTTCCACCAATGCCAAGTGTTGAAAATGAGCATGTCGATTCCTTTCCACAACTTGCCACCTTCAATTGAGTCTAATTTTAAGATTCTACCCTTTTCTTCCCTCACAACGTCTACTAAATACACACTTCGATCCAACATCACGTCAAGTCCAAAATCCTGAAAATGCAATATGTTTTTTGTAGCTTAACAATTATTTGAATTGAGTTTAAGTGCAAAAGGGAAGAAAACGGAGTCCATATATACTAGGGAAGGCAACACAAAAGAAGGTGTGCTTTCCACAGTACAATGTTTTGGTGTAGTGTTACCTAATTATCACATCAGTTGCGGAGCCAACATTTTTATCATGTGTATTCATACTTTTAGAACATGGGTTATTTTTGTATCAAGGGTGTTCAACAATTGATATATATCAAAATATCTATATTTAACTTATATATTCGAAAAAACACTCCGACGAAGGGTGTTCATCTGACCACCCTCCACCGAGCCTGTACCACATATGTTCATATTATTAAGCCATATAAACTCCACTAAAAGAAGCAAATGGGACAGCACATACTTTAACATGATATTTTGGTTCTTTCCTACTACTGTTAGTTTTCCTTAACTTTACCATCATTTTGAGTGAAAACTAAGACTCAGGATTTGAAGCTTACAAGCTCGTGATTATAGACCTTCTATATAAGTAGATTTTGACCAATTGAGTTTGTTATGTCATTGCATTCAGAGTCACTAACGATACTTATAAAGAGTGCTGGTTATAAATACATATACTTATTTTTGTCGCAAAATCTTTTACTTGTTCTAGTGAAAGTTAGTTGAATTTAGCCTAACTTGTAGCTGAAGCTCTAGCTCCGCCCAGGACGCAAATTTCTACGTAGGGAAAAATGATAAAGATCCAAATTACCAAGAAGGTGAATAAAGAGACGTCGCCAACTCTGGTTGCGTTGTATTTGGTGTTAGGGAGTGATGTGTAAAGAAGGCATACAAGTGACTGCCATTGGTTTCTGCTAAGAGAATCTCCCACAAACATGATGCTTTTCCCTTTGAATTTCTGCAAGAATGCACGTCCATCAAATCTGCATAAAACCAGATTAAAAAGGAAACAAGTTGATCTTTTTGATCAACTGACTAGAATTATAGCTGAGTCGGGATTTGAAATTTATGAGCAGTTCTAGATTTTAGTACTATTGTCTTAACGTTTTGGTTTGAATGCTCAAATTATTTAATTTGACTTGATATCATAAGTACGTTATAACATGGTTTAATAAGAGCATTTTCATTCTTGTAAGTAAGGTTACTTAGGGTCATTTGGTACGTGCATATGGAATAAGAATAATGATTTCGAAATAAATTTTGAGATTATCTTTATTCCATGTTTAGCTTGAGGTATTAACTAATCCTATCCATCGTTTGTACTGTATTGGTATGAGTACTATCCATTGTAGATGGTGGAATAAAATCATTTCATGTGATTTCCCAACTCATGAAATATTTTTGCTTATCTCATGAAATATAATGGGATGGGAGAGCAATACCTCTTGCAAGATTGAAAAGTAAATGTGATGACTCTAAAACATTAATTAAATCTACCCATTACATCAGCTTTTGTTCAAAGTACGTATCATGAGCTTTAATTACATCAACAATACATAAGAATAAATTTCGAGACATTTGATAATGACAATGAAACATATTGTTATTAAAGCATGAATCATTTCAAATATAATAAAAAATAAATTATTATTGTGGGATTATCTCAATAAAAAATTGGTTTATTGTAACACCTTGAAAATTTCTAAATTAAGATTCGAACTTTCTTCTTATATGTATGAGATCATACCGAGTGATTCTAACCTTAAATATAGGTATTAAAGTCTTTCTATAGTGGGATAATAGAGTTGAAATGCATAAAGGTCACGAAGATCCTTTAAAGCAAAGTTGAGATGAAACTTTCCTTACCGGTTGAGTTTCGATATGAAATCCTAATGAAAATATATAGGCGATCCAATAACTCCAAAGTTACGAATGTATGTTACGTTTCTTTCCTAAGTAATTGAAGTGTGTCGGATATGATTTGAGGTCATAAGGGACGCCTAAGGTCAAATAAGTTCAAAATATTTCAATTGGCTAAGTTTCAGTATAAGTTCCTAGAAGGGTGAATTTTAAATAACCATATCTCTCAGAACATAATGAGTTAGGTGACTCACAATATATCAAATTGAGAATCTTTGAATTAGCTTTCCAACGCATCCAATTTTGCCTTAATTGGAATTCAGATTAAAAGTCATGATCATTTTACTGAAGCCTACTGAATCTGTGAAAATTGTCAAAACATCCCGAGAAAGCTCAAAAAACAGTAAAAAGGGCAAGCAAGGGTCCCCATTTTGCGATTCGCCGAATGATTCGGAGAGGGGGCCCCTAGATCGCCGATTTGGCTGACGGAACCTACCAAAAGATAGTATTTTTCAATTTTGATGACTATTTGACTCCCCAAAAGCTTATTTTTGACCTTTTGCCCTTAATTAATTTCCCTAAGTCTATCATATAACCTAATAACCTCCCATAAATGCATAAACCCTTGAAATCATTGAAATTCTAGGTTCAAAGCTCTTCCAAAGAAGAAGCTAGGGTTCTTCATCTTCAAGTGCAAATCAAAGGTTTCTTCAAGAGATTTTTCTCTTCTAGGTATGTAAGGCTAAACTAAAGCATGGGATTGTTCTTTCATGTTCCCCGTTAATGGTAATTGAAGGATTGTGAAAGTATTGAGTCTGCATGCATGCTTCTTTGAAGGTTTTCTTGTAAACTATATATCCTATGTATTTTACATGCTTGATGATCATTATGTACTTGGTTTACTGAACGAATACTTTTACATAAGTTATTTCATAAACCCTCGATATCATTTAATAAATGATTGCGTGAATGAACTTAAGCGTTGAGTCTAGAGCCTTGACAGTATGATTGTGATTGTGATTGAACATGATGATGATGTTGATGTTGATCGAACTTGATGGTCCTGAGAGTCTTCATAATTGAACTCAAATGATTGTTTTAACTTGATACTCCTCTTAACGATTGTCTAAACCCTCTTGAAAGATGTGATTGGGAATTGATTGGATGGTTGATAGGCCGAAAGGGTCGATTGTGACAGAACTGATGGATTGATAAGAGCCCTTATAAGACTCATTGATTGGATTGATTGAGATTGAGGATTGAGTCTTGAGAGGAGTATCGAGCACTGAACTGAGTGAAAATAAGTCCAAGTCAAACTCAATAACTACATCGCCAAATATAGGAGAGGATTAAAAACGTTAAGTTGAATGTTTTCTCTTGATAGGTCCCTAAAATAATAGAAGACTTGATTGATTGGATCCATAATGAATCGATTCATTCTTTACCCTGGCAAAGTATTGAATGGTTGTGGCAACATCAACAGGATTGTTGTACAATCACTAGCTCATAGTGATTGTTGTCAGATAAGAGAAACTCTCTTATAGGTCTTGTTAGTACTCTGATTGGATAGGTCTATGTATAAATTGTATTCTTACTTCAGACTTTTAGGACATCCTGATTGAGTTCTTTATCTCTTGATTTGAGTTATCTGAGTAGATGTTATTCTACACTTATTTGTTTTATTCTACCTTTTTACATATATAGTCCACGTACTGACATCCATTTGGACCTATATCATTTTATTATGCAGAGACAGGTATTAGAGATCATCAACATGCACATCGCTGATGATCTATTCGCATTCAGCTGATTGATGAAACCTTCCTTGCTTTTGGAGGATTTTTATATTACTATCATGCATGTAGCTATTAGAGTTTGAATTTGGTTTATTAGATTTGAGGTAGCCATGAACCGTCATTGACACTTTCTAGATAGTAGTGATGGAAGCTTCATAGACTAGATTGTCGAGTTATTGATTTGATAGAGTTTTGGCTAGTTTCTTTCGTACTAGTCTTGTGATTGGATTGGTTGGCTTACGACCTTTATCTATAAGGATTTTATTATTATATTCCTATTGAGTTATTCTTGGATTGTTGATGTCTTCTGCTATTAGACTATGATTGAATGAAGGTGATAAGGCCAAGTAGTTTGTTTGGGAGCCAGAACTGTTTTCCGAGTGCCGGCCATGCCAAGGGTATCCTCCTGGAGCGTGATATTTATTTTCGAATTCAAGTGATTGACAAAATTGTAGAGAAATTAAATGGTTGTATTCGACAAATGTAAAATTTGCATCCTAATGGTGCTTTCGAAAAAGATATTATGAGTATTTATTTTATAAATAAGTATTCTTTATTTTTATATATTTACTTATAGCTTGTCTTCATTTTTTTTTTATACAAATTAAATAAGCAAAAATTTTACTCATGCAAAATTCAAATTGTTAAAAATGGCTTTAGTTTGGTCATGTATGGAAAATGATGAAGGATTTTGAAAAGTTTAAAGATATCAATGTTGAAAGAAAAAAGTTCGAAATCAAAACTCTTCTTTTATATCATTGGAGTTTGATGCTCCTACTCCTGATTTACTAATAATATCATCTCCTAACTTATCAATATTTTTATTAAATTTAAATAAGGATATTATAGGTAATTCTGCATCATCACAACAACCTAGTGGGGTGAATAAAGTCAAAATGAAGTGAAAAATTGGTGAAGTTTTTTCATACAAGTGTCAATTATAAAATGGTCGATCTGCTCAGATGTTGGCAGATTGAAATTCAGAGAAGAAGCTAGACAGGGAGATGAAAGATAGAATTTTGAAACTAAAAGAATTTAAAGAAGAACATAAAATTATATTAATGAATTTAAATGGTATTGTTAGTTCAACGGCCGCAAACGCAGTCATAATTTCAACAGCCACAAATGCAATCACAATAATTTTTTATATCATACAATTCATATTGTAATAATATTGGTGAATTATCTGAAAATAATCTGTCAGATTATTAAGTTATTGTTCTAATTTGTTTAAAATTATTATGTTTTGCTGTAATTTTAGGAATTACTTTATATTTTATATTTCAATTTTGATGTATGTTAATTACCACTTTGTTAAACATTTATTATTTTTGATTAGTTTAAAGTGCATTATATTATATGTGTAATAAATTTATATGTTTGTATTTTGTTTTTGTAAAGATTAATTGTAGTTATATTCAATTATAATTTATAGTAAAATTGACATAAATTTAATTTTAAAAAAAGTTATATATAAAAACATAGTTTATATAAAGTTAAATTTTATATTTAAAATTAATATCATAAAAATATTGTTGTAAAAATAATTAAATATACAAGAGATTTATATAAAACATACAATTTATATAATGTATAACTAAAATTTTTGTACAATAAATAATATTTAAATATATTATAAAGTGAATTGGTATATTAAATAGTGTTACGTCAAATTTGATGTATTAAATTAAAACTCTAAAATATTAAAATAAAATTTAATGTAAAGTTTGGAGATGGTATCAAAGAGCAACATAAAACAAACATCCTTGACACAGCCAACAGTGTGGCCCCTCCAAACATGCAAACAAAAATTTTATACCCTCTGTCTTAATCTGTCTTAATTTACGTGGTACATTTTTTTTGTTCGTCATTATTTTACTTTAATTGGGAACAATTTACTTTTAAAATTCTCTTTTTATTCTTAATGAAATGATTCTCAGCCACACAAATATCTAAAAATAAATTTTAAAAGTTTTTTTTTCTTAAATTTCGTATCAAGTCAGAGAATGCCACGTGAAATGAACGAAGATTTCTTATTAGCACATGAAGCCATAGGGGTGGGGACCATGTTAGGTATGTTTCACTTTCCAGGATGTTACCTCTGTGGTAATCTCCAAGATAATTGACTAATAAATTAAAACAAAGGGATCTAAAATCTACTTTGAACAGATCATGTCTACATATTGGTCTCCATCAAGTGGTCAAGATCTTAATAATTGGTTTCTTCTTTCTTAAAATTGTTTTTCTTCTAATAAAAAATTGATATATTTTAAGTAATCAAACTTTACTATAATAAGTGCTTAAGAATGCATCCCAAATCTTTTTGAAAATTTCGAGTGAAAAATATTTAATAGAAATACTTAATTATATATAAATATTTAATCGAAACCTACAGTGATTTATATGTCCAAATATATTTTGCTAGTAATAAATTTGAAAGTTGTCTGTGCATTTAGCACTCCTTTTTACTTTGTAGGAATTGTACATTTGTACTACATTAATTTTAGATTAAAAAAATATATTCTTTTATCGTCGAAAATGCCCGATAGTAATAATGAAATTAGAGGTGACAATTGAACGGGTTGAATTAAATTTGAGGAGGTTATAATGGGTCAAGATATCAAACGGGTCAAGACCCAGCCTAACTCAAATTTGCTTGGGTCGAAATGGATCGGGTCAAAACAGATTATAGAGCAGGTTAAGTTCCAACTCGATCCAATTTTTACTAAGTTTTATTTATTTTATTTGTTCATTTTCAATATTTTAGTACTTAATTAAATTATATTTTTCTTTATTATGGTTATATAAAACATATCAAATTGAAATAAAAGTGTTTTGAAAATATTTAAACAAGATCTCGCGCGAGTTAATTCAGGTTGCGTATCAACCCAATTTTAAATGAATTGAAATGAGTTGAGCTAATAATTGGACGGATTAAACGGATTGAGCTTAATTTTGTTACCCCTAAATGAAACGATTCCGATGTTTTCAAATGTAGTCAAAATTATCATTCAATTAGTATAACTAATCATTAAAAGAGATAAGGTGAGTTCTTTTGTAAAAAGAAAATGTCCCACATTTTTAAAACTAACTTCAATTATAATGATTAATATGCATCAAAACTTTACAATAATAACTCGAGAAAAGGGAAAAATCCAAGAACTTTGTGGGGGTAGAAACAAAAAAATGAATGAGTTAATTATACAATCAACCGTTTTTATCTTGAATTTTAAAAATAAAAAAATTATTTTAATAAAATTTATAAAATATAAATTTAAATTAATCGAGCATACAAGAGGTGGAGAAAGAAAAAAAACAAACCAATTACAGTCCAACAAAGATTGTATTACGGTCTTCGAGATTCCCCATTCAGAAATCATTATTAAAAGCTGTCACTTTTCTATGGTTGGTCACGACTCACGGGTCACCATACTATTATAAGCATTTAGGGGTTATATTTATTTATATTTTAAAGTTATTAAACTATTATAAATACATAATTAGTTGTAGGATTTTTTTTATAATATTGTTTTGTATGGAGTAATAATTAGTTATAAAAAAATTTAATTATTTTATTTTATATAAAATAATATATAATTTTTTCACAGTTTATACACAAGTTTTTAAATCACAAATCAAAATGCGTTACCTAAGTCTTAAGTTAAATTTAATATTTGAATAACTCAATATTAAATTTGCTATCAAACAATTCCTTATCTCCATTACTTTCACAAATCCATGCATATTACTTATTTTAACATAGATTATACTATGCATTTTTAGAATTAGAAAGATTCAAAAACAAAAATCAAATGACATTATTTGCAAGTTTTATTTCAAAACTAAACAACAAAATTCACAACAAATTATCACAAAATTTTGTTAACTACGAGCAATTTAGCGACATAAATTAAAGATAGGGAGGTAAATATTAGAGTTACCTTTCTAAGGAGCATCCATGTGGTTGCCATCTATACTTAAGGTAATCTTGATCAGGACGGCCATTCCTTTGACAATTGAATTCATGTTCAATGAAACGACATTGAGTTGAATCGTAAAGAGGATAAGTTTCATCTTCCATCCAACTTCCTTCGAAAAAGTTGCAACTCCGCTTTGGATTATAAATTGGACTTGCATTTGCATTTGAGTCATGAAAAAGTAGCACAACAAGACTTGTTAAAATACCAATGAAGATGGTAAAGAAATTCAAGCCACCCATGGCTCTACTAATCAATCTTGAAGAAAAAAATGCCCTTTTGTGTGTGTGTGTGTGTGTGATATAGAGTTAGATTGTGCTGAGATCTAGGAATAGAGGAAAGATTGTTTAGATATCACAACTTTTCTGAAAAGAAAGTGGAGATGTACTGTACCTATGATTTATGAATAAATTGAAAATTGTCAGAAAGAAAAGGTTATCACGTTTCTTAGCATACCATTTAATTTGTAATTTTCTTTTTTTGATTTTAATTTCTTTTTGTCATTTTATGTGGAATTTTGTTTGTTCTTTTAAAATTTGTTCCAAAAAAAAAAAAATATATCACCTTGATATAGTCAGAAACAATTTAACTTTAAAATTTCTCTTTTGCTTCTTAATGAAATGATTTACTATCACATAAATATCTAAGAATTATTTTTGAGCGCATGTTTAAAAAATCTTTATTTTTTACATAAACACTACACAAGTCAAATTATACCACATAAAAAAATACGAAGGGAGCATTATTTATTCGATCTTAATTGATTTATATGGTATAGTTCGAATTTTGAGAGTCAAAATGTGAGGATGGACATGATACGATATTGAAAACTTTAGCTCATAATTTAAGTTTTCGATTTTTATAAAAATGTAGTTCGAGTTACAGATATTTCAAATAAGATAAAAAGATTAATCAAAATTTCAATATCTAAATAGTTAGTTTTGTACTCATACAAGATGCGTTTCAGATCTGTTATTTCTGTTTTTTCAGGCATTAAAGCAGAGAGTAAATACTAAGTGTGGACAGCAAGTTACTTTGTCCACTTGGAGATGTTACAACTTTACTCTCCAATAAGTTAATTGACTATGCTTGACTGTTTAAAACGTCTTTAATTTGCATTATATTTGGATGGTTGTTACATTTATTCTGTTGTTAATTAAAATATGGGCAAAATCTATCCTCACATTGTAAGATTTTTTGGGATCGTGGGTCGCCCATGTGAATCAACCCGATCCAATCTTAACTCAACTCGTGAATCTGGTTTGATAATGAGATAATGTAGTTAAATGATAATTGACTAAATAGATAGTTATTGTCCACCAGAGAAAATAGTTGTAACTGCTTAACCACTCTCCTAATTTAAGGGTAAGTGGTTGTCTCCGGAGTAGAAAACTGAAAAGGAGAAAAAGTGGAAGTGTGGAAGTAGTGGGAAGTTATTTGACTTTTGAAAACTATCGCATTAGTGTAAAAACAAAATTGTGAGAAACCAGAAAAAAGATGTAGGATTCTTTATTCATCAATTCACACAAGACACTTGATTTGTGGACAACGATATATCTGTATTCCTAGTGAGACGGAATGAGACATGGGGCAATTTCGCTGGTGGCAACAATAATGACTGCGGCTTTAACGAAAAAGGTGCTACTCGTTGTTCTTACCCCGTTAATTTTCCTTACAAATGGTATCAGAGCGTGGTTGGATTGATTGTTGATTCTATGTTAAATGCCTTGATATTCATTGAGTTATGATTTTAAGATGAATTATTCAATGATCGATGATTTTGACGAATTATTCGAAAAGAAAGATTCTATTTAGGTCGTTTTGACTCCCGTTTAATATTTTTTGGGGGCCTAATTTTCGTACATACATAATCTACTCATTTCAAGTAGGGGTGGGCGGTCGATTTTAGCAAATTTTGGTTCGGGTCTTCGGTTTTCAATTTTGAAAAAGTTTGCACCATATATCGAACCGAAATATCTCGGTTCGGTTCGGTTTTTTCAAGTTCGGTTCGATTTTATTCGGTGTTTTAAAATGATTTTTCGGTGCAAACTAATAAAAAATAAAATGAGGAAAAAAATCAAAGTATAAGACACTTAAGAACTTAAATATAAGTGATGATGTGCTTCTATGGAATACTTATTGTGCTTAAAAAATTATATTTATCTTTGCCAAGAACTTGCGTCTCCAACTATTGCTTGAGGAAAACAATCACGAATACATCCTTTACGTGACATAAATCAGCAAAAATATGTTTGAATTTCTCTTGGAAAATAATATTTCAAGTTAAATATATAATTATAAATTTATTGCTACTTTGACTTGTTTCATGAATTATTTAATTGCTAATTGATTTATATATATATATATATATATATATATATATATATATATGTATATGTATGTATAATTTTATTTTTTTGGTAAATATATGCATAAAATTTTAAATTTTTTTAAAAATAAAAGTTCGATTCTTCGGTGCACCAAAATTTTGAGACCCCTACACTGAACACCGAACTGAGGAACCGAACTTTTGATAAAAATAACACCGACACCGAACCAAAGAACCAAACAATCAAAACCGAAGAACCAAATTAGTTTGGTTTGGTTCGATTACTTATCCCCACCCCTATTTTAAGCTTTCTGAAACTATATTATAATAGTGAAAGAGATTAAAAACGAGTGAGATATGAATTTTTTAAGTTTGGCAGTTTTTGACAAAAATATGCCACTGTTTTTCACGGTTTCGAAATTTTCTTGCTAAAATTTTAGCCTAAAAGTGTTATAATCATAATCTACTCGTTTTGGGCTTTTCAGAAACATACTATAATAGGAAATCTGATGTAAAACATGTGAGATATGATTGTTTGAAAAAACAGTAGTTTTCTGACAATTTTTTTTTTAAAATCAAGTGTTGTTTTTGTAATTTTGGGCTGTGCTAGTTGAAATTCTTGGATTGATTTTTTCATTTCCGTAAGCTATTCATTTTGGGCTTTTCGAAAAAGTATTTTAATAGCCAAATAGATTCAAAATGAATAGATTGCGATTGTTTGAATGTTTTGGGTAATGATACTATCCTATTAAAGTTATATTCATTACTTCAAGCCTTTTTATGATTTATTTGCCCTCTATAAAAAATTTGTGACATGAATTGTCACATTAAAGTGTGTTAATTGTATTTCTAACTCCTACTTCCTATTTCAGACATGGCTGGACAGGAACAAACTCGAATACTCCAAGAGGGAGTTCTAGATGTCAAGTTATACAGAAAAGTAGAAGTGCGCATCGTCGAAGAACAAGTGTTCGAGGATGAGAGATCATAAAAAGTGGTGTCTCAAGAATGATACAAGACTTGTTAAGGAAAGAAAGGGCTATTCGAAGGGAAAGAGATAAGAAACTATAAGAGTTTAAGTCTTTTAAGATGTCCCCAACAATTTCAGTTGCTAGCTTTATTCCACTTTTTGAATTAAAGCATATAGAATTGAAAAATGATGTGGATCTCTCAGATTGAGATCATTTGACTATTTTAGTAGATTTTCTTCGTGAACCATGGACAAAGAGACTAGTTAAAGTATATCACGAGGTTTGGCTTATCGAACCTTTTAGTGTGTGTATGCGTTATCTCAAATTTAAATTGGGAGGACTTTATTATAAATGACTTTTAGCTTCATTTAGTTTGCTTATTCAAACATATGTAATATGTTGTTTCTCTCTTTAATATGAATATATCTAAGTTTTATCATATTTGAAATCTTTGATGTTTTATGGTACACTGAAATATGATAATGATATAAGACTTAGTAATCTTTGTGAATAAGTCTTTATTAATATACATTGAGGAATATTTTCTGATTTTAGTTAAATATTTGGAACATAAACAATGATTGGATATTTTGAATACCTTTTCGATTTTACACCACATGTGAAATTATTAGAATTAATTTGCTTGAATGTATATTTACACATGCCTAATTGATGAGTGAACTTGCGTAAATGTCTCTAAGCTGCAGACATGGCAACAAATAGCATTATTGCTGACTTAAATAAATATGAGAAAGTAAATGATGAAAATTACGACATCTGAATTCTTCAGATATGGTGTGTCTTAGACGAGCAAACTGCACTCGAAGACATATACCATGTACTAAGTCAACCAGAAGAGGGTAACAATGTTCAACACAGGAGAGAATTTGAAACTTACAAAGCTTAGAAAATGGCAGACTCCATTGCACGTGGAATTATTGTAAGCTCTGTGGTTGATGAAATGATTCCTGAATATGAGGAATTTTCTAATGCTCATGCGATATGGACGCACTTGTGAGGAACGTATGGGGGCACTTCTATGAACCGTCTAAGACAGCTAACTATCAAGTTTGACACTTTCAAAAAGCATCATGATCAAAGCATCAAGCAACACCTTAGGGTGATGTCAAACAAGATAGCACAATTTAAGAGTGCTAGTCACATTTTGTCAGATGAGCAACATGTTCAAGCAGTGATCCAGTCTCTTCGCAATAGTTGGGAACATTTGAAGGTTACCCTGACCCACAATGAAAGTGTAAAAATCTTTTCTGATGTTGCACGACATTTGAAGTCGAAGACGAGTGGCTTGGTGTTGCTAAAATTACTACTAATGCCTTTGTGGCTGAATCAAATGGTATTCAAAATCATTGTCTTATACAGGAAGACTCCAGATCATTATTATAGCAGTCATATTTTCAATCTACAATTATTGGAGAGCAGTGTTTTTATTACCACAAAGTATAATTAAAAAGGTGGACAAAATTTGTTGATATTTCTTATGGGGATGCACAACTGGTAATCAGAGGATTGCTATGATTTCTTGGGACACAGTGTGCTTACCTAAGAAGTATGGGGGTCTGAACATTAAGAATAGCAAACAGTGGAATGTTGCATCTGTAGGAAAGATTATTTGGCAGCTTGAAAGGAAGAAGGACACTCTATGGGTCAAACGGGTGCATGGAATCTATATAAAAAATGAGGATAAAGACATTTGGGAACGTCAAGTGCCTGCAGTCTGTAGCTGGTATTGGAGGAAGATAAACTCCCTCAAAGGAGACATGATACAATGGTTCTCTAATGGAGTATACTCCTTGACTTCAATGGAACTCCGCGTCTTTATCAAGCTTGCATCACTCAAGGGTCGACTAGACTTGAATTGGTGAGTATTCAGTTATAAAAAGTTATAATCCATTGATAGGAAGACAGGAAAAGATGCAAAAGGCAGATCTATTTTGGAATTCTCTAATGATATCTAGACACAGGTTCATAGTATGGCTGGCCTATCAGAATAGACTTCTCATCAAAGAAAAGCTTCAAAGGTTGAACATACTAAATGGAGATGTGAAGTGTAAGTTTTGTGAGAATGATAAGGTGGAGACGCAACAACACCTTTTTGTTGATTGTACTTGGACTAGAGAAGTAAAACAAGCTTTATGTAGGTGGTCAAGAACTCCATTCAATCACCAAACAATGCAAAATACTCTCCGATGGCTTAAAAGGAGAAAACGGAAGAGATTCCGCAAAGAGGTGACAACTTTAATTTTTGGAGCATTGATATACCATACATGGAGGGCTAGAAATGGGAAACAATTCAAGAATCAATTGATCTAAGCTGCAGAGATTTTCAAACAAATACAAAAGGAGGTGAAGGAACAAATAGGTTACCAAAAAATTAAAATCCAAAACAAGCAAATAGTTGCAGGCAGTTACTACAACAAGCTCAATCAACCTTTTTAATATCAAGTTTCAAATGATAAAATAGAGCATATAAGTTTGAAATAATGGTCTAAGTTTGTGACTGATACAGCCATTATGGTTTCATTCAATCATTGATGTAATTTTGATAAGAGAAAAAGCAAGAATAGCTTTTCTAACTGAATCCATGAAGATACATCATGACCATATCTTGATGCATTGGTCATAACTCACTGAAGCCATAATATTTTTAGCAGGTGACTCTGCTAATGAAGAAATTATACCATCATGTGCACTACATGATGAAGTCTTATTGCCCTGGAAGATTGGATTCCAAAACTCCAAGAACTGCAATGACGTTCGAAATGTATCAAATAAAATGAAAAAGGAAGAAGAAAATCAATAGCTATACATGTGAATAAGCTTCAAATATGAACAATTTGACTTAACGCGTAAAATGTAAGCATACCTTATTGGAACCAATCACCAGCGCTTGATAGTGCCCAGGGTGAAAAGTGCATGATTGAAACTTATTCTCACCAGAGAGCAATTCAAATATACAAACTCCTTCGCTGATAGCCCATAGTCGTGCCCTGTCTTCACTCACAGATGCTAAGTAATTTCCAGTTATATCCCAACAGATTGAACGAACATTTTTGACGTGTCCCTATAAATCAAAGAGCAGAAAATCTCATTGATACAATATAGTTATGCAACACGTAAGAAATTTAAAACAATTTCAATCGATAATCAAGAATAAACATCTTACTTGTAACTGTTTTTGAATGTTACCAGTCTCTATATCAAAAATATTTATGATATTTTCGGTAGAACTTGCCAAAAACTTCCCAAGTTGAGATTGAAATCTAACATGTCTATTTCCTCCCTGCATTTGTATCAAGAGCGAATCAATAAAATTTTTGTAAATAAATAATCGCAAATCCTCTACAAACCACTATTTCCTAATACGAATATTGAACATTACCAAACCATTTTATTTCCTAAAATGTCTTTTTGCATGTATATTTACATAATGATCAACTGTTAATCTTTAAATTGCTTGAAATAGAAACAACAAAAGCAGCTCACTATTACATTTATGAAGTCTCCTCATGTCAAATAGAGATACATCTTTACTAACATGTAAACATATAAGGAAGGAAATAAAAACACCAACCTGAAGAATGAGTCTGCAAGCACGCGTATTGACATTCCACAGTCTTATCTTATTATTGCGATCGCAAGAACTGAGAAGATCCAGCCTTGTTGGATGATAATCTACGGACATCACTTGTCCATCATGTCCAGCAAAGTTCCCGTAAATCTTGTTTGGCTGGAATTGACATATGTACAAGATCATGGTTAAATCAAAACAAAACATTTCGAGAGAATAACAAGTTTTCGAGGTAGCACCTTGGCTGCATCCCAGATCTTCACAGTTTTATCAAAGGAAGATGTTGCAAACACCGTCGAGTTTGGTTTAAAACGAACATCTGTAATAACATGAGTATGACCTTCTATGCTATTGAGAGTGTTCTTTCCCAACTCCCAAATCAGAACCTAAACATAAATCGCATTATAAGTTCATTAACAAGAAAAGTTGACATAAAGAGAAGTGGTTTCCCATTTCACCAACTGAAATTTTATTGCAAAAATAAGCCAAACCTTCCTTGCATGTCCAGCAGTAGCCAAAAACTGTCCTTGTGTATCAAAATGGCAAGACAAGAGCTTGATATTTGTTGCACAAGGATCATGACTTTCTTTGATATAGATATCTGTAAAGCAATATAAAATCAATTATATTAGGACTTAAAGGAATGTACAATCCTGGAGGATTAACTATTTTAGTCACTCACCTTTCTCTTTAGCTCTTTGTGGCAATGCAAAAGTTGGATTACTTTGAGCTTTGATTCTAGTATTATCCTTTGCAGTATCAATTACAATACCTTTCTGTTTTCCAACCTGCAATTCAAGAATATATATACTTGTGAGACAAGAACAAACTAAGAAAGAGAAGTCCGATTATCGAAAAAATATATGATGATGTATGTTAGTAGGGGTGACAAATAAATCGGTCTGAAATAAAAAATGTGTCAAGTGAAAATAGATAAAATATCTGATCTGACTCATATTTGACATGGATAAAAATGGATAAATCCAATGGATAATATGGACATTATTCATTGCTTCTTATTAATTAAATAAATAAGTACTTTTTTTTATTATTCTTTTTCATTTTTTAAGTGTGTTTGCTATGAAGAAAAATATTTCCATGTGTTTCTAGAACATATCTTTCTAATTCAAGAAAAGTTTGAGGAACTTTTTTTGCATAGTTATGTACGGAAATCATTTTTCCTAAATTAGAGGAAAATAGGTCCATTTGAACAATGTTTTTCAAAACATTAAAATCAACCAATCATGAAAAAAATTAAAAAATCATTTTCAAAAATATACTTCTGATTTAGGGTTTAGGGTATTCATACTACAAAACTCACTCTTAATGTAAGTGTACGTTTTAGAGATTCTTACACCCTTACATACTTAAAAGGAGAATGCAAGTTAGATATCCATGATATGCCTATATTTAACGGTAGATAATGGAGATTGATCCATATCTTATCACTTTTAAATGACTGGATAACCAACCAATCAATCTAAAATGGATTGAATCGAACAAATAACCATAAGCTTTACACATTTTACCACCCACTATATTTCAATGACATAACAAAATGTAAACACCAACACATGAAGTGATTTAAGAAGTAGATATAGAAAGTTGATCTTACTATAGCCAGAGAATTCAATGGAGCTTTCCCTTTTTTTCCACTTTGCATCACAGGCTGCTTTTCATTACTTTTCATAATTCTTCCTGTAGGAGCTATCATAGGTTGGCCTGCTAATAATTTCCCTGTGGCTCTTTGATTTATCTCAGTAAACACCTATTCAATATCAGAAGACGAAGAAAAAAAATAAGAATAAGAGCAAGAATAAGATCTCGATCAATATAATAGGATAACTTATATTCAACTTACTCGTGCATTTTTTACACTCGATTCACCTTGAGTGCGATTCTTTTGGGAACTTTTATATTTTGTAAGGGTAAGCTTGAGCTGATTAGCATAGTATTGATCTAATTCATCAGGTAAAGCATTGGGAGTCCAATTTTGAGGAGGTGCTTGTTGGAGAGGTCTATTGTTCCCTGCAGGTACAATATAACGCAAAAGAAGATCAAAATAACATTTAGAAATTAGACTGCAAGAATTATCATGCAATGAAGAGCACTCGTCACAATAATTATTTTGCTAAATCTATGTTTTAAAGATTATTTATTTCATACTTTCTTCCATGTTAGTTTGAACTTGAGGACATCCAAGTTCCATAGCCTTTGGTTCGCTATCCCGATCATGATTTTCCTACCTTGTAGCAATTGGGGTTATGAATTTTTAGTTTATGGGGGATAGTATATGGGATCCGTAGACTAGGCTTGCCGCGGAAGAGAAAATGAAACTCACTACTCGACTCATTAGAATCCGGGTTTACTCTCATACTAAACTCATATGCACATAGACATATAGCTTAGCAAATTTATATCATAGAATCAAATTAGGAAATACATTTATATTATAAATGTATACTCACTCTGTTTTTTTTTAATAAAAGAATGACCCAATTTCCTTTTTAGTTTGTTACAAAAAGAGTGACCTCTTTTCTTTTTTGATAGCATTTTAATTTCAGATTTCGATCTGGCTTGTTTAAGGACATAAGAAAGATTAAATGGTGTCTTAGTACATTTAACAGAACTTTAATTTAGAACGCTACACTCGTGTAAAGTCAAACCAGATCATTCTTTTTCAAACGAAGGAAGTAATTTTTTTTCCTATGCTATACGACAAATACTAAAGAAAACTCTTCATACACTTTATATTTATGTCAAAAGCATAATTCTTTTCAAGAACGTGAGTGAGCCTTAACGTAAACATGTTAGAACATGCTAACCTAAGTGAAAAATGAAGACCTTATAGTTTATATTTTAAGATCAATACATGAACTAAAAACTCCCAAATAACCTACAAAACCTCATTACATTTTTATCACTTTTTTGAGCTTGAATTCCAATTTGTTAGGATTCCTAGGAGAAGAGAAAAGCTACTTAGGCACATTGCGTTTATTGAAATGTGTGATCATCTCATTTAAAAAATAAGTTACAGAGTTACAGAGAGATTACACTTTTATTTATTTAGTTACATTCTCAACACGCACCCCTTACGTGCAAGCCTGATTCTTTTCCATGAACCAAACACATGAAATTCTTTTTGATAATATTCCATCGCCTATATATGATTTTCTTATCATGTTAGATAGAGCATACTTTCATTTAATTAATTATATATTCTAAAAAAAAACCTACACAACTATGTAGTTTGGTTCAACAGTGACTACAGTGTGATTAGTAAGATTGATACCTAAATGCCTTTAAAATTAAAACTACTAGAGAAAAGTTATATTAAAAAAATTGAAATGTGAAGAAGTAGACAAGACACCTAATCATTTTGTAGACAATATGAAGGGTTGTTAGCTTACTTCAATTTTACAAGAACAAGAAACTTATTTTACATTTAGGGCAACAAATTTAATGTCATTTGGAACAAACTAAAGTAGAAAGTGGGCAACAAATTTAAGGCCATTTGGAACAAAGTTAAGATCATTTCTTATGAAGACACCTTAAAAAATTGGATTCATGCTAAATAGTGTGATTGGATATTTGTGAAATAAAATATTGTTACGTCATGGAATTATTCGAAGTACGCACAATTATAAGAAATAGATGGAGTAACTAGCTAAGTGAAACTTTCCTAAAATATCAATTTGTTTGTCACATCCTTAAAGAAAGATCATAATCAAACAATCTTTATTTGGATGGAGAGTTTGATGCATTCAGGAGGCGCTGGTTGAAGAGCCTGATAGCAAGAAGCATCTAGGTAGGAACCTCTAAAAAGTACACTTATTAAGGACACCGGGTGGGATATCTATGCTATCCATTGGGTTTATTCATTTTTATTCATATTAAAATATGGGTTGGGTGTAATGACCCCTTCTGATCATTTTTTTTTGGTTTCCCATCTAGAGTCCGATACCCATATTGGAGCCCAACTATATCCGAATTCGTGCCTCGTAGGGTTCGGAGGAAAGCACTCCCTACCAAAGATTTTTTCATTCCTAGGGCTCGAACCCGAGATCTCTAGTTAAGGAGCAGCCTCATCTGCTACACCACATCCTTTGGTGGTCCTTGTGATCATTTTGAAAAAGCTAATAGTGGGAAAAATTTGGTTAGAAAGCTTTAGTGTAGTATGAAAATTTTGAAATTAGGCCAGTCTCAAATGGAATCTGAGTGAGCTAAGGTAAGGCAATCTGGAAAGGGATTGAAAATAATCTCTAAGCTTGGGCTTGATTTTCTACTAGATAAGAAGTTAAAAAGGAGTCTATAGGACTTTTTGAAATGAAATTCAGATAAGTAGAACTCTCAAAATTGAACTTGGCGTGAAGGAGTTATTTTTAGAATGCCAAGATTCGAGAGTGTGTTGTAACTGGAGACTTCGGAGAAAATTTCTAATATTTTGCCTCTATGCAACATACTATAGTGGATGAGATCCCGTTATAGTGGAACCATTATAGTAGGGTGATGGCCGCTCTAATGGGCTAGTCGCGAACTTAATACAAAAATGACTCAAAATCGATCATTAATTAGTTATTTCATTTTGGAGAACTGTAGAGTCAGCCTACGGCATATTTCATCTAGTTTCCATCATTTTTATCGATAAAGATAAGTTAAGTACTTTCTCAATTCATAATTTGATCGTCTAAGAATCTATACTAGGTAACCTTAGGAGAAAGTTTTGACTTGAAATTAATGATGGAAACCCTAGTTTGGATGATGATGATCATGAATTTGTCCCATGCCCTTGGTACAACATTGATGATCTCACAAAAATGAAATTTCAGTTAATTGTTATTTAGTGATCTCATCTTTAACAGGATCAATCTTCTTTAACTCTACAAGAATATGTGAAGTTCGGCATATCTGGAAGCACAAGAGAACATCGATTGTTGATATTATTACCAAAAAATGACTTTCTAGTGGTTCTGTTCCTTCTAACTATACTAATGAGTCAATCCAACTCGGATGGAAAGAAGAGGATCAGTTAAACTGTGGTCCACTTTGTACTTTAGCTGAGTAGACCACTAAGGCATTTTAGAAAAGGGAACGGAACTTCTCACCTCGAGGGAGGCGGGAAGCTATCGCTTCTAGAATGGAAGCTTCTCCTTCACTTTTTTTAGAGCGTATCATTATTTTGAAATAACAAAGATGTTCATGAATGAAGTTAACGGAACTAAGTTGCTTATGCTAACAACATTTGCAGATTATCTAAACATTCAAAAATCCAACATCATCAATTCAAAATACAAAAGAAAAATTATCAAAACTAAATACAAGATATTTAAAGCTAAATTAGAAACAAACCTGCAACTAAAAGTTCTGATGAAGTAGACAAAGCATTTGTAGGGGCATGCACATTTGGTTCCATCAGTGTAGGTCCTTGCCAGTTTGTCCCATATCTGTTATCAAAGTGATTAAATACACATCATAAATTAAACCACAATGCAGGGGGAAAAAAATTCAATCTAGCAATAAACACAACATGATATTACCCAACATTTCTTGCAAATGCACGTATGACGTCCATATCATTCAACTGATCAAGAGATCGTAAGATTGATGAGCCTTCAGTAGAATTCACAGCTGAAACATGTCAAAATTATTACTTCAAAGTTTGACATCGCATTATCACATCACTTCAACTCCATCACAGAAATCCTTTTAAGATAGTAAAGAATAGTAACACACTAAAAGAGAAAACACATTAAATTCTCCTAAACTTGAAAACAAAAATTACTTTAGCACTTTAATTACATGGGCATTTAAATACCCCCATCACAACTTTGAAATGAATTAAATACCACCCAAGGGATGAAATAGCAGAGCTAAATACCACCCAAGGGATGAAATAGCAGAGCAAATGCACTCGCCTCCTAAAAGCGTGTGATTTTTTTTTTTTGAAAATAAAATAAATTCATAGAATCATACACGTTGCATTTTTTTCATAGGTCAATATAGAAGTAATATTTTAAATATTTTTTCTCGATATATTAACTTTTACTAAAATATGTGAATTTTGTTATTGGCCCATAATTTTTTTAAATCTTTTTTATCTCTTTATTCTTCCCCAATATAGCTTCTTCTTTGAAAGCTTTCGTATAATAACTTGAAAATTTGAAGTTAGGTCAGTAGTCTAAATGAAATTTGAGTGAGTTAGGTCTAAGGCAATTTGGAAAGAGAGTGGGAATAGTGTCGGGCTTGATTTTCTACTAGCTAAGAAGTTAAGGAGTCTGTAGAACTTCTCAAAATCAAATTCGAGTTAGTAGAACTCTCGAAACTGAACTTGACGTGAAGGGGTTATGTTAGAACGTCAAAATTCGAGGATATGTTGTGAAATGCAGACTTTGGAGAAAATTTATGAGACTTTGCCTCCATGCAACACGCTATAGTGGGTGAGATTCCGGCAGGGCAATGGCCGCTCTAACGGGCTAGTTGCGAATTTAATACAAAAATGTTTCAAAATCGATCATTAGTTAGCTAGTTTGTTTTGGAGAGCTGTAGATTCGACCTAGGGCATCTTTCATTGTTTTCCATCATCTTCATTGGTAAAGGTAAGTTACTTACTCTCTCAATTCATAATTTGATCTCAAGCCCCTAGAATCTATGGTAGGTAACCTCAAGAGAAAGTTTTAACTTGAAATTAATGGTGGAAAAGCCCTAGTTTGGATGGTGATGATCATGAATTTGTCCCACACTCTTGGTACAATATTGACAATCTCACAAAAATAAAATTTCAGTTAATTATTATTTAATGATCTCATTTTTTTTGGAATCAATCTTCTTTGACTGTACAAAAATATGTGGAGCTTAGCATATCTGGAAGCACATGCTATCAAAAGACGACACCCCAGTGGTTCCATTACCTCTGGCCAAGCCAACCCGAATGGAAAGAAGAGGATCAGCTAAACTACGATCCACTTTGTACTTTTGCTGAGCAATCCACTCAGGTATTTTAGAAAAGGGAAGAAAAATTATCACTCCGAGGGAGGCAGGAAGCTACCACATCTAGAATGAAGCTTCTCCTTTATTTTTGTAGAGTGTATGGCTATTTTAAAATTAAAAAAAAATTATGGATGAAATAAGGAATGAGAAGTGGTTATTCGAAAAGCAGAGAAAATCGTGATTCACATCAGTTACCATTTGAATCAAAGAAGTAGGATTAAGCTATAATCCGAGTATTTTTAGATCATTATTCATTGATTATTGTTAGTTAATTATTTTTTGTTCTAGACTAAGATCAAACCAAGACATTATGAAAGGGAAAACTCAAATTATTTAGAGTTTTCAAGGCTTCTTCCGAAGTAGGTGATGATGTGTGTTTTTCAATGCATGTAATGTGAGCGTGTAACTAGTTTATATGATCCTTGTGCAATGCATATGGAGGAAAACATAAGGGATAGATATGAAATGACATCATGTCGATAATCTCATGCTATAAATCTATTTATTTTACTTGAGGGTTAGCATTTGATTTTTCCCGCCAGAGAATTAGTACTAAGTTTGTACAACTAGTATAGATGCACATTTATCCTTTTTTTAAGTTGCTTATGCAAACAACATTTGCAGGTTATCTAACCATTCAAAATCCAACATCAACAATGCAAAATACAAAAGAAAAATAATCAAAACTACATGCAGAAAATTTAAAGCTACATTAGAAACAAACCTGCATTTAAATATTCTGATGAAGTAGGCAAAGCATTTGTAAAGGCATGCACATTTGGTTCCATCTGTGTAGGTCCTTCCCAATTTGTCCCATATCTGTCATCAAAGTGATTAGGCAAAGTATTTGTAAAGGCTTGCACATTTGGTTCCATCAGTTTAGGTCCTTCCCAATTTGTCCCATATCTGTCATCAAAGTGATTAAATACACACCATAAATTAAACCAAAATGCAGGGGGGAAAAATTCAATCTAGCAATAAATACAACAAGATATTACCCAACATTTCTTGCAAATGCATGTATGACATCCATATCATTCAACTGATCAACAGATCGTAAGATTGATGAGTCTTCAGTAGAATTCACAGCTGAAACAAATCAAAATTATTACTTCAAAGTTTGATATCACATTATCACATCACTTCAACTCCATCACAGAAATCTTTTTAAGATAGTAAAAAATAGTAACACACTAAAAGAGAAAACACATTAAATTCTCCTAAACTTGAAAGCAAAAATTACTTTAGCTCTTTAATTACATGGGCATTTAAATACCCCTTTCACAACTTTGAAATGAATTAAATACCACCCCAAGGGATGAAATAGCAGAGAAAATGCACACACTTCCTAAAAGCGTGTGAGCTTTTTTTTTTTTTTTAAATAAATTCATAGAATTATACACGCTGCCTTTTTTTCATAGGTCAATATAGAATTAATATTTTAAATATTTTTTCTTGATATATTAACTTTTATTAAAATATGTGAATTTTGTTATTGTCCCATAATTTTTTTTTAATCTTATCTCTTTATTCTTCCCCAATATAGCTTCTTCACTAAAAGCTTTCGTGTAATAACTTGAAAATTTGAAGTTAGGTCAGTCTAAACGAAATTTGAATGAGTTAGGTCTAAGGCAATCTGAAAAGAGAGTGGGAATAGTGTCGGGCTTGATTTCCTACTAGCTAAGAAGTTAAGGAGTCTGTAGAACTTCTCAAAATTGAATACGAGTTAGTAGAATTCTCGAAACTGAACTTGGCGTGAAGGAATTATTTTAGAACATCATGAAATGCAGACTTTGGAGAAAATTTATGAGACTTTGCTTCCATGCAACACGCTATAGTGGGTGAGATCCCGCTATAGCAAGACTATTATAGCAGACAATGGCCGCTCTAACAGGCTAGTTGCGAATTTAATACAAAAATGTTTCAAAATCGATCATTAATTAGCTACTTTGTTTTGGAGAGCTGTAGATTCGACCTAAGGCATCTTTCATCTGTTTTCCATCATCTTCATTGATAAAGGTAAGTTAATTACTCTCTTTATTCATAATTTGATCTCAAGCCCCTAGAATCTATGGTAGGTAACCTTAGGAGAAAGTTTTAACTTGAAATTAATGGTGGAAAAGCCCTAGCTTGGATGGTGATGATCATGAATTTGTCCCACGCTCTTGGTACAATATTGACAATCTCACAAAAATAAAATTTAAGTTAATTATCATTTACTGATCTCATTTTCTATGGAATCAATCTTCTTTGACTGTACAAAAATATGTGGAGCTCAGCATGTTTGGAAACACATGAGAACGTTCATTTGTTGATAATATTATCAAAAGACGACACCCCAGTGGTTCTATTACTTCTGGGTCAAGCCAACCCGAATGGGAAGAAGAGGGTAGCTAAACTATGATCCACTTTGTACTTTTGCTGAGCAGTCCACTCAGGCATTTAAGAAAAGGGAAGAAAAATTATCACTCCGAGGGAGGCGGGAAGCTACCACATCGAGAATGAAGCTTCTCCTTTATCTTTTTTTTAGAGTGCATGGCTATTTTAAAAAAATAAAAAGAATATTTATGGATAAAATAAGGAATGAGAAGTGATTATGTTTCAAAAAGTAGAGAAAATCGTGAATCATCACTTACCATTTGAATCAAAGAAGTAGGATTAAGTTATAATTCGAGTATTTTTAGATCATTATTCATTGATTATTGTTAGTTAATTGTTTATTGTTCTACACTAAGATCAAACCAAGGCATTATAACAGGGAAAAACTCAAATTATTTAGAGTTTTCAAGGCTTCTTCCAAAGTAGGTGATGATGTGTGTTTTTCAATGCATGTAATGTGAGCATGTAACTACTTTATATGATCCTTGTGCAATGCATATGGAGGAAAACATAAGGGATTCGTATGCAATGACATCATGTTGATAATCTCATGCAATAAACCTATTTATTTTACTTGAGGGTTAGCATTTGGTTTTTCCCACCTGAGAATTAGTACTAAGTTTGTACAGCTAGTATAGATGCACATTTATCCTTTTTCTAAGTTGCTTATGCAAACAACATTTGCAGGTTATCTAACCATTCAAAAATCCAACGTCATCAATTCAAAATGCAAAAGAAAAATAATCAAAATTACATGCAAAATATTTAAAGCTACATTAGAAACAAACCTGCATTTAAAAATTCTGATGAAGTAGGCAAAGCATTTGTAGGGGCATGCACATTTGGTTCCATCAGTGTAGGTCCTTCTATGTTTGTGCCATACCTTTCATCAAAGTGATTACACATCATAAATTAAATCAAAATGCAGGGGGAAAAAAATTCAGTCTAGCAATAAACATAACATGATATTTACCCAGCATTTCTTGCAAACGGAAGTATGATGTCTGTTTCATTCAACTGATCAAGAGATTGTAAGATTGATGATTCTTGAGCAGAATTGACAGCTGAAACAAATTGCAAAATCAAAATTATTACTTCAAAATTGTATTCAAGGTAGAGCTCTTCAAACGAAACTTGGCGTGAAAGGGTTATTTTAGAACATCAAGAATCGAGGAAGTGTTGTGAAACGGGGACTTTGGAGAATTTCTGAGTCTTTGCCTCCATGTAACACGCTATAGTGGGCGAGATCCCGCTATAGCTGGACTATTATAGCAGGGTGATGGCTTCTCTAACAGGCTAGTTACGAATTTAATACAAAAATGTTTCAAAATCGATCATTAATTAGTTACTTTGTCTTAGAGAGCTGTAGATTCGACCCAGGGTATTTTTCATCTGTTTTTCATCATCTTCATTGATAAAAGTAAGTTAATTACTCTCTCAATTCATAATTTGATCTTAAACCCCTAGAATCTATGTAGGTAACCTTTGGAGAAAGTTTTAACTTGAAATTAATGGTAGGAAACCCTAGTTTGGATGATGATGATCATGAAGTTGTCCCACACCCTTGGTACAATATTGACGATCTCACAAAAATAAAATTCTAGTTAATTGTTATTTACTGATCTCATCTTTGATGTAATCGATCTTCTTTAACTGTACTAGAATATGTGGAGCTCAGCATATCTAGAAGCACTGGAGAACGTTTGTTTATCGATATTATTACCAAATACGACTCTTCAGTGGTTCCATTCTTTCTTACTATACTTATGGGTCAACCCATCCGGATGGGAAGAAGAGGGTTGGCTAAACTGTTGTCCACTAAGACATTTTAGAAAAGGGAAGGGAGCTTCTTACCTCGAGGGAGGCGGAAAGCTAGCGCTTCTAGAATGGAAGCTTCTCCTTTACTTTTTTAGAGTATACTACTATTTTGAAATAAAAAAGATGTTTATGGGTGAAATAATTGGAATGAGAAGTTGTTAAGGTTGTGTATTGCTGTTTTACTAAGTTGCTTATGCTAACAGCATTTGCAGATTATCTAAATATTCAAATATCCAACATCATCAATTCAAAAAACAATAGAAAAATTATCAAAACCAAATGCAAAATATTTAAAGATAAATTAGAAACAAACCTGCATTTAAATATTCTGATGAAGCAGGCAAAACATTTGTAAAGGCATGCACATTTGGTTCCATCAGTGTAGGTCCTTCCAAGTTTGTCCCATGCCTTTCATTAAAAGTGATTAAATCAAAATGTGGGGAAAAAAAAATCAATCTAGCTAAGCAATAAACACAACATGATATTACCCATCATTTCTTGCAAATGTGACATCCATATCATTCAACTGATCAAGAGATAGTAAGATGGATACGTCTTCAGAAGAATTGACAGCTGAAACAAATCACAGAATCAAAATTATTACTTCAAAGTTTGATATCACATCAATTCAACTCCATCACATAAATCTTTTTAAGATAGTAAAGAATTGTTAACACACTGAAAAAGAAGATACATTAAAATATCCTAAACTTAAAAGCAAAAATTACTTTAGCACTTTAATTACATAGGCATTGATATACTCCCATCGCAACTTTGAAATGAATTAAATACCATCCTATGGGATGATATAAAGGTAATTTAATTATTCTCTCAATTCATAATTTGATCTTAAGCCCCTATAATCTATGGTTGGTAACCTTAGGAGAAAGTTTGTACTTGAAATTAATGGTAGGATTCCCTAGTTTGGATGTTGATGATCATGAATTTATCCCACACTCTTGGTACAATATTGATGATCTCACAAAAATAAAATTTTAGTTAATTGTCATTTACTGATCTCATCTTTTATGGAATCAATCTTCTTTGACTATACAAAAATATGTGGAGCTTAGCATGTCTAGAAGTACATGAGAATGCTTTTGTTGATATTATTATCAAAAAACAAATCTCCACTGGTTCCATTCCTTCTTACATTACTTCTGGGCCAAACCAATTCAAATGGGAAGAAGAGGGTCAGCTAAACTATAGTTCACTTTGTACTTTTAATTGTTAAGCAGACTACTTAGGCATTTAAGAAAAGGGAAGGGAAATTCTCACCACGAGGGAGGCAGGAAGCTACTACATCTAGAATAGAATCTTCTCCTTTACTTTTTTTTAGAGTGTGTGGCTATTTTAAAATAAAATATATTTATGGATGAAATAATCGGAGTGAGAAGTGGTTATGGTTGTGCAAAGCGGAGAAAATCGTAAATTGTTGGTTACCTTTTGAATCAAAGTAGTAGGATTAAGCTATGATCCGAGTATTTTAGATCATTATTCATTGATTGTTGTAAATTGTTTATTGTTCTAGACAAAAATCAAACAAATTAAGGCATTACGAAAGGGGAAAGCTCAAATTCTTGTGAGTTTTCAAGACTTCTTTTGAAGTAGGTGATGTTATGTATTTTTCAATGTATGTAATGTGACCAGGTTAACTAGTTTATATGATCCTTGGCAATGCATATGAAGGAAAACCTAAGGGATAGGTATGAAATGGCATCATGTTGAATATCTCATGCAATGAATCTATTTATTTTACTTGCGGGTTAGTAATTGGTTCTCCCGTCAGAGAATTAGTATGAGTGTCACTCACAACAAACCAGGGTCTTGACATCGGATCAAATAACTTATTCATTTTCACTGAACTCATTTTCGGCAAACTCATATCCAACTCGATCTACCTGTTTTTCACCCCTAATAGACATATAGGATAATTCAAACTAAAAGGAATTTATAGTTTTCTATGTTATTAAAAGTCAACTAGTCTATATGCACATTTATCCTTTTTCTAAGTTGTTTATGCAAACAGTATTTGCAGGTTATCCAACCATTCAAACATCCAACATCATCAATTTTATCAAAACTACATACAAAATATTTAAAGCTACATTAGAAACAAACCTGCATCTAAAAATTCTGGTGTAGGCAAAGCATTTGAAGGAGCATGCATATTTGGTTCCATCAGTGTAGGTCCTTCCAAGTTTGTCTCATACCTTTCATCAAAGTGACTAAATACACATCATAAGTTAAATTAAAATGCAGGGAAAAAATTCAATCCAGCAATAAACACAACATGAAATTACCCAGCATTTCCTGCAAATGGAAGTATGTCGTCCGTTTCATTCAAATGATCAAGAAATGGTAAGATGGGTGAGTCTTCAGAAGCATTCACAGCTGAAACAAATCACAAAATAATCAAAATTATTACTTCAAAGTTTGATATCACATTATCACAACACTTCCAACTCCATCGCATATGTCTTTTTAAGATAGTAAAGAATAGTTAACACACTAAAAGAGAAAATACATAAACTTGAAAGCAAAAATTACTTTAATTACATTGGTATTTAAATACCTCCATCACAACTTTGAAATGAATTAAATACCACCCCAAGGGATGACATAGCAGAGCAAATGCACTCATGTCCTAAAAGAATGTGAAAATTATAAAAAAAAAAAAATTAATTTATATAAATTATAGAGGCGACATTTTTTCATAGGTCAATATATTATTAATCTTTTCATAGGTCAATATATAACATTTTTCTCTCGTTATTCTTCCCCAATATAGCTTGTTCTTCATTGAAAGCTTTATGTGTAATAACTCGAAAAATTTAAAGTTAGGTCAGTCTAAACGAAATATGAGTGAACTAGGTCTAAGGCAATCTGGAAAGATATTGGGAATAATGTCTAAGATGGGCTTGATTTTCTACTAGCTAAGAAGTTGAAGAGTCCGTAGAACTTTTCAAAATTGAATTCGAATTAGTAGAACTCTCGAAACTAAACTTGGCGTGAAGAGGTTATTTTAGAACATCAAGATTCGAAGATGTGTTGTGAAATGGAGACTCTAGGAGAAAATTTCTGAGACTTTGCCTGCATGCAATACGCTATAGTGGGTGAAATCCTGCTATTGCGGGACAATTATAGCAAGGTAATGGCCTCTCTAACGGGCTAGTTGCGAATTTAAAACAAAAATATTTCAAAAACCGATCATTAATTAGTTGCTTTGTTTTGGAGAGCTGTAGATTTGACCTAAGGCATCTTTCATATGTTTTCCATCATCTTCATTGACAAAGGTAAATTAATTACTCTCTCAAATCTCAATTCATAATTGATCTTACGCCCCTAGAATCTATGGTAGGTAACCTTCGGAGAAAGTTTTTAACTTGAAATTAATGGTAGGAAAGCCTAGATTGGATGCTGATGATCATGAATTTGTCCCACGCTCTAGGTACAATATTGACGATCTCACAAAAATAAAATTTCAGTTAATTGTCATTTATTGATCTCATCTTTTACGGAATCGATCTTCTTTGACTGTACGAAAATATGTGGAGCTCAGGAGGTTTGGAAGTACATGAGAATGTATGTTTGTTGATATTATTATCAAGAGACGACTCTCCAATAGTTCCATTCCATCTAACATTATTTTTAGGTCAAGCCAACCCGAATGGGAAGAAGAGGGTCAACTAAACTATGGTCCACTTTGTGCTTTTGTTGAGCAGACCACTCAATCATTTAAGAAAAAGAAAGAGAAATTCTCACCCCGAGGGAGGCGAGAAGCTACCATATCTAGAGTCGAAGCTTCTCCTTTACTTTTTTTAAAGTGTATGACTATTTTAAAATAAAGGAATATTTATGAATGAAATAATCAGAGTAAGAACTGGTTATGATTGCAAAAAGCGGAGAAAATCGTTGATTACCTTTTGAATAAAAATAGTAGGACTAACTTATAATCTGAGTATTCTTAGATTATTATTCATTGATTATTATTAATTGTTTATTGTTCTAGACTAAGATCAAACCAAGATATTACGAAAGGGAAAAAAGCCAAATATTTAGAATTTCCAATGCTTCTTTCGAAGTAGGTGATGATGTGTGTTTTCAAATGTTTATGTAACATGAACATGTTAACTATTTTATGTGATCTTTGTGCAATGCATAGGGAGGAAACACAAGGAATAGATATGAATGGCATCAAATTGATAATCTCATGCAATAAACCTATTTATTTTACTTGAGGGTTAGTATTTGGTTTCTCAGTAATAAGTTTGTACAACTAGTCTATATGCACATTTATCCTTCTACTAAGTTGCTTATGGTAACAACATTTGCAGATTTTCTAAATATTGAAACATCAAACATCATCAATTCAAAAGACCAAAAACAACCATTATTAAAATTAAATGCAAAATATTTAAAGCTAAATTAGAAACAAACCTGCATCTAAAAGTTGTGGTGAAGTAGGCAAAGCATTTGTAAGGGCATCCATATTTGGTTCAAACAGATTAGATCCTTCCAAGTCTATGTCAAACATTTCATCAAACGGAAGAATGACGTCCATATCATTCAACTGATTAGGACATTGTAAGATTGATGAGTCTTTTGCCAACAACTCTGAAATCTCAGAGTCCGAATCACTACACTCCATTACAGGAGACGATTCTACCAAATGAGGTGACAACGTTACGGTCATTGCATCAGAAACATTTGATTGATTTGCATCAACGTTGTTAACCACAGTGTTTTCCTGAGAATTTGGAGATCAAGTATTTAGTTTGTAAATATTTCATATCAATTAAAAACATGAATAAGCATAGAAAAGGTCCATGAGTAACACCTCATCCAGGAAGTCAAAGAACGAAGAGTTATAGGTATTGCAGAAGGCACCCCACCACATTAGCAAGAATGGTTCTGGAGAAGAATTGACAGCTGAAACAAATCACAAAATCAAAATTATTACTACAAAGTTTGATATCAGATTATCACTTCAGTTCCATCAAATATACTCCCTCCGTTTCAAAAAGATGATCTTATCTGACTTGAAAAGTAGTTTAAGAAAAAACATAAAGACTTTTCAATCTTGTAGTCCTAGATTAAAGCTCTGTCAAATGTATCAAAATATCCTTTAATCTCGTGACCTTAAACATGTCATGCGGATTATTGAAATTAAAGTTTTACCAAAAAAGGAAATAGATCATTTTTTTTTAAACAGACCAAAAAGGAAAGTAAATAATTTCATTTTAAACGGAGGAAATATCTTTTAGATAAAAACAGACCAAAAAGGAAAGTAAATAATTTCATTTTAAACGGAGGAAATATCTTTTAGATAAAAAAGAATGGTTAACACACTTAAAAGAGAAAATACATCAAACCTTCTTGAACTTGAAAGCAAAATTCAATTTGGCACTTAAATTATACGAGCATTTACACACCCCGTAACAACTTTGAAGTGAATTAAACACCAACCCAAGGGGGTGATGTGGAAGACTGAGCACACTCACTTCCTAAAACTGCACTAAATTTGGAAAGAAAAAAAATTAAATTTATAGAATCGTACACGTGGCATTTTTTCATAGGTTAATATATAATTAATATTTTAAATATTATTTTTTTGATGTATTAACTTTTATTAAAATATATGAATTTGCTTATTGGCCTACAATTTTTTTTTAAAAAATCTTTTCTCTCTTTATTCTTTCCCAATATAGCATCTTCTCCAATGAAGCATCATTTTTCCTCCATCTTCATCTTCAACTCTATCCACTATTTTCATTCACTAGTCATTTAGTAATCCACAAAATCCAATACCAACATCTTATTATTGATGTCAATTTCACAAATATAAATTTTGTCAATGCTCATCGAAGCTAAAAAAGCTTGTTAATTTGCGAGAATTTACGGAGGCAGAAACAATATATAATTGTTTCACCTCGTAAGTTCGTCGAAGACGAGTGTGACAAAAGAGGCAGAGATGGTAGATGTTTTGTATCTCTTATGTTGTAGGTTCACCGTATAAAACGAGGAAAGGAAGAGAAACAGGAGGTGATGCATTTGGTGGTGGAGCTCCAATGGTGGTATTTGGGTGATGGTATGATGGTGGAGCTCGCCGAAAAATATACGAGAAAAACAAATGAACAGTGGAGGGCTAGAAATGGTGAAGAAAGAAGTGAGGAGGTGGTTGGTGGTTTGGGGGGGGGGGGGTTGACCACCTTTTCAATCTTAATTTTAAAAATATATATTTTAAATTAATTAATTGGTGTAAATTAATTTTTAGTGTTAAAAAAATAATTAATAAACACAATAAATAAATAAATAAAATGATTAATATGGTGCTGACTTGACTATGTTGTGACATTTCTAAAACTGTTATATGATAGATGAGAATGGTATTATAATTTTAGGGTGATATCTAATTCACTTCAAAGTAAATCTAATGCATCAATTAAAGAGAATAGCCTTAAATTATTAATAAAAAAAAATTTAGAACAACATGACCATATCTAATTCACTTCAAAGTAAATCTGATGGATCAATTAAAGAGAATGATCTCAAATTATTTTTAAAAAAAATTAAGAACAACATGACCAAAAATGCACCATATATGAATTTCCAAACAATTTAAGCATAAGAATTTACGACCCTTTTGGGTAAAAACAACCATTACTGAAACACATATGTTGATTCACTAGAAGATCAGATTTTAAGATCTGATTAGAACAATAAAATTCATTTAAAGACTTACCATCAACATTTTGACTAGCAAAAATTTCACGATGAAATATCTCTCTTGTATGATGTAAACCTTTTACAGACAAGTAATCGAGAATGACTTGATTAAGTCTGAAAAAACAAATATATGAAAAAGTATAATTAAAAATAAACGAACAAAAGAAATAACATTTGGTATAAATAATAGACTTACAAGCCTAGGACCTCCGCATCAACCATTGTTATCCCTAAAAACAAACTTAACACATCACAAAAAAGAGATGAGAAAGAATATTTGAGCAAGAACAACTGAAAAATATGAAGAGCCCTTTTTTCTTTATTTTTGTTATGTATACTCTACTATTTATTAAAACAATTAAAAATTTAAAAAAGAAACAAACAAAAAGGAGTTATTAATCAGATAAAAAAAATATACAGCTATTGAATAAATTTGAAATAAATAAGATTATGTCAATAAATTTGGATTCACATTTGACTGTTAACAACAACTTGCCATGTATTGATGTCAGTACTCTTAGCTATTCCCTAAGTTCAAAAATCTTTTTCAAAATTTAATCCAATTACATAATCTAGGAAAAAAATATATGAAAAATACATAAAACTCTTTGAACTTGGCAGCAAAACTTATTTTATCACTTTAACTATACAGGCGTTTAAATACCTCCCTTAACTATTTTTAAATGATTTAATCACCTTAAATAATTAATTAGTATAAATTAATTTAAAAAAATGTTAAGAGTAAAAATGGTGAATCAATAAAAGAATAAATAAAATTAATGACATGGCGCTGATGTGACTATGTTGTGGCGCTTATGTGGCTGTTATGTGACAGATGAGAGCGGTGTTATGATCTCAGGGTGATATCTAATTCATTTAAAAGTTGTTAGAGGGGGTATTTAAACATCTGTATAGTTCAAGTGTTAAATTAAGTTTTGATGCCTAGTTTGACAGTTTTTTTATGCATTTTCTCAAAATAAATTAGAAAATGAGAAGCATTTCAATGTGTAACGACCTAATCACCGAGCCGCACGGGCACCTACTCTAACACCTAGATAGGAGAACCCTTAATTTTCAACCAATTAAATCATGCGAAAAATAAAAAAAAATTGGTGTTAATAGTAATAAGATCACGAATTACCAATTACAGTGTTAAAGATCCAACTTAAAGTTTTTAAAAAAGACATCTAACACCCCCAAGGATTCTAGTCTAAACAGGAACAAGAGCTTCTAAGAATATAATGTAAGATAAAATAATGGCACAATTTCCACCATACGAGAGGAAGAGTAGAAATTGTTGGAGATCGTCTTAGTTTTCACCTAAGAAACATCACTAATCTTGAAACCAGACTATACCAAAAGGTATAGCAAGAATAGTATCAGTTCAAACAATACGTACTGGTAAACATCATTGGTCAATCCTATAACGACTTGAACAGTCGTTATTTAGAAGGAACAAATCTTATGATTTAAAAAATTTCTTAGATCAGCATCATCCCGCCATAAAAAGAATATTTTTGCTAGCGGTGTTGCTATAGCAAGATAAGATCTGCCATATCGGGATTGACAGGACAAAATTAGAAAACGTGAATCCTTATTTATCTTTTTTCCTTGGAATACCCAAAATAGATAAGAGTCATCCCATAAACCCTCAAAAAGCTGCTCTAGACTTAAGAGAGAGGGATAGAATGAATTCTAGCGCAAGGAAGCTACAACCCACATAATTCAAGCTTGCCACCAACATACATCGCCAAGAGATAAAAGTTATACAGGAATCACATACCATTCACTTGGTGCCCAAATAGACTAGGTTATCCTTCATTGGTAGTTATAAACTTATTCCCATTGTATAGTATAATGTAGATTGTCGAGAAAAATCATTCTTAGACCTTCGGGCACGGAGTTTGGATGGCTAAGTGTGGTACTTATTACCTTTAGGACATGAATATACTATGCACCTTGTGATTAGTATGTGACTAGTGGTAATAGCATCATCTTTGATTATTTGCCTAAGTACTTCTTGTTAGGATGGTGTCACGCCCCGAGTTCGCACCCTGGATGTGGCCGGCACCCAGAACTATTTCTGGTCCCAAGAGAACTACTTGGCCTGGCTATTTTACTCAGCGGAAGACTTGAAAAATAAATGGTACACTTAAATATAACGTGCTAAAAAGAAAGCAATAGCCTGAACAACTAAACAAAGGAAATATCACAACAACAACTGAAAATAAGAACTGAAACTCCTGTCATATAGTTTATGGAACCTCTAACTAGAATAATTTGAAACAACTACGCTGACAGGCCCACGATAACCACAACTGAAAAAAAATGCTAAAAGTAGAAGTAAAGACTACAAAGACTCTGACTAGTAAGAGGTCTCACCAATGGCTGAATGAAATGCTGGTACTCAACAGAGCGTCTGCTGAGGAACTTTAATACCTGCATTTGCATCATAAAATGATGCAGGTCCAAAGGATGTCAGTACGAGGAATGTACAGTATGCAAAATAGCCAAAAATTGGGAACTTACGATAAGACACTTTGCTCAAAGTAACTAAAACATGTCTCAAAATAGGATAGCATAAGTAATAAATGAAGTGCATGTTGAAAGTAAAAACATATGTTGATACTCTAGTATGTAAAAACTAGTCTATTTTAGTTCGGGAGTTTCTCTAATCGACAACTATTATTATGAGCTTCGTGATGATACAACGTCTTGTCCACGCTGCCAGAGCCATCCCATACTTTGACAGGGTAAGGGACAAAAACCAGGAGAGTGGATCCATCCCAAAACTGGGCCATCTCAATGACAAGTGAGGACTTGTACTCTTGGTACAACCCTATCCTACATCGGCTACGCAGTTTATGAGTTCGAGTTATTATTACTCTCGCTCATATCGGTGCTCAGTACTACTCCCAAAATAACTTTTATAATGATCATAACTTTAAGAGTAAAAGTTCTCAAAATGCGTTTTTAATCTTTTGGACTTAGCCTAACTTTAATATTCTCTTAACCTTTTTCAACACTATCTAAGATCATAGGCTTCATGTTTTACTATTCATAAAATGCTTATATTGATATTTTTCTTGAGTTTAAAGCAAGATATTACAATCCATAGATTTTTGTAGTAACTCTAGGGTTTAACTAGTTTAACAATTTAAAGTAGTGTCTCAACTTAAGACCTCAATATAGTAGAAAAATTCAATAATTTTCTGCTTTTCTTCATAAATAGCATAAACAAGAACAATTCTTCAAAATTAAGAATCTTTTTTCCAATTAATAACTTAATACTTGGGAAAACTAGTAGTACATGATGGTAAAACAGTGAAAAAAGATTTTTGTAGGCCTTACATATCTGTGGGACTAAGGTTCTTGAAGAAATTTGAAGGAAGTGCTTGAAAGCCCTAGCTTTTGCCCTTTTGAGACTACATTTTGAATTTGAAGAGTGTTTGAACGTTAATTGAAGAATTACGTTTTAGGGGTTTACTTAAGTGAAAACTAACAAGTTTAGACTTAAAGGGTGAGAAAAGACAAAAATACCCTTTTTTAAAATCATTTATTGGGTCATCTATGGGACCATCTACGGCCCGTAAGGATCCTTCCATAAACTTTAGGACAATTTTTGGGGTCTCTAAATCACTTTCACGAGCCCAATCTACGACCTGTAGATTGGTCCGTAGAATATGGGATCAAAAATTAAAGTTTTAGGACTTTTTCCCATGATTTAGCAGACAGACCCTACTTCATTCTACAACCCATAAAAAGGTTTCGTAGAACAACTCTGCATCTGGCAGTCTCTAGTAAAATGGTCATAACTTTTGACTCACAACTCCAAATGAGGTGAAACTAGTTGAGTTGGAAAGCTAATTCAAAGGGATTTCATTAGGTAGGTCATGGGACATTTGAATTTTTGTGTGTTAAAAGTTATGATCATTTAAAGTTGACTCTTGCATAATCTAAGACTAGAAACTCAATTTATAGGAAAGTTTTGAACTCGACCAAGTACTAGAGGTCTCTTACGACCCTATTACACTTCCCACATAAAAGAGTGAGGCTTGAAACATAGGTACATGTGAGGATAGAGTTATAAGGTGTCACAGATGGTTGATGATCCTTGTAAAGTTTGTGTATAAAGAATTATTGGGTTTTTGCGAAATAAGTTAAGTATGATAATAAAGAATTAAATTAATGGGTTAATTAAATCTTTCAGAAAATTTAATTTAATTGATTGTTGTCGATAATTCTAACAAGGAGAGCTAAATAAGATATAACAGCAGATTTAAAAATTAATATTGAGGAGTGTAATTATAGATTTTTAGTGGAATAATTTATAATTTATCATGATATAATTTATTCTTTCACAAATTAATATCGTGATCGAAAGCCTCAGTATATAAGTCCATGATCCCTAATATGTCTAATTCATTGACAAATTTTGAAAAAGAAAAGAAGTATTCCGGAGGAAGTAATTTTCTACCAGGAATGAAATATTGGGTTGAATAATTAATATCTTTTAAATAGCAAAAATATTTTGCTAGTTCCTTAAAGAAAATATTAATACCTAATATTACTTATTCATTGCCTTAATATCGTCTTTATGAGAGAGAATTAAAATGTCTGAAAGTTAATAGCTATTGATTGCCTTTGTGGCAATTAATGGGCTCCTAATTTGCTGAAACATTTTTGAGAGCTTCTCTCTTCTTTTCTTCATAGAAGAATGGGTACAAAGGGCAGGTTGGGGAAAAGATTGGAACACAACTTTCTTAAAAACAATGTCTTATCCATACAAAATCTGATTAAAAAGATTAGTAAGAATGTAGTAGAAGGCCAAAGTTCTTGATTCACCAAGTCTGAACAAGTTCTACAAAACCTTCAACAGGGTAGTTATCTTTAATTTTCGTGTTCTTGATTTATATTAACATGTTATGATGTAAGTTTATAATCCTGAATTGTGCTTTTATTGCGTGTATGATTTGTAAACTTTAATAATATAAACATTGTTTAGCTGTCATGATCTCGAACGAGCTGTGAATGGCACCCACACTAATTCTTTGGTGGGAGAACCAACACTAACTCAACTAAACTAATCATAGAATGAATAAGGCATTTAGATTTATGAAAGCAAAGTTTAAATAAAGGAAAAAGAGTTGAGTTCCCATAAACTCAAACAGATAACATAATAACGTAAAGCATTCCCCATAAATAGAAAGTCATTATCCAAAACATTTATCGATGGTCTAGAATAAGAGGATGCAACCCCAGTAAATCATTAATAAGTAACCAAATGTTTGAGTCCGAACAAATGGACAAAGAAGTGAAGACGAATCCACGATAGCCTGACCAAGAGGACTCACTCTTGAACTTGGTAAATCACTAGTCTCCTAGCTGAGGTCTTTCAGCAGTCGTTTGAAGATGTCCTGTACTCAACAAAGAAAGAGCAAGTGCAATATTAGTATACATAACAATAGTATACTAGTAAGATCATGCAACAATCAATAATAGTCCTTTCATAGGACCAATACCCAAGCAAATATGTGTTGGAACGTGACACCTAATCCAATAAAGTATTGGAATATGACATCCAATCCAATAATGTTTCAGAACATGACATCTGATCCAATAGTATGTTGAAATATGACACCCGATCTAAATAATATGTTAGAACATGAAAACATAATCATAACGAATACTTCACAACTTTCCAAGTTCAAGTAATAGATGATTGCATGTGATTCGATCATGAGAATTATTTATTAGGTTCATATCATTATTTTTATTCACATGAATGCAAGAAGTACTATGAAGTAGTTAACAAGTATATATCACTCAATGGGGATAAACCATGATCTACCTCGAAACAAGTCTCAAAAACTCTAAATAATTGGTGTTTTTTCCTTTTTGTAAAGTTCTAATTCATTATTGGTCTATGTTACGGTGCTATGTCCATGATGATTCTCATGTGTTATCCCTTGATTTAGGGGAGTTGATTTTGAAGTAAACTTATGAGAAGGAGCCCGTGGTTATTTTGGATAGACAGGTTAGGAAGTTGTGAACAAAAAAGATAGCTTCAGTGAAGGTTCAGTGGTGCCACAGGCCCGTGAGTGAGCTACTTAGGAGACGGAGTCTGGTATGCGGGCCCGATATCCTCACCTTTTTTAGACTTCAAGTATGTTTCCTTACCTTATGTTCGAGGACGGACATTGTTTTTAATGGTGGATGATGTAATGACCTCGAAGGTCATTTTTTAAATTTCAGTCAAATTACTGTTATACCCTTTTTGAAAGTTGCTTCAAGTCATTTTTGGTAAATTTGAAAAGTCAAATTATGAAAATCTTGTAAAAAATTAGAGTTTTTCAAAAGAAAGAGTTTTTAAAGACTTCGGTTGAGAAGTTTTGAGTTTTTGAAGTCATCTTGAGTCTCAAGGGTCGAAATTCGATTCTGTCAATTCCATTAGCTTTGGACTGTAGAATCTAGTCTAGGAGAACTTGTAGAACTGAATTCGGAGTTAAAATAAAGATTTTGGACCAAAAGTTGAATTTTTAGTTCATTTTGGATCACAGGTTTGACTTTGGACAACATTCGGAGTTCAGGAGCTCGAATTGAAATTTCGTCAGTTCCAGTGGTTTTGTGTGATGAAACTAATGCTAGAATGGTCATTGTAATTTTAATAGCTTCCAAGAATATTTTGAGTATTTGAGTCCTAAACTAGTTTAAATGATCTTTCTCAAGTTTCGGGCCAAGAAGATTCCGAATTACAGTTCATTGAGTACAGAACGTCATTTCTGGTAGGGTCATATGTTTGGTTTGTGTTCATGGGGTTCTGAACGAATCTCGAGTGTCCTTTTTGTAACTTGACTGAACTGTATAACTGTTGGTTCATCTGATATCTGGTGCATCATGCATAATACTCTGCGTTCGTGGGGCTTGGGCATCATTCGCGGAGGCCTGGCCTATTTGATCTTCGCGTTTGCGGGGCCCTATCCGTGTTCGCGGAGCTTGTGGTGTCCAGCCACCGGTCGCGAAATAGGACTTCGCATTTGTGGAGCTTTGAGGGAAGCTGACCTCCGCATTCGCGGGCTCTTGTCTGCGTTCACGAAGTGTATTTTTTCTGAAATAATAAATAAGTTTTAAAGTGGCGGGTTTAGTTGAGTTCCACCATTTTTACACTTCCAAGCTCAATTTTAGGTGATTTCTTCAAGATTTTTTGAGTTAAGACTATTGGGTAATTAATTTCTACTCCATTTCTTCAATTTTTATTAATTAATTTATGATTTTACCTTGAAATTGGAGATGTTTAATAGGAGAATTTGAAATTTTTTTGGATATGAAATTTTGATCTAAAAAGTAGAATTTTGAGTCCATTTCAACTCCACTTCGAATTGGTTTCACCGTTGGGATCCTTATTACGAGGAGAACGTCTTCATGTATTAATTTTCAAATTTCGACTATTTTTTACGCATGGAATTTCTTACCATCTTGCCCTTTTCACCTGAATTGATTGATTTTAGTGTCATTAGATTCTTCATGTGATTGTGATGTTATATTTGATTAGATTGTGACGTTTCGGGTGCGAATTCAAGGGGGAAAGCTCCGGCTATTGCTTGATTTGGCTACTAGTTGAGGCAACTGGAATCCTAAACCATTTTAAACTTACTCGAGCACTATATTTCCTTTAATTATGACTTGAAATGATAAGATATGTGCGGTGATTGAGTTGTACTTGGTAAATTGTGAGAAACTTGATTAACTGTGAATTTCATCTATGATTAGAAAGTGGAATATTGAGATTGATAGTTGTTGACTTGTGTTACAATACTGAGAATCTCTGGTGATATGAGAATGTGAATTATGGATTGTATTATGTTAGCTTATTATTGGAATTGGAAATATTACAGTTGAGTTTCACTTATGGGTTAGAAAATTTATTGTAGGCTTGACACGGACGCTTCGTTATGCCTTATTGTTGTAATATTTGACTTAAGATGATGTATTTATTATGAAGTGGACTCTTTCTTGACCTATCATCATTATATCACATATATATATGTTCTTAATGTGCATTATAACAGAGTACCACTGATGAAACACTGATGAGAAATAGGTGACGAGTTACATGAGCCGTCAAATGTGACATAAATGAGAAATAGGGGATGGGCCACATGAGCCGTGGCATGTGACATTGATTATATATTGGGTTCGGACCTCACGAGCCGAAGCAGGAACAGACAGATATGTCCCTTATGGGTTCCGTTCTGATTATATCATCGGGTGTGTATCTTCGGACAAATATGCATCATGATTACTTGACATTGCATTACATCATTTCATTTCATACCATTTTCATTACATATCATTCCATGTTATCTTGTATTTATGATTGATTCAGTTATTGCAAATGGATTACATGATGATTATACTTAAGCTATACCTGTTGATTATTTGAAATCATTTGAAAATAGTCGTTATATAACCGAGTTGTACATTCAGATATATTGTGGTATGATTGATCTATATAATATACATACTTACATACATACATATATACATATATATATATATATATATATATATATATATTATTGTTGTTGTTGTTGAGACTTTTCTAAGTGCAGATGTGTAGTTCGGCGGTATGTGATTGGTGTGGAAGAAGTATTTTGTTCTGTATGCTTTACTTGTTGTTTAGATCATCTTGTTGTTATTTTTGGTACTCACATTTTCTTCTACACATGCGTGTAGGTTGTGAGCCCGATTCTACGTGAGTAGATTTTCATTCATTCAGACTGAGCTTCCTGGATATTCGAGAGGTAGCAGCTTGTCCATTTTGTCCATATGTGTCACGCCCATTTTTGGATCGTGACACATATGAATGATGCTCTATCTTCTAATATTATAATTATCCAATTAGTCAAAGAATAATACATCTTTGACTTCAAAATTAACTATGAAAAGAACGCTCAAAAAAGGAGAAAAAAGGTCGAGTTGTTAATGGCTCCGGTAAGGACTTTGGGTTTCATGGGTGACACCAATATTAAAAGTGAAATTTTTTTTATGAGAGTTGATATAGAGCAAAGGAGAAAGTGTAGAATGATTTCTTCCTCTTTTTTTCCTTTTAGCAAATCATATTGTTGATTTATTTCTTCGATCTTTTGTTGTTTATCTTTTTGTGATACATATAGATTCTGATTTTTAATGTATCTAGTTTTTTAATTACTTAAATTAATGTATAATTTTTTCTTTTTAATATTATGATAAGTTACTTTTTAGCTTGCATAATGTATTGCATTCAAATATTAATTTTGATAGATAATCTTAATTTATTGAATCACAAAATAGTATGTATTAGGTTAATAGTTATATCTTTCAGACATAACGTTTACAAATTTCATTATCTTTTACCATCAAATTCATACTCTCACTTATTTAATTAGAAAGTTATGTATTCGTAGACATCTTCAAATTTTATTGTTTGATACATAAACACTAATGTTATTATAAGAAAATCAGTTGAGTTATATCTATGATCATGTATATGACACAACATTGATAGTGCACCTGATTGATTTTTTTATTGTCTGTTGTTAACCTTTTTGATACATATGAGTTCTAATCTATTTTCATATTTAAACTTGTGTTATGTCATGCCTTTAATTATCTGATTCATAATTATTACAAATAATATAATCTATTGTGTATCGATTTGTAATGACCCTCTACTTTTCTGGGTATTTATCTAGACTACAGCCTATCTATAGTGATCCCAAGTCATTTGTGACCCACTGGCACTGACAGTTCGATTGTCTGGTTGCTTCGTTTATAAGATGTGCAATTTTTCATAATGTTGACCGATTTAAAGTTGAAAATAAGTTTAGCAGTAAAGTTGGATTAAACGACCTCAGATTGAAATTCTGACCGTTCCATCAGCTCCAGAATGGTCAAATTAGGGTAGGAGCATGTTTGTTGTTAGTTATATCGAGATTTACAAATTTAACCTCTGGAATAGGCCAATAGTTGACTTAAGTCAACATCCTTGGTAAAAATGCCCAAATGGAACTTTTGACAATTCTGTTACCTTCAAAACATCGAGTTTGGTCTAGGACAACCTTTCATTCGATTTCCAAGGCTTTCGGGTGCATTTTGACTCCCTCGGTAGATTTTGATATTGGAAAGTGGGACCCATACCTGGTCATAACGACCTCCGATAGAAATTTTGACTACATCGTTAAATTTGGAATGATTTTTCACATTAGATTCATATATACTTTATATTTTGCGACTCCAGATAAAAATCGAAGCATAAAAATTAAGTTTGAGCAATTGTTGAAAATTAAAGACGGCGCAGGTACGTGGCCGAACTAGAGAGTGCCAAATGGCAGGTGGACAGCAAAAAAGGTTTATATTTGGAAATTTTTCAGAAATGCATCAATTCAATGGGACGACTTCAGACAGTTATATATTGATTTTGATCCGTTTTAAGTGATTCAAAAGGCTAAATTGTATATTCTTTGGAGAGGAACACCGTAGGAGTGTCAAAAATTAATTTTGGCACGTCGCTTGAGGTAAAATTTGGCCGTTTTGCTATTGTATAATATTATTAGTTTTAAAATTTTTGACATGCAATTTCTTATCCGTTTTAAGTCAAATTTTGGTGAAATTTAAGTCTATTCTATGTGTTTATGTGAGACGCACATCGTGGTAATGTCGAAATTAATTGATAGAGTTTCGTTTGGTGTGAAAATGTTCTTTTTGTTGCTATTATGCTTATATTTTTCAGATAATTCAGAATGCAATAATTCAATCGTTTTGAATCGATTTTTAGTGAAATTTTAGTCTAAATTGAAGAGCTTTTCGAGGTGCACACAATGGTATTAAAGAACTTTTTTGAAATTGCTCGGTTTGAGAGAAAATTGAGGTCAAACTGGCTGTCATATATAGTTTTAGCTAAAAGAAATATTTTCCATTTCTCGGTTATTTTAAATCATTTTAGACTCGGATCGAACCCAAATTTCAGGTACAGGCTCAAGGAAGTATGGAGAATACTATATGAATTTTGTTTCAAAATTTTGTTGCGGGCCTACTTTTGACCTAAAATTTGACTTAAGCCTATTTTCTATGATCTTAATATCAAAATGACCATATTAACGTTATGGTTCTATTTTTGACAGTTTAATAGCATTTTGAGATTGCTAAGAGGAGTACAACCCTCGTGAATTGGACAAGAGTGCGTGTGATTAACATCGAGGTAAGCTAGGTCTTCTTTTCTTGTTAGACTAGGTTAGAAAATGTAAATGTTTTTTGGGATGGCCTAGATATTTGTGGCATGTTGAGGGCACGTGTGACTAATCTATTTATTTTTGTTGGATTTTTTTATTGTCTAGGCTGATAGGTGATTATTTGACCTGCTGAGGATCCCTTTGGGATTGATATACTGATTTTTTTCATATATTGATTGTTGATTGTACTTTTGATTGGCTGGGATTGACAGAACTATTGTTGACATACTGGGCAAACCTAGGACTGATGCATTCATATCTACAATACTTATGCTTAGAGGTCATATTTTTTGTCGTTAATTTGTTTTGTAATTACTGGATCTTAGCCTGTTATGGTTGTATTTGTCGGATTTAACCTATTGAGACTGGTTATGAGCTGTATATAGTTATTTTGCTGTAATTTTGGTTATGTGATTTTGGGGCTGACGGGTATTTGATTGGTATAGTGTTTCCTTCCTTACTCATGATACTTCACTTGTGATTGAGTGATGATACATGTTAAGGACTGTGACTAGGAATGTGGTATATAGTTGTATGCATGTGGATGTATAAGAAGTCTACTTGTGATTAGTATATCGAGTATATGTTGTACTTTTGAATATCTGACGGTTGTTAAGAATACTTTTGATTAGTATGTTGATTACCTGTTACATTCTTGATTATCTAGGCTGACAGAGTACATGTTGTCATGTTGAAGCTACTGATGGTTGTTATACCAGTTATCTGCTATATTATGGTGGTATTCTGACTGTTTACTGTACTCATGATTATCTATTGTTGTTGGGCCATAATCTAGGTTTAAGCTAGTGATGCACTAGACCCAGGTTGGTCAAGATTGGTAGACAGTTATATTGATGTCCGGCGTGACTTGAGAGGCATAAATTTTTGTAGATCGAATTAGCAAACTTGAGTCGGATAGAGTATAGTCTTGATTATATTCTATGCACCACTTGTGCGAGCTCATGTCAAGTTCATAGTCTGTGTTAGAATTCGGTACATAACCTGATGCTTGAAGTCCAAAACACGCCCTGATGTCCAGTCTAGGATATTGTCTGGGTTCACCCACCCTGATGTCCAGTCCACAATATTGCTTGAGTTCACCATGCCCTGATGTCCAATCCAGGGCATTGCCTAAAGTCCCTATGTGTTATGATTTATTCTATGTATTAGAGATACTCTTAATAGTAATTGATATTCATTGAGTGATATTGTGAAATTATTCTACACATTTAATTATTGTGGTCTGGATGATTGACATGTGTTTTGATTGGTTTGCAACCCCAAGACCATGAAATCCATAATCTTGAACTTGCCTTATCCAAATTATGCCTTGAATAAAGAAGGTTTGATGAAATATTATTGATGAAGTGGAAAGTAAAGATAAAGAATGATGAATTAATTATAATTAGATTGGATGTTATGTTTCGACATGATATTATGAGATTGGATGCCTTGTTATGGGATCAGATGTCACGTTTCGACCTGATATTATATGGGATTTGGATGCCATATTCTTGCATGATATAATGTGGGATTGGATGTCACGTTTCAACATGATATAATATGGAATCGGATGCCACATTCCGATATGACATATTTGGATCAGGTGTCACATTCCGACATAGTAATTTTAAAAAATATTAAAAAGACTTGCTACACTCAATCTCAAAGAACCTATTTCTCAAAAGAAGCATGGTATGGAGGTCTGAGTCATCATGTTTGTTCCTGATATGGTTGACTAATTATGTACTTGTTTTATTATGTTGTCACTTATACTTGGCTACTTGGTATGCGTATAGGGTTAGGTTGGATAGTATCTTACACTCGCGTACCTCTCTATCCTATATAATTTTGGTTAGTGTTGTTCGGTTCTGCTTTGTATCAATATTCCGGCATTTCAGCTAGATGGTTCGATCAAAGTTGTAGTTATGTGTAAATGATTGGGTTAAGAGCTCAGTTCAGACTTGACATCCGTAATGTTACACCTATTCACCCTTCATTGTGCGTGGATGTACCAACGGGCTCATAGGGGTACTATTCGCATACATGTTTAGTCAGTAGGGTCTTACACCTACATATATCACTCTATTACTATCCAGATTCTGGTTAAATCCGTCGGTACAGATATGTATTACCTGGTTCTGGAAGTTTTGAGTGACTTTGCACCTACAAATATACATTATTTGGTTTTGGTAGACAACTGTTCTAGAATTATATTGTAATTTATTCATGTCTTATTTACTGTTTTTCTCAATTGACCGATGATCCCTACTGGGTATTCTATCCCTGGCACTCACCCCTACATTTCTACATCTATTTCGTTTGCAGGTCCTAGCCCGAGCCAGCAACGGTGATTGTTCTTGTGATAGCTATATTCAAAGAATAGTGGTGAGCATTAGACATTCGTGGATCCTTACAGTCTCCTTCTAGATTTGTGGTTGTGATTTGCTGTTCGAGACTTGCCTTGTGTATTATTTTGGTCTTGTACATGTATATAGAGTTTTATTATGATTAGTGTGTTGTATCTTGTCTACAGTAGTCCTGTATAGGTGATTTTCAAGTCCAGGGAGAGGATGGTTTGTTGTTGTTATGCTGATTTATGTCTGGTATTAGCTTGCACTTATGTTAGTTGTGGTTAACTATTTGTTGTGCCCATTACTAGCTGTTCCAGGACAGGTTAGGCTTGCCTATCGGGGGTAAGGTAGGCGCCATTATGACCTGTAAGGTCAGGTCGTGACACAGTTGTTATTATGAGTCTACAGTCTTTAATTTTCATTTAGTCTTATTCAAATTAGAATGTTATGTATATGTACACTACCTAATAAATAAACTTGATAAATAAACCATAATATTCTAGAATTGAAGCACTATATATCAAATTAATTGATATGTATACGACACATAATATATTTCCAATTTAATAGTTTTCAAACTTTATTACATGCATCTTTTATATGTCCACTCACCATTGTATTACACACAAAAAATTTGATATGTTGAAAGTACAAAAAAATCATGAAGAAATTCACTACACTTTCTCTTTTGCTCGGTATCAACTCTTGTAACTTTTTTTTTCGCTTTCAATATTGGCATCAATTATAGATCTCAACCGAGTGTCCTTATCCCAGCCATCAATAATTTGAACTACTTGGGTAAGACCAATGCTAAAAGATGAATGAGAATCCATATGTATCATAAAGTTAAGATGAATGCCAGATTTAAGCCTTTTTTTTATGCCCTTAGACTTTAATTTTTCAGTCCTTTTTTTTTTTAATGAAGTAATTCAGGAAATGAGAGTTCTAAAGCAAAAAAATCATTCCCTCTACTTGTGACAAATCAAAAGATTTATTAAGTTCCATTATATTATTTCAATAGAAGATGAGAAAATCTTAGAGAAAATAGTTATAAATAAACTAAAAATTACAAAACTACACGATATATTTTATCCAAATCTCCAATATTCCCTTCTATTTAATACAAAAATCCCACTTTTCAGTTCCCCCCCCCCCTTTTGATACTTAACCAACTCAGATTTTTCTACAACTTTTTTTATGCTTGTTTTTTTTTTTTTGGCAATAGTCCAATGAAAGTCAATCACCCAATTAATTACTTTCCTTACCCGGTTTAATTTCAAAATTATTACCTTTTGAGTTGCCTTGGAAACGTAAAGACCGTCAGTCTCCTTTTCCATCCAAACAAGAAACCATTTTTACCTTTCTCTTCTCTAGTTTTCGTATCAAACAAATTTTTTTAATAGATTCATCTCCTTCTTTTAGTTTTGGTTTAACTCAATCCTTTGCTAATAATGACAACGTCCCTCTATTTTAAGCAAATGCAATGGAAGAACTTGATCCTAACATTGTGGCTGATTCGGTTGATGAAGTCTTTCAAGAAGAGACGGTGGCGATGAAGGATACATGTTCAAGTTCTAAACCTTCAACCAAAAAAACGCATGTAAAGAAGAGGAAAAAAGTTGAACTTGTTATTATTTGTCCTTCTTTGCAAAAGGTTTGTTCTTCTAACATGATTTTGTTCATTGATTGTCTTTAATTCTTCTTTGTTTACTGTAAATTAATTTGATAATTTCATAAATCGATAAATAAAAATTAATCTTTAACATGTATTTCCCTATTTTGATGTACCTAAAGGATTTGATACCGATCTTCATCAATGGAGATGTTAATACTTTGTAAAACTTTAGTACAAACATAGTTATAGTTTATTGTCAATACATGCTTTTAAGTAATTTGGTTATTTATACATCACATTAGGAGGGTTTTGCAGTATTTGTATTGGGTATCAATCGTTACCCATCCAATTAATATGAAGTATCAAAACAAAAATCTTTGTTTCATTTAAACATGATACCTAAAATTGATACTTACAAAATTGAGACATGTACAATAGATGTTGCAATATTATATTTGGGTATTAGTAATATATATTTGCAATAGAATAGTGATACTTGCTTAACTAATACCAGTATCAAAATTCTTTGCAATGCAGTACTGATACACGTTTATTTGATACACAAATATATAAAGAATAATGCATGAAGTGTTGATGCATATTATATATTTGAGTTTGATATCTGTTGATACCTGTATATTGTGGAAAACATGTTGATACACACTATCTAAAACACAATGCAGTGAAGTTTGGATGCACTATATACATTTTGTATTAATAGTTATTGATACATTTATAATACGGACATGCGCATTTGATACACATCAGTGATACATGTTAATACATGCATATTTGGTGCACATTAGTGATACTTGTTGATACCTGACACACAGATATTCTCAATGTTATAATTCTATAAAGATTATTTGGTTACCATTTTCACAAGGCTTCAACTATGTTATAAAAAGTATTCTTAGAGGGTGTCTAAGATTTGGATCTTCATACAATTCAAATGTTGTGGCTGATATAAAGTCGTCCATTGGTGGCGATGATGTAGCTATATTTAAGGAAATAATTTTCGGTTATTATCTAAATATTCCCAAGTGCAACTTCCAAGGCCAAAACATCAAGTGTCTCATGTTTCTTGAGCTAAAGCAAAGAACACTGAAGTGTTGCACATATGGCACATGAAAGGAAATGTTCTCAAATTTTCCATCAGTGAATTTGCATTACTAGTCTCAAGTGCACTGGAAACACTTATGATTTTACGTATCCAGATTCGACACCTAGTAGACCTCTTCAAAAGTATTTTCCTAGTGCATTTCATGGAATAAACAAAGACCAACTGGTGCAGTGTTTCTTGCTAAGGAACTAGGACACAATTCAAGATGTCGTTCAGATGGTGATTATTTATTTCATCCACATGTTCGTGTTTTCCTAGATGATTGAGTCTCCTATTTCGGCTGACTATTTTCGTATGGTTGAAAATAGGAGATATGTAAACTTTCCATGGGGAAAAAAAGACATTTGCTAAATTGATACAAAGCTTTAGACAACATTCCAAAGAGGCAAAATAGTTGTATCGGCTATCAGGAATGCCATACATTCTCAATGTATGGATTTATGAGTGTGCATCCATAGTCCCGAAAGATATTACAATTAGAGATGGGAATCACATTCCCAAGATCTTGAATTGGAAAGTTGTTGGTCTTAGGCCAAAATACAAGTACTTCATGTCATCTATTTTCAACGAGGTATTTTACTTAACGTGTTAAATCATGTACGAATACATTTTTTTTTAATTTTATTGTTCTTTTTTTTTTTTTGCAGATTGCTTGCTCCAATATTGTTCTAACAAATTAAGAAATTGCTACATTTGATTTACCAGGGGTGCTAGATCATATCCCAACTTCAGTTCCTTTGTCGTCAGCGGTCCCAACTTCATCATCTGATCGTCCAAGCAAAATTCGTATTCGAGAGCAGTTTGGCTTTGAAGACTTCACATCTAAACCACCAGAAATGTTGCTCAGAAAGTCAAAGCGTACTTGCGTTACTTCATCTCCGACCCCACCTACTACACAGGGTAGTGACTCCAACAAAATTCATGCCACCTGGATCAACCATGCCCAAAAAAATAGTCCAGTTTTCAAAAAAATCTTGAAAACCCACCGATACGTGTCAGTTCTTTTGTTCCTCTTCTAGATGCCTCATTAGATGGAAAACACATGTCAAGAGAAGACATAAAAGGAGTCAAGAAATTTCTCATAGATTATGTAAGTTTCAAAGTATGTTTGTAAATTATTTTTATAGGTTACGCTTGTATCTAATGTTAATGAAACACTATTCCATTTGTTAATATGTTGATCGCAGGTTCAATCCTCTCGAGCATTTGATGAAATCACATCACAATGACACATTGAAAGCTATAAAGGATGAGGTGAACTTTTTAAGAAAGGAGGCATCTGCTATCATCTTGGATGGTTAACCAAAGGTAAACATGGATTAGGGAATCAATACGGTATGCTATTTTTCCGAACTGATAGTACAATTAGGACCATTATTCTCTCAACTTTAACTTGTATCAACTTCTTTATTATATGCAGGCATTCAATGACTCATCTATTCCTGAAACACTCAATCAACATGTAGAAGTTGATGTAGATATTCATGCTAACACACATTGATAAGGACAAAATAATCCCTACCAGCCACAATGATGTTAGCAAAGACGACATCCCATGTATAGCAATTTATGGCACCAATTAACCAAATATTGGCTTCAAATCAACTGGGGTATCAAGGAAATAGTTATATCATTTTTTTACGCAAGATTGTTTTTAACATAATTTGTCAAGTAGCAGACTTTATTTTGGTTTCATTTGTCCATCCTCATCTTCTGTAGGTTATTGTTGGATCATCTTCTCATCAAATTCCAGCCAAAGTTGATAAAATTGGCGATCATGATACCTCTTCAAATGTGACCAATCGCGCTAAAAATGGCCCTCAATTAGCCGACAAGGAAAAGATATTCAATTACGCAACACTTAGATGTCATTTTCTACTATCTTCGAAAGAAGTCAAAGAGTCTATTTAACGATAATCATAAATATACTACAACCAACTATCTCTTCAATGGCTACAAAAGGGATACTCTTTCAAGGTACTATAACACACGGGATGATGATGATATAAGTAGTGAAGAACACTTTCAACGTGTTATTATTGTATCTACGCATGAGAGATCTATTATGAACATGATTAAGGGATACTCTATCCCTGCTGGATATCTTTGGCACCTTGTAGACGAGGTCTACATTCCTATAAACTACAACAACGATTTTCACTGGGTACTTGTTGTAATTGTGTTGAAAGAAAGGATGATACATGTTTACGACTCATCCTCGGGATCAAGGCGTAGGAAACCATCCACCGAATTCAAAAAATGGCTTTGATGTTGCCAACCTATCTACTCGACAATGGTTTCTTCGAACAAAACCTCTCAGACACACTGGTCAAAGCTTGATGTGTACAAGGATGTTTCAACTGGGGAAATGGTTGGTCAAGAAGTACCTTTCAAAGTTGAGTTTGTGCAAGGAGTAGCTCAACAACGTAGCGATAACATATAAGTTTTTTAAACACCTGTTTATGATACACTTATATACACGTTATTATTTTATTTTTTGTTGATTTTTTCTGTCTCTTTTTTGATACACTACGTGCAGTGACTGCGATGTATATGTCGCTGCATTTGCGGAATATATTAGCGACGGGATTCATGTTCCATCCCAATCACCAGACCCTGTTTATCATCGGAGAAGATATGCTACGCTTCTATGGAACTACGGACTAGACAAGGCAAGTGAAGGTTTTCAAAGTGAAAACGACAATCCTCCCAGGCCCAAATATGCATTCCGTCCCACAGACAGCGACAAAGTAGTGCTTATATCTTAGCACAGTTTGATCATATGATTTTCCAGCTTGGACTATTTTTTTATTTTTGTTAACATAACTGAAATTATTTTTTTTATACTTTAACAACATCGTAGATATTGTGTAATTAAACATTAATTACATTATCCATGTTTAATTACATTATTTTTTTGGATGCATATATATATTTTTGATAGTCATGTTTTCTTCTATTGAATTATATATGTTATGATAATTAATTGTACACTTTTCTCATCCAACTAAACATATGTTGACACATGAAATCAAAAATTAAATTCAGCTTGATACTCAAATATACAGTTATTAATCAAGCATCATCTTTATGTCAAATGATGCAAGTCATGCAAAGTAACCTAACAACACTATGGTTAAAAAATGAATAACTATTTTTTGCAAATTGCTTGCACTGATAACTAATAATCGAGATATCAAATAAGTATATTCAATTTTATGGCCATAAGATACATGAAAACAATACGTAACTTTAGCTTGGTACTTAGATATATTAGTTATCAATTCATTAACATTTTTCATGTTCAATGATTTGAGACATGCAAATGATATCAATACGTTAAATTTGACACATTTCTATCCATTAAATTCAATATTATTGTTCATTAATAAACTTGAAAAAATCACAAGGGGTTGTGTATGAATAACCGAAATACCACACAAACAACAAATCAAACTATGAATATTTTATTTTTCTGGTAGTATACTATAGGTATCAAATTAGATTTATTGTCTTAGACTTATTAATCATGCACAAAAATAAATGGACGAATAAACCTATTTGTTGTGTATCAATACAGACTTTGCCAAAAAATAAATAGTGAATAATTTAACTAATCGTGTTGATACTTTGTAATCTATTTTTTATTTTTGAACTGTGCTAACAATTGTATCATCATTAACATATAAAATTCTTATCAAAAATAAGAGAAGTCATAAATTTATTATTCATGAGAACAACATACAAAGGGTATTTTTTTCATTTTTCTTTAGAGAAGAAACTACATGTTCGTCTATGTGCCCTTCATATCCACAACAACTACAACAAAAAATTCGTGTTTGTGCTAATATTTTCACTTGCACTCTTCGTTCTCCCCTTCCTAGTATCCTTTTGTACTTGGGTGGCAACACAATTTCCTTAAGAACTTCTGGTGGAACTTCATAATCTGCTCGATCTGGCTAGGTATCATTGGGACTTCGTATGTGTTTGCTAAAGTTTTTGACTTATAATAATCTGAGCAGTATGGATGCATATCAATTACATTCTTACTTTCAAAGCAGCAATTGCATGTGGGCAAGGCACTGTCAATTTGGAATTTTCCACAACTGCACCTTTTTCCTTTTAGACAAACAACATATCTTCGACCTGTATCATAAACTGAATAAATGTATTCCGACGAAGGAATGACTTGTATTCCAAGAAAAAAAAGCATTAACTTGATACTTATAATTGCACAATTCTTAAAAATAAGCATGTGCAGCTATAACATACTGTAATAAGTTTTTTGTAACAGTTTGCTTCACTTTACAAAAATTATTTATTTTATATTGTTAAAATATAGATCAGGCATGTACCTTCATCATGGAACATTTTGCAGTATTGTTAAGTAGCAATTCTTCAAATTTTCTACCCAATATATCCTTTGTATATGACGCCTTTTCCCTATTTTTGCAGTTCCATGAACCAAATAGAATTCTCGCTTCTTCAAGGAAATCAATTATAGGTAGCTCTCTGGCTTCAACGAGGCATCCATTGACACATTCGGCAATGTTAGAAGTCATAATCTTCCCTTTATTTACTGATGCGTGCACTCTAGACCACTTTTCATAACCAACATCTTCAAGATAATCCTTTACCCTATGATCGATTTCAACAACTTTGGTCATTATTTTGTTGAAATCTTCAATCCTGTAGCATTTTGTCATAGCATAAAACTTCTCACTCAACAAATTTTTACTTTTCTTGAAATTTGTGCATACATTTTTCCAAAGATGCCAAATGCAAACATAATGTGACATATTTGGAAAGATAAGATCCACACTCTTGATTATACTTTCATTACGATCTGATACAAAACACAGATTTTCCCTCTCTCCAAAAGCATTCTTGAACTGTTGAAAGAACCAAGACCATGAAGAATCATTCTTTGTGTCAACAACTCCATACGCCAATAGCAGTATGCACCCTATATTCACACGAAGTTTACATTTAAAAAAAATTCAAATATGAACTACAAAAACTACCCAACATAAATAATAATTAACAACAAATTAAAAATATTGTATTAGTACCTGCTCCATCCATTGTACTAGCTGATACAAATGTTCCTTTATAAGCTCCACCTAAATGGGCACCATCCACAACAACAAGAGGCCGGCGGAATCAGAATCCCCTCATAAGAGGTCTTAACGCAATAAATAGACACATGAACTCATTATCAGGTGACTTGTGCATTTTTATATACGAATTCGGATATACAGTGTTTAACATGTGTATGTACCTGGGAAACTGTCTATATCCATCTGTTGGTTTACCCCGTAAAATATCTAATGCACGTTCTTTAGCTCGCCATGCTTTTTGATACGTAATGTCAACGCCGTATGCAGCCTTAACATCATCCTTTATGTCGTTTGAACTGTAACTTCTTTTGTGATTCACCAATTTTGGGGTAGTGACTACACTAACAAACGATAACGTTGCCTCGACTTTGTTGAAAATTATATCTCTCATCATACAAGTATGTGTATCATTAAAGTATTAAATTTTGAAGAATTCCATGTTTTTTCGGCATGACGACCTCATATTCCATGCATAATCATCAGAAAAATATTTTAATACATAACTGCAAATTCAAACACAATAAAAAGCATCAATCATACATTATACAAAAATTAACTTAAAAAAACAAAAAGAAAACAAAATGCCTCAGTCAGAAATTTAATTTTACATAACATAACTGTATTATCTAGATTAAACCACATGTGTCATTATATTTGAAACACTAAATTGAATCAGCGAATTAACATTTAATACATGATTACGTTTTAGTATCTAATCTTTTCACTCTGCAGTTAAATCCTTTCTCAATCTTATATTTGCTCATCACTTAAATTAATGTAGCTTTATCCTTGTACAACTGTTTAACCTTCATGTCGATCTTCGATGAATCAGTATTCATATTTGATACATCATAATCAGGCATATATTCAGAAACAGCATGCTGATTTTCAACCAAGCCAGATGATGCGTCGAATAAATATTTGTCAACATGATCCAAATCGTGTATATCTACGCACAACGGGTACATCCCAAAAGCAGGTTCCCTTTTCTTTATTTCAACATACAACTTCACTCCTATGTCGTTGTGAATTGTTATTGGAGAGGAATTACCTTCAACAATGTATACGAAGCACCATCTCCTTCCTTTGCTCATCAATCCTCAACTTAGCAGCAATGGTTGAACGAAAATTACAAAAGAAAATGTTATCACCAACAACGATTCCATCACTTTTGTATCGATTGTATAACACATCAGAATCCCAATTTCTTGAATGACGAATCAAAATTGAAATATTCATATTGGATCATTTTTTTTTGCTCGTTGAGAATCACTTTGCTAAAACAGTCGTGTTTAGCTGTCGGCTCCAGTATATTTTTTTGAATTTTCAAAAGTACCAGTCTGTTACGAATTTGTTGAGACTCATTATACCCAACTAATTGTTTCACCGCTAATTAAGGCGTCACAATTACAGTTTGTTAGGTTTCCTTAATTACCAAAACAGAATCCAATTTATGCTTGATATTAATACGTATCAGTCGCTAGATTTTAGGTATCAAACGCCTAAAAAAATTGGTATTTTTAGTGATTTTGATAAAAGTCGGAATTTTGGGGAATTTTCATCTATCAGTTTGGGATTTATAAAATTTTTACATAATAAATGGGAAAATCAAGGAAAAGACAGTTGTAAATTAAATTTCATAAATTGAGCTTTTAATTTAGGTGTAACTTTAGTACAATTAAAAAAAGAATGAGAAGTGAAGGGTTATGACTTATGTATCTAATAATTGGAGAGATAAAGAAAAAATAGGAAATTTTGAAATTTTTTCAAACGATAAAATTTTTAGAAAATATAAAAAAATATGTTGTGTATTTATATAATTTTTCCTGATAATAATGCAGAAATGACAGAAAATGATATAAATAAGTCGTTAAATGAGAAACAAATACTAACGAAATTTATCATATTTGCATCTTAAGAAATTATATAACAACATATATTCTGCCATTTAAATAAATATTTCATTTATTTTAACATTAATTATTAATTTTGATTATTTTTATATATTTCTTGCTTGATATAATAGGCACATATCGAGACATGTTCGTTAAATTAAAGACTAATAAGGGTCATAATTTTAAAATGCATAACGAGTTTGTATGATAAATAAATTTTGTATAATAAATAAGATTCTACAATAAGGCACATATCGAGCTTTTTTTGTATACTAAATAAATTTTGTATACTAAATAAATTTTGTATAAAATAAGGCACATATCGAGCTTGATATAATAGGCACTTTTTATTTTGTATAATAAATAAATTCTGAATAGCCTAGGAGTAGCCAGAAATAGTACCTTAGTGTTCACAATTATTCTCAATGTTATAATCCTGTAAAGATTATTTGGTTGTCATTTTCACAGAGCTTCAACTATGTTATAAAAAGTATTCCTAGAGAGTGTCTAATATTTGGATCTTCATACAACTCAAATGTTGTGGCTGATATAAAGTCGTCCATTGGTGATGATGGTGTAGTTATATTTAATGAAACGTATAATTCTTTATCATTATCTAAATATTTCCAAGTGCAACTTTCAAGGCCAAAACATCAAGTATCTCATGTTGCTTGAGGTGAAGCAACACAACACTGATGTGTATGTATGTAACTTTTCTTGATAATAATGCAATCAAAATGACAGAAAAGGATATAAACCAACAACATTATTTGTAAAAAGTCGTTAAATGAGAAACATATACTAACAAAATTCATCATATTTGCATCTTAAAAAATTATATAACAACATATATTCTGCCATTTAAATAAATATTACATTTATTTTAACATTAATTATTAATTTTGATTATTTTTATATATTTCTTGCTTGATATAATAGGCACATATCGAGACATGTTCGTTATATTATTACCTTGTTAATTTTTTTTATTACATATAATTGTAGTTTATTAACTTCAAAGATTACATTGTAAATTTATTTTGCATCTCAAATTGTACTTGACGATAGGACTTTGTAAATTTGCATGAAATATATTGATTCGAAATAGGTAATATATCTTACAGTTAATGTCCAATGTTTGTGTGAATATTCTTAACTTTGAAGTATAATAATCTCATATTCGAGTTTTTCTAATAGACTATTTATAACTAATATGCAAGTTTTTTGAATTTGAAAAATTAATGAAAACATATGAAATTGATTAGAATCGAAATAACCATTAAATTCAGAGTTGAAAATTGTGCAAGAATTTTGTCTTATCTCATTCTTAAGTGTCAAAAAGAAGTTTCATTTACATTAGTACATTGTTAATTACGTAATTAATAAAATATTAGTAAAATACGTGCTTTAATAAAGTCGTTGACCATGCAAAAAGAGAGGGCCAAAATAATGTTGCATGGGAAAGTTCCAAATGTACTTTGACTTTGACCTTTCAACACGCTGCCATTGAAATTTCCTAAAATAATAATAAAATAAAATAAATTATCTCCATATTTTCTTCTTCTTTGAAGGTTGTTGGTACCAATTTGATTGATTATTTGGATAAATTTATTTATTATACTAATTAATTAATTTTTTTCTTTTTCCTTTTTCTTGAAAAAATATTCAGAAATAATAAGTAAATATTTGCAAAATCAAAAAAGACAAACAAATTGCATACATCAACAATAAATTCAATATAATTTCACAAATAAAATTTGTTATAGAGTACACAAACAGTACTCTTACTTTTGTAGAAATAGATAAATTATTTTTACTAAACTCACAATTTAAATAAGAAAATTAAGGAAAACAATTCAAAGGAATTTTGGACATAAACAATACAACGTAAAGAAATCATGACAAACAACAAAAAACACACTAGGTAACATGATAAAAGAAATCAACATTGATAATAGCTAAATAATGCAATATTAATTAAAATATGAAAAATAACAAAAATGAAGAACATAAACCTACTAGAATAATATTAATACTGCTGATATTATTGTAGGTGACAGATTGTGAGTTGTGACTTGTGAGGCTGATCGCTGCACAAAATTCTGCACATGTTTTTGGATAAACAAACAATAGTTTTCTATATGATAATCATTGTATAAATTTGGGTCCTTATCATTTAAGCTATAAGTATTAATTATAGGTGTCTTCATCTTTCTATAAGATTGAATCATTAGACTTATAAAATTACTAGTTGCGAAGGTTGTGCGTTGCATAGTCTTAATATATATTTTTTTCCTTAATTTATATTATTCGAATAAAATTTGAGAAGTCAATAACTTAAAGTAATTTAAATTGTTATTTATTCAATTTATAATATTTTTAAAGTTGTTTTCAACTAATATATATTACTCTCTTTGTCTCAAATTATGTGGTCCTAATAAAATTTCTAAAATCAATTGAAATTTTTATATTTTTTTAAATATTTAAAATGATTAATTATTGTGATTTACAAAACTTTTTAATTTTAAATAATATATGTCACTCTTTCTGTCTCAATTTATGCGCGTTAATAGAATTTCGAAAGCCAATCAAACTTTCTATATGTTTTTTAAAATACTTTAAGATGTTAATTATTAAGATATCCAATATTTTTTCCGCCGCTTCCAAATACATATAACTTTTTCTGTCACATTTTATGTGACATCAATAAAATTTTAAGACTCAATCAAAAAAATTTTACATGTCATTCAGAAGTAATTATTGAGATTTATCAAAGTTCTTACATTGTTTTAAAATATATTACTTTATCTCTCCTATTTTATGGCACTAGTAAAATTTTAAAACTCAACCAATTTTTTTACATGCCTTTTTAAATATTGTAAGTTTTTTTTTTTTTTACAATTTTTAAATAGATTAAAAAATAGAAAAAGCCAGACAAAAGAATCACCGGAAAAATATAGATGTATGCTCAAGCTGCTCAAGCAAGCATATTGACCTGCTCCGTAAAGACTATGAAAATTTACCAAATTGCCCATGAATTTTTTTTTTTGCAATTTTTACAAAAATTTAAAAATAAGACAAACAAATTAAAACGGAAGAACCATCGAAAAATTACGAATATCTCCTCAAACTGCTCAAGTAAACATGTCGACCAGCTACTCAAAAAATTACGAATATATCCTCGAGCTTCTCTCAAACAAGCATGTCGATCAGCTATCTACTTACAAGCTGCTCAAGCACATATGTCGATCAGCTATCTACTTACAAGCTGCTCAAGCACATATGTCAATCAGCTAAGATCTTATTTACGCTTATTTTAAGTAATAGATTCTTTTGAATTAAACCGCCATGGTCTATGACACTGAAAATTCATCAAATTTAAATTCCACAAACTGAAAAAAAAGGTTGGCTGAATAGAACACGAAATAGAGAGGATAAAAAAAGACCATAAATAAGTCTAGCTGTTTATCCAAGGAGACCTAAAATATTTCTAAAGGAGGTGGGCTCCTATGTTTTGTAGCTGAATGTTTTTGACTGGGTCTTATTCATCTGCATGTATGGGTACGTACATTTATTTAGTTATTAGAATAAAAGTTGAAGACAGACCTTTAATATCTCAATATATTAAATGTCAAAAAATCTATAAGTTTCCACACATGGATGTTGAATTTTCTGCCTACCAAATAGGTTATCCATATTTTTATTCATGTAGAGAAAAGAAAAATAGTAGTTGAGAAAATTTAAAAAGTTTGTTTGTACTAATTTTTTTCTTCGTTTGTCGTGTTTCACTTTTCACGTTATTTGATTGTTGTTATTATTTGAAGTCAAGAATTTATAAAAAATAATCCTTCTATTTTCACGAAATAGAATTAATATTTGCATATGTTTTATCCTTCTTAAACTGTACTTGTAAAAGATTGAGAAATGAGCATAAAAAAACACGATAAATCTAAATATTTACATAATTTTGTCATAGTTCACATACCTCATATATAATTCTGTATCACAATTCTTGTGGAGGAAATTGAAGTTTTACTGTGAATTTATATATAAATTTTATAGTATTTGATTACGATTTACGAGTTTTTCATTAAAGAAAATGAATTTATAATAATTATGATGTATGTTATTGATCGTCGAAAATTCTGAATTTCTTTTATTTCTATAACCTTAAAATCCTCTCAAGGAAGAACAATGTAGAGGAAACTTTTCATTAAAGTAAAACCTTAGCCATCAGATTAATACGAATAAACATATGATTATGATTTATGAAAAGGACAAATAATGAGTTGACGAGCTGATTAGCATATTTTATGGGTGGATTCAACATATTAACTATTCTCAACCAACTTTTAAGAATTTTAAAATAAAATATATATGTTTAAAATTATATTAAAAAATATATGTAAGTACTCAACATAATTAAATCACATTTAAAAGAAAATTGAAATAGTTATTGTAGTCAAAGCAAAAGTTTTGACTTTTGACAAATGTAACAAATAAAATATCTTTTTTTATTTTCCTCTTGTAGAGGTTTGGAGATATTTAGATACATTATTGCTGCAAAATTTATACAGAAAATTATGGTTCAGGACTATGGATAGAACATTTATATTCTATAATATGCATATGAAACATTTATTTGTTTTTTTATCAAAGAAGATTGAGACGAAACATCTCACATCAAGCCAGTGGCTAGTGGGGTAGTAGCTCCAATGGCTAATCAGACACTTTTTATCGAATTTTTTTTTATTTAATCCCTTTTTTGTACATGGTTAACTGAGAATTTTGAGAATCTACTTTTATGAAAAAAAATAAAATTTTGGATCGCAACTATTTATTTTTGGCTGAAAAATTAAAAAAAAGTACCGGAGAATGCCAAGTAGGATAAAAATGTTTAATGGGATCAAATCTGAGCAGTTGAGGTGTCTATTAGGAACTTGTCTTAGGTGTCTAAGTGAAAAATAAGGACAAATTTAGATGTCTGTTTATGTATTTGGCTTTTATTAAATTTGTGACAATCTATAGTCAAATAGATCAAAAGTAGGCATACACATCAATTAATTAAAGAAGGATTATGATTTTGATTTGTGAATAAATAGGGACGGGCTTCACGCTAGGTAGCAAATAATAGTTGAAAGGTCCAAAAAAGGACCTTTGTACAGAGACGGAATAAGCCGACGTCGAAACATTTTATTCTTTTAAAAGTAAAAAAAGACTATTTTGTATAGTAATTGACAAAATGGTGACTTTTCTTTGACAGTAAAATTAAAAAATATTCAAAAATTTTATCTCAACGGGTTGCATCAGACTCTAGGAAAAGACTAAAAGTAACAATAATATATCAGTGAAATTAGGAGAGAATAGAGTATACGCAGATTTTATTATTACTTCGTAGAGATATAGAAGTCGTGTCTGAAAAATCCTTGGCTCAAGTGCAGGAAATCCAGATACCTCTGCCTCTCTTTGTACCCTCTATAACTAACCTTTTGCATCTTCGTGCTAGTATGTCTATGCATCTTCTATTTACATGTCCAAATCATTTCAATCTTACTTTTCTTATCTTGTCCACCACGAAATCACTCCCATCTTATTTTGAATATCCTTATTTCAAAATTTACCGCTCCCATTATAAACTACAAATACGTTTTCAACATGAGTTCTTTTCTATTTTCATAATTTCAATTAAATTTAAATCAAACAACACAATAAAGTTTTCAACCTATCCCCAAGAGGGAAAACTTTAAATATCTAGGGTCCATCATCCAGAGTAGTGGTGATATCGACGATGATGTCACATATCGTATTGGGGCAGCTTGGACTAAATGGAGGCTTGCCTTGGGAGTGTTGTGTGACAAGAAGATACCATCTAATCTCAAAGGTCAGTTTTACAGAATGGTGGTTAGACCATCTTTGTTGTATGGGGTGAAGTGTTGGCCAATAAAGAATGCACATGTTCAGAAGATGCATGTCGCAGAGATGAGGATGTTGAGATAGATGTGTGGTCACACAAGGAAGGATAAGATTAAGAATGAGATCATTCGGGAGAAGCTGGAGGTGGCACCGATGGCTGATAAGATGAGGGAAGCGAGACTGTGATGGTTTGGACATGTGCAGAGACGGAGTACCAATGCGTCTGTCAGGAGGTACGAGAGGTTGGTTTTGGGAGCTACACGGAGAGGTAGAGGTAGACAGAAGAAGTATTGGGGGGAGGTGATCAGACAAGATATGACGAAACTGGATCTCACCAAGGACATGACCTTGATAGAAAGGAGTGGAGGTCGCGAATTAGAGTAGCAGGCTGATTGGTTGGTAGGGTTAGGTGGATGGGTGACCTCGGCGTGTAGTGAGGTAGCAGGGGTAGGCGTGATTGATGTCACTATCTGTCGTATGGATGTTGATATTATCGTATTTACATATTGACATGTGCTTTTTGTAAATAGTCGTTCTCTTTATTTCTATTTCTCCTTTTGTTCCCTTTCCTTCCCTTTGCCATATCTAGTTTATTCTGCTTATGGGTTGTTGAGTCGAGGGTTCTTAGGAAACAACCTCTCTACTTCTATGTAAATACGAGGTAGTGATAAGGTCTGCGTACATTCTACCCTCCCGAACCCACTTATGAGATTCAACTAGATATGTTATTGTTGTAGAGGGTTATGAAGTGTGGGGGCTGTACAAAGATCTTACCATGTGTAAAGTAAGAATGTTGTGTCTAATAAACTTTTGATGAAAATCAAAGTACTCACTTTTGACAAACTTAAAGAAGCAAAATTAGTCAAATGAGAATTAAAGGAGCAATTTTGAAGTTCGTACAAAATATAAGGGATCATTTTTGCAATAATTTTCTCCCATATTGTACCTAAATTACTCATTCCTAATTCTCCATTATTATATCCAACACTTTATCTCCCGCCTTTCATCTCATCAAGGCTTCATCCCCTAACCATCTCACACATTCTTCATTTATGGTGAGTAATTTATACCATTTTCGATTTCCCGTTTTATAATTATGAATAACTATATTATTCCTCTAATTTATCTTCCTTTTTTTATACAGCATTTTGTAATTGAGATTTAAGTTCTTCGTGTGAGCAACAATGGATACTTGTATCAGATACTGTGCTTTATTTCTGTTTCTATCTTTGCTTTCTCCCTTTGGATCTGTCGACTCTCAACTTTTGCCTGAAGATGAAGGTACTTACCATTTTCTCTTCTTCTACGGTTTCCACAAGGTTATACACTCTTCTTTGATTTCATTCCGAGTTTTTTTATTTCAATTTTCTTCAATAAACAACCAAAAAATAACTTAATCAAATGATAATTATTATTAGTGGAGTGATTGACTAGATATTGATATCCAATTTTCTTTGCTAAATTGCGTTTCCTTTTTTTCTATTTTTGTCTTTACTTTTGCGATCTGAAAGCTTAAACCGTTCGTCACGTTTTCCAGTTCCCCATTGCTTCGTAATATCCGTGTCTGTCTTTTCTTTTTTTTAATAATTACTTATTTGACGCTTTGGTGCGCATATTTGACACTGACACTTAGAATCGTGATATAAAGGGTAATAATTTTATGATACAAGATAAAATTATTTTATATTGCATTTGATCGGAAGTATTTGATAGTCATGAGATTATTTATATTTTAGTAATGCGATAAATATTTCATATACATAATGGAATAATTTATCTCGAGATCGTTGATCTCACGATAATTTACTTTCAACTAAACGATCCCTTTAAAAGTCATTTTTTAAGAAAAAAAAAAATAGTGTATGAAATGATAAATACCTTTTGTGTCAAAATAACTGTACTTTAGGAGTTCATGACAAAAATGGTTTTGTTTCTATTTGCGTGATGTACTTTGATTTGACATAAAATTTAAGAAAGAATTTTTTTTGAAATTTATAATCTAAAATAAATTTATGCAACTGCAATCATTTCACTGAGAGTAAAATTATTATCTTAAATTATTATTAAATATAAAAATATCTTGTTCTTTTTTAGACAACTAAAAAAAAATGAATTATATAAATTAGGACAGAAGTAGTTGTTATTTTTAACTATTATATTAAAAATTTATTGCTTCTTAATATTGTTCCTAAAGAATACTTATCTGATAACTTAAAAGTCAACGATATAAATTTTGACTAACGTTTCAAGATATATTTTTTATCATATTGATATGAAAAAAAATCAACTTACAATATTTTTCGTATAATTTTTAATATTTTTATTTTTATTTTAAAATTATTAATATAATATAATATAATATAAAAAATTAATTAATTTACCTCTCAAAAATCACAATATTATAGCTAAAAATAAATAGAGAGAATATTAAAAATCAGCTTTGTTTATTTGCTTGTTTGTGTTCATTGAGTTTTCAACATTATTAGTAGTAATAGATAAACATCAAAACCTAATAATGTATTCTTATGTTATGAAAAGAAATTCCTGCCTAAAACCTTTTTCTTTCAATTATTGATCTTATTATTTATGAGTGCAAAGTTACTGTGGGCAATGAAAGTGATTTTTTTTTTTTTTACATTACTAGTCAAATTGGTTTTATCAATTGATTACTATCTGCATAAAGCTATTATAATTATAACCTAAAAATATAATAACGACTTAATATAATTTTTTTAAAATAAATACATTATTAATTATCACAATAATCATCGTATAAATCTTATTTTTCTAAAAAATTATTATTGAAGTGATGGCAGTGTTGACTTGTCTATTTTTAACAGCCAATCACATTTTGCATTTTTTTAATTGATTTTATCTGGACCCTTTTGATGCCAATCACATGCTGCTTTTAGCAAGTTGTTTGTTTATTTTATTCAATCATTTAATGCAATATACAACTATTGATGACTCTATGAAAAAGGACGAAAATGATTTATGTCCCTTAATTTTAATTTAATAGTTAAACTCACTCCTTTATTTTAAAATTTTGATATTTTTTTTACTATTCTATAGTTAGTAAAATAATTATTCCCTTTGTTTTTTTATTGATATAAAAAATTTAATTAATAATATTTGTTTGCATAATTTTTGAATAATTAAAATTTTGTTTTAAAATATTAAATTAATTTAATTTAAAAATTAATTAAATTGACTTTTAAAAAATGTAACATGACAACAAAAAAAAGTTGAGAAAGTATTGATTAATATACGTTTAAAGAGAGATGATAGAAGTAATGATTTATGGTTTTTTTTTTTTTTTTTTGCTTGGAGATGGTTGTGTTATGTATTTTTCTGCTGATTATTTAGTGAAGTGTATAAGAATAATATTGAATTGTAGTGTATTAATAATGATAATATTAATAATGCTTATCTTAATTATATTAAAATTATTTCTTATGTTGTATTTGATTTAATATATTAAAATAATTTACATATGCATTGTATAATTTCTAAAAAAAAAATATTCGTTTATAAAAATCCCTTTCATACAAATATCATGGATAGGACATGAATAATGTTTTGAGGGTCAATTATGTCCTTGCTCATGAATGTAATGTCATATATTTCTATGTAGTAGCTATATATATCTTAAAACCAAATAAAAGTTATAACTAATGCAAGTATATACAAAGTTAATACATATATTATTTTTCTAATGCGTTCTACAAAACAATCTCTTTATGTTTTTTTGTTAAAAGATGGATCTAGAATATAAGTTTAGGACTAATTTATCCTGAAATTTTCTTCTTAATACAATTCAAGTCTTAAAAAATACTTATCTAATCAGGACAACTTGATTAACCTCATATTACCTTTATAGTTTTTTTAATAGACGATGAAATGAATTAAAGTTATATTTTGAAATTGAGAAAATTATTTTTTCGTTTCTTTTTAGTTGTCACAATTTTACTTTTGAGAGTGAAACAATATAAATTTTGACTAGCATTTTAAGATATATTTTTAATCATATTGATATGAAAAAAATTAGAACTTATAGTATTTTTCATATAGTTTTTTATATCTAATTTTATTTTAAAATATTAAATTAATATAATTTTATTTAATTTTAAAAATTAATTAATTTAACTCTCAAAAATTGTAACATGATAATAAAAAATAAATAGGAGTATATGAAAAATCAATATTGTGTATTTGTTTTAATTAATTTTTCAACATTATTAGTAGTAATAGGTTGACATCAAAGCTAATAGAGTAGCCTTGCTTTATGAAAAGAAATTATTGATCTTCTTTTTTATTAGTGGAAGTTTCTGTGTGCAATGAAAGTGATTTTTCTTTTTTTTCCATATTGGCCTTGTCAATTGACAACTTTCTCCATAAAGGTATTACTTTCGTCGTGGTATGGTATTATTTGATTTGATATAATATTTAAAAAATTATAATTTAAAATAATTTTTAAATATTCGTATGATCGAAGTTCATTTTATTAAAATTTAAAGAAAAATTTTAAAATTAAATTATTTTTAGATATAGCAAGGTACTTTCTCTGTCTCATTTTAATTAAATTTGTGAGGTAATGCACACATATTAAGAAAAACATTCAAAAACAAAATTTACATCATACATTCCGCTGTTTAATTTATCTCCAAGAAAATATAAAACTTCACTAAATGAAAGCGCAAGTATAGAAAAAGTTTAAAATATTCATCTTGAACTTTAAATAATTCAAATATTTTGAACATTGATAAAAACCTAAATAAATTCAATTATTGAGGGGGGGGGAGGTAATATCTTTTTTAATAGATTAACGAGAAAAAAATATATCATATAAAATAAAATAGAGACAATATTATTATAACCTAAAAATAGTATAATGACCTAATATAATTTCTTTTAAACAAATACATTATTGAAAAAACACAATATCATTTTATAAACCTTAATCCTTTTTTTTTTTAATTATTATTGAAGTGATGGCAGCGTCGTGTCTATTTTGAGAAGCCAATTGATTTCATTTGGACGGTTTTGACGATTCAATCAATAAGCAATGACAATAACAAGTTGTTTGTTGATTTTATTCAATCATTTAATGCAATTTCCTTTTCTCTCTCCCCCACCCCAACATAATTTACTGCTATTCATAACTCTACAAGAAAATCAACTACCTCCCTTAATTTTAATTTAATAATCAAACTCACACCTTAAGTTTAGAAAATTGACATTTCTTTTTACTATATATTCTAGTTAGTCAAATGATTACTCGATGAATTTCTTTTTACTTTATAGTATTTTTTGTATTATTTCTAAATAATTAATTTTTTATTTTAAAATATCAAATTAATGTTATTTTAATTTGATTGTAAAAAAATATAATATGACAATTAAAAAAGAAATTGAAAAAGTATATTAAGATAAGTTTAAAGAGAGGTAATAGAAGTTGTCATTAATAATTATTTTTTTGGGTTTCCCACCCAGTGTCCTGCACCCAAATTGGAGTCCGACTAAATCTGGATTCGCGCCGAAAAGTCCCACGTTTGGGGGTAAAGCGCTCCCTAACAAAGGCGACTCCGTACCCAAGAGGATTCGAACCCGAGACCTCTGGTTGAAGATGAAGGAGTACTAGTTGTGTTTGGTTTGATATATTAAAATAATATGGGGACTCGAACTCGAGCCCGAGACCGAGACCGGGAAGTCATTAATAATTATTAATTGTTTATCTTTTTTTGCCTTAAAGATGGTTGTGTTGTGTACTTTTCGGGGTTGTTTAGTAGGGTGAATAAGAATAGTGTTGAATATGGTGTATTAGTAATGCTGGCATTAGTAATATTTGTATTAGTTATGTTAAAATTATTTCTTATGTTGTGTTTGGTTTGATATACTAAAATAATATGCATATGCATTGTATAATTTCTAAAAACAATATTAATTTGTAAAATATTTTCCACAATATTGTGGAAAGAATGTGGAAAAGTTTTTTGAGGGACAATTATGTCTTTGCTAATAAATGCATTAGGCCTTTGCATCACTCATATCATAGATTTCCTCGTATTAGCTACACATACCAAATAAAGTGTATAACTAATGTAAGTATACCACTTTTTGGGTATATTCCCCAAAAGGGCTAGCATTCTTGGGTGTCTTTTGGAAGGGAGGAAAATGTTTTTAAAAAGATTCTTTCAAATTTTCTTAAATTTGATTAGTCAAAATGCTTTGAGAATTTTTCTTTTTTTTAGAAAATGACTTTTCGGTGAATATTCTATGTTCGAGAATATTCCCCAAAAAGGCTAGCAGTCTTGGGTGCCTGTTTGGATGAGCTTATTGTTTTTAACTTATAAGCCAAAAGCCATAAGTTAGGAATTCTAGCTTATAGCTTTTGACTTATTTTGGTCATTTTGGCTTAAAAACAAGTGCTGATAAGCACTTTTTTAATTTACCCAAACACTCAAAAAATGCTTAAAAGCTATTTTGATATAAAAGAAAAGTGCTTTCTGAATTTTAGATGGGAAATCCTATACTTTAGTCAGGCTTTTAGCAAAATGATCCTTTATGTAACACCAAGATGGATGAGTTAGAGAGATAGTGAAGTCGTGTCTTGGGAATAGAGAAATTCTTGATAGGAAAATACTGTTAGTTAGATTTAGGGCAAACTTATCCTATTGTAACCTATCATTGAATTACTCGTAACTAACAAAATCTTTTGATAATCCGTGGCTGATCCATCACTAAAATAGGAGTAGTAAACAGATTTTGTTGTTTAACTACAGGATTTGTCCATCGCTAATTCCTCTTTGTATATTCATCAAGTATCACAGTATGCAATAGTTTAATTTTCTCTTAGCGACTAACAATAGTATACTCTATATAATTTCTCACATCTGGATATTGTAACGATTGTGAATTTAATTTAACTTTGATGTCACAGTAAAAGTTCTGCAAACAATATCATCGAAACTTCAGAACAGATATTGGAATGTCAGCCGAGCCTCTTGCACTCAGGGTAGTGGTTTTAACTGGACGGATCCTACTTATGATAAAATTATGAGCAACGTAACATGTGATTGTTCATTCAATAGCAGATCAGTTTGCCATGTTGTAACAATGTAAGCTCTCCTTTGATCTCTAAAACTTCACATTTTCCGCTTAATGAGAAAGTTTTATAGCTAAACTAATGGTATGATATAGTGACTAATATAAACTTCAAAATTTTTGTAGCTATACAAATATTATAGCATATATTATGACCACAAGTTTAATAAATCTTCATTATTTCTTAATTTCATACATATTTTAACTTTACTACATGAATTGGAATGGAGGGAGTAATCTTGATAGGTCCTTACTGTTATGAGACAACGATAATGAAAAGAAAAAGCACACAGTTATACATGGGAAATCCTCGAGGGGAAGAAAAATCCATGGTCAGTCACCGACTCTTATTATTCTCTATGAGAGATGATTACAAATACACCAATGATGCCAAGTTTATATAGACTGCAAAAAAACCTTAATCCTGGAGTGTTTAGGATCCCTTCATTTCTTAGCTTAATTAATTGAGGTCAGCCCCACAAACTTAACAGTTCTCCCACTTGAGATTGATCCCAACGTCCACGTCATGCATCATAGATGGTGATTTCACCAAACTTCTAAAGTTTAGCTAGGCCAAGAGAAGTCGAGCATACCTACAGCATCTCAGTAATAACTGATTTGTTTAAGATATCTGCAGGATTCTCATCAGTGTGAGTCTTATCCATCTTGAATGAACCTTCCTCCAAATGTGACCAAATGAAATGATATGTGAGTTCTTCGCCAAATGAATGACACTTTGATTGTCACTGTGCAACCTGCATTCCATCCTTTCTTGACCTTGTTCCTTCAGTAAGCTCTTTAACCAAATCCTCTCCTTACATGCTTCTGTTGCAGCAACATATTTTGCCTCTGTGGTAGACAAGGTAGTGATCTTTTGCAATTTTGAGATCCAATGGCTTGTTGCACTTCCAAGAGTAAACACATTGTCTGTAGTACCCTTCCTACCTTATGATAGTCATAATACCTAAGTCATACCCAAAGCTATCACCACCATAGCCTAAGAAAGTGCAAACTTTGGACTTTGCATCTTAGATCTCTCATTCGCATTCACATGAATAAAAGCAACGCACACAAAAACTCGTAAGATATGAGAGTTTTAACTCCTTAACCGTCCATGCTTCTTGAGCTAGTTCACATGCTATGGCTTTTGAAGGTTCTCTGTTGATCAATTATGTAACAATATATTCTCAGCTCCAACCCAGAACCGTTTAGCTAACCCAACATTGATCATCATGCTTTTTGATCTTTCAACAACGGTTTTGTTCATCAGTTCAGTTATCCCAGTCTATTGTGGTGTACCTGAAATAGTCAGCTCCCTTCTGATTCCATTTCCAGTACAATAGTTTCAAATTCCTTGGTGCAGCATTCACCTCTATTATTTGACCTTTAGCTTTTCAGCTTTAAAACTGTCTCATTCTCAACTAGGGATTTCCATTTCATAAAGATGTCAAATATGTAAGATTTATTTTTCAAGAAATAAACCCTAAGCATTCTAGTACAGTCATCAATAAAAGGAACATAATACTGAGAGCCATTAACTGAAGGTAACCTAAGATGGTCCCCAAATGTCTGTATGAACAAGTTCCAACTTCTTACTTCTAGGATCTCATCCTCTCTTAGAAAAGCTGAGCTTCTTTTGTTTTTTCCAACAGTCTTCACAAACTGCAAATCAACAGATGTTACTCTGTCCAGTTTCTTTCTACGAACCATTGCCTTCATTCCCTTTGCATTCATGTGGCCAAGCCTCCTATGCTATAAACCTGCATCATCCTCTGAAGAAAGCCTTATTAATGCTACATGGGAAGCCATCCTGAGTGTATGTTGTATACACAGGTCCATTTCTCTTCCCTCGTGCTAACACCAAATTACCGTTGGTAATCTTCCACGAATCTGATAATTGACTAGCCGAAAACTAAATTTCATGCTAGTTTTTTGTAAATGTTGAACTTTCTTCAGTTTCAGCTTCCACGTTCATTAAACTAATTTTTATCACTTAATTTGATATAACTACCCAGTGCATGTTAATATTTACTTGTAAAGAGAGTCCAAGAACAATGTCCTCTTGTGATTTATGTTCCATTGAGTCTTAGATCTTCAAAATGAATGCATAATTTATACCCTCTTACATTTTTTATTTTCTAACTGAACTCCTTTACTGGTAGGTGTTATGAAATTCTTTTGATTTTTTCTGCTTTTTTATTATTTTTTTTTGTTGATACAGCCAATTGAAGGGTCTTAATATGACAGGAATTCTGCCTCCAGAATTTGCACGGCTTACTCATCTGCGAGAATTGTGAGTATCAGGATTTCTGTCCTTTCTGGTACTTGTTGAACTCTAATTACAGAAACTTGTATGCACTTTATTCAATTTTTTTCTTAATAAAAATCATAACAGCAACAAGTTAACTGTTTGTTGCTTTATATGAAAACAAAGTCTATTGAATTGTGTAAACCATTATCCTTTAAAATGTGAAATCTTATAGTTTGAAGTGGATCGTAATATGCAAAATTGGAGGCTCAATCAATTTTCATTTCCAGAGATCTGACTCGTAATTACTTAAATGGATCGATTCCCTCAAGCTATGGCCAGCTTCGCGTCACTATTTTGTAAGTTATTTCCTGTTTAATCTTTTAAAAGTTTTCAATGAAGTAGTTTTTGCTTATTGGTCTATTGACATTTTGTTCGAACTCATTTGTATAGGTCACTCTTGGGTAACCGTATCAGCGGGTCAATTCCCAAGGAGTTAGGTGACATTGACACACTGGAAGAACTGTAAGTTGAAGATGTCGTATACTTCCTTTAATATTCTAAATACTTTTGGTGTATCTAAATGGATGTCACATTGATGAATTGATATTTTCAGAAATCTGGAAAATAATCTACTTGAAGGACCTCTTCCTCCAAACCTTGGTAGTTTGAGCAACTTGAGAGAAATGTAAGACAGAGTAACCAGATATTTGATGTCTACTATTTACTTATTGTTACTTCTGTTCCTAATTATTTGGCACTTTTTGCTTTCCGATAGCCAAAGTAAAATGCATTTTTGCACAATTTTGATCTGGAAAGAAGTGTAATGTATGGTACTTTTAATATGAAGAGTTAATCGAATCTAATTTAGCTCCAAAAGTTGGTCAAATTGAATCAACAAAAGCGTCAAATCTGGACGAGTTGTGTGATTTTTCAGTTATCATGGTTAATTGATGGATCATTCTGCAGGTTTCTTTCTGCCAATAATCTCACAGGAACTATACCTGAGAGCTTCAGCAATCTTAAGAACTTGACAGACTTGTAAGCAATAGCTGTTAAAAGAACATTTGACTTCTGTGCTTCGTTCTCTTAACTCTTTCGTCTGTTTGCAGTAGGATAGATGGGAATATGATATCTGGAACCATACCGGATTTTATTGGCAATTGGACCAAAATGGATAGATTGTAAGTGTGCATCAGATAGTTGTGAATATTGATGCAATTTTCTTCTCCCTGAAGGGTTCTAAACTTATAAAAAGCAAAAACATGGTAGCGCACATAGTTTGTAACTGCAATTATCATGAAACATTTTGCAGAGACATTCAAGGAACATTAATGGAGGGACCTATTCCTCCTACAATATCCCAGTTGAAAAACATGACCGAGTTGTAAGTACACACGTCTCTCGTACTTTTACGGTCAAATAACTGTTAAATTCACTTTCAAGCTCCCTTTTCTTCTATTATAACAAAAAGAGTATATTAAAAGAGAGTATCTTTTGAGAAATGAAAATTGAAGGCTATAGTGGAAGTTATCATGTACACTGTTGTTTTCAGGAGAATATCTGATTTGAGAGGAAAACAAATGCAATTCCCAAATCTTCAAGGCTTGACGAAGATGAAAAGGCTGTAAGTCGTATTGCTTGGAAATTTAGCTATTACATCTATTCATATTGCGTATGCTCATGGTTCTTTAATTTGACTTAAATGATGCAGGACTTTGAGAAATTGTTCAATTTTCGGCCCAATTCCGAGATATGTAGGTGCCATGCCTTTGAAACTTTTGTAAGTGTGTCATCTTCTTCTTTTTTGGGGAGCTTTTTTTTCCAGCAAGTTCTGTGTTTTGGTTCTTCTATATTTTAGTTTATCAAGAGTACTAGAACATAGAAGTTTCGGTGAGATGTATTCAGAGATGGGGTAGATTTTGATGATTCTCAGCTATGATGATAATTGGAATATAACTATTCTTGTGTTGACTACCTTTTCTTCAGAAGTTGGAACTTATAAGATATTAGTAATACTATTCTATCTAGTTGGAACTTGTAAGATATTAGTAATACTGTTCTATCTAATTGGAACTTATAAGATATTAGACTTGGAGGTTGTTATACCTGATTTGTTGATTTATGTAGCCAGAACAAATAAGATGCATTATATATATATATATATATATATATATATATATATATATATATATATATATATATATATATATATATATATATATATATATAAAATGAAGGATTCAATTGAAATGAAAATGTTAAGTCCCATCTTAGGTAATATTGAGTCAACAGGATGCAGTTTGGTAGTAGTTTGTCATCTCCGCTTTCTGCAACAAAGTGTATATATTCATCAAAATTTGTTAAATTTTTAGTTTGTCTATAATCTAGCTTGGAAGTGACCTATATTGTATAAAAGGAAATGCTTCTACATACCAATGTATTTCTCATATTGGCATGATGGAGCAAAGATTTTCATTAATTATGTGGATTCCACAGTGGTTTGCTTTGTTGTCTGATTTGATGCTAATCCTGCCTGCTTCTGATAAGAGTTATTTATTTCCAGGGATCTGAGCAACAACTTGCTGAATGGTACAATCCCAGATACATTTGAGCCGTTGGATTTTGATTTCATGTAGGTACCTTTCAGTGAAACCTTTACAAGTTGAAGCATAAATCTTGTACATGTTTTTTTTCTCTCTCTCAGTTTTTGTTCGGTAATAACAAGCAAAAGTTTTATCTGCTATGTAGGTTTCTTGGTAACAACTCATTAAGCGGAGCAATTCCCAGCTGGATATTTGATAAAAGAGAGAACATGTTGGTATTTGCTCAATTTGTTCCATTTTTCTCATCTTAGTAGTATCATAGTTAGTCGTGAATAAACATGCCACATTTCAAAGTTAACAGTTCTTTCCCTAAAACTTTTTGTTTGCTGCAAGGATGTATTTACAAGAATCTGGTGTCTTCTAAGTGCATGACAACAATAACCTTTTTTATGCAGTGATTTATCATACAACAATTTCACACAAACATCTTCTCAAGGATGCCAGCCCTCTACCTTGTGAGCATTGTTCCCCTTTGTTTGTGAATCTACATTCATATATCATTTCTTTTTTTACAAGTAAAAATTTTGGTCTTACAAACTTTCTTTTCTTAATAGAAACTTAGCCGCCAGCTATTCAGACACAATAAGCACGTCCAACAACACGTAAGTTCTCCAAAATGTTGTCTTATGTATCAAGCGCTAGTTTGTTTGATGCTTTCTGTCTATTGTCTATAATTATGTGACTTAGTCTATTTGAAAATGCAGGGATGCCTGGTGTTCCATGAAACCCCTCATTTGTCCCAACGAAGCACAATGTAAGAGTTACAGCCTATTAATTATTTTTTAATACTCTGTAATGCTTAACTTGGCCTTTGAGAGGGCTGAAGTAGCAGTTTGTCAAAGGACCTCAGGATTATGTCTGGAACATTTACCGCTGAATAAATTCTTGGAGCGGCAGCCTGTGAACTTCTAAAATACAAAAGCATAACTTTGGAGTAGAGAGATAATTTCAAAGCCATTCCTCATGTTACATTCTTCATGTCATTTGCAGATCATTCTTTGTTCATAAACTGTGGAGGAACTAAAACTAAATTTGATGGAAATGATTATGAGGCGGACTTGACCAATAGGGGTCCATCATATTTTTTTTCGTCCTCCGATAAATGGGCTTTCAGCAGTTCAGGAATATACGTGGGTTTTCAAGATGCCAAGTATATTTCAACAAATATATTTTCACTGAACATATCCGGTCCTGACTTTTACAATACAGCACGCCTTGCTCCTAATTCTCTCAAATATTATGGGCTTTGCCTACGAGCAGGGAGCTATAGAGTGCGCCTTCATTTTGCTGAAATAATGTTTTCAAATGACTCAACATATAGCAGCCTTGGAAGGCGGATATTTGATGTAGCAATACAAGTAAGTTTGAAGTCTAACTTCTTTTGTAAATAGTAAATATGTAACTTCACATGTTGACTTATTCAGTTCTGATATGATTTGGTAACCTTCTGGATTTGGATATTGGGTGCTTGAATGTTGATATATTGAGTTCTGATATGGTTGGCAACTTTCAGATTTATTATTAAAAGGTACCAATTTGTTGGAGATAATGTGGTATAGTTTGATTTCTTACACAGGGAAATGTAGTTTTGAAGGATTTCAACATCATGGAGGAAGCTAATGGTGTTGGAAAAGCCATTGTCAAGGACTTTAAAGAAGTTTTTGTTAGTAGCACTCTGGAGATTCACTTGTATTGGACCGGGAAGGGGACTAACGCTATTCCAGACAGAGGTGTATATGGACCTCTGATTTCAGCCATCACCGTGACACCAAGTCTGTATATCTATGCCTATAGACTTTACACTTATCTTCCCACAATCTTATCTAAATAAAATCCCAATTTCTTTTTGCAGACTATGATATTGATACAGGCAATGGGTTACCTGTCGGAGCTGTTATTGGCATTGTACTCGCTTCAATTGTGGTGGTTCTGATAGTTTTATTTGCTCTGTGGAAGAAAGGCATTTTGGGAGGGAAAAATAATGAAGAAGAATTAGGTAATACATACCTCAAAGAATTTATTCATGGCTCTCTACATTGGATAACATGATGATACTTCTGTTGTGATAATCAGAATTATTTACGAAATTGCTACCCGCGATATACAAACAATTATCTGCCTATAATTGACCAGCATTGAGATGATTGTTCTGTTGGTATATCGACATCATGACATATCATAGATAGTTAGCACACAACAAAATGTTCATGACTGCTTAACTGTCTTTGTCATACAGATGTTCATTCTTTTAAAAATCATTGTTCATCATGCAGATGTTTTAGAAGATCCATGCTAATGTTTGCAATATTCTTCTTGTTTACAGAACTGAGAGCCCTTGATTTACAGACTGGTCATTTTAGACTTAAACAAATTAAAGCTGCTACGAATAACTTTGATCCGGTGAACAAAATTGGTGAAGGCGGCTTTGGACCAGTTTACAAGGTATCAAATCTCTATCCATACTGTTTTTGCGCGAGGACAGTTTGTGGTTCTGTGGTGATATTTCCTACTGGTTATCCTGATGTAACGTTTATAGGAAAATAGAGTAGTAATAGTTGACGTAATCCCTATCCTGTATTCTTATGTCTGTAATATGATCATTGATTCGTTGTTAATTAACCTTGCTATCTATAGGGTGTACTCTCTGATGGTGCAGTCATAGCTGTTAAGCAACTGTCTTCGAAGTCGAAGCAAGGAAACCGTGAATTCGTCAATGAGATAGGCATGATTTCAGCTCTACAACATCCAAACCTTGTCAAGCTTTACGGTTGTTGCATAGAAGGGAACCAGTTATTGGTGATATATGAGTACATGGAAAATAACTGTCTTGCTCGAGCTCTCTTTGGTATTCCTTTGCAACAACATTTTAAGAATCATTAATGCAGTGATAGTTTATGCTTTACATTCCTCGATTTTATCTTGTTTCTTAGGCCGTGATGACCAGAGGTTGGACCTAGACTGGGTAACCAGAAAAAGGATATGCTTAGGAATAGCAAAAGGGTTAGCTTACCTTCATGAAGAATCGAGGTTGAAAATCGTCCACAGAGATATAAAGTGTACTAACGTGCTTCTTGATAAGGATCTGAATGCGAAGATTTCAGATTTTGGATTGGCTAAATTAGATGAAGAAGAGAACACTCATATTAGCACCCGAATTGCTGGAACAGTGTGAGCCTTCTTATCATAACTATCTCTGTACTGTCTAGATATTAGCATGTGATGACAGAGTAACAATTTTTAAAGTCATACAGTAACATGTTCACCTTGAAGTATCTTACGTTTCTTTTTCCTTTTTGAAGAGGTTATATGGCTCCCGAGTATGCAATGAGAGGCTACTTGACAGATAAAGCTGATGTTTATAGCTTCGGAGTTGTTATATTAGAGATTGTCAGTGGGAAAAGCAACACAAACTACAGGCCAAAAGAGGAATTTGTTTACCTTCTTGACTGGGTAAACTTTCTTATTGAACTGTCATTCCCAAATACTAATATCCTTAACAAATGCTGCAACATCATGTGTTATAAGTCTTCCATATACATGTTTAGTTTAATTGCACTCTGGATTTATAAGCCAGAAAAAGCTTCTCCTGTTAGTGTTTTGTGCAAATTTATGCTCTGCTGTTTCAATTTATGTGTCTTAATTACCTTCTCTTTAGTTTGTTTAAAACAGAATGTTTTTTTTCTTTTTTGACAATTTTTTAGTTTTAACTTTCCACGTGACATTTAAAACCACAAGATTTAAGGGTATTGGTACATTCTACATATCTTTAGTTTAAGACCATAGGATGCAAAAGTCTTATTAACTTTCTTAAATTCCGCGTCAAGTCAAAACCTTTCAAACAAATTGAAATGAAGGAATTCTTTCATCTGATGCCTTAAAAGAAAATGTTAGGATCAGAGTGGTTCCGTTAGTTCTGTTCACGTTCTTATGGACGCGTCTTTGTGTTTTTAGTATTTTCATTTCTCCAATTTCATCTTTACTTTCTTAAACTTTGTATCAAGTCAATGTTTTTCTCTTTGTCATGCAGGCTTACGTACTACAAGAACAAGGAAATCTCTTAGAACTAGTGGATCCACGTCTCGGTTCCAATTACTCCAAAAAAGAGGCAATGCGGATGATCAACCTCTCTCTTGTGTGCACGAATCCCTCTCCTACTCTCCGACCATCCATGTCTTCTGTGGTGAGCATGCTCGAAGGAAAACTCCCCGTGCAAGCACCAATAATCAAACGCACTACATCAGACGATGAAATGAGATTTAAATCATTCGAGAAACTTTCACATGACAGCCAAACAACACAGGTATCAACATATTCTCAGGACAGTCAATTAGCACAAAGTGTGAATGCACCTTGGAGTGATTCATCAGTGTCTGTCCCTGGTAAAGAAGAAACTATTACTTCAACAAGTAGGCTTCTTCCAGATCTTTATGATGTAAACATAGATTGATTGATGGACAGATAATTTTGCAACTAGATTTTGAACTCCATCATGTAATTATCTAACTCTATTTTCACACAGGTTTTCAAATATTTTGTTTGTTGCTGCTCAATTGTTTTTAGTTAAATATCTGAATAAAGTAGTGAAATTATGATTTGTCAATATTATTTGTTTTTTTTTTTTGGGCAAAAAATGTCGTTCATGATGCTTTTGCAAAATGTATGTTTAGTTAGAATTCTTATTAATTAATTCAATTGAAGTGAAATTTATTGTAAAACTCTGTATCAATATATTATAAGATATAAATCTATAATTATTTAATACTACTATATTTTAAGAAGTTAATATGTATCTTGAATATCAAGTGACAGATAAAATTTAGTACTATTTCTTTTAGACATATTCTGGAGCAATAATAAGGAGATAAGAGAACATGTCATTGTGGTTACTTGAGTTAGAAAGAATTATACTACTAATTAATGCACTTAAGGATGTTTAGTTTAGTAGCGTGTCTTAGTAAAAATAATGCATACATTAATTTTGTGTATTAGTAATATTTTTTTTGGTATATTTTTTTCCTGTTAGGTATAATTATTAATTAACGCTTTACTCTAGTATGTATTAATATGTGTATTACTAATACCATATATTTCTAGGTATTAGTAATGCAAGGAGATTTAATGCATGCATCAACATGGTTAAAGACTCAATTGTCCTCAAAACTTTTTTTTACATTTTTTAATGATATTTGTGGAGAGTGAGGGGATCTTTATAAATAAATCATTTTTGTATAAATTATGTAATGCATGCTTTTTTTTTAATACATCAGATTGAATAATACATAAGAAATAATCTTTGTATAATTAATACAAGCATAATTAATGTCAATATTATTAGTGCACTCTACCAAACGACTCTTTAATGATTTAATTTCTAATATTAAAATGCACAATAACACCAACAATATGTATATGTGTCTCTTATTTTTTCTTTAATTGTTTACGTAAATAAAGGAGTTTTAACAATCACTTATGTTGAATATTTTCCAGATTGTAATTTAAAAAACATATATTCATAACATAATAAATGTCCACCAGGATAAATACATGTAATAGATGCAATTATGCTATTAGGAAAATAACCTTTTCTTAATTAGGGATCTCGGGTTCGAGTCTTGGATATAATTTTTTTTTAAGGAGCACTTCCCCTTGAATGAAGTTCCACATGATGCGAAGCCAAATATAAGCTGACTCTAATATAAATACCGACTAGTGAATAAAAAAAATGAGTATTTACATAAATAATATATTATATATCAAATATTATCCTTTTTTAGGGTATTTTTTTAATTTATGAACTATAACATATTTTATCGATAAATTACAAAAATATTTTTTTTCTTTCTTCCTCGTCTTCTCTCTCTTTTTCTCCTCCTCTTTCTCTCTCTTTCTTTTCTGCCATCAGGCATTTTTTTTTTCCTTTTCTCTCTCCTTCTCCTTCTCCATTCAACTCTTTATCTTTAATATTATATATTCTTATAAATTTTATTATTATTATTTCATTAAATAAATCATATTGAAATATTTAATATTCACCTTTTGCATTGAAAAATGCTTATAATATGTATTATTTATTGAATTTAAAATGTATTATAGTTATTTTTTATTATTAATGATGTTAAAATAATTATTTTATTAAAAATATACTACTTATATTCTCTACGTGCATTAAAACATGTTTATAATACATATGAAGTATTGAATTCAAAACGTATTACAATTGTAGTTTTTATTTATTTATTTTTATTAATGGTGTGAAAAACTATTATATCTGAATTTCAAATATTTAAACACTATTTAAATTAGTTTATAAGTTTAATATATTAAAATTGAGTCAATATATTATACATGTATATATAAAACAAATCTTTTAGTTTAAAGAATAGTAAGAACATCATTTCTGTCATGTTCAATCTGAAATTTAAATTAATTTCAAATTAAAATAATTAATTAATATGTAGATTACAATTCATAAAAATTGTATTACAATTTTATTAAATATGAATAATATTTGTAATACAATTTTAATTTAATATTATCTATTTTTATGAATTCGATTATTGTTGTTCTAACAAATATAATACCTTTCTTACAATATAAGTTAAGTTAAATAATACTAAAATATTGAAATTCATACATAATACTTATGACATATTTCTTCTAAACTTTTTTTTAGTTATATATCTCTACGTGCATTAAAACATGCTATATATATATATATATATATATATATATATATATATATATATATATATATATATATATATAATATGTTGAATTCAAAATATATTATAATTATGTTTTATTTTTTCTCTTATAAAAGGTGCTAAAATATATTATTGAATTAAAAAATATATTCACCACATGTATTGAAATACACATAATATGTTTGATATATTGAATTCAAAATGTATTGAAATTTATGTTTATCTTTTTCATTAATAATTTCAAAAAATATTATACTCGAATTTCAGCCATTCAAGAATTATTAAAATTAGTTTATATGTTAATATATAAAAATTGTGTTCCAAACTCATTATATATGTATTCTTATAATACAATTTAACACATAAATGATTTTGTGATGGAAGTTGGAGTCATTGAAAATTTATTAGGAGAAAAAAATTGCGTAATGGAGAGAGAAAAATTGCAAAAGTTGAAAATTTATTAGAAGAAAGACAAAATTAGATGAAAGAAAGAGAAATGTTGTAGAAATTAATGGAAAAGAGAGAAAAAATTGATGGAAGAAAGAGGAGTGAATAATAATTAACGAAAAGAAAGAAATATTATATACTATTTTGCCTAAATCAGCTTTTTCGGCTATTTTGAATAAAAAAATTAGCCATTTCGAGTAAGACTAAAATTAATGTTAAAATTGATAATTATTATAATATAATACATTATTTAAGTAAATGACCCCCAAAAAAATTTACCATCTGATCCATAATGTATCCACCTCTTCTATATTGAGTTGTGTATATTGACTGAAACAAGTTCAAAATAAATCAATTCCCAATAAAGAAGTTACATGCTAGAAGAAATTAAACTACTCCCAACGTTTTATATCAGTTGTTATGTTTTATTTTTCGAAAATTAATTTAACTAATTTTTAAAATTATATTAGACAATAAATTAATTCAATATTGATTTATATTAATCTATCATTGGACTTTAGATATTATAAGTTGCAAATTTAGTGAAAAGTGTATCTTTCTGTTTTCAAAGTTTATGTAATTTGATTCTCAGAAAGAAAAAATATACTTTGTTCATGCATTCTTACTTATCTATTATTCACTTGAACACTCTTCAAGAAACAATAATTTTACTATGATACCATTTGATATATTTGAAAGATAGATGTAGCTAATAATACGATAACTTCAAATATATACGATAAACTAATTAGCTTACAACAAGCATAACAATATTTTATTTACATAAAAATAACAAAAATCATAGAAAATATACAGTGATTATAAAATATAGCTTGCCAAGAGTCATGGAAAGTATTCATTGATTATACAATATAGATTACTTATATATGAGCTATACAATGAATATACATTATGATACACTTAAAAACTGAATATAACTTGACAATACATGAATTATACACTGACTGTATAGAGAATGATCATTTCAAAAATTGAATATAGCTTGACTATACATGAAACATACATGACTATACAACGAACGACCATTTCTTTGGTAATTACTTTTGCCAAATGACCATCTATTATAACTTAATAACAAGGATAAATTAGAAACTAAATGATAAATTATCTTTTAATTTTTAAATTGGATAAATTTAAATAAATATCTGTTTTTAATATAATGGACAGGTAAACATGGAGGGAGTAATATATTTTCAACATATAGCAATGGAGAGTCATCAAATGTTAGGTAGTATTTGGTTTTAATTAATATGGCTTTTTGCACAAGAATTGGACTTTAAGAAATTGGCAAGAAACTATATATTTTGATGACTATTCTTATGTTAGACAATGGGAACTTCTAATGTTCTTTTGTCAAATCTTATCTTTTTCAATATTATATACTTAGTAGAATTCACTAGGAAATTTCTTAACTCACAAGTAGTTGAGTATTTTATATAAGATAAAAAGAATTTGTGATTTTGTTATTGTTATGTCAAAGGGTGTCTTTTGATGCTTTGGTTTAGTTGACATACTCTTAACTTTCTTTTGTCTAGTTATTATCAATCAATCGAATCTTGATTAATACCAACCGTAAAGGTAAAAGTCTTTTTGTACCTGCAAACACTAAAAAAACTCTGGTCTTTTCGTCATCAAGAAACAAACAGATTTTCGAAATCTTGGCTCACAAATCTTAAATTTTTTCTTCTTCTTTAGATGGATTCAGTAAATGGACGTGTTGTGACCCCGAGAAAGAGCAGATTGGCTCGTGTTTTTGCTAACGTTTTGCATATTCGAGCTGTGACAGGAAGAAATGGAAGGACAAAATCTGAAGATAAGTTAAAAAAGGAAGTTGAAAGAGTAAAGAATTACGCAGCTATAGAAGCTTTATTAGCCAAGCTATTTGCGAATATTTCATGTATTAAAGCTGCATATGCCCTGCTGCAGTATGCTCAATCGCCCTACGACCCTGATTTTATTCACTCTGCTGATGAAATGATCGTATCTGAGCTGAAAAGTTTGTCTGATTTAAAACAATGCTACTTGAAGCATCAACTTGATGATCGTTCCCCGGAGGCCACACTGGTTCTAGCAGAAATTAAGGAGAACAAGAGCATTTTAACAATGTATGAGATCATGGGAAATAAGTTGGATTCTCAGCTTAAACTCAAAGACTCTGAAATTATGTTTCTCAAAGAGAAACTGGATGAGGCTAATAAAGAGAACAATTTGCTTGACAAGAAATTGAGTTTAATTGACAACTTTCATGTGTCAAAATTGAGTATCAACAACTTTACTATGTTCTTTCGACAGACAATTAAATCGATATGGAGCTTTGTTGCATTGCTCTGTAGAGAAATGGAATATGCAGGATGGGATTTAGATGCTGCTGCCTCGTCTATTCAACCGGCTACAATGTTCTTAAAACCAAATGACAAATACTACGCGTTCGAATCATTTGTTTGTCAGGAGATGTTTGATGATTTCAACTATCCATACTTCTCTGTATATAACAAGTCCATGACAGCGCAAACAAAACAGCCAAATATATTTTTCAACACATTCTTGGAATTTCAATCTGTCATCCCAGCTGATTACTTAGCTAGGAAGCCAAAATCAACATTCGCGAAATTTTGTCGTGCAAAGTACTTGAAACTCATCCATCCAAAACTGGAAAGATCCCTTTTTGGCAATATGGAGCATAGGGATTTACTTAATTCTTATGACTTCCCAAAGACACATTTCTTTTGCACATTCAGTGAAATGGCAAAGCATATTTGGTTACTCCATTGTCTTGCTTTTTCTTTCAGCCCCGAAGCTTCCGTATTTCAAGTGAGGAAAGGGTGTAGATTTTCGGATGTTTACATGGAAAGTGTGAACGGAGAAGAAGGATTCTTAAAGTCCAACAGATCATCGGAAATTGAACTTCGTGTGGGATTCACAGTGATTCCGGGGTTCAGGGTTGGTAAAAGTGTTGTTCAGTGTCAAATATATCTCTGTTGATGAAAAATAGTTTAGATAGAGTGTCTTGGTGAATCAAAAACAGTCTAAAAACAAAAGCATATACACTATTTATGCATATAAAATGTATATGTCAATAGACAGTATGTATATATGTATACTTATACACAAATTATATACATTTTCAACTATTATTTCTTCAGGCGGGCCAATTAAGTAATTCTATCTTATAGTAAGTTGTTTTATCTTGAACCACATATCATATGCAAAACTAAAAAATTTAAATGTATGCACATAGCAAGGTTGCGATCATTCTAAACCTAATAACTTTATATTCTGAATTCGCTTCAATGGAAGCCAACACCTTCAAAGAAGATGGAAACTGAGTTTTGAAAATGAGGGCGAACAACCATGGCGTTTGAGTATGTTGAGAAATTTTCTTATATTATTGTAAGGGATAGCATGAAGATTATAGTGTCTACGTGGGAAGAAGGAACAACCTTGAAACTGTTTTCCTATGGATGTTAGTTGGATTTGTGTTTCTGTTTTCGACATTCCATCAAAAGATTTCGTATAATAGGTAGACGGTGATATGTGGAGGAATTTTCAGTTGAACATTGATATGTTATATCATCCTGAGACTCCTAGCATCATTTTTTGAAAATGGGATTACGTTATATATACTTACAACGTAAAAGTTATCTATTACATTTTAATGAATTCTAAGAGGGTGTGGCTCAAAGAAGCGAGTCTGTCAGCAACCTGATTGATCGCTCTATAGCAATGTTAAGTTTAATCTTGAGGTCGGTTGAGAAGCTTTCGAATATTATCAGGATCTTGGTCTTCCACCAGCTAGTGGTGAGCATTCTATATGACATAGTAGTACATGGAATGCTAGAGAACCATAAAGTAGATTCCATAGTTCTTCGGCGAAGTTATCAGACCATAAAAGATGTTCAATGGTTTCAACATCAGGATTTTTGCGATAACAACAAGGAAATTGGAATCCAAAATCTAGATATTCTGTCATTGATAAGGAACTTATCCCCTTAGGAGGAAAATCTCTATCAAAGGCAGTCGAGGTGTAGTCATATGGGCCTCTTGTCTCTAAGAACTCTCAAGCATTTGAAATTCATTTTAAAGGGGGCATTCTTATGCCAAGTGTTAGAATTCATCCAAGAGCTTTGCTTTTATGTTTTTTTGTCTGAAAAGTTGCCAAACTGGCCGATCCTTTCTGAGAAGAGGTATATCAAGAGTATTAGAGTCGACTAATTATATTAATGGACATTAAAGACGACTCCTCGGGTGATTACCTTTTTTTCTTCACATTCATATTTATATCCTCTGTAACAATTGTTGAGACGGATAATATGTGCATATTGATAATTTGAGAATGAATGTTTGGAGGAAGGCGATGATCCAACTCTCATCAGCTCCATTGTCCATTCGTATAACCATGGGCCTAGTGTTTTCTAGTTGTCATACCACATAAAAGTATTTTCTTCTCCAATTTCCAAATAATATGCTCATCTACTTCTGTTTTGACATTTGCAAATGGATTTTCAAGATTGAGATTGGTTAAGTTATCCTTTTTTTGTTAAAGATGGAATCTAGGACCATATTTAGCCATCAAGAATTCCTTCCATAAAGATTGATTTGTTTTCAAGTTTCAACACTTCCTAGTTGTAAAGGCATAGCACACATTTTGAAATTTCCTAATATTAACCTCACCTTCCATATATGAAAACAAAGTTTATTCCATAATGCTCAATGATAATTAGCAATCCTAGAAAAATCTAGCAGTCATTTTTTCCTAGCTAATAAGAATGTGTCTTATTAGTATGTTCCTGCCACCAGGGAAGAGTATCTTAGAATGTCACCCATTGATCATGTTGAGCACTTTACTCATCCATCATGTCGAAAATAAGAAAAAATTTTGGTCAAACACGTATGCAGAACCCTTAAACTTGTCCCTAAATTTCATTTTCGCCCTCCAACTAAACCTTGTTCCATTTTAACCCTTCAACTCCAATTTTTATGTTTCATTTTGACACTTCTGTCCAAGGAATCAACAAAATAAGGAGAGTATACTTCACATGTCATGACATGGCACAAAAGCCAATTAAAAACACATACACAACCCCTCTAATTTGCCTTTATTTTTCATTTTGACACTCTATCTTACCTTTGTTCCATTTTAACCTTTCAACTCTATTTTTTATGTATACGTTAAACACAATACTAATTTTACTAAGAATTATAAAATTAGTAATTGTGTTTAAATGATACATAAAAAAAATAGAGTTGAAAGGTTAAAATGGAACAAAGGTAAGATAAAGTGTCAAAATGAAAAATAAGGGAGGGGTTGTGTATGTATTTTTAATTGGCTTTTGTGGCATGTCATTCCATGTGAATTACACTCTCCCCATTTTATTGATTTCTTGGATAGAAGTGTCAAAATGGAACATGAAAATTGGAGTTGAAGGGTTAAAATGGAACAAGTTGAGTTGAAGTGTCAAAATGAAATTTTGGGAACAAGTTTCAGGGTCTACGTATGCGTTTGATCAAAAATCTTCTCCTATGTTTGGAGACAGTTAGCTTAAGCTGATGTTGATGTTAGCATACAGGGTTCCCTTGTTGATGTTGATTCAATAACATCCTTTATAACATCTAGGAATTCACTCTGTTCAATCCACATGTTGCAGACTTGAAGTATTTGAAATGTTGCTCAAGTTTACAATCAAAGTGAATGAAAAGGAAAACATGTTTTGAGCAAACTCTGGCTAAATCAACAACAACATACCCAGTGGAATCCCACAAGTGGGGTCTGGGGAGGGTAGAATGTACGCATACCTTACCACTACCTCATAGAGATAGAGGGGTTGTTTCCTGGGAACCCTTGTCTAAACTCTGGCTAAATGAGTCACTAAAATCTAAGAAAAATGATCAAAGCACTCAGAGTAGTATAACATTCTATCAAGCCTTTTCAATATGGTATTAGGATCACACCTATTATTACACCTACTAAAGATAAGTAATTTCATCTCAGAGAGTAATTCTATATTTGGTATTGTTGGGACAAGGACTTTTGATGATTAACAAAATAAATGAAACAGGTAGATGAAACAGGAAAACTCATCAGGTTCATTCCACGGATAGAAAGACGAGACAGAAATAAAAGGTACAACATGACATAGCAGCAAGAAGCGCGAATTACTATTATAAATGCACAATATCTGGCACTAGGGACAAGGAGGAAAACAAGGAACATTATCTCACTCAAACTCCTAAAAGAAGAAGGATTACAAAGAAGGAAAGTTATTGTCAAAAACCATGCGAGGTGGAGTAGAAAAAGGAATTCGGAAAGAAGTTGGAGAAGGAGATCTATTACGGCTATAAAACCAGATTCAATTCGCAAACAAGGGGTGCAGAAAAAGAAAAATACGAAGCATAAAGAAAGGCCAATAAAGTCGAGTCTAGGGTTTTCTGTTGTTTCATAAGAAAGTTGTAAATCTCAGAGTTCATAACTGAGAGTAGTTTATCTTCAAGTTAGAGGTAACAAGAAGATAAGTTGAAACATAATCCTTGGGAGGATTGTGAGTAGTTTGTAGGTGAAGGTATAGAAGTAAGGTTATTACGAGTTGTAATTAACTTTTTGAAGGCTCACGTTGATTTTAATAAATTTGGAGAAATTCCTGTAGTGGTACAGGTCGTGGTTTTTACACCTATCGTGAGCTAGGTGTTTCCACGTAAAATCATTGTGTCTAAAGCGTTAATTCTGTACGATTGAAACAGGTCATCTAAACCTGTTCCAAACAAGTAGGCAAAATTAAGGTGCGCAGTTCTAACAAGTGGTATCAGAGCAGGGTTTCTTGTTAAAGGTTAATACCTAAGAAACGATCATCATGAACACCGCACCACCGCTTGGACATGGAGAAGGACAGTCCGCCGTTAGACCCCCGCTCTTCAACGGAACACACTTCGCATGGTGGAAGGCCCGTATGGAAGATTTTATCCAAGGAGAAGATTATGAACTCTGGGATAGAATCATCATGGGTCCAACCATTCCCACGCGAACTGTAGAAGGCAGACTAGTTCCAAAAAAAAGGAGTGAATTCAATGCCGACGATCTAACAGCCATGAGAAAGAATGCCAAAGCCAAGAACCTATTGGTCTGTGGTCTAGGACCTGAAGAATATAACAGAATTTCAAATTGCTCATCTGCCAAAGAGATTTGGGATGCCCTCACGATTGCTCATGAGGGAACTGCTCAGGTTAGAAAATTCAGAGTCGCCATGCTGTTTACTGAATATGAAACCTTCAAGATGAAGGAGAATGAAACACTGAACGAGATGATGGCTCGACTTACCCTGCTCATAAATGAGTTAGCATCACTGGGAAAGACTCTCACCCCTGAAGAACAGGTTGACAAGGTTCTTAGAATCCTTCCAAAAGCCAAGTGGGATGTCAAGGTTACTGCAATCAGGGAAGCAAAGGATATTGAAACCATGACCCTAAACGAACTAGTTGGAAATCTCAGAACCTATGAGATGAATATGGAAGATTCAAAGAAACAAACAAAGGTGGATGAAAGGACACTGGCTCTAAAGGTTACCTCTGATGACGAAGAATCAGACATGGAGGAAGACCAAATTGCCTTCCTTGCAAAGAATTTCAAAAAATTCCTAAGGAACAGAAAAGGGAAGGATAAGAAAGAAACAGGTAACAGGAAGTGGTCCGATGACACAGGTAGCAGGAAGTGGTCCGATGACAAAGGCAACTCCGGATGTTTTAAATGTGGTAAAACTGATCATCACATTAAACAATGTCCTCTATGGGAAATTGAGTGGAGAAAAGAAAGGGCTGAAAAAGAAATCAAAGAAAAGGCTGCTAAACAAAAGGAGAAGGAAAACTATGCAATGATGGCTGCATGGGGATCAGAAATAGAAGAATCTGATACTGAGGATGCTGATGAGACGGCTCTCATGGCTGCTGAAGACTCAGACGCAGAGGATGAAACTCAACCTGAGGTAAGTTTTTCTGAGCTAAAAGCAAAACTACACTGTTTCACAAAAAACAAACTTATCATTCTCTTGAAAGGACTAATAGACAATTTTCAAGAAATTGAAAGTGAAAAATATCAGTTAATTAAGGACTTTTCAGACCAAAAATTTGAAAACCTCGAAATTAAGAACGGTTTGAATGAAGCCAATAAAATAAATGACCACTTAAAGGAACAGGTCAAACAACTTGATTCACTCGTACTAAGTCTGAAAACAGAAGTCTTAAAATTCACTACTGCTGACAAAAGGACAAATGAAATTAGTCTAAATCTTAAGAATTTACAAACTGAGCTTAAAAACAGCAATGTTGATTTAATTCAAGAAAAGGAAAAAGTAAAAAGACTAAATCACGAAATAGCAACCATAAAACTAGACCTAGAAAAGGAAAACCGTTGGACCAAGTCTTCTAGGATAGTTAACCATCTAGGTAATAAAAATTATAATGAGAAAGCTGGAATAGGATTCTTTCAAGAAAGAACCACCTCCACTGATTTATGCTATCTATGTGGCAAAACTGGGCACCCAACCACTGAATGTCCTATTGCTAGTAAAGCCAGAAACAGAAACATTGCCCATATGCATAAAAGTAAGACTGGGGTAAACAGAAGGAACAGATCACAAAACATGTTGCCTCAATGGGCTAAAAGAAATCTTATTCATCCCTTCCATAACAAGAAAGGACCCAAGCTAGTCTGGGTTCCTAAAACTAACCCCTAATTTGTTTTACAGGCCACAGTGAAAGGAAGCAAGCATTGGTATATGGACAGTGCTTGTTCGAGACACATGACGGGAGACAGACTCAAATTCCTTTCACTAACACCATTAAAAGGTGGAAAGGTCTCCTTCGGCGATGGCAAGAAGGGGACAGTCGTGGGCATTGGAAAGATTGGACGAGAAGAATCCAAAGCTGTAGAAGATGTCTATCATGTAGACGGACTAAAACACAATCTCCTAAGCATCTCCCAATTATGCGACAAAGGTAACGAGGTCATCTTCACCTCTGAGAGTTGCAAGGTCAAAAATCTAAAGACAAAAGAAGTGGTCCTAACAGCAAATAGATACAAGAATGTATACAAAGCCGACATCATAGGTATGGGTGGAGTGAAATTAAAATGTCTCAGTGCAATAACAGAGGATCCATTGCTATGGCACAAACGACTTGGACATGCTAGCTTGAAACAACTAAATACACTCTCATCCAAGAACATGGTTGATGGGTTACCAAAAATCAGATTCAGAGGAGAAAAGGTATGCAGTGCTTGCGCTAAAGGGAAGCAGGTTAGAACATCCTTCAAATCAAAGAACCAGGTAAGTACAACCAAGTGTTTGGAACTGGTCCATATGGACTTATGTGGACCTATGAGGGTAAAAAGCAAAGGAGGTAAAAGATATATGTTTGTTATTGTTGATGATTACTCTAGATATACCTGGACCTTTTTCTTGGCTTCTAAAGATGAATCCTTTGATGTCTTCTCAATTTTCATCAAGAAAATGGAGAAAAAATTAGAAACTTCCCTAAAATCCATAAGATCAGACCATGGAACTGAATTTGAAAATATAAAATTCCTAGAATTTTGTTCAAAAGTTGGTATTGATCACAACTTCTCTGCCCCAAGAACCCCTCAACAAAATGGAGTAGTAGAGAGAAAGAATAGAACCATAGAGGACATGGCAAGAACAATGATGATAGCTAGCAATGTAGCTAGAAACCTCTGGGCTGAAGCAGTAAACACTGCTGTCTACATACTCAACAGATGTATGCTTAGACCCTTGTTAAATAAAACACCCTATGAATTACTCAAAGGAAGAAAACCCAACATCTCTCACTTTAGAACTTTTGGTTGCAAATGCTATGTTCACAACAATGGTAAAGATAATTTAGAAAAATTTGATGCTAGGAGTGATGAAGGAATTTTCTTAGGATACTCTTTACACAGTAAGGCCTATAGAATCCTAAATAAACGAACAAATTGTATTGAGGAAAGTATACATGTTAAATTTGACGAAACTCTCTGTGTTCCTGAGGATAACTTGCAGGATACTGATGAACGTGAACTCCGGTCGATAGAACAGGTCAATTTACCTGTTTCATCTACTGAAAAGGACGAGAGCTTACAGACAGGGGGAACAACAGTAGAATCCGAAAGTCAACAGGCAGAGTCAACCTCCAATTCCTCAGCCCAGTCACAAAATGAACAGAACCAGGGATTGGTGATAAGAAACTACAAATATCAAGACTCACATCCTCTTGATAACCTTCTCACAGACCTGACTTCCGGAATTACTACAAGATCTGGAATAAGAAACCTATGTGCCTTTCAAGCCTTTGTCTCACTCATAGAACCAAAACGAATTGGGGAAGCCCTCCAAGATGAGAAATGGATTCTTGCCATGCAAGAGGAACTTAATCAGTTCGAACGATGCAAAGTATGGCACTTAGTACCTAAACCAGCAGGAAGAACTATTATTGGCACTAAGTGGGTCTTTCGAAACAAACTAGATGAACATGGAACAGTTACAAGGAACAAGGCAAGACTAGTGGTCCAAGGATACAATCAGGAAGAAGGAATAGACTACGATGAGACCTTTGCACCTGTTGCAAGGCTTGAAGCCATTAGGCTCCTCATAGCCTTCGCTGTCTTCAAAGAAATCACACTATATCAGATGGATGTAAAAAGTGCATTTTTAAACGGATACTTAAAAGAGGAAGTCTATGTGAAACAACCTCCGGGATTTGAGAGTATGGAGCATCCTGACTATGTCTTTAAACTAGATAAGGCCTTGTATGGACTGAAACAGGCCCCACGAGCATGGTATGAAAGGCTATCAAAATTTCTCCTCAACCATGGTCACACTAGAGGAAAAATTGATAATACCCTATTCCTAAAAACTCAAGGCCCTGATCTCCTCATTGTTCAAGTTTATGTAGATGACATCATTTTTGGGTCCACAAGTGAGGTCATGACTCAAGAATTTGTAAAACTAATGAATGGAGAATTTGAAATGAGCATGATGGGAGAACTAAACTTTTTCTTGGGCCTTCAATTCAAACAAACCCCCTCTGGAACTATGATTCACCAAAGTAAATATGTGAAGGAACTCCTCAAAAGGTTCAAACTAGAAGATGCCAAGGAAACTGATACGCCTATTGCCACTGCCACAAAGCTGGAGATAGATGACACAGGTTCAACTGTTGAGCAAAAGCTCTATCGAGGTATGATTGGTTCCTTATTATATCTTACTGCTAGTAGACCTGACATTGTTTTTAGCGTAGGTCTTTGTGCTCGTTTTCAAGCCAATCCGAAAGAATCACATCTCAAAGCGGTGAAAAGGATCTTTCGATATCTCAAGGGCACCTCTGATCTGGGGTTATGGTACTCCAAAGGTAGCAATTTCAATCTCATGGGATACACTGATGCTGATTATGCTGGTCACCTCGTGGATCGCAAAAGCACATCTGGTATGGCCCACTTCATTGGAACGTGTTTAGTTTCCTGGTCCACCAAGAAGCAGAATTCTGTCGCACTATCCACAGCTGAAGCTGAATACGTAGCAGCAAGTTCGTGTTGTGCTCAATTGCTCTGGATTAAACAACAATTACTCGATTTTGGAATCGATGTTGGAACAGTTCCAATCTTGTGTGACAATACAAGCGCCATCAACATTGCAAAGAATCCTGTCCAACACAAACGGACCAAACATATTGACATAAGGCATCACTTTCTTCGTGACTGTGTAGACAAAGGGCTGGTTTCGATCATGTTCTGCCCCACTGAAAATCAAACTGCTGATATTTTTACCAAGGCACTTAGTAGAGAACGATTTGAAAAAATTAGGCTTGACTTGGGGATGGTCAAAATTACATGACACCCTTCTCCACTACCTCACAATATCATGATATGGTTTATAAGTTTTGGAGTACTTTAGATAATTATGTTATCTCATGTATACCCCTTCATTTTGTAGATGTTAACAAGGGGACGTGGTTCTATATGCCGGAGTATTGTTGCAACATACATCAACGATTGGAACAGGTCAAATTCACCAGGTAACACTTGCTGTGCAAAATTATGCTTATTATTGAGCAAAATATTTAAACTAGGCACATCCAACTTGTTTCATCATTACCCTGTCAGCACAATCCCATCCTTGCCGCCCAAACCGTCCTTTCGCCTCCTTCACTGACGAAACGTCGGATCCCTTCCCCTCCACCACCCATTTTCTCACCAATACCTTAACTCTCCCGTCCTTTCACATCTCTCTCTCCTCATATATTTGACCAACCTTTTCCCACCTTCCTCCTCACACATCTCCTTCCTCTCTTTGAACCGCCTCCTTTGATCTTCATCATCTTCTCATACCCAACCATGGCATCTTCTCCAAAAACCCCCATACACCACCCTCAAAACCCTGAGTGTATGGCACTTATTTTGCATCCTACGGCCAACACACCCACTACTTTCCGTCATGATTTCTCTAATTTTTTCCGTTGGTCGGGCTCTACGGAGGACCTTGCCCATTTCTTCAATGTCTCATCTTCCTCAGACCAGGTCCCTCCTCCTCCTCCAACCACACCACCCTCCGACTCCGATACAAACTCTTCACCACCCCCACAGAGCCTTAATCCGTCTATTCACCAAGACCCTCCTCCCCCAATTCCTGTTTCCGAAGATGACCCGTCCCCAGACAAGGGCACTTCGTCTGCATCCCTTCCGCCTCCTCATACTCGCCACCAAAAGCGCCAAGCCGAAGCAGCTCTTCAAGAAGCACTGCGTCGCAGCAAGAAACCTAAGGCTACTTGCTCTGTCGCCGCTCCTAAGGACCTTCTTCTGCGCCAAGTTCGGAGGAACAGGCGCAAACACATCTTTCCTAAGGCCCCTCGGAAACCTTTACCCCCTTCTCCCTCCGTTACTCCACCAGACTCTCCATCATCTTCTTCCTTGCCTCCATCTTCTCCTCCTCCCCAAAGTACACCCCCTCCTGCTCCAAAATCCACCACCAAACCCCGCACTTCGACCAGAAAGAAACGGGTTCCTCCACCTGTTCCATCACCCGTCCCCTCCTCCTCGGACAGTGAGTATACTCCCACACCTGTTCCCCCTTCTGAGCAGGGATCTTCTAGTCTCTCTTACTTTCAACGGCGCACTCTTCTTCGTGGCCGTGTCATTACAGGCGTGGGTGGCCCTGAAATGCCCACTTTACTTACCAAGCTCGCTATCCAAGGGTGGTCTGCTCTCCTCCTTCAATCCTCTGGCCAAAGAAAGATGGCCAAAAACGAAATGGTCGAATTCTACGCACAAGGAAGTGTGCGTGACCTTGTCTTGTACACCACAGTTCGTGGGATTTCTCTGCGTCTCACCTCCGCGGATCTTGGTCGACTCCTCAACGTTCCAGCTATTGGTTGGGCACACTATGTCCGACACGAGTGGCCTCCTCTCGACCACTTACCATCTGCCTTGGAGATTACACGGAAATTTGCTGGGGACCCCTCTATCACCCACCATAGACGTGTCCAACGCAAGGAAATGTCGCCTCTGCACAAGCTATACTTTGACGTGGTCCATAAGGTTATCATCCCACGACAGGAGCGTCGCTCTGAGGCGAGCTATTTGGATCTCACCCTGATGGCCCTACTCGATGAAGGTGTTCCAATCAACCTTCCTGCTCTCATGCTACAACACATTCAGAGGGTTCTGGTTCAAGATAAAAAGGGACATGCTCTTCCCTACGGATTCTGGTTGGCTCCCATTTTTGAGGCCTTCTCCGTCCCAGTCCAGGTCTGGTCCATGCAGACTACAAAAGATGTGATCGGACAGGTGGACCATCAAACTCTACCTGGTTCAATGCAGCGACCGGGCACTCCCCTGCATCGTCTTCAAATGGCCCTCAATGCTAAGGATGAGGAGATGGCTCAGGAAAGAGAACGGTTTGAGCAAGAAAAGCAGGCCCTCACTCTTAAAATTGCAGAACTAGAGGACACTCTTATGAAGGAGCGAGCAAAACACACCGACATTGTTCATGCCCTTACAAAGCTCATTCCTTAACTCCAACCTCTCCCTCAGCCTTTGTGTCTTTCTTTCTTTTTGTGCCTTGTTTAAATGGTTTGTCTCTTTTCTCTTTTTGCATGGCAGGTGGCTTGACCGGTGGTAGATCTTTTGTTCCTTTCTTGTCGCTTATGTTGTGTACTCTCGTATATAAATAAATTTTCTCTGTTATGTTCTACTGCTGACTATACATGTTGGTTCTCCGTGCTTATACTCCTTACTTTTCTTTTTGCTGATGTCCAAAGGGGGAAGATGAGTTGAAATGCATATCGTTGTTATACTTACTGTTTAAACTGTTTCATTGTTGCGAACAAATCAACCTGGTTCATTGGGACGAACAAGGATGGCGTCAACTCAGAAAATTTGTCATCATCAAAAAGGGGGAATTTGTTGGGACAAGGACTTTTGATGATTAACAAAATAAATGAAACAGGTAGATGAAACAGGAAAACTCATCAGGTTCATTCCACGGATAGAAAGACGAGACAGAAATAAAAGGTACAACATGACATAGCAGCAAGAAGCGCGAATTACTATTATAAATGCACAATATCTGGCACTAGGGACAAGGAGGAAAACAAGGAACATTATCTCACTCAAACTCCTAAAAGAAGAAGGATTACAAAGAAGGAAAGTTATTGTCAAAAACCATGCGAGGTGGAGTAGAAAAAGGAATTCGGAAAGAAGTTGGAGAAGGAGATCTATTACGGCTATAAAACCAGATTCAATTCGCAAACAAGGGGTGCAGAAAAAGAAAAATACGAAGCATAAAGAAAGGCCAATAAAGTCGAGTCTAGGGTTTTCTGTTGTTTCATAAGAAAGTTGTAAATCTCAGAGTTCATAACTGAGAGTAGTTTATCTTCAAGTTAGAGGTAACAAGAAGATAAGTTGAAACATAATCCTTGGGAGGATTGTGAGTAGTTTGTAGGTGAAGGTATAGAAGTAAGGTTATTACGAGTTGTAATTAACTTTTTGAAGGCTCACGTTGATTTTAATAAATTTGGAGAAATTCCTGTAGTGGTACAGGTCGTGGTTTTTACACCTATCGTGAGCTAGGTGTTTCCACGTAAAATCATTGTGTCTAAAGCATTAATTCTGTACGATTGAAACAGGTCATCTAAACCTGTTCCAAACAAGTAGGCAAAATTAAGGTGCGCAGTTCTAACAGGTATAAACTTTTATCATATGAAAGATCTGTGAGATATTAATTTGGAGAAGCATGCATGTAACTGATTTGTTCAAAGTTTTTCAAAATATTTACTCCATAGTAACCATATTTTGTTGTTAGAGCTAAAAGAAACATTCATATACCAAGTTGTCTCATAAACCAGCTGATGTGTTCAACTTTAATAAGAGGTAACCCATGGGTGAGGCTAGTAAAATTATTGCTTTAGCCTCAAATTTTAAGGTCTCAAAAAAATTTGACAATGAATTTTATGATTTTATTCTATTGGACATTATTGAAGATGGTAAAAAGAGGGTACAAAATTTATATAAAAACTAAGTAAAAAAATAAAAACTATCTATATTTTTTAATGTATATATTTTAGAAATTTGAACTTAAACTACTCAAATATTCATAGTAATAAATAATATTTTTATAATAACATCCTAAATAATACATTGAAAACACATGGCTAGCATCTTATTAATTTGAATTCTCAACTATGATAAATAATAATATCACAATTATAATACTACACTAAAAATAATGTTATGAATGGGTTGAATTAGTTATAGCTGAGTAGCTCAAAATCAAATTAACCGTCTCTATTTGATATTTGGTTCCCATCTCCATTTTTATTTCTATATCTCTCGTTATATGTTACAATATCTCTCGGTTGCTTTAGTTTGATTTTAAAGATTTCCATTGTAATTGCTAGCTTGAATTTTCTATCAAAGAAATCAATTCTTTCTTGTTGAAGTAGTGAAACAACCCTCGTTAGTGCTTTCATTAATTCAAATTTCATGAACATATTTCTATCAAATTCCAGTGATTTCTTCAGAGTTTTTGAATGAATTTACATGTTTGAGTAGATATAGTCCAGAAAGCTTTAGCATGATTTTATGATTATATCGAAATGATATGACCAGAAGCATTTCACAAAAGAAATTGCATTTGCGATTTCAAAAATATTCATTTTGTGCTCTACATCAAGTGCAAATTTGGATTACCGTTTTATTCCTACATTAAACTACAATGTTATTATTCTTAATAATTATCCATCTAGTCTCCTGCACATCTTCTTTATCTGATCTATAAACTTCCCATTGTACCCACTTAATACTGAAGACAGGAACCTATTCCATCACCATCCACCAAATCTAGTGAGAGATCGGAAAATATTAAAAACTACACACGATATTAAACAACTATACTAATCTAGACTATAAGGTAACTCAGAAAAGAATATATGTTATATCCTATTTCGTCGTTGCTAGCCATAAAATATCTGGCGGTGACTGACGTGATTAAGACAAGTTAAATTTTATCAAACATTTCGCAAAGAGATGAACAGTAGTAATTTTCCGGAGGAACTTATTAATAATTGACTATTAAAAAATATATGATTATACATGTGTAACCTAATAAACATGTATAATTAATTAACTAATATCAATCTTAAAACGAGGAAGTAAAATGCATAAATAAAAGTTCTAAAAAGAAAAACCTTTTGTTAAACAACAAGCAAACAAGAAAAAAGAACAACTGATATTTAAAGTTATTTTCTTGAAGAACTTGTGAGTGAGAGATGATCAATTCTATAAATAGCTCTCCTAAGATAATTAATTGTCTTTGATGGTTATGTGTTCATAGGTGAACGAAATAGTATATTATAACTGAAATTGAGTCACATGACATCATGAACATAGAGAATGATTTTCTTAAGCAGCGCAAGATAGGTCAATATGTATCTCTTTAGGAAACTATAAATCAAATTGTTTTTGTTGTCGTAGTTCAAATGAATTTAAGTGAGAATTATTTTAATGATAATGGATCAGTTTCTATTTCCATAGATATACCATATGAATTAACTCCTATCGATATTGCATGTCCAAGTGGGCACAAATTTTCAATCACCGATTTGATATCGAAGGAAAAGTATTTATAGTTACTCTAGGTGATGAAGATCCAAGAAATATAAATGAGACTTTTACATACACCGTTAAAAAATGGTTAAAAGCAATGGAGGAGGAGCTGGAGTTAATGAAATCTAACCAAGTGCGAAAACTAGTTGATCTACCTATTGGCCGAAAAGCTATTGGAAATAAAGGGATTCCTAAAATAAAGTGTAAGGCGGATGGTAGTATTGAAAGATTCAAAAATCGCCTAGTAGATAAAGGGTACACACAATAGGAAGGAATTGATTAATTATAAAGAAACTTTTTCACCTGTTATATGCTTTACTTCAGTAAGATTAATTTTGTTTATAGTGGCTATGTTGAATCTTAAATTACATTAAATAAATGTGAAAATTGTGTTCTGCATAGAGAACTAGAAGAAGAAATGTATATGAAACAACCTATAGGTTTTATGAAAAAGGGCAAGAAAAAAAAGTATATCGACTTCAAAGGTCAGTTTATGGCCTTAATCTTCTAGATAATGGTACTTACGTTTCCATGAAGTGATCGTATTTTATGAATTTGTTATGATTCATGAAAATAATTGTATGTATATCAAAAGATTTAAAAATAAGTTTGTGAGCTTATCATTGTATGTATACGACATACTAATATTTGCAAGTGACATTGATTTTGTAAAAGAAATAAAAAAGGGGTAATCATCTATATTTGAGATGAAAGATATGGGTGAAGCAACATATATTCTTAGAGTTAAGATTTCAAGAGATCATTCAAAGAAATCGTTATTTCTTTCACAAGAGCCTTACATTAAGAAAGTTCTTGAACGCTTTAATATGCAAGATTACAAACCCATAAACACTCTAAGTTTTAAAAGTGAAGCTTTGAACCGAATGTTGTACCCTAAGACTCCACATAAGAAGGAACAAATGATCGAGAAAATTTTCTTGTGCTAATGCATTCGAAAGTCTTATGTATGCTTTGATGTGTACTAGGATAGATATTTCTTACGTAGTTGGGTTAGTTAGTGGATACCAATTTGATCCAGGACTACAACATCAGCAAGAAGTTAAAAGGATATTGAGGTATCTCAAAGGCACAGTCGACTATTCCATATGTTATCAAGAAAATGATCTATAACTCAAAGGTTACACAAATGATGATTGAATAGGAGATTTAAATGAGAGAAAATTCATTTTTGGATATTCATTCTTGCTTAACAGTGAGGCCATATAATGGAGTAGCAAGAAGCAGTCATGCATAACCTTATTTACTATAAAAGTTGAATTCATAGCCTATCATCTGTTGTGCAAGAAGTTGTTTGACTTAAGCATTTTCTTATTCACTTAGATGTATATAACAATGTTGTTGAACCTGTCACAATCAATTGTGATAGTCAGGCTACGATAGCCTAAAAAAAAGATTCAAAGTACCATGAAAAGACGAAATATATTGACACAAAGTATAGTTTTGTGAGAGACATGGTAACACAAAAGAAAGTGGACATAAAATACATATCTACGCATTAAATGATGTCAGATCCCTTAATGAAATCATAGCATGTGATTCTTATGTGAGACATGTGAAGTCATTGAATTTATATAGATATTGATGTATTTATAGTTGTTTTTCTCAAGCATGTTCATGTAAATTCACATCATTGAAGTTAATGTTGATTGATGTCAAATTTTTCATTCTTATTGTTTCATATACATATATCATTTTTATGTAGTGTGCATAAAATTCTCAGGATAAAAATTATGCCAAACAGACAAAAAAATTAGCATATTTGCACAGGCAATCGCCTCTATTATCTAAGTGGCAGGTAGAGATAAAACAATTATAAACTAATTATTGTCAGAAGTGATGATAATAGAGAGCTGAAAGTTTGTAATCTAAATGTCGTTTGCTAGTTTGTGTTTAATCATATGTGATAAAAATGAGTTAATCTGTTTCTAATGCGAGATATGAGTTCTGAAGAATAAAATGATGAGTAGAATTGTGAACTCAAACTTAGACATGAGTTGTCTGAACTATAATATGCACAGTATTTAATTAATAAAATACATACGCCCCACAAGAAAAGAGTCAATAAGTGATACATGCTTCAAACCATATATACGTATAGTGACCCAAAAAGAGCAATACAAGTTTAGGTTCTACATGCTATCGTATGAAACCTTGAAAATTATAAGTAATTTTCACGTTGTACTCTCATGACTTTAATCAGTTTCTTGAGATTCGATTTGGTATTTACTATCTTAGTTTGTTTCTAAAAAATCATTTTTTATTCAATCTGGTGGAGTATTTCTAAAACAGTTTATGACATTGAGATTAAAAGATTCATAAGATGTGGGCATATCACATTAAAATTAAAAAATCATGAGATGAGGAAGATCATTGGATATTATCATATCAGTTTATTTATTGACGTCCTTTATACTTATCTATGAGACAAATGCATAATGATGAACTCAAAAATTAAGAAAAAGAGATTATGAGAATTAATATGAGAAATATGAATATGATAAATGATCTACGGTACTATATACTAAAATCTACGCTAAGATTCATTGATTGAGATGTTGTAAATTCCAAACAGATATATAGCAATAAAGCTCTCAAAGTATGCATTGGTTACACGATCTGATTGTAATGTATAAAAGTTACAGAATAGGAATGAGAGTTGACCAATTATGTGTGAGTGGGAGATGAAGAAAAATATTAGATATAGGGTCACTCATATGGGTCAATCTGGATCCATATTAATTAATAAATAATATATAGTTATTATAATTTATTTATTAATAAAAAGAAAAAGACACAACTACTGAAAAGTTGTATCCCATTAGAATTTTAAAATAAAAAAGAACGTAACTTTTTTGCTTCCGTTTCTTCTCCTCCTTCTTTCCTCAATTCTTATAAAGTTTTTAGTGAAGATTCTTGCAAAGATTGTGCACAACTGAAACATACAAGATCTAAGACTGTGACTTTATAAGATGTAGTTCATATTTGTATGCGATTACACTGTTTTACTAGTAAAACAAATTCAACGATCCTACATACTAAGTATTTGATTAAATGTCATGCCCCAGAAAGGGTACCCTTGGTATGGCCGACACTTAGATACCATTGCTGGTCTCAAGCGAACCATTTGGCTCAATCACTCATTCATCAACTATGGAATACTTAATTTTTGTACAAGAATTGTTCAAGTGGGCTCATCAATTGATGACCCAATAAATAAGGGTTTTAAATCAATAATCTAAATCAATTCAATATTGTGAAAATAGTTTGAAAAGTACAAGTCCTTAAAAATGAAATATCAACTCTAATCCATCATTGCCTATGAAGCATCTATCTCTAAGCATCTAGATAGTGTCGATGACAGGTTCATCACTACCTCAAGGAAAGAAATACTCTAGAAACAATAAATGATATAAATAGAATGCCTCTAAAAAGCAGGGAGGGCTCACCACGATCTGGAAAGGAGAAAATAAGACTTCAACGAGTGCGCTTGCTGAAGGTCTCTATCACCTGTATTTGCATATTAAATGATGCAGGCCTAAGTGGACGTTAGTACGTGGAATGTACGAGTATGTAAAATAGATGAAAAGGAAAGGACATAATCAAATAATAACATAGCTTTTATCTCAGCTATCCTATATGATAACACGACTGTTGGTGCCCTTCTGAGCCGAGAGATAAGGCTCGACATTCAACTCAACTCAAGAGACTCAATGCAGTAAAACATGCAAGTTTAAAAAAAATAAAGTCATGCTTTGAAAATAGACTCAATAATATGCAACTCACGTCAAATCATCCATATTAGTAAATGGGAGTTTCTCTTAACCGACAATCATCACCATACGAGTGAGTGATGATACAACGAAGTGATGTTGTTGCCACATCCATCCAATACCTTGCCAGGGTAGAGGGCATCCCATCAATGGATCCAATAAAGACCTCTATATGGACTTCAGAGTATGACCCCTTTTTATCCTATGTTGGCGGCATAGTTTATGGGATTTGAGTTATTTATAATCTTTATCCAAATCGGTGCTCAATACTACTCTCAAAACATGTGTTCATATTTATCAAGTGAGTAGATTACTCACAAACATCTCATCTAGTCTCATTATTGGACTTTAATGTAAACATCAAACTCATCTCAAGACATCATCATCATCTTCTTTCTTCAATTAATGTATTTGAAAATCATTTACATCATCATCAAAATATTTTCTCAAAATATCATTTAAACTCGATGCTCAATTTCATCAAAATATGCATCATCTCATCAAAACATGTTCCTCAAAATATAACTCTTTGGACTCAATAAAATACATATGTAGTATTAGCTTAAATTACTCTTTTATCGATGCATAGAAAAATCATCTTTACTCTCAACATGCAAAACATTGATTCAAAATAATACTTTATTTAATAGATAAAAATCTACCCATCTCAATATCAAATAATGCATGGAAAGGCCATGATTATTAACTCAACTAGGGTTCATGGGAAAGTATCCATGAATGACAACTCCACTAATATAAGAGATAAAAATAATAATAATCTCAGTGCATATATCTAACTCAATGGTAGAGGAATTAACTTATTGAGAATTCAAGAATTAGGGTAAAATTCTACTCGAATTCAATTACGCGGAGATTCAACATATGGGCGTATGGACAAACTCATCCAATGCTATGAGTAGCCTTACATATCCGGAAGAACAAAAGTTCTTGAAGAAACCCTTGGCTTGGAACCTTATAGCTTGAAATTCAGAAACCCTTCTATGAAGTTCTTGAAGTTTGAAGAAGAATCTTGATTCAATACTCTAGCATTTTCTTGAAGAGAATGTTGAACTTGGAGCCTTTAGGTTTTTTGAATGTGGAGAAATTCATTTCTTGATCTTTGGGAGAAAAAAAATTGGGATCTTGAGAGTCACAACACATATAATGATGTTATTAATTAGGTTATAAGATGGGTTTTGGAAAGTTATTTAAGGATAAAAGGTCAAAAAAAATCCTTCTAGAAAAGTCAAATAATCAGCAAAATGAAAAATATGATCTTTTGATGAGTTTCGACAGCCAAAATGGTGGTCTTGGGGCCCCATCAATGAACCATTCGGCGATTCACCGAATAGGGACCCCCAGTCACCTTTTTTTAAAATACAGTTTTAGAGCTTTTTCAGAACATTTCGATGGTCAAATTTGGAAAATCGCCGAATTTTACAAATTTGGCAGGCTTCAGTAAAACGATCATAACTTTTTACTCCGAACTCTGATTAAGACAAAATTGGATACGTTGGAAAGATAATTCAAAGATCTACAATTTGATAGATTATGGGTCATCTAAATCATTATGTGCTGAGAAATATGCTCATTTGGAATTGACCCTTTTATGAACTCACGTCGGTACTTAGCCGATCGAAATGTTTTGAACGTGCCTTGACCTTGGGCGTCCCTTATGACCTCAAACTACATTTGACACACTTCAAATACTTAGGAAAGGACCTTACTATACATTCACAACTTTGAAGTTATTGGATTACCCAATTTCATAGGATTTCATATCGAAACTTAATCCGTAAGAAAGGTTTCATCTCAACTTTGTGCTAAGTGATTTTTGTGATCTTAATTCATCTTAAATCTATCATTTCACTATAGATTAGACTTTAATACTTGTATGCAAGGTTAGAATCACTCGGCATGATCTCATACGTGTAAGAGGGAAGTTCGAATCTTAGCTTAAAAATTTCCAAGATGTTACATCAAATTCTTTCAGTTTGGTACCAGGACAACTTTTGCACTAGCAAATATAAGGGAAAATCTATCAAACAAAGGTCATAACTAATGTTTAAGAATGTTAAAGAAGGTATTTAAATAGGGGAATTCAGGATTTTAATTAAAGGATTTTAAAAATAAAAATATAGTGTTTATAATTTGACTTGGAACCTCAAAGTCAACTTTGAACCCCTAAACCACTAATGCAACCTCTAGTATTATATTCAAGGATTCAAAATCCATATATAAACATAAATATTTAAAAATAATCGTACATGTACAGTGTAACAAAGAGTATTTTTGAGCTATTTTGCTAGTTTGAGGGCATTCTCGAACCAAAATTGTAATGATAAAGACATTTTTATCAAAAAAACATAAGGGGAGTAAATTAAAACTGATTCATCTTGAATAGTTCAAAGGTATATTTAACCCGTTTAAGACTAACATAATATTCTATTGATAACATTTAACTTTCGTATGCTTAAGACATAACTAATTAATTTTCAAAGAAATCATGAGAATAAAAAAGAAAAATGAAAGAGGGGATGAAGAAGATAGCCAGAACATCTGCCTTGGTTGTTATAAGGAATGGAATATATACCTAACGCATGAATTACATGCACTATAGGAAAATATATTCTTTTTAAAACACATTAGTTTGGTTTTTCTTTTAAGGGAAAAAAGAAACATCTCATTACATTTTAATTCCGGCCTCAAATTTCCAATCGCGCACAAAATGAACAAGTAGACTATACTATTAATTGTCCATCTTATTACAAAGTGTCAGTTTCAAATTATTTGTTAATTACAAAATCAAGATAGAATTAATAAAAAAAAAAATCTTTTTCAAAAGTGTAACCAAGTTCATAAAAGTTCCAAAAAAGTATCTTATAAAACTACCCTTCTTACTATTTATGATTTTTTAAGAGGTATGCGAAAAAAAGAACAATAAATATATATATATGGAACAGAGGGAATATTTTCCTTTTACGTTTGTCGTGAACTTCGTTGATTGACATACTTTTTTAAGGTTTGGTATGCCTACTTTTCATTATTTTCATACAGGAACTTAGATTTTGTCCCCTTCAATGAAAATGACACATGCAAATTAAAGTCCTAATGCATAAATTACTTTTAATTAAACATGAAAATGTGGGGATCATACAGGCAGGTTGTACAGTACTACCACATTATTGATTACATATATCTATAGTAACATTTACAAAGACGAGTTCAAGATATAAACTTAGTAATCTCGGAATAATTAATGTGGTTCTTACTATATCAAAGCTTTTTTGCATATAAAAAATGAGTGGTCCACTTGAACCGGCAAAACTCGCCCTAAATCCGCCCCTATATGCAGCCAACTTCAAAATCCAGAAGTAACCAATTTTAAAGCTTACTCTTCATCAATCAGAGGGAGATCTACTCTCTACATTGAAGGGTCATTGGACCTCGAAAACTTCAGCAAAAATCTTGTACATGTATGAGTGTATACTTGAAAATGATTATATAGTAAGTACTTGACATCCTGAACACCAATGAATAGCCTTTAGGGGCAGTAATCGAGCAGCTAGCTCAATTTTCTTTAGTGCCCCCATCATGTTAAAATTCTGAATTCACCTCGGTCATCAATTGCCAATACCAGGACTAGGAACCGACTCCATATTGTGATCAACATTGAAATGCTTCACGGTTACAAGCTCCTTGTGGCCTTTATCACTAGGAGAGGAAGGCGGAACGTCGCCTTTTTGAAGGGAATTCATTATTAAACTAGCATAATGAGAAGGAGCAATCTTCTTGTTCTCCATATTCTTCAACAACTTTGTTCTTGCTTCAAAGCTAGGAGTATAAGAAACTAATAGAAGAATTAAAGTAAGGGGAATTATTGTATTGCAATGAGACATTACTTGGGAGGAAAGTGTGAAACACTACTGGTGGAATATTGGAAGTTAATGGAAGTGAAGGAGAGGAAGTTATCAAGTATTTAAGGAGAGTAAGCAAAGAGAGGCGTGAGGGTCAAGTTAGTTTGGCTAGGTCAAAGATTTAGTGCTAATTCCATGTATATATTTATTTACAAAGGATAAAAAGAATTTATCAGTTATCTCTTGACCACTACATTATTACGTGATACTTAAATTCATAATCATAATTTGACTATGTACTAATAGAATTTGTTACAATAATATACAATTACCTCTTAATTATTATCAGTCTTTCCATATTCCCCCCAAAAAAAATATTGGTGTTTCTTTGTTTACTCCCTCAATTTTATTTTATTTTATTCTTGTTAAGCAATCGGAGCAACATTGACGGAATGTGTACCTTGAGTTTGCAGCGGAATTCTGTGATCTTGCCATCAAAAGAATTTGATTGCTCTAAATCCTACTTTGAATCACAAGGAAACAAAGTAAAGAATCACAAACTAAATATTTTTTGAGATAAATATTATTCTTGAAAATACAGGAATTTTCTTTTCTTTTTTCTGTTTTTACCGTCGTTTCTTTGAGGAAGAAAAACTATTTTTATAAAAAAAGATGTTGAGAGCAGTTTACCAGTTACATGGTAATCGTTCCCTCCATCTTTTTTAAAAAATGTCTTAACTTGGTCTTTACCTTCCTTATCAGAAAATTTTATTGGGTCGGATCGAGTCGGTCCACATGGGCGATCCATGAACCCATGATGAGTACCCATGACCCAAGAGAAAACATACATCTCCTACTTCGCACATAGTGGACAAGACCCAAGCTAGTACGACATCAACAATATACCTAATTCATACAAAAAATAGTTTGTGTGACCCGTGAGCACCAATAGCTTTATCTATAAGGTTTTACAAGCTACACAAAGGGATTCAATCACATGTGGAAAGAATTCACTTTTAATATGAGAATACTATTACTTACAATAACCCAAACTTCATTGACTACTTTAGTAGTTGCTTATTCAATCTCTCATCCTCTTAAAGAGGTAAACTCGAGTTCATGTTTAGCTTTATACATATACACACAATTACACTTGACACCTATGTGGTCAGTGTAGTAGCTGGCTTGTGTCTACAAGTTAAATTATTCTAACTTTCTTTCCTTTCAACTCAGATCTTTCTGTTTCAACTCAGCTGCTTTCTTAGACATGCACTGCGTTGCTGAATCATTCATGGCTATAAGTAATATGCTAAAGTAGAAACATTGACTAAAACATCAAGAAACAATCAAAGGTCAGAGGATATTTAAATAAAGTTAAAGTAACTTTCAGGATCTCACACAATGAAGAAGCAGGGCTTCGTTCTTTCATTAACCTATTAATCGCTAAGAACACATGGTACGAAACACGTGCTACGATGTTCTCATCACCTTATATTGGTGCGTGAGTCTTATGTCATTTAATCATTCAACATCGTATAGACCTTGATCTAGACACCTCTAGATGTCTAACTTGAATTTCTCTCTTCAATAATTCTCTAACTTATTTTCTTAGAGAGACTCAAGGCTGGCTTATAAAACAAGTCATAACATAATAGTGGAATTCATCTCTTCACATTCTCCAATATAAGAGGTGATTGATCGTGTGAGAGAGTCAATCTCGCAACTTGTCCGATACACTTGATTTCAAAAAAAATTATTGCATACATAATAGATATAAATATAGATTCAATAGTCTTATATTGACGAGAATATTATAATCACAAAGTTGTTTTATAATACATGCACAAATATCATCACATTTTATGCAAATCTAGAGCCTTAACATGTTTCTCAAATAAGTCTTTAAATATTGCCTTTGTAAAAGAATCAGCTATCATTTCATGAGTAGGGATATATGATAAATTTACTTCTCAACTTGCTATTATGTCTCTCACAAAGTTATAACTTAATATCAATATACTTGATTTTGTTATGATACTTAGGATTCTTCGTATATGTGGTAGCCGCCTAAATATCGCAATATAAAATTATGGGACCCTTAGAATTCTTTACAATATTCAAGTGCTTATAGAATCTCTTTAACCAAACAGCTTCTTGTACTGCAGATGCGCAAGCCACAAATTCAGATTCCATGGTTGAAAGAGTTGTGCAAGTTTGTTTCTTACTTTTTCATGAAATAGCACCACTATTAAGTAAGAAAGCATAATTGAATGTTGATTCTCTATTATTCAGATCACCAGCCCAATCAGCATCTATGTAATCTTTTAATAGTAAGTCAGATTCATTATAGTATTGTGATAATCTACGGTTCTCTTCAGATATCAAAATATTCTCTTCACTGCCTTCTAATGATCTTTTTCGAGATTAAATTGATACCTATTTACCTGTAACGACCTTAAATCTGATTGTGATGGCACTCACCTGACCCACCAAGGTGGGTTAGCCTGAAACCTGAATAACCCATTTATTGTAACAAAAGTGGAAGATAAAACAGTCTAATATAATAGATAACATAAGGAAACCAAAACTACAACCATCCCAGAACTGGAGTCATATATACAAACGTCTAGTAATAAGAATACTCAAATGAAAATACGAGTCTCAATATTTAGTCCTCAAATGGAACATAACGTAAAATAAAATCCTCAAAGTTCATACCAAAGAGACAAACAGATACCTCTCGAAAGATCCTAAAGCTCGATCCTGAAGCTGGGTTATCTAATAAAAGGGACCGGGATCACAACCTACAAAAATGTAGAAAGGGGTAAGCACCAAACAACACGGTACTCAGCAAATGGAAACTAATCTAAAGTAAATAAATGAAGAACACAAATACTCCTATTCACCCAACCACATACCACCAAACTACACACATGCACTCAGATAAGTCCCAGCACAACAATAATATATAAACATCAACATATCATAGGACATAGTATCAGAATATGCGACTGAATTCTCGAATCAAATGGTATAACAATCCATCAAAGTTGTGAGCAACCATAGTATCCACATAACACAGTTTTCACAATATACAAGGCTCAAGTTATTAACACATCATATTCTCTCAATAGTTCAATATTAACAATATACTAGTCCCAAAGCATTCACAATTTCACACGTTAACTTAATTGTACTTAACATGATTGACTTTGATGTGTTGATAGGTATGGATTGGTTAGCTCCTTGCTATGCTACAGTAGATTGTCATGCGAAAATAGTCAGATTTGAGATGCCAAATGAGCCTATCTTTATATTAAAGGGAGGTCAAGTCCCAAAGGTTGGTACGATTATATCTCTTATGAAGGCTCAAAAATTACTCAACAAAGGTTACATAGGTCTCTCAGCTATGGTAAGGGACACTAAAGAAGAAATCTTTAGCTTGGAAAAGATACCAGTGGCGAATAAATTTCCTTATGTATTCCCTAAGGATTTGTTGGGATTGTCTCCTGTACGAGAAATAAACTTTGGTATTGATTTGGCTCCTAACACATTGCAAATATATATACCTCCATATCGCATGGCACCAACAGAGTGGAAGGAGCTAAAGCAACAATAGCTTCATCCGACAAAGTATATCCCCATGAGGTGCACCAGTATTGTTAGTGGAGAGAAAAGATGGGTCTTTGAGAATGTGCATCGACTACAGACAGTTGAATAAGGTAACAATACGTAATAAGTATCCTTTGCCTTGTATTGAGGACCTTTTTATTAGTTGCAGGGGGTTCGGTCCGGTTATCATTAACTTTGGATCAGGGAGGAAGATATTTCTAAGACAACATTCAGAACTCGATATGGACACTATGAGTTTCTTGTGATTCCTTTTGGACTGACCAATGCTCCAGCTGTATTCACAGACTTAATAAATAGGGTGTTCAGACCCTTCTCGGACAAGTTCATGATAGTTTTTATTGATGACATTCTGATATATTCTCGTAGCCAAGAAGAACACAAGAATCATCCAACAATTGTGTTACAAACATTGTGAGAACATAAGCTATATGCTAAGTTCTCAAAATGTGAATTTTGGCTAGACTCAATAGCATTTTTGGGGAATATTGAATCCAAAGATGGAATTATGGTGGATTCTAGAAAGATAGAAGCTATGCAAAATCGCCTAGACCTATCTCACCTACAGAGATTCGCAGCTTTTTGGGTTTGGCAAGTTATTATAGGCGTTTTGTGCAGGATTTTTCCAGAATAGCAACCACTTTGACCAAGCTAACACAGAAAAAGATGAATTTCAATAGACAGAAGAATGTGAGCAGAGCTTTGAAAAATTCAAAACATGTTTGACTACAGCACCAATATTAGCCTTACCATCGGGCTCTAGAGGATTCATAGTATTTTATGATGCTTCTAGGGTGGGTTTAGGATGGGTTCTTATGCAAAACGTTCATGTTATTGCCTATACTTCAAGACAATTGAAGAATCACGAGCAGAACTACCCTACACATGATTTGGAGATGGCCGCTGTGATATTTGCTCTTAAAATTTGGAGGTATTACCTATATAGTGAAACTTGCGAGATATATATACTGACCATAAGAGCTTAAAGTATATCTTCCAACCAAAAAGATCTAAATCTTCGTTAGCAACGATGGATGGAGCTACTCAAGGATTATGATTGCATTATTCTGTATCATCCTAGAAAAGCCAATGTTGTGGCCGATGCACTGAGCAGAAAATCTATGGGAAGTTTAGCGCATATAGCTCCTGAAAAGAGGCAATTAGCGAAAGATATGCATAAACTTGAGGGTGTAGGTGTCAAGCTTAGTGTGGGAAATTCAGAGACATTGCTAGCTTATGTGCAAGCCAGATCTTCATTAGCAGAGCACATAAAAGCTACTCAATATGAGGATGAGCAACTTTGTAAATATCGAGATGAATTTATAGCTAGTAAAAGTAAGAAGATGATTATCGATGGTGAAGGTATGCTTCGATTGGGTGATCGATTATGTGTACCAGACATAGGTGGGCTAAGACGAGTCATTCTTGAGGAAGCTCACAACTCCAGATATACTATACACCCTAGTTCCACAAAAATATATCATGATATGGAGTAATGGTATTGGTGGGAAGGTATGAAGAAAGATGTTGCTAACTTTGTTTCTAGTTGTCTGACATATCAACAGGTTAAAGCCAAGCACCAGCGACCCACAGGATTACTACAAGAGATCCAGATTCCTGAGTGGAAATGGGAAAGAGTTATTATGGATTTTATGGTTGGTCTACCATGAATCCCTAGAGGTTATGACTCTGTATGGGTAATTGTAGATCGATTAACAAAATTAGCATACTTCTTATCGGTAAAGACTACTTTTAGTGGAGTGAGATATGCCCAGATATATATGAATGAAATTGTTTGACTTCATGGAGTCCCAATATCCATCATCTCTGACAAAGGGTCACAATTCACTTCACGCTTTTGGAGATCCTTTCAAAAAGCACTGGGTACGCGAGTAGATCTCAGTACTGCATTTTACCCACAGACGGATGGACAATCCGAGTGTATAATACAAATCCTAGAGGATATGTTGAGGGCTTGCATTCTTGATTTTGGAGGTACTTGAGATACCTACTTGCTGTTAGCTGAATTCGCTTACAACAATAGTTTTCAGTCTAGCATTCAGATGCTCCATATGAAGCCTTGTAATGGTAGGCAATGTCGTTCTCTTATAGGGTGATTCGAGGTTGGAGAGCCTACGATGTTAGGACCAAACTTGGTTCAAGAAGCCATAGACAATGTCCAGTTAATCAAACGGAGATTGCTTACCGCTCAAAGAAGACAAAAGTCATATGCAGATACGAGGAGAAGAGACTTAGATTTCGGTTAGGGATAAAGTTTTTCTGCGAGTCTCTCCTATGAAAGAGGTAATATGGTTTGGGGAAAAAGGTAAATGATCCCGAGGTATATAGGACCGTATGAGATACTTAGCCGAATAGGAGGAGTGGTATATCGTTTGGCACTCTCTCATGGGATATCCTTTATCCATCCAAGGTTTCATGTCTCTATGTTAAGGAAGTATGTACCAGACTCCTCTCACGTACTTGAAATACCGATTATACAGATTGATGAGAATCTAACATATGAAGAAGAACCAATGGCTATTATGAATAGATAATTAAGAAGGCTACGATCAAAAGATGTAAAGGTTTTATGGAGAAATCATACCATTGAGAAAGCTACTTGGGAGTCAGAAAATGATATACGAGCCAAGTGTCCTCAGTTGTTTCAGCCTTCAGGTACGTACTTATTTTAAACTCGGGGACCAAATTTTCTAAGATGGGCAGAATGTAATAATTTATGATTAAATAGGGATACCCTTACCTTTAGTTAAACAAGAAAAGAAAGTCGAATAAGCAACAGGCTTTGAAAATGGATATGTAATAATTTAAGTTGGGTTTAGCCTATTAGGAGCAACCACGTGACAAAAAAGGGAACAAAAGGGGGCCAAATCCTTTTAGGATTAGAACCCTTTACTTGAAAGCTTTTCAGCCACCAGGGAAAGAAAAGCAACTAAGTTAATTGCTGCTCACATTTGGATGGTAGAACGAATAGGAGGAAAAAATATTTCAAAAACCCAAGTCACGAGTAAAGAAAAAAATAGAAGAAGAAGGTAATTTCGAAATTTGGCTTATAGATTTACTTTGTTTATTCCAAAGCCATAGAAATTGGGGTGGAAAGTTAAGAAATCTCCATGGGTTAGAAGAAAGAGGAAAATTTGAAATTGAGAAAACTAAGATAATCCTTTGAACACTCTTTCAATTAGATGAATGAATGATATAAATTGGAGTAGTTAATGAATTGGAAGTTGTGAAAGTTGTGTAAATCATATCAAAGCTTAAGTAAAGACCGTTAGAGGGGCAACCCGAAAGATGAGGGTTGGATTTTTTTAGGGGGAAAAATTGCAATTATCATAGACAGTGATTTACTCTAGTTTGGGGTTGATTTATTGATTCTAGTAATATTTTGGACAAAGGATTGAACAAATAATTATAAAAGTATGTCAAAACAGATGGATTATGAACTAGTGAATTACTCGTGGCTTGGGTATTGCACATGTATATCATCAACTGAATAGGAAATAGAAAGTCTAAAAAGGGATTGAAAATTTCTAAAGTTAGTATGAACTTAGCTTGAACAAAGAAAGTAACATGAGATTTTTATGATATGAGTATAGATTGACCGAAAAAAGTCTTATGGATTGCTTGAGGTGACAAGTTTGGGACTTCTACACGAGTACTGTGAGTAGTAATCTCAACTCAATTCGTGTTTTATAAGTTTTGTGATTTTTACATGATTTATAAAGTAAATTGTTACTGAATGATTTGAAATCGCATATGGGATAAGTCATTTTACTTGATTTGATACTGAAATAGTTATTTGTATTTTATAAGACAAGTATATTGATAATTGAGATGATTACATTATTGAAAGAATTTGACATTTACTTGAGATATAAGTACTTTTACAAGTGTTTTCATTAAGCTCGACATGATATGATTATAAGATTGAAATGCTTGTACTACTTTGAAAAAACTTATATGGTTTACAAGAAAAGTATAAATGGGAGTAGACCTTGATGAATCCTGTAGCTAACGGCGGGTTCGTTAGACCTGGTGTACCTTGTATTTACCGATTACAGATAGAGCCCTCGCTAGTGGGAAGGTAGAACTAGCATACCGTTACCGATATCCCTCGAGTAGGAATTTATTCATATGAGATTTAAAACTATCGTCTATTCTTTTAAGAAGATAGACACACCGATTACACGATTCATTCTTGAAAACTTCCTGAATATGTATATGGTTTGATATGAAAGTGTTTTACTGAGTTTATTTTCAAATGGTTAAGTGTATTTGTTTATATAAGACAACAAGATTGACTATGTCTATTGACTTTTGAAAGAGCATTTATTACATGAATTTGATTATTATACTAACATAGTTTCTAACTTGTCCCTTATTGAAACGATTGTGGTTATTATTGTTACTCACTGAGCTTGCGTCTAACTCCTTGCTATTTTTTTAACAGAGAATACATGTGATATTGGTGAGGATTTAGTTAGCTAAAGGTAACAAGTTGATTCCATGGTGAGCCCCGCTCTTGTTTGTGTGGGAAAACAAGCCTATTTTTTTGGTTGGACCTTTCTTTGAAATTTATAGAGTCGCTCCATAGTTATTTCTTTATTTAGAGTCATGGGTATTCTTTTGTTATTCTAGATATGTGACTGAGTTTAAGTTTATTCCTATTGTTGGAGACGAGTTAGTATTATTGTGTGGAGATTATATTGAAAATTGATATGGTGACTTGATTTTTAATATTTAGTAGTTGTGTTGAATTCTGAGACAGGTAAATTTTGGACAGGCCTAAAAACAAAGGAAACTCTGTACGTTTTTCTACAAAATTCTAGGAAGGCTTGCTTTGGGATTCTCCCCCTTAGCGCTGGTCACGATCCTAAATTGGGTCATGACATGGTCTCTCAACCTCTAATCACCTATCATAATTGACAATCTAACTACATCGCTGAGCAAGGATAGGTTGGATTAACTCTGGAGCATTAAGCTTTTATCCTGTTTCATAACCAAAAATAGTGACTAGGTATATCTCGATCTTAGTCACAAATCAATCTAAGTATTTGCTTAAGAAAGATTGTACTCCTTGCATTCTTCATTCTATGTCTCTATTCCTCTTCAAAGTTCAAGAAAATATAATAGATTTATTCTAATGGTGATCAGGCATGATTAAAATAGTAAATCAAGAACACAAAAATAACTTTCAATGATAACCCATCTCCATCAAAAAATTGATACTATACGATCTTCATAGCCACAAATATCCTAGAAAGGAAGGAATTTAGCCACTCATAATTTGATTCACAATGTTTGAATCTTCAAAAATTATTTACGAAATTAAAAGATGAAAAAAGTGAGAAAGAACCCTAAAAGTTGAAAAAGAAACTCATCCACGATCGATCCTCTAAGTATTTGAAAAAGAATGAATGATAAAACAAAATAATTGCCGATTTATAGTAGGGCAAAATCGTGCAAAAATTTGGAGTTGCAAGTCTGCGACGCGGAGCGAAGGCAAACCTGCCTTCCAGGAAATTTTAGCATCTCCACGATGTACTCCACAATGTGGAGCCATTACAAACTTTCTTGATTCGTCGATTTTTTTCCTTTTCATTTTCTCTTCAGATATGCAGTTGCTTCACGGACATGGGTGTAACGCCCGGTAAAATTATCAAAATACCCCTAGAGTGAGGGTATGCGCGTAACGCATCTTTCGATGCTCGTATGGCGAATTCGAGACCGGATTTATGATCAGCATGGAAAATGGAGTGGGAAAATAATCTCGGTCGAATTTTAGAGCGACCCGATCGGAAGATAAATTTTTGGATCAAGTCACAAAACAGTGGTTGTCCGCGACAGAGGCGCGACGCGCATCTGCCGCAGAGTGACACTTGTATGATTCGATGTCACAGAAACAGTGAAGGTTCGCTACGGAGGCGCGTCGCGGACCTGGCGCGGAGTAGCACTTGTGTGTTTTCCAAAATTTTCGACGGGATGGAGAAAACTCGTACAAAAATACTTTTTCCAAAATTACACAGGACGCGATAGGTCCGCGTCGCGGACCGTGTGTTTTCCGAACTGCAAATTCCTAATTTAATTCGAAGGGTATTCTAGTCAATCCCCAATCCCTCCTAAACACTGATACACGGCTAATTAAGTCGTTTTCAACCAGAAAAGGGTCTAAAACCTCATTCTAAAGTCCTATTCCTTAAACACTAACAAGGCTAGGGCTTGAGGAGAAGAGAGAAGAGCTTGTGAGAGGAATTCGAGCAGAGACCCCGAAAGTACTCGATTGTTAACGGCATCACAGGTATGTAAGGCTAAACTAAAACATGAGATTTTCCTCTCATGTGCCCCATAGAGTTCATAGATGAGTTGATGATTGAAGAGTCTGCATGCATGATTTCTTTGATGGATTTTCTTGGAAATTATATTTGAAACTACATGTTTTCTATGTTGATGATCATCATACTATTGGTTTTCTTAAGTTGGATATTTTCATGAGAATTTGCATAACCCTACATGATTAATTTGAACAGCATGCATAATGAACTTGAGGATTGAGTCTAAAGTCTTGAATTGTGATTGTGATGAGAGAATGATGAGTCTAGAGCCTTGAGTTAATATTGTGATTATTGATTGTTGATTGTGATTGTGATTGTGATGAGAGAACGATGATGAGTTGATAGAGTATGATTGTTTTGTGAGTCTCTATAAATTAACTCTACCGATGTGTCTATTCACTTGATTCTTAATGATTGATTTAAACCTTGAGTCATTGATGAGATTGATTGATGAGAGGGTCAAAGTCCCTATGAGATTGATTGATGAGAGGGTTAAAGTCCCTATGAGCTTGATTGATGATAGGGTTAAAGTCCCTATGAGATACTGATTGTTGATGGGGTTGAAGTCCCTACGAGATTGGTTTGATTGGACGGATGATTTTATGAGCATTGAGTCGGGAGGAGTATCGAGCACCGAAATGGATAAGAGTGAGTCCCACTCGAACTCATTAAACTATGTCACCAAGCATAGAAGAGGTTTTCCTCTTGAGTTGATGTCCCTGAAATCAATAGCGGACTTTGTTGATTGTTCTGTCTCCATCTTGGATTTATCCATTATGGTTTCGATTCATCTCTACCTGGCAAGTACGGGATGGTCATGGCAACACCGGCGGGATTGTTGTACACTCACTAGCTCATAAGTGATTGTTGTCGGTTAAGAGAAACTCCCATAAACTTCTTACCCTATTCTGAGTCTGAATGAGATGAGAAGAGGTGAGCTCCTCTGAGATGAGACGAGATGAAATGAAATGTGATGAGATAAGAGGAGGTGAGCTCCTTTGAGATGAGTCTGAGATGATTGATGAGGTTTGAGTTGTTGATAGGTCACTTGTCTACTCTTTATTCTTGCATAGACAGACATTTGACTAATGATGTGATTTGATATGTATTTTGAGTTGTTATTGTTTCTACCGGTTTCTGTTTCACTCAGCTAGTTTACATACCAGTACATTCCAAGTACTGATGTCCACTCTGGACTGCATCATTTTGTGATGCAGAGGCAGGTACTAGAGATCGTCAACAGGCGCTTCGTTGAGGATTCGAGATTTGCAGCTGATTGGTGAGCCTCCCCTACTCCGGAGGATTCACTCCTTTATTTCATCATGCTTAGAGTTAGATTAGACTATTTCTTTTATTTTGGGTAGCCACCATATGATAGTGATAGAGGCTTCATAGACGATGGTCGAGTATTAATGTTGAGACTGTGAGCTAGTTCTTCCTACTAGCCCTTATTGTTTTATGAAATCTTTTGAGACTTCAGATGATGATGTGTCCATTACTACTTATATTTTTTCGCTATTTATTAGAGTTTATTTGATTGAATGGTGTGATGAGGCTAAGTGGTTCGCTTGGGGACTAGCAATAGTCTCTGAGTGTCGGCCACGCCTAGGGTACCCTCCCAGGGCATGACAAACTTGGTATCAGAGCACAGAGTTCAAGTGTCCTAGGGAGTCTATGAAGCCGTGTCTAGTAGAGTCTTGTTTATGGGTGTGTTGTCGACCACATTTCATAAGCAGGAGGCTATAGGACATAGGAATTGTTACACTTCTTTCCTATTCCAATTCGTGCGATAGAGTTGAACTCTATGAAAACTACCATCTAATTCGTGCGTTACACGTGCAGAATCGATAACATGCCTCCCAGAAGAGCTGTCAGAGGAAGGGGATGTCCTGCCAGGCAAGCTGTTAACCCACCTGAGCCTCAAGTACCTAAGGGGCCCGTGGATCCAGCTGTCCCTGTTGGGCAACCTCCTCAAGCTGAGATCTCGAATGCTGAGCTACGCCAAGCCATTCAAACTTTGGCCCAAGCTCAGCACCTGCTGTGAGGCAAGGTGCAGGTGGAACAAACTCTCATGGCACCTCTAGAGTCCGAGAATTTCTGAGGATAAACCCGCCTGAGTTCATGGGGTCGGCATCTACTGAAGACCCCGAGAACTATATAGAGGAACTTGAGAAGGTGTTCCAAGTGATGCACGTGGCTGATGCTGATAGGGTTGAATTGGCTGCCTATCAACTCAAAGGGGTGGCCAGGCTGTGGTTTGACCAATGGAAGAAGGGTCAAGGGGACGATGCTTCATATATAACTTGGGCGGTGTTTGAGGAGGCTTTCTTGGGACGTTTCTTCCCAAGGGAGAAAAGAGAGGCTAAGGTGAGGGAGTTTCTGAATCTAAAGTAGGGCTCCATGACCGTGCAAGAGTATGGCCTGAATTTCACACAGTTATCTCGCTATGCTTCGGACATGATTGCCGACATGAAGGGGAGGATGGGAATGTATGTCGATGGGTTGAATAGAGGACCCAAGAGGGATGGCAGAGGGACAATGCTGGTGAGTGATATGGACATTGGGCGATCGATGACATTTGTACAACAAGCTGATGAGGAGAGGCAGCATGACAAGGAGGAATTCAGACGCAAGAAATCCAAAACGTCTAGCTATGAGACGGGAAGGAGAGGCAATGGTAATCGGTTTCCAGCACTATCATCTGCTAGTGCACCCACGCCCAGGATCAGGGATGATCAGAGATTCCAGAATACTAGAGCCCATGGGTCCCAGTCACAAGCTAGTGTGGCTCAAGGATCGCAGGGTCAACCGCCGTGTAGGAAGTGTGGCAAGTTGCACCTGGGAAGATGTCGTGAGGAAAATGATGGGTGCTACAAATGTGGCCAAATGGGTCACTATCAGAGAGACTATCCTCGATGAGCTAGCCGAGCTCAATCCACTGCATCGGCCCCACCAGTAGGAGGGAACCAGAGGGCCACTACGTCAGGAACAGGCGGAGCGACAAACCGCTTGTACGCCATGGGTAGTCGCCAAGACCAGGAGAACTCCCCAGATGTTGTGACGGGTATGATTCGCGTCTTTACTTTTGATTGTTATGTCTTGATGGACCCTGGTGCCACACCGTCATTTGTATCTCCTTATGTGGCCAGTAAATTTGATAGGACCCCAGAGAGTCTCCTTGAACCTTTTGATGTTTCTACTCCAGTGGGTGAGTCTATTCGAGCTAAGAGAGTCTATAGAACTTGCGTAGTGTCCATCCATCATAGGGACACTCTTGTTGATTTGATTGAGCTGGAGATGATTGATTTTGATTTGATCCTTGGCATGGATTGGCTCCACGCCTGTTATGCCTCTGTTGATTGTAGATCCCGAACTGTTAAGTTCTAATTTCCAAATGAACCGGCTCTAGAGTGGAAGGGTGACTCTGTCACTCCTAGAGGAAGGTTTATCTCATATCTTAGAGCCAGGAAATTAATTTCTAAAGGTTGTATCTATCACCTGGTGCGAGTGAAATCAGACGAGGTTGAGTCCCCAACTCTTGAGTCAGTTCCGGTTGTTAATGAGTTTCCGGAAGTGTTTCCGGATGATCTGCCCGGAGTCCCTCCTGATAGGGAGATTGACTTCGGGATTGACATTCTTCCTGATACCCAACCTATTTCGATCCTACCTTACAGGATGGCCCCCGCTGAGTTGAAAGAGTTGAAAGAGCAACTAAAAGATTTCCTAGAGAAGGGCTTCATTAGGCCAAGTGTTTCACCATGGGGTGCTCCTGTCCTATTCGTGCGAAAGAAAGATGGGTCTCTCAGAATGGGTGTTGATTATAGGCAACTGAACAAGGTCACGGTAAAGAATAAATATCCTCTCCCAAGGATAGATGATTTGTTTGACCAACTTCAGGGCGCCTCTTGTTTCTCTAAGATAGACCTCAGATTTGGCTATCATCAGCTGAAGGTGAGAGAGTGCGACATTCCAAAGACAGCCTTTAGGACTAGATATGGCCATTTTGAATTCCTGGTCATGTCCTTTGGGTTGACGAATGCACCTGCCGCCTTTATGGACTTGATGAACAGGGTGTTCAAACCGCATCTTGACTTGTTTGTGATTGTATTCATCGATGATATTCTGATATATTCAAGGAGTGAGGAGGAGCATGCCAATCATCTCAGAGTTGTCCTCCAAACTCTTAGAGACCATGAGTTGTATGCAAAATTCTCAAAGTGTGAGTTCTGGCTTAAGTCAGCAGCCTTCCTAGGCCATGTTATTTTCGGTGATGGTATTCGAGTGGACGCCCAAAAGATTGAAGCGGTTAAGAAATGGCCCCGACCGACCACTCCGACCGACATTAGAAGTTTCTTGGGGTTGGCGGGCTACTACCGCAGGTTTGTGGAAGGATTTTCTTCCCTATCCGCACCATTGACCAAGTTGACCCAGAAAAAGGTCAAGTTTCAGTGGTCCGAGAAATGTGAGAAGAGTTTCCAGGAATTGAAAACGAGATTGACTACTACACCAGTCCTAACTTTACCCAAGGAAACGAGGACTTTGTGATCTATTGTGATACCTCAAGGGTCAGACTGGGATGCGTACTAATGCAAAGGGGGAAGGTGATAGCCTATGCCTCCAGGCAACTCAAGGTCCATGAAAGGAATTACCCAACCCATGACCTCGAGTTGGTAGCAATAGTGTTCGCAATTAAGATCTGGCGTCACTACTTGTATGGAGTACATGTGGATGTGTTCACAGACCACAAGAGCTTGCAGTATGTTTTCAGTCAGAAGGAGCTTAACTTGCAACAGAGGAGATGGTTGGAATTGCTCAAGGATTACGACATGAGCATTCACTATCACCCAAGTAAAGCTAACGTTGTTGTTGATGCTCTTAGCAGGTTATCAATGGGTAGCACAGCCCATGTGGAGGAAGGAAAAAGGGAACTAGCCAAGGACGTACATCGGTTGGCTCGATTAGGGGTCCGACTTGAGGAAAACAATGAAGGAGGAGTTAATATGGAGAACGGGTCTGCTTCCTCGCTAGTGGTAGAAGTGAAAGAAAAGCAAGACCAAGACCTAGTTATACTCCAATTGAAGGAGGATGTTCACAATCAGAAAGTGACAGTCTTCTCCAAAGGGGGAGATGGGGTACTGAGATATCAAAGTCGATTGTGTGTCCCAAATGTTGATGGCATACGGGACAGAATCATGGCAGAAGCTCATAACACTAGATATTCCATTCACCCTGGCTCCACCAAAATGTACCATGACTTAAGGGAAGTCTATTGGTGGAATGGGATGAAGAGGAACGTTGCAGAGTTCGTTTCAAGATGCCCGAACTGCCAACAAGTGAAGGTTGAGCATCAAAGGCCGTGTGGATTGGCTCAGAACTTTGAAATTACGGAGTGGAAATGGGAGATGATCAACATGGACTTTATCACTGGCCTGCCGAAATCTCGAAAGCAACATGATTCAATATGGGTGATCGTGGATAGGATGACAAAATCGACTCATTTCTTGGCAGTAAAGACAACAAACACTGTGGAAGAGTATGCCAGATTGTACGTCCAGGAGATCGTGAGGTTGCATGGGGTTCCTTTGTCTATCATCTCGGACAGAGGGGCTCAATTTACCTCCCAGTTCTGGAGATCATTTCAGAAAGGTTTAGGTACTAAGGTGAACTTGAGTACAGCTTTTCACCCGCAGACGGATGGTCAGGCAGAGCGTACGATTCAAACACTCGAGGACATGTTGAGAGCTTGTGTATTTGACTTCAAAGGAAATTGGGATGATCATCTACCATTGATCGAATTCGCATATAACAATAGTTATCATGCGAGCATTCAGATGGCTCCTTATGAAGCCCTGTACGGGAGAAGATGTAGATCACCGATTGGGTGGTTTGAGGTTGGAGAAGCAGGGCTGATTGGACCTGACCTTGTTCACCAGTTGATGGAGAAGTTCAAGATCATTAAAGAGAGGTTAAAGACTGCCCAGAGTCGCCAAAAATCCTGCACCGACGTAAGGAGAAGAGACTTAGAGTTTTTGAGATTGATGATTGGGTGTATTTGAAGGTATCACCTATGAAGGGTGTCCTAGGGTTTGGGAAGAAGGGAAAGTTAAGCCCACGATATGTTAGGCCATACCAGATCGTAAAGAGGATTGGGAAGGTTGCTTATGAGTTGGAGTTACCTTCCGAGTTAGAGGGAGCTCATCTGGTATTCCATGTGTCGATGCTGAAGAAATGCTTGGGAGATCCCGCCTTGGTGATCCCTATCGATAGCCTTAGAGTGAAAGATAGCCTATCTTATGAAGAAGTCCCAGTTCAAATCCTTGATCGTCAGATTCGCAAGTTGAGGAACAAAGAGATAGCCTCATTCAAAGTCCTGTGGAGGAATCAATTCATTGAAGAAGCCACATATGGAAGCTGAGGAGGAGATGAAGGTCAAATACCCGCACCTATTCGTGCCAACGAATGATGGAAACATTGAAGGTAAAAATCCTTGCTCTTCACTAAACTGATTGTTCTATTTTGATGCGACTTACTGTTATTAAGTCGAGGATGGATTGATTGAACTGAGTGGAAGATGAGTCTCGAGTCTATTTGTGCTTTAGTCCCCACCTCTACTCATCATTCGAGGACGAATGATCCCAAGGGGGAGATGATGTAACGCTCGGTAAAATTACCAAAATACCCCTAGAGTGAGAGTATGCGCGTAACGCATCTTCCGATGCTCGTATGGCGAATTCGAGATCGGATTTGTGATCAGCATGGAAAATGGAGTGGAAAAATGGTCTCGGTCGAATTTTAGAGCGACCCGATCGGAAGATAAATTTTTGGATCAAGTCACAAAATAGTGGTTGTCCGCGACAGAGGCGCGACACGCATCTGCCGCAGAGTGACACTTGTATGATTCGATGTCACAGAAACAGTGAAGGTTCGCTACGGAGGCGCGTCGCAGACCTGGCGCGGAGTAGCACTTGTGTGTTTTCCAAAATTTTCGACGGGATGGAGAAAACTCGTACAAAAACACTTTTTCCAAAATTACACAGTACGCGATAGGTCTGCATCGCAGACCGTGTGTTTTTCAAACTGCAAATTCCTAATTTAATTCGAGGGGCATTCTAGTCAATCCCCAATCCCTCCTAAACACTGATACACGGCTAATTAAGTCGTTTTTAACCAGAAAAGGGTCTAAAACCTCATTCTAAAGTCCTATTCCTTAAACACTAACAAGGTTAGGGCTTGAGGAGAAGAGAGAAGAGCTTGTGAGAGGAATTCGAGCGGAGACCCCGAAAGTACTCGATTGTTAACGGCATCACAGGTATGTAAGGCTAAACTAAAACATGAGATTTTCCTCTCATGTGCCCCATAGAGGTCATAGATGAGTTAATGATTGAAGAGTCTGCATGCATGATTTCTTTGATGGATTTTCTTGGAAATTATATTTGAAACTACATGTTTTCTATGTTGATGATCATCATACTATTGGTTTTCTTAAGTTGGATATTTTCATGAGAATTTGCATAACCCTACATGATTAATTTGAACAGCATGCATAATGAACTTGAGGATTGAGTCTAAAGCCTTGAATTGTGATTGTGATTGGGATGAGAGAATGATGAGTCTAGAGCCTTGAGTTAAGATTGTGATTGTTGATTGTGATTGTGATTGTGATTGTGATGAGAGAACGATGACGAGTTGATAGAGTATGATTGTTTTGTGAGTCTCTATAAATGAACTCTACCGATGTGTCTATTCACTTGATTCTTAATGATTGATCTAAACCTTGAGTCATTGATGAGATTGATTGATGAGAGGGTCAAAGTCCCTATGAGATTGATTTATGAGAGGGTTAAAGTCCCTATGAGCTTGATTGATGATAGGGTTAAAGTCCCTATGAGATACCGATCGTTGACGGGGTTGAAGTCCCTACAAGATTGGTTTGATCGGACGGATGATTTTATGAGCATTGAGTCGGGAGGAGTATCGAGCACCGAAATGGGTAAGAGTGAGTCCCACTCGAACTCATTAAACTATGTCGCCAAGCATAGAAGAGGTTTTCCTCTTGAGTTAATGTCCCTGAAATCAATAGCAGACTTTGTTGATTGTTCTGTCTCCATCTTGGATTTATCCATTATGGTTTCGATTCGTCTCTACCTGGCAAGTACGGGACGGCCGTGGCAACACCGATGGGATTGTTGTACACTCACTAGCTCATAAGTGATTGTTGTCGGTTAAGAGAAACTCCTATAAACTTCTTACCCTATTCTGAGTCTGAATGAGATGAGAAGAGGTGAGCTCCTCTGAGATGAGACGAGATGAAATGAAATGTGATGAGATAAGAGGAGGTGAGCTCCTTTGAGATGAGTCTGAGATGATTGATGAGGTTTGAGTTGTTGATAGGTCACTTGTCTACTCTTTATTCTTGCATAGACAGACATTTGACTAATGATGTGATTTGATATGTATTTTGAGTTGTTATTGTTTTCATATTGTTTCTACCGGTTTCTGTTTCATTCAGCTATTTTACATACCAGTACATTCCAAGTACTGATGTCCACTCTGGACTGCATCGTTTTATGATGCAGAGGCAGGTACTAGAGATCGTCAACAGGCGCTTCGTTGAGGATTCGAGATTGCAGCTGATTGGTGAGCCTCCCCTACTCCGGAGGATTCACTCCTTTATTTCATCATGCTTAGAGTTAGATTAGACTATTTCTTTTATTTTGGGTAGCCATGGATTTGTCATTGGCACCATATGATAGTGATAGAGGCTTCATAGATGATGGTCGAGTATTAATGTTGAGACTGTGAGCTAGTTCTTCCGACTAGCCCTTATTGTTTTATGAAATCTTTTGAGACTTCAGATGATGATGTGTCCATTACTACTTATATCTTTCCGCTATTCATTAGAGTTTATTTGATTGAATGGTGTGATGATGCTAAGTGGTTCGTTGGGGACTAGCAATAGTCTCTGAGTGCCGGCCACGCCTAGGGTACCCTCCCGGGGCGTGACAATGGGGCTATATAAGATCCTCCATTTTCTTGATATTTTTTCTACGAATATCTTTATTAGCTCTGGTACCTCCTTCCACACCTTGGTTCTTTATTTTTATTTTTTTTGTTTTTCCCCGTTCTTTCTTTTGTTCTATAAACACAAAATCATCCTAGTCAAAATATCAAAATCATAACTAGTTAATGATACTAAGTCAAATTTCGCTCATGAACTTGGCTAAAATGCGGGTTTTCCTTGACCAAAGCATATAATATGCATAATATTGTTGAAAAGCTCGAAGCTATATCAGTCAGTGTTTGAAAAGTATTGAGGATTATCCGTTTGAGGTAAATTTAGGCTGCCAACACTCTTTTCCTTCGATTGAATTAGTAATTTTATTACATGGTCTATTTTGGACTGTTCCAAGCCCTTAATTATGTTTTAATTTGGGATACAATTTTTAAAAAATTATTTAGAACCTTTTTAGAGTGTCAATTTTGAGATTTTCAATATGGATTCCACCTTCTCAATTTGGATTTTGCTTTTTTTCATCTCTATTTTATGTATATTTAATGCCTAATTGGCTGCATTAATATTGTGATTTTATTTTCAAAGCGTGAAAGCATTCAGAGGCCATTCGAAAGGAAAAAGCTCTAGTTTTGTAATTTTGCGCAATCTGCATTTAGGTAGGTTACGACTTCCCGTTCCTTATATTGAGCTTGATTACATATATTGATTTGCATTAATTTGGGACGAGTAGCTAGTTGAGCATGTTAAATTATCTAGAATTTATATTTTAGTTTATTATTTGGTTTTTCGAACACTATTGGTATCTTAATTGTTTTGGCTGATCACGCATACCTTGTGGCTTGTAAAGTAATTAATTTTTATACTTGATTGAACCATGTTTGCCTCAGTTCAAGATTAGACTAGTGCTTGCATAGACTTACGTATCTTGGAGCCGATAGGTCTTAGTTTTGCTCCAATGTCTTATTGGATGGCTTAGCTTCCTGTAGAATAATATAGCAGACTTGGGTCTGATAGTTTGAGCCTTAGGTAGGTAGTAACCAAGTAATGACTAAATTTTTCCATAATATCCACTTTCGTAGTCTCTCATGTTCTAATTGGCTATCAATTCAAAGGTTGGTCGTCATTGTGGGTTGGATTTGGTTCGATCTTGGAGTGATTTATTGATGGCAATCGATATGGATCTACTCCTAGACATTTAGTTGGCTATTGACCTATAATTTGAACCACTCTTATTTTGGCCCGATTCAAGTTCCAAACACACATTTCGGGTTCAGTTGAAGTTCTTGCCCTAGCTCATGACTTTGGTTAGTCCTTGCATATTTTTTGCCTTAATTTAATTCCTTGATCTATATTTCACCTTGGTTAGACTCCTTGGCATATCTTTTGCCTTGTTTAGAGTCCTTGGCATATCTTTTGCATTGGTTAGAGTCCTTGGCCTATATTTCTCTCACTTAGAATCCTTAGCATATTCGTTGTCTTGGTTAGAGTCTTTGACATATCTATTTCTTTGGTTAGAGTTCTTGGCCATCTTTTTACTTGGTTAGAGTTATTGGCTTGTCTTTTGTCTTGGTTAGAGTTTTGGCCTATCTTATGTCTTGGTTAGAGTAAGGCTATATTTTTGGGACTTGTACGATCTTTTATTAATAGCTCCGTAGTTGTGACTTTCTAGTTCTGGGAGGTATCTTTATTTGTATGTATGTTTGTATATATGTGTATGTATTTGATTTGCTTCTGGTGTATCTCTTGTTATTATTTATTTATTGTTTCCATTTAGTTTCAACCCTCAAATCCAATACTTGTTGTTCTGTGTTACGATTTGGCTTACCTACTGGCCGGTCATAGTAGGTGTCATCATAATTCGAAGAATTGAATCGTGACACTTGACTGCTATAGTTTTAACTTTTTAAATAATATCTGAAATCATTAATTGTATACATTACTTTTAAGTGTTTTGAACTTTTAGTACATTCAAATCCCTTCACATGAACTGTGACATACAGGGGCGGATCAATGATTGGGTTGCCACGGCACCCGATGACTTCGATTGTTTGTATATGTATACAAATATTAAGCATGTCACCCAGAAGACTAAGTAAGAACCTAGTGCCAGTGGTGGAAGGATGAAACTTTGTCCTCAAGGTCGTAACTTAGGCACAATTTTTTAACATTTTTCTCTTTTGCTAAAAAGTGATTCATTGTAGAGATTCAAACACGCAACCATTGTTATGAATAGAGATAACCTTATTCACTAGGCCAAACACACTTTGTGGTATTCTTGCACTTTAATATTTTATATAACTTATATACTATCATGGTGTGAAACTTCTTATTTAAATTTTGCCCATTTTTTTAAAAATTATTATTGTTATTATTATTTTAAGCATAAATTATTACTTTTTCATCTTAATTTATGTGACATGCTTTCTTTTTTAGACAATCCTAAGAAAGGTTATTTTTATATAATTAGAACAATTTTAATTTACAATTCTCCTTTTATCCTTAATGAAATTATTTATATTCACACTAATAATTAAAGTTTATTTTAGACCTTCTCCTTCAAAATTTTATTAGCTTTTGTAAAAATTTTAGAAACTTGACGCCGAGTTCCTCTTACTCTTTGTTCTATTATCTAAATCATTTGGATGCATATGAAAAAGAAAATAATTTAGAATATGATAATTTAAATTTTATCAAGAATGCAACTTTACAAAATAAAATGTATGTTGCATTAAAGGACGACATGGAAGCTATACTAAAATCTCATTTCACTAGTCTTTTTAGATTTTTATTGTTATAAGTCAATAACATCAGGCTTAGTTGAGTGTATTTAGAATATGTTATATAGAGCATGAAGTATTAATAAATGGTAATAATCATCTCATCTAAATTTAAATAAAATTATGTGTGTAAAAAAATTTAGACCACTTTATATTTGGTCTATTACATAGAGCGTGAAATATTAATATAGAAATAATTACCTCATCATTAAGTGTATTTAGAATATGAAAATTCATCAAGTGCAATTATAGAGGATGTTGTTCGAAGTTTTTTCTTTGCGCCAAGTTGTCATACTTTATTTTTATTTTTGATTCATTTTCTTTATAAACTGAAAAGATGAATAATCGAATTGAAGTCTCAAGGTACAATTTACAAGGTTGAAAATAGGTTAAACATTTGATCAATTTAATCAATACGTCTATTTTAAAAGCGATATGGCACCCGCAACCTTTAAATTCTGAATTCGCCTCTCATGACCTAGGATGAGATTATTGTTCATAATAACAAGTATGATCCAACTAGTAACCTAAAAAATAACATAAAATTAACATGTGATAATACGTAAAGCTACATAATAATTTTCTATCTACAATTTTTTCTTATGTTTGTACCATTAAGTGTAATTTGTTGGGTAGGTAAAAACGAACTAAGCAGCCAGCTTTTATTGTTTTTGGCACTAGGTTCACTTAACTTGATATATCATTATTTGATACTATTGATAGTAGAAAGAGGGTCCAGAAAATACACAAATTAGTTCTTCAAGGGCACATATTATCTGCAGTGACTTGTTTGGCCCCTTTTGGTGATGTGACATTTCTGAAATTTCCATCCACTAAAACTATGACAATAATATATCCAACGTAATCGTACAAATTAGGAATCTAGAGAAGATACGGTGTATACAAATCTTATTGCTATTTTAGAGGCTAATTATTTCTGATAGACTGTTAGTTCAAGAAAAATAATCAAAACTAGTTTAGAAAAATGAAGCAACATAAGAATAAGAAATAAAATAGTAACAAAACCATACAGGCAATAGCAAAATAGTAACTATAACAAAATAGTACGATAATTGAATATAACTATATAAAAAACATGATATAGTAACAAAAATCTAAGGACAAGATACTAAAGAAGCAATATATGCGATAACTATCAATATGGATGGATTATAAGACAAAGCATTATTGCAATCTAATCAACTTTCTTCAATATTTTTTTGGTCTATATTTATCTTTTCTAAAATCATCCATAGAGAACATTTCATACTTTGTACCGAGACATTCCATACATATCTTCTTCACATGTCCGAACTATCTCAGACTTACTTCTTTCATTTTGTCCTCCCCTGAAGCCACTTTCATGTTGTTATAAAAGGTTCATTTTGTAATCCAATCTCTCCTAGTTTATATGTCCATACATTCATTGCAATATCTTGATTTTTGCAACTTTCATTTTCTTAACGTGAAAGTTCTTAACTAGTCAACACTCTGGTAATTTCACATATATACTATTAAATGCTGGAAAAAAATTGGGAGTTTATGCTGCTTTAACAAAATTTGGTACTTGACAATGATTGAATGTAAGTAGAAATTAGGGATATCAAATTAGATGACTGAGCAGAATATGGACGGATTAAAAGAAATAGAGTTGATCTATCAAAAAATTACTTGAATTAAAATAAATTAGACCAAAAAATGAGTCATAAGAAATTAATTAAAGAAATATGAAAATAAAATTTAAAACTAAATTACTAAGATGTGATCCATTATTTCAAACTTTATAACTTATAAAATTTAAATTCTAAAAAGTTGGTGAATTTGGAATAAAGAAACAAAGTAAAAGAGAGAAAGGTGGCTAATGGTCAATTAATAAGCAGGAAAGGTCTAAATCTCAATACTGTTAATTTGGCATAATTATCAATTAAATATTCACCTTAATTTCTAACATGTCATGCTTGCTCTAAATTAGTTAGGTACTAAAATTAACACTCAACTAGGATATGGGACTAATTTTCTTTTTCTCAATAAAAATATCGTGTATTAAAGTACGTTCATAAGATACGGCTATTAATTAGAGCAATGGACAATAATTCTTGATCTTAATTAAGTCCGCTAATCAATTAATAAGGGGCATTTGATAACTGGTTAGAGTTATGTTATGTATTAGTGATATAGAAATTACAATAACAAACAACAATATACCTCGTGGAATCGCACAAGTGAGGTTTGGAGAGAATTTAATGTACGCAGACCTTGTCACTACCTCATAGAGGTAGAGAGGCTGTTTCCTGGAGTGATATAGAAATTAGTATGAGTAAATTTATTTATGTATATTTTATACAGATATTAGTTATATAATGTTTCACTTTCTATCTAGTATAAAATAATACATTGATTACCTCATAACTTATACATGTATTAGTTATGCGGATTTCTAAATTGACAATCATACATAATTTGAAGAATCCCTAGATTTGCTCTATGAGAAGCAAAGATCATCCCAGTCATGTTACGCTTAATTCAGCATTTACACCATTTTAAATTATGGTTCTAATAGTGATGACAAATAGGTGGATTAGATCAAATTTGAATGAATGGAAAAAGTGAAATTGAGTTGAAATAAATTAGATTGTGATTCATCAATATTTTTATGAGTAAAAATTAGATTGGATAAATAATTCTGATTTCTAGCCCACTTCATTCTCTGAAAGCCACTCCTAGGAAAGACTAAAGTTGTTGGGGCACCCATTGAAGATAGATTTGTCGGTGCTACGGTCAATTCCAGAAGAAAATTTAAACTTTTAATTGAAATCAACTTTAACAATTAAAAAAAATTACTTTAATAGTGTGTAATTCACATCATGTTTTGTTGGCTTGAATATTTTTGAAAAATAATTTTCAAATAGACTTATTTTTCTTTAATTTAAGAAAAATAAACTTCTCTACAAAAAGTAAGAAAGACATTTTCAAATATTCTCTTTCAACCTTATAATCCCATCATCACTACCACCTTGGTCCTGCTTGGGGATCCAACCCCAACATCGATCGAGACTCAACTCTGGACCCTGAATCCAACCCATTTTGGAGCTTGACTCCAAACTCGACCTCAAGACCCAACTCCCAACTTGGAAGCCAATTTGACCAAGGACTCAACGTCAGATCCTAATCCCAATTTGCATTGAGACTTGACTGTCGTACCCAACCAAGGACCCAACTCTCGACCCAAATTTTTAAGAAAATTTTTTCTCCTACTTATAACAAAAGTAAGATCGTGTATGGATTTCTTATAAAACTATTGAATATATATATATACATTAATAATTTAGAATTTATTTAACTTAAAAGTATTAGATTTAAAACCTTAAGTATTAAATTTCGATTTTGCCTATAATAGTACTCCTAGTGTTTGAGTCAAAGTGAATATGAACAATTGAATAAGAATTAGTTTAAATTCAAGGCATCGACAGGAAATATATATATATATATATATATATATATATACACACAATTAGGTCAGTTGTAGTTACAAGATGAGTTCTTAACTAATCAAAAATCGAGTTTAAATTTGAAATTAAAAGTCTATCTTTATTTTCAGATCAATAACGCGCAAGAGCAACTTCAAAAAAAGAAAAACTAAATATGTAAAATTAACGTAAACATATACTATAAACATTAATTGATTAGGCTAACTTTATAAAAATAATAATTGACATATTGAAACCACTATAATCGATTAAACTACACTAATGGTGTAACAAAAGTTTTATAGTGTTATTGTACATAACTTAAATCTTTTGATTAAACCCAACAATGTGGTAGGTTTGCCTAAAAACGTTATTAATCTTTCTATACTTTTATAAACTATTACTTACATACAAATTACATGATTTCAATGAGGCAGTATTTCAAAATTGTGGGAAAAAAGTTGAAAATTAGGTAATTAATAATCTGCTAAGCTTAATGCTATTTTCTAATTGCCAATCCCAGGGCTTGGAACTGATCGATCAACATTGACACCACCAAAGCTATATTGTCCTTCATGACCAATCTTGACATGACCTTTTCTACTGGGGGATGAAGACGGGACGAACGTGCCTTTATTCAACAGCTTTCTTGATTCAAAACTCGATGGATAACAGACTAGCAGAACAATTAAAGTAACATGAATTACCATGTCGCAACGAGCCATTTGGCTTGGTAAATACAAATGAGAGAATTTGGGAGGAAAAATGGACACTTAATTTGTTGAATGTAGGAAAGTAGAGGAATTTATAGGAAGGGAATTAAGTGTGTCAATTGAGTTAGTTGACTTGATAAAAGGAATATTATTATTTTTCATGTGTTATGTACAAAGGTATATTTAGAAATAATGCCTCGTGGATGTTGGTAGGTATGGATGAACTAAGCTGCCGGCTTTTTTTTTCTCTTTTTTTTTTTTTTTTTTTTTTTGGTTTTTTTTTAATTTAAAAAAATCCAAGTTATATTAGTTTTGTTAATTTTGTTCACATAGAGTTGGTGTTTGGGGCAGGCCAACATGGACTGAAAAATATTCAATTAAATTCACTTAGTCAAAAATTGGATTATGTATATAATATATATGATTATACTAAAAGATCATTTTAAATTAATGAATTCCCTTGGTTGACTCAAAATTTACTTAATTAGGTTTCAGATTTGAATATCAAATTTTTTGTGTTCTTATGTTATTCTTGAATCCTCTTATTTGAATTTTTGAACTTGTTATAGCGAAATATAAACGTTAAAAATAACTGCTAGTTTAGATCCATCACTAAACCCTTCACATGGGCTCGACCAACACTTGTATGGTCTAATACTTTTTGTTAGTCTCCTTTGATTTGTAAACCAATCGGAGCAAAAACTTAACATGAGGCTTCAGTTTATGAGGCTTCCTTTTCTTCCTCTAGGTCTTTGGGCATTTATTACTTAAATTGTATTTGCAATTTTATTCACATACTCGAACAAATAGAAATTTGCAGAGTGCAAATTTTACAATTGTAGCGTCTATAGGCTTTTTTATAATTTGGATATGCTACTTTAGGGTCAATCTATTGGGAATAGATATCAGAATTTCAATCTCAAGATTTAGAAGATCTTATGTTTGATAGAGTTTAGCTCACTGAATCCATAAACCTAAAGAATCGCTATCACTGGTACTCTTTTATTGGAATTTGTTGGTGAAATTACAAGAAAATTATAATTAACTATTGAAAACTGGAATGAAGAAAACAAAAGTTCTCTAGGCTGAGGCGCAGATATCTCGCTCTCCTTAAAGAGATTCAAGCCCACTGCAGCAAATGTTTTCACCGGTCCAGCATTATTCTCCTTCACGTGTCCCCTCCAGGATACAACGGTCTTTCACAAAAAAGTATAACTCAACAAACTCTGGACAAGAGTTGAGTCTCAAACTCCACAAAAAGAACATCTTCCTTCAACTAATAAGAACTCTCTTTTTACAAACTTTATGCACTCTAAGTTTTTCTCTCTTATATTGTATATACAAAACAAATGAAGGTCACCACTATTTATAGTTGTGGAAGTCTTCCATGCAATGAATAGCAAGTAAAAAGGGTAGATAAATGATCTAGAGGTTACATAGATTACAAGGAGTTATCGAGAAATAAAAAGTGAAATAATATATTTGAGGTTACAATACAATGCAACCTCTTATGGCCAAGAAACCAAAGCTATCCGTTGCAGCAATGAAGACTCCACTAACTGCAGGGAAATCTAACTGCCAAAAAGAAGGGACACATTCATAATGCCTAACGGCAGGCATAATGGAGACACCAAACTGTCCATTAACCACCATTCTTAATCACCAAAACTAAGCAAATTAATATACAAAATATTAATATTAAAATGCACCACATAACCAACACTATTTAACTCTATAGGTAGTTATCGACGGGACTTGTTCTTCCTACTACTCATACATAGACAATATCATTGAAGAAGGCTTAGCTAAGTCGGTTGCTCTTCGGCGAGCGCTAATTATCTTGTGACCCCATTAGTTGATCCTCCTCCGTATTCTAATCCTTATGAACTACTATTAATACACCAATCATGAGCATAGAAAAAAAACAACTTTTCCACATTAGATGACAGAATTATAAGTGAGACGCTCTGCACATATTTAGGTTGTGAACAAAGAAAGTTCATTCATTTTATAAAAATTCTTAACAATTTATTATGCAAATTCATTTCTACTATAGAAAAATCCGTAAATATCCTAAATTAGTACTTATGTATAGTGACTTGTTGCGTACACGCAAAAGTTGAGGTGCATTTTTGGCTTTGTTAGTGATAATGAAATTTATCTCCTCCACAATTAGAGGCTTACTATGAGTTCATGTTGCTTTGACAGATATTGATTCTGACTGACCAGATCTCCTTAACAGGAATTAGTTGGTAGAAATTTACCTAATTTAGATTTGAACTTAGACATCTATAGTTAAAATACTGTTTTGTTTTCAAATCTACTTATTCTGTCATATATTATCTTCTAAAAAAAATTAGGCTTTCTCCATTAGCACTTTTGAAAGATTGGACTAAGCGCAAAGTACTGCTTTAATATTAGTAAAAATATATTTCATCGAACGCAAATTGCGACTCTCTAAAAGTAAGTTTGAATCCTGTGAGTGAATAGAAAATTTTGTTGGGAGCGCAGCCTTCAAAAAAATGAATCCCGTAAAAAGTGAAACCAGATTAATTGAATAACACATGGACTACTTAGTTAGAAAGGTACAATTTGGAAGAGAAGACAAATGGAAAGAGACAAAAGTAGGCAAAGGTCGACTTAATAACCAAAACAAAGTCAATGACGTACTAAGGCAAGTTTATGTGAGAGACTATAACAGACTATCGTAATACACATGCACAGAATAATATTCACAAATAGCCATTTTTCGACTCGTACAGCAATAACACATTTGGTGGGATTTCAGTTCATAAGTTAAAAATAGAGAAATGTAAACAGTATGCAAATCTTACTTTTATCTTGTGTGAATTACGGCGACATATTTTTTTGTTTGTTATATTCTGGATTAACTATGCAGTATATATTGAGTTACTAGTATTATTTTATACCTAATCTTGCAAAACTGAGATTTTACCTACTGAAAATTATTCTGGGACGGATGTTTGACTTTTTACTTGTTTTTCCAGGCAAATTTGGATCTTTTCTAAGAGCATCTTTTCTTGATTTTGAAATATGGTGTCAGCAGGTGACGGCTAATTTGTTTAATGCAAATATTGGCAGCATATCTGAGTACCACTCAATAATATAACCTTTACGTGACTGCATTGATGCAGCAGGTCGTAGACATTTTATTTTATAAGGGAGGTCAAGGATAAATTCACATTGTCAAACGCCTTCTCAGTTGAATTCATCGCACCAGGTTTACTTACATCTCATATGTAGTTTATGCACTATTACACAAAAGTAGATTTACCTAATGCACATTCAAATTGTAGCAGCTGTGGGTTGCCCGTGGGTTTCCAAAATAAGAACTCAATAATATGTTGTTAGATCCTGCTCGCTTTGGCCACTTCTGCATAACCGTACCCGTAGAGTTCACTAGATTATTAAATGGAATCACATATATTAAATGTAAGATGTGCTGCAAGCAAATACATGTGCAATCAATTGAAACCTAAGTTGTTCGGACTCTCCAAAAATGTTACCGCACTCGTTCAGAAATACACTTCTTTTTGAGGATCTAAAAGTCCGAGCAACGTAGATTGAAAGCAGTCTTTTTACATCTCGTTGCATCTTTGCTTCACACGAACCAGATCAGTATGCTTATAACTTTCACAACATTTATTTGGCACTACTGATTCAAGACTAATCAAAATATAAGGAGTTACAAGAACGTTAATCTACCACATCTGGACCAAGTATTGTTGTCCTACCTGTGCAACAATAGTACACAAAGGGGACGGAAATGTATACCACAGTAAGCAACATATCCCAGAGTATGAAATTCAGACTGCAGAGAGCAACATAGTTAAGGCAGACAGAGAGCAGAAAAAGCTTATTTCAAGAATCAGAATTTAATTGATCTATCAACAAAAAACAGCTGTAACAGCAATTACATTCTATGATGTCCATAAGTCTGAAATTGCAAAGTTCTATACTGACTACTTTCTTAAAATCCTAACGTGTATGAGGTAGCTTGTATAAGGAAAATAATGCCGCTTCCCATCTTAGCTATCCCAATTGAAACTTTCTCAAGGCACACAATTCCATTTGTCACACCAGGGAGCTTAAGCAAATGATACTCAGCAATAACTTCTCATAAGATAAGGATAGATCATTCAGATGATCAAATGTTCCCCCAAAAAAGAAAAACAGATTTGAATACAAGCAAAGCTAAAAATAAGATTAATTTTCAGTCTGTCCCATATTTGTTATCAAATTTACCTGAAGGAAAACAGAATCTTGACCATTACAGCCTTCTCTATCCAGATTCAACAACAACAACAACGCTATACACAATGAAATCCCACAAGTGGGGTGTGGAGAGGGTAGAATGTACGCAAATCTGACCACTACTTCGTGGAAGCAGAAAGACTGTTTCCGATAGACCCTCGGCTCAACTGCCGCAAATCCAAGTACAAAGGAGAAGAATACAATGGAGAAAACATAGCAACTAATAAAGGAAGCAATGCAAAGCCAACAAAAATGAACAAGAATAATAAAATAGTGCGATAATCAAGACTGAATAAACAACATACGATGATGAATATCAAAAGCAAGAACTACAATAATAGTCTAGTACAACGATAAACTCCAATAAGCCTAACATCTCGAAAAGCAAGACAACACTCCATTACCTACTAACCTTCTACTCTAATACATGTCTTGCACACCCTCCTATCTAAACTCATGTCTTCGGTAACCTGAAGTTGCACCAAGTTCTGTCGAATCATTTCTTCCCCAATACATCATCAGCCAACCTCCACACCGACAAGTCTTCTCTATCCAAATATGGACTAAAAATATAGAAATGAGTTCCATGGCCAGTGAGAGTACAGTCTAAAAATACTTACAGACATGATAAAAATCTATGGAGAAAAGAAAGGCAGACAAGTGACAACATGCTTATGAGCGAAAAAAAAAAAAGCTTAAGCATTTTTATAAGTCAAAGCTGTTTGCACATAGACAAGATGAACATGGGAGTTAAATATGTATGCACATCTAGAAGGTGTGTTAAACCATTACAAGGAGAATTTGTTTACTCCATCATTCGTGAGCATTTCCACAAGAGCAGATGCATTAGACAAGTTATTTTGTTGGCACATCATGGAAATCACCATTTCCCACACTTCTTCACTAATACAATTTACAGAGGCCATGTTATCCAGAGCTCTCAGTAATGATTCCCTATCTCCTACTTGAATTAGCCCGTCAAATAATTTAAACAAACTTGTATCACGAGGAATATATCCTTTGAAAACCATCTCATGCAAAAGAACAGCAGCTTCCTTAAACTGCTTAGCTTTACATAGCCCATCAAGATATATCCTATAACTAACCACATCGGGTTTACACTTTCGTCTTGGCATATCATCCAAGAGTTCACCAGCTTCTCTTAATTTCCCATCATCACAAAGGCCCCGAATTATCACGTTGCAACTAATTACATCAGGTTTACACCCCTTCCCTTCCATCTCATCCAAAACCTTAAATGCAGAATCAAAGTCTTTCTCCTGACAATAACCATGCATTAATGCATTGAAAGTAACTGTATCACATTTGCATCCATTCTTTTCCATCTCTATTAACAAACCATGAACTTCATCCCTTCGACCGACCCTAAAATACGCACTAATCAAAGTGGAATACACAGCTGAATCCAATTCCACTTTCTTTTTCAACATCTCCTCCTTCAGCTTAAAAGCTGCATTCAAATCATCAACCTTACAAAGTCCTTTAATCAACGCAACATACACGAAAGCATTAGGCTTCAACTTGAAATCCCTCTCCATTATCTTTTTCATCCTAAACGCCTCATCTAACTCTCCATTCACGCAAAGCCCATTAATCAACGTCCCAAAAGTGACCACATTTGGCTGAATTCCTTTCATAGACATTTCATCAAACACCTCCCGTGCTCTACCCAAATCACCACACAAACAACTCGCTTTCATCAGTATATTAAACGTGCAAACATCTGGGGTTGCATAATTTTCAAAGTTCTTTAACATTTCACCAATCTTTCTGTATTCCTTACAAACTAATAGCGCATTCAACAAGCTATTGACAGATTTTATACTTCTATAACAGCGAAAAGAGGGTATTTCGTTATACATATGAAGTGCCTTTTCGGGTAAATGGGCTCTTCCATAGAAAGAAATAACACTGCAGAAAACAACTTCGTTGAGAGTAATTCGAGTGTCGTATCTTAATTTTTCCATGATATTTTCCATTTCTTGAAAGAGTTTGGCTCTGCCGAGCTTGCAGATGATGAGATCATAGCAGCGGGGGGAATAACGAAAGGGCTTAGTAGTTTGGTTGCTTCCATGGCTGGGATTAGGATTGAGGAAGAGTTGAAGAGCGAGTTTAGGATCCTTTTGCTGGCGAAGCAGGGAGGAGAGACTGAAAGACGATATCTTTGTCACTTTCTCCATTTTGTATTTGTGAATAGTTCAAGTCAATTCGAAAATCGGTTTACGAGTAGAATACAAATAACCCAATTATTAACAAAAGGCAAAATACCCTATAGTGTATAATGGAACATGACATGACATGATGTTGACGGACTTATAATTATGATTTTTATTGGCCAAATACATACATAGACATCTAAATTTGTCCTCATTTTTCACTTAGACACCTAAACTAAGACAAGTTCCTAATAGGCACCTTAACTGCTCAGATTTGATCCCATTAAACACTTTTATCCTACTTGGCACTCTCCGGTACTATTTTTTTAAATTTTTCAGCCAAAAATAAATAGTTGTGGTCCAAAAAAAAAAAATCATAAAAGTAGGTTCTCAAAATTCTCAGTTATCCAAAAAAGAAAAAAAGTTCCATAAAAGTAGATTCTCAAAATTTTCCGTTAACCATATGCGAAAAAAATTATTACAATTTTAAATAAAAAAATTTTGCACATAGTTAACTGAGAATTTTTAGAATCTACTTTTATGAGAAATTTTTTTTTTAAACCGCAACTATTTATTTTTGGCTAAAAAATTAAAAAAATAGTACCGAAGAGTGCCAAGCAGGATAAAAGTGTTTAATGGGATCAAATCTTAGCAGTTGAGGTGTCTATTAGAAACTTGTCTTAGTTTAGGTGTCTAAGTGAAAAATGAGGACAAGTTTAGGTGTCTCTTTATGTATTTAGCCATTTTTATTCTATTGAGAGTTTACTTAGCATCGAAAGAATTTTAGATTTAAGGCTCATCCGCTAGTTGAGGTGTAACTCGTTAGTAGTAAATTTTATTGTCTAATAATTATATGTTACGGTAGGATAAGAAGGATCACCCGTTAGTAGAAGTTTAATTGCTTAGAAGGGTCACCTGCTAGTAGAGGCTTGGTCACTTATGTAGCTTAGTGGATCCACTTAGGCATCACGGAGTCTATCTTGGCGAATAGTCTCCCATTTTTCTCGGTGTAGGGGTAAAATTAGGACTCCATGTTATAATTCACATGATTTACGTTGGTAAATGGTAGCTCTCATGATGTTTCAAGATGTTTCTTACACTAATGATATTTCTTTTACAAAATTTATGATTTTCATATGACTCATGAACTTCTCAAAGGCTTTATGATATATTTCACTCATGATTTATAACTCTCGTATGGTGTATGATTTTTCACTACTTCTCATATATTTTACAAGCTTTTATGATTCCTCACTTATGATTATCCATGCATTGCATTGCATTGCTCACATACTTGGAACATTTAAAGTACTAATGCATACTTTTTGCCTATATTATGTTATGATGTAGGGCTTGGCGACCATCTTAGTCTTACTCACATGGCTAGATAGAAGGTTTGTTCACTTAATTAGCGAGTCCTCATGTTTCGGGGGCTAACTATTGAGTTTATGTTTCTTGTTATCTCTAGGTTATGTTGTTACTTTGTGACCATCTCCTTTCTTTTGTTTGAGTGAGCTAATGACTTGTTCTATACCCCTACTTATGGTATTAGAGACATACTAGACAAAGAAAATGTGTAAGTCCGTTTATTCGGGCTTAAGCTTTACCTTTATCTTTAGAATTTATTTTGAGACTTATTTGTCACTTTGCTTCTTTTTGTTGAGTTACTTGTCCTATGTATGCTTGATATGCTAAGATAGCTTGATTGGGATTTCCTCAGGAATCCTAATCATCGTGTTACATCTAGGCCCTAGTTGGATTGTAACTTTATGATATTGGGTCTACAATCTCCTTCCAAGGTTTGTAGACCCTTCTACAGACTCGTCCTGCTACTTTATACAAAAAATACTGAGGCCATGATTTTGGACCTGAAACTATGAACTTATTTCTATGGGTCGTGATCAGGACTACAGATCGTAGATCCTGTCTATGGAGCGGACCCCAAGGCTAGAATTATGGACTCTATCTATGAGTTGTAGAATGGACTACGACTCGTCCTGTTTATTTGTAGAAAAGGTACTAAGATTATGTTTTTAGTACAATAAATCTATGAGACCTTTATACGGTCTGCAGAAATGACTACGACTCATAGATCATATTCATAAGAGGTGACTAGAAAGGCACTAAAGGACCTTGGTTTTATGAACTCGTGTCTACGGTCTATAATTGCATCTACGGCCGTAGATGCAGTTCTTATTCTCTAACTAGTGTAGAAAGAGGATTTCTTTTAGAACTTTATGAATTTTTTAAGTTAAGATATTTTAAGGAGATGCTACAACAATTTACATAAAACGACTTATAGAATTGTTTAAAATTGAACCTTAATTGATAAATTAGACACAAAATAGATTTATTAATATTAAATTAATGATTAAAATTTTATAGTTAACAACCCCTCATAATATCATATATATAATGGTGTATTACTTCTTACTTTATATTCCTCTATTGTGTTTTCTAGAGGCAAAAAGGTATTTTTACGGTTGTAATTGTACTGTTACTCTCGGTAAGAGTGTCTTAGCGTGGCCGACGTTCGAAAATCATTGCTGGTCCCCAAGAAAATCATTTGGTTCGATCATTCATTCAATCAACAACCAAAAACTTAGTTTATATACAAAAGAACGTTTTAGTGGGCTAATCAATCAACGACTCAATAAAAAAATAATTTAAAATTAACAATCCAAATTAATTCAATATCATGAAATTAGTTTGCAAAGTATAAGACTACGAAATAAAAATATCAACTCTAATCCATCATTGTCTATGAAACATTTAGATGGTGCCAATGACAAGTTCATGACTACCTCAAGAGAAGAAATACTCTAGAAACAATAGATGACATTATCAGAATGCCTCAAAAGACAAGGAGGTCTCACCACTATCTCTGGGAAGGAATAGATCATCAATGGATCGAGCGTTTGTTGATGATTCCTAATACATGTCTCTGCATCATGAAAAGATGCAAGCCCAAATTGGCGTCACTACGTGAAATGTACGAGTATGTAAAATAGCTGAAAAGAAAAGGATATAATCAAAGATACTCAACTCAAGAGAGTCAAATCAATAATCAACTCAACTCAGTAAAACATGTAAGTTTAAGAATAAAGTCATGCTTTTAAAATAGACTCAATAATATGCAACTCACACCAAAATTAAACCAATCGTAAATGGGAGTTTCTCTAATCGACAAAAAACACCATATGAACGAGTGATGATGCAAGGAAGCGATGTCATTGTCACATGCATTCAATACCTTGCCAGGGTAAAGGATTTCCCATCAATGGATCCAATTAAACCTCTATAGGGACTTTAGAAGTATGATCCCTTTCTCATCCTATGTTGGTGACGTAGTTTATGAGATTTGAGTTATTTATACTCTTACCCCAACTGGTGCTCAATATTACTCCCAAAACATATGCTTGTATCTATCAAGTGAGTGGATTACTCAGAAACATCTCATCTAGTCTCGTTGGACTCTCATCAGTTCAATCTCGTCTCAATCATCAAATCTTTCTTTTAAAACAAAAGAATACTTTCAAACTCTTACAAAACTCATCAAAATCCTTTCTTAAAACATCATGTACTTTCATTTAAAACATGCTTCAAAAGTCATTCGTATCTCATCTAGACTCGTTCTGTTGAGGAGGTTATTAGTCCAAGTTAGTTAGAAGTAATTAGTTTGTTAGATTGGTAGTTAATGAGTAGTTAAGATGTATTAGCAGTTAGTTATAACTAACTACTATATAAATAGTCATATACTCCTTGTATTCTCATTATTCAATATAGAAGAACTACTCTTCCTCTTGCTCCTCTCAACTGTCTTCTTCCTCATATTCTCTCTAGATTTCTAGTAATTCATGCTTCTCGATTGAAGCTCTCATGGTATCAGAGCACTGGTTCTAGTGCGGTTCGGAAGGGAAAATCCTGGAAGTAGACGAATTAGGAGTAGTGAGGTTGAAGATCTGAGAAGATCGAGAAGATCAAATGTTTGTTTGAGCTTGGAGAAGCTCAGATCGAGACTGAGATCGAGCCTTGAGGTGCTCAAATTAGAAGATCGAGTGGTGTTTGAGCTTGGAGAAGCTCAGATCGAGACTGAGATCGAGCCTTGAGGTGCTCAATTTGAGGAAAATCAAGCTTTGAGAAGCTGAGATCGAGCTGTGTGGAGCTGAAATTGAAGAAGATCAGACTTGAAGAAGCTGAAATTCAGTTATCAGGAAAAGATGTCGAGTGCTGAAGAAGTGCATGCAAACTCAATTCCATCAACATCAAGGAGTTCAAATCGAATTGAAGTCGATCATAATCATCCTCTCTATCTCTACTCAACCGATACACCAGGTAGTTCACTTGTCTCAATTCAGTTAGTTGGATCAGAAAATTATGCTCTCTGGAGTCGGTCTATGACTATAGGTCTCTTAGGCAAAAGCAAGTTAGGATTTGTAGATGGGAGGCATACCAAGGAGAAGTTTGATGTATCTCTGCATGACCAATGGAAAAAGGTCAATGCTGTGGTCTTGTCGTGGATCATGAACTCTGTGAGTAAGGAACTACTGAGTAGCATCATTTATGCTTCGAATGCTCATAAAGTATGGTTAGATCTAAAAGAGAGGTTTGATACTATTAACGGGTCAAGAATTTTCTGTTTGCATAGAGAAATTGCTACATTGACACAAGGTACTATGTCAGTAGCTGAATATTTTTCTAAAATGAGGAATTTATGGGATGAATTTGATGCCTTGATGCCTTGCCCTGGGTATAGTTGTCCTGAGTCTCAAAGCTATGCTAAACATCATGGATATCAAAGGTTGCTGCAGTTTCTGATGGGCTTGAATGAAACATATGCTCAATGTAGAAGTCAAATTCTGATGATGACATCTACTCCCTCATTGAACAAAGCATACTCAATGGTTATGGATCATGAAAGTCAAAGGTCTATTGCTAATGTTGTATCTGTGGTGAATGAGTCTATAGATGGTGTTGCTTTTTTCAGTAAAAAGGGAGGTTTCAGTCCAGGAAATAGAGGTAATCCAACAAGCACTGGATCTCAAGGCAATAGTTTCTTTGGAAACAATTCAAATGCTCAGGGAAACTACAGTCAGAAAACTAACAGCAATAACAATTACAGATTTCAGAGGAAAGTATCTGTAGTGTGTGAACATTGTGGGTACACTGGTCATACAAAGGAAAGCTGTTATAAAATCATTGGTTATCCACAGGGCTGGCCTAAAAATAAGAAAAAAGGAGTAGTTCAGTATGCAAATGCAGTTGAGAACAGTACAGAAGGATCAGCTATACCTCAGCAAGGACAACCATCTCCTTATTTTACTCCAGAACAGTATCAGCAAATTATTCATCTGCTGAACAAAGGGAATGAAGGTAGTAATGAGACTCCTACAACCAATGCAGGTACTATGGCCAATGCAGGTACTATGACTTACTTAAATGCTAATTCAAATCATCCAAAATGGATAGTAGATTCAGGGGCTACTAATCACATGGCATCTAAAGCTGAGTTGATACATGAGTCTAAAAGAGTCCAGAAAGTTGGGAACAATTGTGTTCATTTGCCCACAGGTGATGAGGCACAGGTTACTCATATTGGCAAGTCTCAAATATTAAAAGATCAACTAGTGTCTAATGTATTGTATCTTCCTGAGTTTAAGTGTAATCTACTGTCTGTATCTAAACTAACAAAGGAATTACAATGTTCAGTGAATTTTTTTCCTGACTTTTGTATATTCCAGGATCTTTGCACTGGCTTGGTGAAGGGGATTGGTAGGGAAGAACAGGGGTTATACATCCTCAAAGGAAATACTAATCCTTCAATTCACTCTTCAACTCATTCCTCAACTCATTCTTCAACTCATCCTTCCTGTCACATTGTAAGCAAGGATGATCAGTCTAATTCTACTACTCTATGGCATAGAAGATTGGGACATGCTCCTCTAGATATCATTAGAAGACATGTTCCACTTCAACAACTTCATTCTGAAGACCACAAGTGCACTGTATGTCCTATTGCAAAGCAAACCAAACTACCTTTCTCAAGAAGTGTTTCTAGTACTAAGTCTGCCTTTGTTTTGCTACATTGTGATATCTGGGGACCTTATAGGGTTCCCACTCACAAGAATAAGAGATTCTTTGTCACAATTGTAGATGACTATACTAGATTTACTTGGCTTTTTCTCATTACTTCTAAATCTGATGTATTGGAGGTTCTTAAATCCTTCCTAGCAAGAATACAAAACTTGTTCTCTACTACTGTCAAGATTTTGAGAACAGATAATGGTACTGAGTTTCTGAGCTCTAATTTTCAGTCTCTTGTTTCTTCATTTGGCATTACTCACCAAACTTCTTGTGTATACACACCCCAACAGAATGGGGTTGTGGAAAGGAAGCATAGAACTATACTACAGGTAGCTAGAGCACTAAGATTTCAAGCTGGTGTTCCCTTGAAATTCTGGGGTGAGTGTGTTCATGCTGCTGTATATCTTATCAATAGAACACCCTCCAAAATTCTCAATTTTTTGTCTCCATATGAACTTTTATTTCAACATCCACCCTCTCTTAATCATCTAAGAGTATTTGGAAGTTTAGCTTATGCTTCCAATACAAAAGTGTCAGATAAATTTTCTCCTAGAGCTGTTCCTACTGTCTTTATGGGTTATTCCCTGACTCAAAAGGGCTACATTCTTTATGATATTCATTCAAAGACCTTTTTTGTCAATAGACATGTTGTGTTCATGGAATCCATTTTTCCTTTTCTAGATGTCAGGTCCTCTGGAACTCCAGTATTCCCAGTACTTGATCTTTCAATATCAGACTCTCCTACTCTTTCATTTCCTACTTCTTCTTATTGTCCCAGGTCTTCCTCACCATCTCCTATTCCTGAGAATCACCAATCTACTATCCCAACTAACTCACACTCTCTACAAATTGTTTCTGCAGCCCCTAGAAAATCTACTAGAATCAGACATCCTCCTATATGGATGCAAGACTTCATTACTCCTACTACTAACTCCTGCTCTTATCCTTTATCCTCCTATCTTTCCTATTCTAATCTTAATCCATCTTATCAACACGCTCTAGTTGCATACTCTTTCTTGACAGAACCATCTTCCTTTCATCAAGCCTCTAAGGATCCACTTTGGGTACATGCTATGCAGTCTGAGATCACTGCTCTAGAAGACAACAATACATGGTCCTTAGTAGATCTTCCAGCTGGAAAAACTCCTATTGGTTGTAGATGGGTGTATAAGATCAAATATAAAGCCACAGGTGAAGTTGAAAGGTACAAGGCCAGATTAGTGGCAAAAGGTTATAGCCAAAAGGCTGGACTGGATTACTCTGAGACATTTTCTCCAGTGGCCAAAATGGTCACTGTTAGATCTTTAATAGCTATTGCTGCCTCTTGTCAATGGCTTATTTTTCAGATGGATGTACACAATGCATTTCTCAATGGTGACTTAATTGAAGAGGTATACATGACTGTTCCAGAAGGGTTTGCCAGACAGGGGGAGAATCATAAAGTCTGCAAACTTAACAAGTCACTCTATGGCTTAAAACAGGCTCCAAGACAATGGAACAAGAAACTTACTGATGCCTTATTGCAGATGGGGTTTGTACAGAGTCATTATGACTATTCATTGTTTACAAAGTCAGTGGATCAAGCAATAGTGATTGTCTTAGTGTATGTAGATGATCTGTTGGTAACTGGCAGTAATCCAGGGCTTATAAATCAAACTAGACAGGACCTACAACAACAATTCAAAATGAAAGACCTTGGAGAATTGAAGTTCTTTTTGGGAATTGAAGTGTCCAGGTCTCAAACTGGAATTTTGATGTGTCAAAGGAAGTATGCCTTGGAATTAATCTCTGAAGCTGGACTAAGTGGTGCAAAGCCTGCTACAACACCTATTGATGTGAATCAGAAACTAACCTCAGTTGATTATGATGAACAGGTTCCAAACAAAGATGGTCTTCTAGATGAAATGATTACAGATCCTTCCAGATATCAAAGATTAGTTGGTAGACTGTTATATCTAACAATGACAAGACCAGATATATCCTTTGTTGTTCAAATGCTGAGTCAGTTTATGCACAAACCCAAGAAATCTCACATGGAAGCAGCATTGAGAGTAGTAAGGTACTTAAAAGGAGCACCTGGTTTGGGAATATTCATGCCTGTCAAGAACAACAATCAGCTACAAGCCTATTGTGATTCAGACTGGGGAGCATGCTTGGAAACAAGAAGGTCAGTGACTGGTTATGTTTGTGAAGCTTGGTGGAGCATTAGTGTCTTGGAAATCAAAGAAACAAGACACTATATCAAGAAGTTCAGCTGAGGCAGAATTCAGGAGTATGGCAACCTGCACTGCAGAGATCATTTGGCTCACTGGGTTGTTCAAAGAAATGGGAATGGAAATCCAGCAACCAGTTGAATTAATGTGTGATAGTAAGGCTGCTATTCAGATTGCTGCTAATCCCATATTCCATGAAAGAACAAAACACATTGATATTGATTGTCACTTTGTGAGAGAAAAGATCAATCAAAAGCTGATCAAAACCAACCATGTTTCAACTAGAGATCAGTTGGCTGACATTCTGACCAAGGGACTGGGAAGGACAGCTCATGAGTATTTACTCAACAAGCTTGGACTTAAAAACCTCTTCAAGCCATTGGCTTGAGGGGGAGTGTTGAGGAGGTTATTAGTCCAAGTTAGTTAGAAGTAATTAGTTTGTTAGATTGGTAGTTAATGAGTAATTAAGATGTATTAGCAGTTAGTTATAACTAACTACTATATAAATAGTCATATACTCCTTGTATTCTCATTATTCAATATAGAAGAACTACTCTTCCTCTTGCTCCTCTCAACTGTCTTCTTCCTCATATTCTCTCTAGATTTCTAGTAATTCATGCTTCTTGATTGAAGCTCTCACGTTCTCAAATCATTGTTTATGCTCATAAACTCATATTCATGCAGACTCAGTAAATTATATTCAAATTAGTTCAAAATCATCTTTGTTCAACATAAAAAATAACCATCAATCTCAATTCAAAATAATGCATAAAATCATATATAATCCTCAATTAGGGTTTATGTGAATGAAGACAAAATCAAATATAATCCTCAATTAGGATTCATGTGAATGAAGACATGAACATGCATCTAAATAAAATACTCAACTCATGAACATCATCAACACATTTTTATGTACAAGGAACTCAATAAGACAATAGAAACTCAAGAATTCAATTCAAGAAATTTGAAAACTTAAACTCAACTCAACTCGAATAAATGGAGATGAAGGGGCACGTGATTTTCAGGATAAAAGAAATTTTATAGTATAACACATAAATCGCATTTGGTGAACTATAGTGAACCAGGTCTGCATGCCCCTCATTGGACTGGAACTTTTTGAACTATAGTGAACCCTAACTGCAATGCAGACCTAGTCATTTTCAGTTCATTTTATAGCAGAACACATAAATCGCATTTGGTGAATGCGTTTTATGAACAATGATAAATGGTAAAATACATATAGATTACACTCGTTGAATGCATTTTATGTGTAACGTGCAAAAATGATTTATGTGGGGCAAGTCTGCAACGCGGACTTATCGCACACTCTTCTGGATAAACAATTTTTATCCTCCAAAAAATTATCGTTTGCTCCTTTTCCACACAATTTTTTTGCACTGATCATAATTCCGACATCGAATTTGCCCAAAAAAAATTAGAATAATGCATCATTCAAGTAATCTCTCATCTAAGGGTATATTTTGAAAATTTTATCAGGTGTAACATGCATATATAATTCATGTAAATTGTAAGGAAATTGAATTATTGTGCACAAATGCAATTCTTTTTACGAGGATCGTGTGATAAAAATAATACTTAGATAAGTATTAATTTGTTTCCTTTTTATACCTTATTGATTAGTTGATAAAACAACTGTTAATAGAACATTAAATTTATTTACCGTATTTAGTATTAGAGATTTGACTAAATTCATATATCAAATTATATAATCATTTTTAAAGACGAGCTCCATTTGCTTTGAATTTTGGTAATATCAGTCAGATGTTTTTCAAAAACCCATCTAAAACCCGCCTCCATTTTTTCACAATCAAAAACCTCCCGCTCTATTGCCTTTCTTCTTCTGCCCAAATCTGATTTCCGAATCATTCCTGAGCTCTCAATCTGAATTCAAACTTCACAATCAAAGAGAAATCGGCATCCAACAAACAATGAAGGAAGAAGAAATTGAGAGGCTTAGAGGTGTTGTGAGGGATTGTGTGAGTAAACATTTGTATTCATCAGCCATCTTCTTTGCTGATAAAGTAGCTGCAATTACTTCTGACCCAGCTGATATATACATGCAAGCACAAGCTTTGTATCTTGGTCGACACTATCGCCGTGCCTTTCACCTTCTCAATGCTTCTCAAATCGTCCTTCGTGACCTCCGCTTCCGATACCTCGCCGCCAAGTGCCTAGTATGCCCTTTTTACTATCTAGAAACTTCACAGTGAATTCTCTAGTTGATATTTAATGAATTGTTTCTCTATTCCAAGCTAATTCAGGTCATGTTGATGTCTATTTGTCTCCATTTTATTCCAAGATCGTGTCTTTTTGCACTTGTATAAATAGGGTTACCTGGGATCTTAATGTTTAGGCTCTAGTAGCAAAATGGAGCAAAAACTACCCCAAAGAACTGTATTCTGGTGCTTATTTGTATAGGGTTATTAGGGATTCAACTTGTTTAGTGGTACTCCCTAGCTGTTGATTGCGTTATACAGACTATTTGTTTTTTTTTTTTAACATTAGAAGTGGTGATACCACAAAGCAGGTTCAGCATCTACCCTCTAGGTAGTCACAAGATATGGAATTATGTAGGTTGTGCTTTAGTTATTTATAGTACATGGGGAGCAAATAGTACTCAAAAGAATTGTATTTTAAGCTGTTATCGAGCAGTGTGTTGGACCCTATTACGTGTAAAACTTCATGTTTCTAGCTGCTTGGAACTTGATTCAGGTGTTAAATTTCGGGGTTGATATCGTTTCCCAGATGCTTGTTAATATATTTAAGATGATTCGATCATATATCTGTGAGGTTGCTCAAAAATGTGAAGCCTTGATGAAACCTGTGTGTCTTTAGCATCAACTACTTTTTCCCATCCCAATTAGTGTTTGAACTTTCACCCCCCATCTATACTATAACCTCAAACTTCCTTCTTCTTTCTGTGCACCAAGTGTTGATTGAGGAGATAAAGAAGCACACTATGGATTTGAACGGGTCTTTTTCCTCACATGGTGAAAGTTGAGGGTGAAAATCTATAGTTGAAAGCACACATTTGTTAGAGATGATCCCCACTCTCCTCTTTTCGCCTGATCCATTTGTCCACAGCTTCACCACTCTATCTAGGATCGAACTACCACACTCTTGAAACCTTGTAAATTTGCTTTTATTCAATGAGATTATAAAAGAAAACTAGCAATTCTAATAAAAAGATATACTGAACAGGTGGATCAGATTCTAGGTCTATTCTTCTTTGTTTGTCTGCACTTACTTGAAGTGTTACAGTTGCCATACTACCTAGCTGCAGAACACTAAAACATTTAACTCAACAACGTAGTACGTGATAGAATGTCCAGCCTGACAAGCCCCACTAACCTTCTAATGTCATGAAAAGCCTGTTGACATATGCATAAGCCATGAAACTATGTGCAAAAAGGTTTAGTGCTTGACCTCGCTTGGGCGGTGCTTCAGTGCAAACACAAAGGTGTTAAGGCGTGTGTCTCAGAGTCCAACTGTCTTAAAGAGAGGGCACTTAATAATAAATATTTCACCTAATTGTAATTTTGAAAATGATTTATATAATTGATATTTGTGTTTATACATTTGAACTACTACATGTTTTGAATTTTTTGTTAATTAGAATCCATGCTTGATTTGCCTGTAGCGCTTAAAGTCCAACAAACATTTTTGCCTCTTTTCATTTTCGCCTTTGATAACATGGCTTCCTACATTGGGCAAGTTGCTACCATTTGATTGTAGGTTGCCATCTTTCGTCTTTCAGTTAATAACATGTCACGCCTATGATTATGGTTAGGTTTTAATCTGTAATAGCTGTCCCATAAACTTGGATCTTATTTATGAATAAATCAATCAATCAATCAATGAAGCTTCAATCCCTAAACAATCGGGGTTAACTAGAAATGCTAGTTGGATCCATATTTTGTCCTTCTACTTTATATATGTCTCTCAAGACTAATTAGGGAATCTACAAATTAAGAGGTCATCATAATCTTGCACTTATCCCTACACTAACATACAAGTAGCTAACCAGACTATGCATTAGGCTCAGCAACTTGGACTTTATTATGTTCTAAACTAGTTTGCTTAAAGTTCTTTTTATAATTTCTGTATTTTTAGGAAGAACTTAAGGAGTGGGATCAATGTCTTCTAATGCTGGGTGATGCCAAAGTGGATGAACATGGAAATATTACTGACACAAGGGAGTGCAACAGCATGTACTTAGACAAGGATGGTGAAGATCGTGAAATTAATGTAAGTTTCTCCATTCTCCCTGACCTGGTGGGAGTTTTCCAGTGAAATCTGTTATGAATCCCTAATTTTCCACAGAATCAAAATGCTCTATGTCAATCTTTGACAGATTTTATCAGCAATATGCTTTTTGAGGGGCAAGGCATATGAAGCATTGGAGAATCGTGCACAGGCTCGACTATGGTTAGTGATAGTTTGGATATAAGACACTGATATTCAGACATAATTTTGGATTACAGATTTGGTCTTAACAGCCTCTCTACCCACACGAGGTAGGGGTAAAGGCTGCGTACACTTGACCCCCCCCCCCCAAAAAAAAAAAAAAAAGAAAAACCCCACTTGTCGGATTTCATTGCATATGTTGATGTAGATTTGGTCTGAATTCTTGTGTGACGTGGGAGGGATTGTTTGGTGCTATGTTTTCTGTTTGGCTGGTAATCATGTTTTCGGACAAGTCATGAGGAAGAAGAAATGATAGAGAAAGTATGGGAAGTGAGGCAAAGTGACTTTCCACATTTAATTTGAACATAGTACGTCTTAGCAGATCAAATAAGCAATGAATGAAGAAGTTTAACAGTGGTATTTGGGTTCATTGAGATAAATGGTAAATACTCTAAACCATTTTAATTTTTTTCTTTTCCGCAAAAAAGAGATAAAAGTGGTGAATACACTACGCACTTTTATCTTTTTCTTCTTCTTAAAGTTGGCCTGGTGGTAATTGACTTGAGCCTTGGGGTTTGCTCCCTTTCAAGATCTCAAGTTCGAAACCCACTAGGTGCAAACAATTTCTGAGGGCCATCGGACTGGGTAAAACCTGAATTAACCGTGGTGCACTTGCGGGAAACTCTTACTGAGGGCCTGTGCACTCCCGGGATTAGTCGGGGCTCAAAGAGACTCGGACACCCGGTGCAAATTAAAAGAAGAGAGATAAAACTGGTTTAGAGTATGTAAACTCCTTACATCTGATTTCTGATAGTTTCTTAAACTCAAAAGAAGAATAACATTCAGAAAGAGCTAATTATTTGAATAATTGGTGTCAGAGTAATTAACTTTCGACTCTATCCTATCTTATGGATGAACCTTTTGTTTAAAGACCCCACCCTTTCCCTCTTTTTGTCTCTTTCATTTATTATCCTCGTCTTTTTTCTTGTGTTCAGCTTCTCTGATCATCAGCAATCCCATCTTCTTACCTCTCATTCCTTGCTTTTTGTGCATAGAATTAGTTTAGAAAATGGATCTTGAAGGTCCTATCTGATCAGGAATGAAAGAGATATATTCTATCTCAATTGAACTGTATTGCAAGAGATATCATTGAATTTGATGTTAAGAATTACAGTTCCATCATGTGCTGAGCTGTCTTTCCTTATTTCTTAATAGTGGTCTAGCGGTTAAGTATTCAATCATATCACTGGAAGCAGCTGACTTGTTATAATGACACTTTTTAGGTATAAAGCTGCTATCAAGGCTGATCCTTTGTGTTATGAGGTATGTAAATTTTGCTATACTAGTCTTGCTTCTGTAATTGATGGAAGTCATTCTCTAGCGGTTGGTTAGTATGTCTCTTGGTTTCTTTTTTCTCCTCCTTTTGGGATGACGTGGAGGATAAATCTTGGCAATTACTGTATTGGAAGCCAGATTTATGCGGTAAAGCTCTGGAAGATACTTAGTTATCTTATAGTCACGTTTTTCCTAATTGTAAAAGCCAGATTTATGTGGTAAAATTCATCTATGCTCATTTTTCAGGCGTTGGAATGTCTGATAGAGAATCACATGCTCACTTGTGATGAAGGTGAGAACTTTCGCTGGACCTCCTTGGAACTATGAAATAGTGCAAGCTAGTTTATAGAATCAAAATGTCTAAAACCAATGCAAGTACCTTTGGAGACTGAGTTGATTGTACTCCAAAAATCCTGCAGGTGTGTTTTTATAAGCAATGAACATAACACTCTCTTTCAACCAAACATTCTATTGTTGTTCACTGTTCAATGCTGTTAAAGGCTCCTAATATGCTCAAACTTTGAAGCTATGTGCAGTGGCAGTTGGCTGCTTGCGTTGCTTAGGCAGCACTGATGTAAGCACCAAGACTAAGGGATCCTCCTCATTGCCTATTAGCTTGATGTAGAACTACTCTAACTCTATTCCAAATCACGCGATATGTACTTGGAGAAGTACTGATAGAACCCCTGGAGCAAAGTGGTATATTAATTGATACAATAACAACAACAACAACATACCTAGTGGAATTCCACAAGTGGGGTCTGGGGAGCGTAGAATGTACGTAGCCCTTACCATTACCTTATAGAATTAGAGAAGTTGTTTTCTGGGAACCCTCATCTCAAAAACCTATAAGCAAAATAAACTAGATATGACAAAAAAGGAAAGGAAAGGGAACAGAAAGAACGACTATTAACGAAGAGCACATGTCAATATGTAAATACGATAAATTTAGCACACATACGATAGATAATGACAACACATGATATAAAATATGACTACTCCTGCTACCTTACTATACCTCAAGGCCAGACATCCACCTAATCCTACCAACCAATTAGCCTGCTACTCTAATTTGCGACCTCCACTCCGTTCTATCTAAGGTCATGTCCTCGGTGAGATCCAGTTTCGCCATATCTTGTCTGATCACCTCCCCCCAATACTTCTTTGGTCTACCTCTACCCCTCCGTGTAACTCCCAAAACCAACCTCTCGTACCTCCTAACAGGAGCATCGGTATTCTGTCTCTGCACATGTTCAAACCATTGTAGTCCCACTTCCCTCATCTTATCAGCCATCGGGGCCATCTCTAGCTTCTCCCGAATGGTCTCATTCCTAATCTTATCCCTCCTTGTGTGACCACACATCCATCTCACATCCTCATCTCTACGACATGCATCTTCTGAACATGTGCATTTTTTATTGGCCAACACTTCACCTGATACAGCAAAGATGGTCTAACCATCATTCTGTAAAACTTACCTTTGAGTTTAGGTGGTATCTTTTTGTCACACAATACTCCAGAGGACAAGCCTCCATTTCGTCCATGCTACCCTAATAGGTGGTATATTAATTGATCAAGAAACGTTATATAAATATATAATTCATTAGAAATAGAAAGTTAGAAATTTATTAGGTGTTAGAATAGGAACAACAACAAGAATAATATGTACAATCCTACTTAGAATAGGAATAGGAATAGGAATAATATATAATATTCCTACTTGGAAAAAGAGTCTAATATAGTATTTATAAATAGGGTCTCAATGTAATAATATAAATACAACAATCAATAATATTTTCCTCTAATATTTCTCACATGGTATCAGAGCTTCTATGATCTTGGTAGAAAATCAAAAAGCTCCCGCTACCGGCGGGCGGCTGTGACCCATATATGCCGCCCGTCTGGCCAATGATTATGTCAACAAACTTTGGGTCACCGTGTATCTTTTTGGTGACTATTTTCTCATATCTAATTTGCGTAGGTCCGTGCATCTTTCCGGTGACTACTTTCTCATATTCAATTTATGTAGCATCGTGCCATCCATTCAGTGGCTACCTTTTCATATTTAATTATGTAGCACAGTGCATCTTTCCCCTGACTACTTTTTTCATATTCAATTTGCATAGCACCGTGCCATTTTTTCGGTGACTACTTTCTTATTTGTGTTGGGTCGTGTCATCATTCCGACCCTATCCATACAACTTCTCTTTTTCAGTTGGGTCGTGCCATCATTCCGACCTTACCCACGTAATTCTCTTTTCCAGTAAGGTTGTGTCATCATTCCGACCCGACCCATATAATTTTATTTATCAATTTGTGACCACTTTCACCCCATAAAATCTAATAATCCAATGCATGGCTTTTTTATCAATTGGACATTAAGAATGTTTTTTTTTCATGATGGTATCAAGGTAAAAGTCTATATAGAGCAACCACTTGGTTTTGTTGCTAAGGGGGAGTCAGGTAGACTTGTGTATCGATTGTGTAAGTCACTCTATGAGTCTATGGTATGAAATAGTATTCCGAGCTTGGTTTGGGAAGTTCAACACCGCAATTCAGGAATTTATTAATTTGTGTTTTATCGACATTATGCATCAAATTTAGTATTTCATGAGGAGACCAAACACATTGAGATTAACTGGCATTATGCGTCAAATTCGGTATTTCATGAAAAGACTAAACACATTGAGATTGATTGTCAAATTTGTGACGTAGAGTGATGAACTTGCAGAGATCTTACCAAGCTCTTCATCGGTCATTGGACTTGTATGCACCAGCTTGAGAGGGAGTGTTAGAATAGGAATAAGAACAAGAATAATGTGTACAACCCTACTTAGAATAGGAATAGGAATAATATATAGAATCCTACTTGGAAAAGAATTGTAATATAATATCCTAGTTGGATAAGTAGTCTAATATAGTATCTATAAATAGAGTCTCAATGTAATAATATAGATACACCCTCTAATATTTCTCACAGTAGGGAAGAAGCCACTAAGCCTAAATTAGAAAATCAAACCCCCTCTTAGCATTAGAAATCAGAAATTTTAACTAGTTTTGGAACAATTGATATGATTTAAATATGCACTTAATTGTAGCTTCTGAAATTCCTTTGTCCTATACTTATTACTTCTGTATATAATTCCTTCGTTTCCTTTTGCACTTTATTCACTAAAGCCTGCTCTTTAGTTGTGTTTTGCACTTTAAACCTTGATGAATTTTGGTGCTTTTCCTGCTTTTGCCTTCTGCATTGCTATTTATTGTTGGTACTATTATTGAAAACTGCTGAATTTTCAGATGATAGTATTGTTCTGTTAATGGTGTTAATGTAATCTTTGTTAAAGGAATTATTATGAAAAATTAACCAATCCAGTTGCTAGTGGATTTCAGAGAGAACCCTGCTCTCATGTTTGCAATTTGGTCCTGAAGATGGGTGGCTCTCTTCATTCTATTCTTGTTTGATAAAGAAGGTAATCACTTCATATAAGCTACTTTATATTCTTTATTACCTTCGTTGTGGATCATAAACACTTAACTTTTGTGTGTCATTTGGTACTTTATGTTGATGAATAGACAGAAAAGCTGTACTTGAATCTTTACAGAAATGTTGAAATGTTTTATCATTTGCATAGAATAGTTTAATTTTATGTTTTGCGTATCCATTTACTCTCTAATGGAATAATTTTTTTTCTTTTCCTGTGCTTCCCAGTATGATAAAGAAAATGTGGTGGAAGCCAAATTCAGAGAGCTGGAACAGAGTGGACCTAATACAAAGCTGTCAGACAAATCTGTTTTGTGTACGCTTAAAGCCAATACTGATCTTTTGGCCTGCAAAGCTGAGTACTATCATCAGTGCGGTGAATATCAGAAATGCTTTGAACTAACATCTGAGTAAGTTGGTAATCCACCAGAAAGGAAATTATGTCCTTTTTTGCTTTTGCTTGATTTTATTCTGTACTGAACACATGTATTTTGATACCTAGTTTATGTCACTACTTGAAATTTGGCCGCTTTTCCTGTTCTCCTTATCTTTGGTACATGTCAAAATACAGATTGCTTGAAAAGGATCCATTCCACCTTAAGTGTACCCTGGTGCACTTAGCAGCAGCAATGGAGTTGGGACATTCCAATGAGCTGTATCTTATGGCTTGCAATTTAGTGAAGGATTATCCTCAAAAGTGAGTGGGCTTGAGTTTTGGAGTTGGAGTTTTGAAAAATATATTGTTGCATATTCATTCACAAGTCATAACTATTGCATGAAAATTTCTTTTCTGAATAAACCTAAAGTACGACAATTTCTTATTAATTAAGAAAAATGCGATTCGATTCATAGCCTTTGGCTGGGAGTTTAGTTCTTTTCAAGGTCAATACAGTTAAAGAGTGTTTATTCATGCAGAGGTCTCTTTTCTTGTTGACAATTGACCTTTATGTTTACCTGATCATTCATTTTGATTGACATGACAGCAAACAAGACCACAAGAGAGGTGGGGGATCGAGTTGGGAGTTCAAACAAAATTTTGCTATTCTGATATGTCAGTCAAGTGATAGTTTCAAAGCACATAACTAATATAATATCACTTGCTTTTTTCATGTAGCATATTCAACAATATTATTCAATAGAATGGTAAAAGAAAAAGATAACATAGTTGAGGAATAGAAAAAGGAAAACCTAATAATGGCATGATATACCCTGGTTTAACGATTTGCCTATTCTGGTACTCCCACCTATCTATCCCAGTAGATGAGGAAACAGCCAACCCAGTTTTTTCATAGGGTACTATTTCTTTATTATGACTTGGCCCAGTGATATTACACCAATTCAGTGCTAATACTTTACCGAAATGATGCACACTTTGAAAAGTATCTTCAGCCTAAGCATTGATGAGAATTAGTTTACTTCCCATTAAAGAGTAGATTTTACGATAACTTGGAGCTAAATTTGTCAGAGATAGTTGTATAAGAACTAATGCAAATCTTTAAAATAATAACTGCATATATTGTTTCATTTTACAGTAAAAGGTATACCAAACTGAGATCATCTATTTTCATACGTGCCATTGTTAACAAGTCAATTTGTGAAATCAAGAGAAACTCTAGACAAAATAATTTAAAAGATTAACAAACTAATCAAAATTAAGCATTCTGTGAATTGAAAAATTGGCTCAAGTTTAGACTTTCGTGCCAACCATTTTCCTGTCTTGTTTTTAGAATGGTGGTGTTCGAGCCAGCTTACATATAGGTCTATATTCCACGGGGTACTGCTCTCTTACACTGGTAAAAGAATCGGTTTCAGTTGAGTAGACAACTGGCAGATAGGTATCTCCATAGGTAGGTGTCAGTGTAGTAGATAACAATTCGAAGTCTGAAATGCATGCGATGTGGCATTGAATTTATGTTTTGGGTCATTTTAAAAGAATAGACTCTAGTCTATTGGTGGATAAATTAGCATAAGGTGGACTTGGGGAGATAGCATTTCAATTTGTTTGGATTGACGATAAGCTTTATTCATTTTCTATGTCCATTATTTGTGGTGAAAACTGCTATTATATGATTGGCTCACTAGACCATGTTGTTTATTCAGAGCTCTGTCTTGGTTTGCTGTCGGTTGCTACTACTACTGTATCAAGAAGTATGACCAAGCACGCCGCTATTTTAGGTAAAAATATTTTTGTCATGATGTCGTGAAGAAGAGGGTTTCCAATTCTACCCATCTTTCTCTCTCGTGGAACTCTTTGTATCATGACAATTTTTTTAAGGTTTGGATTTGGAGTTTGTTTTTCCGCCCTCTTTGTCTTATGCAACACCATTGGTACATGTGACAATTGTTCTGGTAAAACACATCTACATAGTCTTTTGTATCCTGTACTATCTTGGTAGTTTTCCTTTTTCTTTAATAACATATTACCTTATCAAAATAAAAATGTCCAGTAAGAATCTGAGTGGTGGGTAGTGATATTATAAATAAAATGTCTACTAAAAGTTTGACTGGATCATATGGAATTCTTCTAAGATTTTTGTGATCTCTGATTTCACTTGTCAAATGAAATGTATCCTTTGGGTGGTGAATTTCTACTTAACTGCTCCGTCACTGAAGTGAAGCCTGGTGCGTTGGAGATATTAAATGATATGGTTTCCTGAATGAATTGCTCTTATCAATTTACTTTTATCTGAGAAAATGGATAATCTTAGCAATCGGCAAGTGCTTAAGCTTAGCGAGCCAAGTGTTATCTCAGATTTCTGGTTCTTTGGATATTCTAATGTAGCTTACAGATAGTTCATCCACATTCAGTTGTTGAAGGTCTTATTTTGTATTCTGAATTTTTATATTTGGCAGTAAGGCAACAAGCTTAGATGGAACGTTTGCTTCAGCTTGGATAGGATATGGAAATGCTTATGCAGTTCAAGAAGAAGGAGACCAGGCAATGTCAGCTTACCGCACTGCTGCTAGATTATTTCCTGGGTAATTCCTGTTTTTGCTTGATAATTTTTTCTTCTCCTAGCTGTGATAGACCTAATATTTTCCGATTTTCTGATTGGCTTGAACTTTTATTTGTGCTAATTCTTTCATCCATAATAAGTTGAACGAAAAAGAGCCAAAAGTTCATCTGACCTATTGAATTTGGCTGACAAATACCCTCCTTCCCCTATTGGACCAACAATGCCCTCAATGTTATTTTTGGCCTAAAAATGCCCCTAAAACTAATGGTTGACTAGTTGGCTCGATGAGGTTTATAGCAAGCCACATGGCAGTGTAGGATGTCAGACAAACTGTGGTTGGCTCACTTCAGGAAAATCTAGAGCACATCCCCAAATGAAGATCAATGATGTTCCTTGGAAGCACTAGTAGAGGAATCTGCACAGAGCTGTAAGTGATTTGGTTAGCCACTAAAAATATCATTCACCTGCTCCTTTGTCTTACTCCGTGTAATAAGTCTTCAAAAATAGTATGCATGTTGCAAACAAGGTATTGCACATTATATCATAACCATAACAAGTATAAAAAATCCAAAGCCATCAAGCACGGAATGAAACACATTTGCACTGAACCCTCTTGAATAGGATCGCTAGAACGTATAGTGGGCCCTATGCAGATAGGACTTATAGACCAATACATGAGTCTTCACAACCCTCAGTTGCTACACTGAACCATCCTATGCAAATAAGGCTTCTAGGCCAATAAACAGCTTGATATTATCCACACGATACACCAAGGCACCTAAGTGACAGTGCAAGTATACCACCCTATTTGATGCAAGTTATCATGGCATACACATCAAGTATGTATAATAATGTCGAATAGCCTTGTATGTGTCATGTCAATGCAAAAACAAGGAAAGCATGCCCATTCTAACTGGAAAAATGTATAGATCATGCATACATAAACAATATCATGTCATAAGTGAGTAGAGCATATTTTCATAGTCAGTACCTCAATCATAGTGTTTTTCAGCTCAGAACATAAAGGTTCTATGCCATGCTCTGCCTATGACATACTAGTTATTTGAAAACATTTATTCAAGTTATAAGTCATGCTTTTGGAAACACAAGCAATCCAAAGCTTAAAGTTTCACGTACCTTGACACCATAAGTTCCCTAATCTTGAAACATCCAAATCACGTCTTAACCAACCTCGAATAGCATCAGTATATGCAAATATCAATCAATGATATCAAGGAACTGGATGAGATCAATCCTCATATTTTTAGGTCAATACAAAGTTAAAAGTCAACAAATGATCAACTCACAATCAAATAGTCAACCCCCCAAAATTTATTGAATTGGATTACCCATGAGCTCATGGATTCAAATTATGTAATTTGATTCCTAATTATAGCTCAAATACCCTCTCAGTTGCTAAACTAGGTTTAAAACTGCTAATTTCACCTGATATAAAATCATTACCTTGTGTTTGTATTGCAAAATCACTAAATTAGAAATCATTCACGAGCTCCACTTTCAAGAAGGCATGATTTACGGACCTAAATTCATCACTTTTAATTTATACCCGGGTAACCTTCATTGCTATCATGGACAAAGTCACGCAATCGCAAAGGCCGATCAAGTTAGACCTTTGCTGTCATGGCCAAATCCACGCTAGCAGCGGGATTAGCTGACTGAAGTCAACTCTCCTCTTAGCCCTTCGCTATTGCAGATGTTTGATGTTTGTTACCTCCGCATTCCACAGTGATGCGATCATAGAGAATAAATGTCCCCTTGACCGGTCAAATCTTCATTGTGAACACCTTAGCCCCTTTGCAAACATGGCTCGCACCAAATCTGGTCACCGGATTTCAGCCACTGGCAAACTGCAAACTTGTGTGATACCCACCCCGAGCCCCTCAGATCTCAACCTGAACTATGTCAACAGGTCCCAAAACATAATACCAACCAATTATAAAGTCTCAAAATATGAATTGGAACACAAATAATCAAAAAGAAGGATTGAGTCCTTAAATGAATTAAACGTAACTCATTAAAAAGAAGGAACACACACAAAAGAACGGCGGATTATGTAATGGAGATAACTTTTGTACTTTGGCCTAGTAGCTTAACTTCCTATCTTGGTAGTCCCTCTTATTACTTATAAGGTTATACCTTTTCCTTGACAGGTTGAATCTTTAATTTTCTTTTTCCAGGTACCATTTGCCTACTTTGTACATTGGAATGGAATATATGCGAACTCACAGCTTTAAACTGGCTGAGCAGGTGACTATACGTCTGTGGCTTCCAATGTTCAATTCTTGGTTATGCTTTAGTTGTGAGAAAAAATATTCTCATCTCGGAGTCTGCACAAGCATGCGTGCTCGTGCTGGTTGTTCACCCTGAAGTCTATGACAATTGTCTGGAGTTGCCCTGAATAACAGTGCTGATAATGCTTCCCTTTAGTTTTTTATGCAGGCAAAGTCAATATGCCCCTCAGATCCACTTGTATATAATGAACTTGGGGTTGTTGCTTATCATATGAAGGAGTAAGGCTCTCTACTCTTGTGAAATTTGTGCCACTTATTATTTAGTTGCAAACCTAATTTTTTAAAAAGCTGCGCAACATTTCTCTCATTTATCCTCTAGAAGTGATAAAACATGTATTTTCTGTGATAAACATTTTTCATTTTGAAATTATGGGTATATTGTTCTAATGTCTTGTTCAACTTACTATACTTGAGTATCTTGCCCCTTGGTACCAAAAATTCTGTTGATCTTTCTCTTGTTATATCCTTATCCATTTTACCAATATTTTATTTTTATTTCTCTTCTAACTCTTTCAGGTATAAGAAAGCAGTACGGTGGTTTGAGAAAACACTGGATCACATTCCATCTTCCTTGAGTGAGATGTGGGAATCAACAGTAATCAATCTTGCTCATGCCCTCAGAAAATTAAAGTACGTGGCTTATTCTAATATTAGTTCTGTATGTACAAGTTGTAGTTTGGTGGCCATTTGGTTTCCTTCTCATTAGATCTGAAAGTAACATGGATAACGAGGATACATGTCCTCAGGTTTGCTATCATAGTATTCTTCAGTGAGGTTTGTATTTCTAAACGTTTTCTTTGGGTGTTAGGAAAATTTATCAATATATTTGTTTTGGTTAATGTGCAAATGAGTTTACCAGCCGGAGAAAGCTGAACAGCTTCACCAGCAATGTGCTTATTACCTTTTTTGTCTTTGAAAAACATGCAATGAAATTATTATACTGAAGATGCTTTGAATTGATTGAGAGAGCTTTTTAGTCTTTAGGCTATTGACTATATGGCCAATGGCTATCCTTTGGAGGTCGTTTAGTGTGAGTTATAAGTTATAATAATCCCGAGATAAAATGTAGGATTATTTTATCTCACGTTTGGATAGAGTTATAAGGTAATCCTTAGACTATTTATCCCACCATATTTGCCTTAGTGATGGGATAAGTTATCTCATATATATGGTGGGATAACTTATTCCAGGTTAACTTATCCCGGGATTAATTATCCTGGGATAACATGTGGCTAACCAAACGACCCCTCAGAGAATTAATATTAGGGACATCAAATCACCCAGAGGCGAATGGAGCTTTTATTTAATTAGTTCAGCTTCCCAATATTTTGATACAGAACACTGATAGATATATGCATTAAATAAAATTTTAATGCATGCTATTGACCTTTGAACTAATAATTGTAGAAGTACAATGAGTTAAGGTGTAACTTTAAGGGCTAAACCCAAGTCCCAACAATTCCAATCTTGGATTCTCCTTTGAAGGTAAGTTTGTAGACATTTTTGCTGTGGGTAATATTAAGCAAAACTTTCTTTCAGGAGGTACAATGAGGCGATTGCATATTATGAGAGAGCCCTTGCATTGTCTACAAGAAGTATAAGTACTTATGCTGGTCTTGCATATACTTACCATCTCCAGGTAAGAAATCTCATAAAAAGGAAATTCTTTTGATTGTATATGATGTCCTTCTTGGGATGCACGAATTAACGAACTTGCCTTTGATATGTTTCTCTTCCAATTGTGCAGAATAATTATATGGCAGCTATTACATACTACCACAAGGTGGGTTTCCAACTCAAAATGTTTAAATATGATGCTGACGTTAAAAAAAAGATATTGTTTTATGCCAAAAGATTCATTTTAGTTAAACATCAAGAAAAATGCTGACATGGAAAATGTTGATATTTGGTCTAATATTTATACGTGAAAGCTTTGCACAAATCAACATTCAATCTGTTGTTCTATTTCCCAAACAGGCGTTGTGGTTCAAACCGGACGATCAATTCTGCACAGAGATGTTAACTTTAGCTCTTGCTGATGAAAGCCGCCATGGAATTGACCCAATAGTTGGATCTCGTTCTGGTGGTCTATTTACGTAATGTGGAACCCGAGGAAGAGCGTTTTCTGGTAATGTTATTTATATGTGATTTTTTTATGATGATCTCTCCAAAAGTTTAGTAAAAAAATCTAGAAGATTTACTTTAATCTTGTTGTATCATAGACTAGTAGGAGCAGGTGTCGATAAATTTGTATCTGTAGTTAGTTCTAGCAGTTGAAACCCGTACAAAGACTGTACAAGGCATCACAGTTCTTTTTAAACACAATATGATGTATAGACTTTGTCAAAAATAGAAAAAACACAATATGATGCATGATTTATTTCTTCCATTCTTGGTAAAGAACAAAGTTTCATCTCTCCCTTCTTCCTCCCCATTCTCATTCATTTCCTCCACCTTCCTTCCCATGAGTGAAGCACCATTTTCATCCCAAAAAAACTCACCAATACACTGGTATTCCCACCAGAACAAAATACCAACAAGCTCATACTACTTCCCCAAATTAAAGAATAGCAATATCACTAACAGCAGACCCACCCTTCCCAATATTCAAGAACTAGCAACACCACTCAAAAGGTACACCACCCAAAGAACAAAAAAAGGTTTCAAAGAATCACATATTTCATATGGGTATCCGGAAAAGATTTGGGATTACCACTTCAACACCCTCGTTAAACTTTTCTGCCGTCATGAAAAGTTCTTTATCTTCTTCTGCTGTCAACAGACAGTCAGAAGAAACCTACTCCAGGCATTCGATACAGAAGAAAACCCCTTACTAGTAGTAGTAATTTACTACCACTGGTGTCTTCTCCTTTCCCTTATCAAGCTCTCACCATTTTGCTCTCCTCTAGAATAGGGTTTGCTTCATAATAATGCAACAACTTGTGGTACTAACTTCTCCACTCAGCTGCTAACTCTGATACTGGTCAGGGTCTAACTCTTTTATTCCTCATAATAAACTTTTTGAAACCCACAATTGCTAACTCAGGTTTAATCACTCTGCTCCTTTAGTTAGTAACTCACTTATAAATGGTCACATCAAGACGGTTTAAGACTTGCTCCTCCTCTACTATTTTGGCCCACCATGGCGAGACCTATCTCGCTATAGTGGGCTTGCCACAGCGGGATTCCATCCGCAGGGCAACCTACTAGGAGAAAGAAACTCAAACTTCTTTTCCTAAGCTCCCATTAACACACATACTCATAGTACCAAACATAATCTGACAGTAAGTCAACAATTTTCGACTTAACAACACCTCGTTCACTCTGTACTTGATCACATGCAACCTCATTCCTAATTATAAGCAATATAAATAGATTGGTACAATATAGTAAGATTGATGATATACAATCACATCACGAATATAGCATCACTTGCACTTTCAGTTCTTTCATATCAATTGTTACACAAGATGAATATGATCAATTACAGTTATGTCAATTCCTTTGTCATTGCATATGTAATCATATTCATTTAGAGATAATAGTCAATAATGATCTTCTCATGGAACTCACACCCAAATTCTTCAATCCAATAGTTAACATGTCAGAGCATGACACTCAATCCAATATGTGTTGGAATGTGACACACAATCCAATTTGTATTAGAACGTGACATCCGATCTAATATGTATCAGCATGGTAGTTGATCTAACAATCACAGTCACAAAACAATTAGTGCCACAACAAATGATTCACACACTTGCACAATCAAGCATAGGTTCATATCAATAATAGTCCTCTCATGAAATCCACACCCAAACTATTATTGTGTTGGAGTGACACCTGATCCAATAGTTAGCGTGTCGGAATATGAAACCCGATCCAATATATGCCAGAATATGATAATCGGTCCAATAATATGTTGGAACATGACATCGGATCCAATAATCACAAGCACAGTTGCAACCACAATAATTGTCTTACAAACTTGCCCAATTTAAGTAATAGGTTCATTGCATGCAATTTGATTATAGGTGGTCATTTATTATATTTTTTCATCATTCTCTATTCACATATTTGTAGGTAATACTACCGACGTAGTTAACAAGCACATATACACAAATGGGAATTCAAACCATGAGTTATAATGCAATCACCATATTTGAAGCCACAAGTAAATCAATAGGTCTATTGTATGAGATTATCAACATAAAATTGATTCACATTTACCCTCCTTATTTCATGATTATGCATTACTCAAGTATTTCACATGGAACAGTCAAACCCATCGATGTCCCCTTAAAGTTGGCACCAAATTTCATTTAGACGCGATAACTAAGCGATATTTGTTTTAGACACCTTATGTAGGGTTCTAGTATGTCATTTTGACGCTTTTTGTTGACATGACAAAGTGAGTGTAATACACTCAACAATAGCGGTGAAAGGTCTTATTTAGCTATTTTTAAAATTTTTGTTTTTCTCTTCTTCTTCTCCATCTCTTAAGCCACTATTTTACGAAACTTAAACTCCTTCAATGGAGATCAATTTTTTTATTCAAATCCATTTTTTGATGCTTCATTATGTTGTTTTTCTAAAATGACAATATAAAAGTTTTTCTAAAAGAAACTCCTTCAATTTTTTGCTTTTTGTAAAAAAAGTGTCAAAATGACAAAAAAAAACCTTACCTGAGGTGTCTAAAATGAACATCGCCAAGTTAAGATGCCTCAATGAAACTTAATGTCAACTTTAAGCGTTTATCGATGTATTTAGCCTAAAAAAATATTTAAAAAATGCAAAATTATGATACTTAAAAAGTGAGCAATCCTCTATATTTATAGCTAAACTTTTGGATTGAAATGATGGGAAAAACACCTATTTTGAATAGGTATGGTCCCTGTTTGAAGAAACACCTATTCGAAACGGGTTTGGTGTTTGTTCGGAAAAAACATATCCTTTCCAAATTTTAATTAGAAATTATTTTGCGAATTAAAAAAATATTTTCCATGAATTGAATTAATATCTAATAAAAGAAAAGAAAAATTATTAGTGAAATGAAAAAAATAAATCTTATTCAAAAAATTTATCTATTAAATAATTTGTTGAAGCCAAAATATTTAAGAGCTTAAAGAAACATTTCTCGATATAAGGATAAAATTTCTCTTCTATTCTTCCGATGAGAAAAAATAACTTTACTTTCATTTTATTCTTTACTTAATTTTCTCACATTTCTATTTTTCAATGAAATGAAAAAGACATACCTCAATTCCATTTCTTTGATCTATCTATTTCACATCTAAATCAAGTGCGTAGGCTCCATCTACATTCATATTTTTCAATTCTCACCTTATTTTTAATGCTACATTTAAAAAAAAAAAAAACAATCTTTATTGATGATAGAAATAATTGATTCATCATATTTAAGCCCAATATATATTACTCTTTTGGTCTTGTTTTATGTGACATTTTTATCTTTTTAGTTTGTTTTATCTGTTTAGTCTGTTTTAAAAAAAAAACATTACTTTTTTGAGAATCGATAGCGTTTGATTGGGTTTGGATTTGTTCTGAAAAACCGAAGAAACAACCAAATCGAACCGACAGATTATATTTATATATTTTATAATTATAAATACATAACACATTATTTATAAAAATATTTTTTATTTTTCAATTCACTTATGAAAGTGTAAATGATCAAGATGAGAATATTTATCTTGTTGATTCATGTATATGACAATTTTTTATGGGGCTAAAATAACACTATCTCTTTCTTCTAGGTCAAAATGGTGAATTTTTAAATTTTTTTCATAGTAAATTTAGTGATTAAATGTTTTATAATATCAATTGTTCTAACTATTTTTCGTTATAAATGAATTGTTGTCATTTTTTCTCCATTTTAAATGATCATTGCTTTTATTTTTGTATGTGGTTAATAATCGAACTAAATCAAACTAAAATCGATAACAACCAAATCAATAAATATATATTATAATTGAATTAATTTAATTTTGAGAATTCAAAAATTAAATTAAATTAATTTAATTTTAATTTTGATCAATAATCGATCCAAATCGACAGGGTAAAGTGCAAAACAAAATGCGTGGTGTCATCACTAGCGAAGTAGTTGTGGCATGGTGGAATTGAGTCCTTTTGTCATCGTGTCAAGGTTGTCTATAATTATTCACAATTTCAAGTTTTTTAAATGTTCCAAACAATAAATGAAATGTGCAACAACCACAACCACACAAATGTACTCCAATTTAATACAAAAGTTTTTACCACTCACCCAACCTCCCCTCCCAAAAAAATTAAAATTTTATTTTTTAAAAAAAAATAAAATTCAAAATTTTCTTTTATCTCATTTGCTGCAACCACCCCCCCCCCCTCCGCCACATGGAAAAATTTTAAAATTTATTTTTGAAAATATTTCAAATTTTAAAAAATTTATTTGTTTATCCTATTTATACCTCTATTCCTATCGACCCCCCAACCCTCCCCTGTAAAAAAAAATATTTTTAAAAATAATTTAAATTTTAAAAATTTTAATTTTTTATTTCACCTTGCCTCAGCCCTTCCTCCGCCCCCCAAACACACACAAATAATTAAAAAATTATTTTTATAAAAAATTCAAATTTTGAAAATTTCTTTTTGTGCTTCCCCATCCCACCAGCCCAACCTCCTCCGACCCTAAAAAAATTAATATTTATTTTTTAAAAATATTTTAATTTTATAAATATTTTTTATTCTCTAAACATAAATAAAAGATATTTTCATTCACTAACTAAATAATACAAAATATTTTTCATTTTCTAATTAAATATGAAAAAATGAGTTAAAAATTAACTTATTTTCTAAAAAAATGTTTTAAAAGAAAACGTTTTCCATGTAAAATATTTTCCTCAGCCTAAGTGTTTACTTTTCTTTTAATCCAACTCCTTCCTTTAAATTAGCCAAATGGTTCTCTTTTTGAATTTCTTTTTGTAGTTACAAATTTTTATTTTCTACCAAAAATATAATGATTTTCAATTGTTGAAAAAGCAGTTGTAAAAATAATAAGATTTTAAAACAAATTCGTTATACGACCTCCATCTCCATTATATTTCTCGTCATTATGTAAAATAAGATATATGTATATTATACATGATCATTTATTTATATTATTAAAAATATTTATTTTGAATTATTTGTCAATTTAAAAAATCAAGCTACAGATAATTAATTTCTTGACTATCCTCTCATAAAATTAATTTTTTTTTACAACTATAAATATGTAAAAATCACTTAAGTGTGTACTTTTTAAAAAATAATTACTGATTTTAACAATATTTTTTATTTATTATTATTTATAGCAACACATAATAATACTATAATAAATTTGTACTTGTATTAAATGTAAATTATACATGCAATATAAATGTATTATAAGTGTTTAAAATTATATTGTGCTTGTTTGATAAGAAATTGACACAATGTATATTGAAGTGTGTGATAAATTTATTAATTATCAATAAAACTTGTATTATATATGTTTTATAAATAGTTCTCGATAATATATATTATAATTGTATTATAAGTGTACGTTTAGCCAAAAGAAAATGTTATATTGCTATGGATGATAAATATTTTTTTAATATAGTATATCAAGGGGTGTTCATGGGTAGGTTTGGATTGGTTATTGGTCAAAACCGAAATTAAACCAACTTAATCTGTTTTTAAATTCTCAAAACCAAACCAAACCAATTATAATATACATTTATCGGTTTGGGTGTTATCGATTTCGTTTTGGTTTAGTTCGGTTATTCGGTTATTAACCATACACAAAAATAAAAGCAATAATACTTAAAAAAATGGAGAAAAAAGTAATAACAATCCATTCAAAATGAAAAATAGATAGAACAAATGATATTATAGAACTTTTAATTACTAAATTTATTGTGAATAAAGTTTAAAAAAATTCATGACTTTGGCTCTAGAAGGAAGAGATAATGAAATTTCTAGTCCCACTAAGAATTGTCATAGACATTCATATACATGAAATTAATAATATCAATGTTCTCGTCTTGAGCATTTATGCTTTCATAAAATTAAAAATTGATAAAAATGTATATAAGATATATAAAATTATTTTTAAAAATAATGTATTATGTGTGTGTATATATATGTATATATAATTTGTTGGTTTGGTTTGTCGATTGTTTTGAATAAATCTAAACCCAAATCAAACACTGTCGATTTAAAGAAAAAAATTAAAATCAAACCAAGTCAAACCCAAATAAAATCGGATTATTCAATTGATTTGATTCAATTTTTTTATTTAGCTCGATTCTTATCCAAACTGTAACACCCCAACTTTTTTTTTTACTAAGATTGAGCCATACTTCATATGATAGGATCAATTCCTAAGTATTTAAAGTATATTAGATGTGATTTAGAGTTATAAATGATCTTTAACATCAAGTCAAATCCAAAGAATTTCTAGCGACTAAGTTTTCATATGAGTTGATGGAAGGGTCAACTTCAAATGACCATATCTCCTAAAGTATAATGAGTTAGGTGGCTCATAATATATCAAATTAAATATCTTTGAATTATCTTTCCAACGTATCTTATTTCGCGTTAAACGGAGTTCAGAGTAGAGAGGTATGACCATTTTACTGGAGACCTGCAGAGCTGTCTGAAGGTCCGCGACGGCTCCGCGACGCGGACCTATCGCGAACCCTTTCTGGATAAGCTAAGTGACGTTTCTTTATTTTATTTTGAAGGTACTTTTACCCTAAAGCCTTTGGGGGTCTATTTAAGGTCCCAAAAGACATATTACGTCAGTTTCATGAGTTAAAACCCTCTCTTTCACTCCTAAACATAAAACGCTCAAGAATCATCAAGAAAGTCATCAAGTTAGGATTAACTTTCAAGATTCTTCATCAAGGTGAGTTATTCTTCATAAGCTTTAAGCTAATTTCTCTATCTATTCATGAAATCCCTAATAGAATCTTAAATCCTAACCTAGGGTTTCAAGAAAGCGAATTCAAGAATCCCAAGAAAGGATTCCTTGATTCTTCTTTCCATGAATTAGGGTTCTTCATCAAGAACTCTAAAGATTCTGAGTCAAGAAGTTAAGAATAAAAAAGAAGTTCTTCAAACAATGTCCTTCCAAGTTCTTCCACTATAAAAGAACTATCGAGGTCGAGGATTTTCTCCAAGAAACGAGTATTCATCAAATTTTGATTGTAATATCAAATTTCCAGGTATGTAAGGCTTCACTTAAAGCATGAGAATGTCCTCCCATGTGCCCCATGAGAAATGTATTAAAGTTTAATGGTGATGATGTTAGGGTGATGAATTGAAACATGTGTAATTCATGTAATGTAATGAATAATTGCCATTATTTTATGCATAAACCTACATATTTTTCTGCATTGGTGATGATCATCATAAAATTTCTATATACCCTAAATCATTTTTGTGAAGTGCATATGTTTTAAAAACCTTATAATTATGATGATTGGAAAAGCCTGCATAATGAACGTAGGGTGGCATGTCTAGAGCCTTGAAGAATGATATTGATGTTATGATGACTGATGTTGATGTCTCTAAGTTGAGAGGCAAAGTTCCTAAACTAGTATTCCTAAAGTCTATGATGTTGAAGTAACTGCTAATGGGGTGAGATGATGATGATGTTAATGTTAATGCAATGAGATGATGATGATGTTAATGTTAATGCAATGAGACGATGATGACATTAATGTAAATGAGATGCTAATGATGATGTACTACACCCTATGGGGACTAATGATGATGTAATGTGTCCCTATGGGACTGATGATGTTAATATTTTATGAGCATGTCGAGTCCTGGGAGGAGTATCGAGCACCGAAATGGATAGAAAGGTGAGTCCCACCTGAATCCATTAACTACGTGGCCCGCGTAGGAAGAAAGGATTGAACTGCAATGCGGATGGCTCCTATCTTGTCCCAAATGAGGACTAATGTTATGTTTTGTGGATCCACTGAAAGTAATGTCCTTTACCCCGGGCAGGGTAATGGATGGATGTGGCAACGACATCGCTTCGTTGTATCATCACTAGCTCATAAGTGATGGTTGTCAGTTAAAGAAACTCCCAGTTAGGCCTCTCAGAAAGGTTTCATTGATAGGACTCAAATGTCAATGTTAATGTTATGGCTAAGTTGATGTTTCCCCGTTGTAAATGTAAGGTCTCTTGATGATGGGTGCTGTATCTTGATGTTGCTAATGCTTTGATTCAGCTATTTTACATGCCAGTACATTCCACGTACTGACGCCATTTGGCGCTGCATCGTTTCATTATGCAGATACAGGAGCTAGAGGACTTCAGCAGTCGCCCCATTGAGGTCAAGTGTGTTCAAGTTCAGATTGTGTTGAGCCTCCTTGTTTTCAGAGGAAACCTTTATTTGATGTTATCCTGTTTTCTTATTGAGTCGGGTAGCCATGGTATGTCATGGTCCCCTTCTTAGACAGTCTAGATAGTGTTAGAGGCTTCGTGGACCTAATGATGAGGTTAATGGAAAAAGTTTTGTTTTAGACTGAGAAATCTTCTCTTGTTTGTTTTTAAGAATGAAGACTAATGTTTGGCCATTGGCTTACTATTTTAAGGTATTGTTTACTATTTCCTTCCGCGATGTCTATAATGAATGATGTGATGAGGCTAAGTGGTTCGCTTGGGGGCTAGCAATAGTCTCTGAGTGCCGGCCACGCCTAGGGTACCCTCCCGGGGCGTGACACAAACCATAAACACCTCTAAATATATCTATATAAGTTTTCTTTATAAATACTGTAAAATTCCTCAATTGTTAATTTCGATAATGATATATAAGCCACATAAATATTGTGCGTTAGAAAAGAGTTATATTTAAGAATACATTTTATTTAGAAAGAATTTGAAGTTTTGCGAAAATATTTAAAGATGAAATTTCAAAATATTTAGTCAATTTTCGTGATTACATAAATATTTAAAAATAAATCATCAAAATCTAATTAAAATTTATGTTCAAAATCTAACTCAAAGAACTTCTCATTTAATTATTTGTCACAATGTGTGTCACATTATTAACATTATCTTTCCCCTTATCCTTAAGTATACTTCTCTTCAACAATAGTTATTCACTATTTTAAAAGTAAATGTTCCATAATATTTATCTAATTCATAAAGTTAAGAATTAATTTTATTTTTAATTTTTAATTATATTTATCATTATTTTTCTATTATATTTTAAAGACATGATTAATTATATTAGAAAAATAATATAATAAAATTATTCTTCTATTTATAATTTTTTTTAAAAGTGTACAAAATTAATAATGAACAAATATTATTAGCTGAAAGGAGTACTTCCTACGGCCAACTTATTTATCTATTTAATTTGACATATTTTTCAAAAAATAATAAATAAAAAATCATTTTATTTATATCACACTTATTAATTATAACTCCTCTAAATATTTTCATTTTCAAACATGTAATAAAACCTTCATTAAATGCATACATTAAATTAGAAAAGGTGATTATGAATCTACAATTTCATCTATAAAAAGGCATAGCCACACAAAGTGGAATTCACCAAACCAACAAACATAAAGAGAGAAGAAGTGTTAAAAACTTGAAATATGGTTGATGAAATGGAAAAAATTAAAGTGGTAAGTGATAAATATAGGCAATTCCTCCATGAAGATCAAGCTGCTGCTGCAGGAACTATCCAGTGGAGACATGGTGGACCTCCAATTTATGACAGTGTTAATAAGCTCTTTGAACAAGGAAGAACCAAGGTTTGTCTCGATACTTCTTCAGTCTTAATTTATGTGATGTATATTTTTTATAATCTTGAGCATTATAACAATAATAACATACTCAGTGAAATTCCATAAGTGGAGTTTGGGGAGAGTAGAATGTACACAAACCTTATCACTACAAGTAGAGAGGTTGTTTTCTGAGAACCCTCGTCTCAACAACTCAACTCAAAGGCAGAATAAACTAGATATGATAGAACGGAAAGGAAAAGAAAGGGTAAGAAAGGGATAGAGATAGGAAGAGCGACTACTAAATAAAAAACACATGATATTATGTAATATGATAAATTTAACACATATTAGGTATACACATACATGCTATACAAGACTCGACACCATTTATTTTTCTTTATATTCTAATCTCTCTTCTAATTTATTTATTGAGTATAGAGGTGAAAATTAATAATTAATTATATTTTAATTTTTTTTTTTTGGTTCTTCTACTTTTAATAAGCACGAGAACTAAAATGGATCAAAGTGAGTAATTTTCTGTACATGATATTTTTAAAATTTATATTTGAATTTATGATTAAAGTTAACAAATTTAATTCTTAAAAATTAGAACGATGCCACATAATTGTAGTAGTAATATTTATCTTTTTTTTTTTTTTAAACAATACAATTAGTTTTGTTTGATTTAATGATTTTATAATTAGGTATGGCCGGAAGGATCTGTGGAAGAAACAGTACAAAATGCAATAAAGTCTTGGGAAATGGAACTTTCACACAAGACACATGTAAAGGACTTTAGGACCATTAATCCCCAAAAATTCAAGCTCTTTGTTAATGGTAAGGCTTATAAAATTTTCAGTTTTTTTTTTTAATTATTCAATTTTTTTGAAAAAAAAAATCAAATTTCATTTCATCAAAGTATATTTCTTTTAACTTTTTTATACTCACTTATTTGCTCATGATAAAACTAAGTTATTTAGATCTCATACATATCTTAAAACTAGACATCGCTGTTTGTGCCATAAATTATAGTGTTTTTTAACGTAATTTTTAAATAACATATGTTATTCCTTTTGTCCCAGTTTATGTGACACTAATAAAATTTTGAAAGTTAATTTTTTAATGTCTTTTCATTTTTCTTTTAATTTTTATGATCAATCTATATTACGTTTTCGTCGTTTTTTTCATAATATATATTATCCACCTATTCTTATTTATATGACACTGATTCGAGTGTTAATTGAACTTTTTGTATGTCTTTTATATATTTTAAGTTGTTAATTCTTGTGATTTATAGTATTTTTTATTTAATTTTTATATATTGATCTATGATTATTGTTAATTATCTCGGTTTATGGTAAATTTTACATAATTTTCTAATTAAATAATACATATTATTTCTTTTGTCCTCTTTTATGTCGACGTGTTGCCTGCTTGGCCTAACTTCCTCTTATAAATAACAAGAGAAATTAAAACATTTCATTCAAAGATCACTTTAAAAAGTAATTGATATTTCAAGACTTTACTACTTTGCATATATCTATATTTAGTTGACAATGGTTGCTTCTTTTGTTAGTTTTAGAGAGTGTTTGGATGAGTTTAAAAATTGATCAAATCTGATTTTACGTTCGCTTTAACTTTTGGAAGTACAACAACAACACAAGTTTATATTTACGTCATTTTTTCTACTTTAACTTGTTATTTAAATCTATAACTAGAAATAATAATCACCAACTATACAATTACATTCTAATTGTTTTACATCAATGGCTGAACAGGGAGGGAAGGATTGTCAGCAGAAGAGACACTAAAAGTGGGAAGTTACAATGCTCTATTGAAGAGTTCATTGCCAGATGAATTCAAATATTACAAAGCCGATGAAGAGACGTTCGAATCGTCTCACGATGCTTTCCGATCAGCTTTTCCGAGAGGATTCGCTTGGGAAGTGATCCATGTGTATACAGGGCCACCAGTTGTGACATACAAATTCAGGCATTGGGGTTTCTTTGAAGGACCATTTAAAGGACGTGCACCTACTGGAGAGATGGTTCAATTCTATGGTGTTGGCATAATGAAGGTATGTGGAACCTCATCTCTCGATAGGAATAAGAATGCATACATATCACTTCGCTCAATTCTTATTTATAGGTTATATGGGGTATTTTATTACTAGGGGTGAGTATTGAACGAGTTGGACTATTGGATTAGGTTAAAACGGATTGAGTAGTGGGTTACACAACGGGTCAAGACTCAATTTGATCCAACTTTTACTAAATTTTACTTATTTTATTTATTCTTTTTCAATATTTTAGAACTTAATTAAATTATGTTTTTCTTTTAATTTTGCCTATATAAAATACATCAAATTAAAAAAATATTTTGATAAGATCTCCCTCGAGTTAATTCAAGTTGCATATCAACCTAATTTTAGATGAGTTGGCTCGAGATGGATTGAGCTAATAAATGAGCTGGTTATCAACCCATCCAAACTTCAACCGATTGAGCGAGTTGGATTTAATTTCGCCAACCCTAGTTATTACTATTTATTTTATTTTATTTATTACTTTACAAAATAGAATTAAGAAGAATAAATTTTTGCCTATTATACTCTAGAAACTGTGGTTTTTTTCTATAATATCAGATAATTGGTAGTTTATTACCATAGTAGATAGAATTTAATCGTGAAATAAGAAAAATAACTTTTTACGATTCGTAAAATTGGGCTAATGATATGAAAGTTACGATTCGTAAAATTGGGCTAATGATATGAAAGTATAATATAACATTAGTAGGAGGTGTTTCAAAATTAAAATAATTTTTATAATATTTGAATAAATTTAAAAAATATTTACAAGCACTTGTTTTAAGTCTTAATAATAAAAATAACCTGATAGTCATATAAGTGTGTGTTTGATATAGTTTCCAATTTTTCAATATTTGATTGATTAAAATTTTTGAAAAATATCTTTAACGTAGAGAATCAGTTTCATGGTAATACTTGACATAGATTATCTTCTCTCAACCCTTCAACACATACCAACACATCTCTATTTCTATAGTATTTGTCTATAGAATATATAACTTTTGAGATAATATTTTTTTTCTTATAAAATTTCAAAGAATAAATAAAAAATTCACATTTAAAAAGAAAAAGCATTTTTCCTAAAAAAAAAAAGCGTTTTCTTTCGTATAAAACGCATCTTAAAGAGATGATATTTAGCATATAGAAGATGATGAGATTATTGACCACGCAAGGTATATAAATAATGACTACGCTTTTGGGTGTTGTATGAAAAGTATCACACTAACTACCTCCACTTGATGTAAAATTGACTTGTACCGAATATATTTGTGTGATTATAAACTATGACACCATTCATGCTCTAAATCGAACACGTACACTATATTAGATTTAATTAAAATTTTCAACTCCCTCTCAAGGTAAATACTCGATTTATTTCTTTTTATAATAGAAGCGTAATAATTATTTTTGAAAATTTTATTAGGGGTTTATTTTTTAAATTAACTTTCTTAATTTTATTTGAAAATTGTTCACTTAAATTTAGCCCCATGAGTTTTTTTTTTTTCCAAAAATAAAAACGTAGCATGCAATGAATTTGAATCTTGTTGAAGCCAAAGTCTAAAATATTTACCTTATGTAAAGAAAGAAGAGGGGCGAGCTCACACTTCTTAGGTTTAAATCTACACACCAAATGATTTAGAAATTAATTTATCTCGAAGGTTTAACCCCCACTTGTTTTATGGCAAGCGTCAAAAGTCAAATATGTTACCCATAAACAAAACTTGAAGAAATTTGAAGTTTTATTTATAAGACAATTAGGATCAAAAGTTCAAGATCGTCCATTTACTATGGCATTCTTGTTAATCACCTAGACTAGAAACTCAGCAAAAAAAAAAAAGTTGTTCACATATGTTAATACCCCCTTTGTCCCATTTTATGTGGCACCTTTTCCGTTTTGGTCCGTCCCAAAAAGAATGTCACCTTGTTCTGATTGGAAACAATTTAATCCTAAAATTACCTTTTTATCCTTAATGAAATAATTCTCAGTCACACAAATATATAAGAATGATTTTAGACCACAAGTTTCAAAAGCCTTCTTTTTTGTTTTAAATAACATGACAGGTTAAAGGGTACCACATAAAATGGAACGGAAAGAGTATAAAACTTGAGGATTTAACTAACTAGTTGTTTTTTAATGTTGACAGGTTGATGAATCACTAAGAGCAGAGGATGTAGAAATTTACTATGATCCATCAGAACTTTTTGCTGGACTACTTAAGGGACCAATGATTTCTGAATCTAATATTGAGCATCAGGATCATGATGGTAATAACACCATTCAACATTGCCCATACATCCACAACTAATTATGTCAAAGTTAAATTTTATGCAGCTTTTCATGTTTTTCCAGTCATTAGACTTTCTCTGTTTACATTTTTTGGTTGATTAATATTGTAGAATTTTTAGGGATCCCATACTGTTTTTTAAAAATCTCTAAAAATTTCGAATCTTTATCTAATTACAAAAAATTTCGATTTTTTACATTTATTTGATACCTTCTGAAGCCGCTTGATACTTACATAATTGTAATTGAAAATTAATGTTGTAACGTTAAATATGGAAAATAAATTACTGCCAACTAGCAGTATCCCTTGAATTAAGGCTGTAAGTTACAAATTATGCAATTAATCCCTAAAAAAATGTTTTGGGAGTTGTAATTTGAGTTTAAAAAAAACAACTAGATCAGATCAATGGTGATCAGATCTGTGAAGGGAAAAAAAAAAAGAGAGGCGGCATGGAAAAAAAAGGGATGCTTTTTATTACATAACTCATACCCTGAAACACAAATATCAGTAAGCATGAATCAGAACAAAATAACACAAATAATTGTAAGCATGAATCAGAATCAAACTTTGCATCATCTCTAAAAACAATAGGTATCACCAGATAGATGCACAGTTAGAATCATGTGGAATTTTTTCTTAAGTATCAAGCTTACTTTATTTGTTACGTATCCACATCAACTTTCAGACCCCTTGTAGAATAGGCCTCAAATACTTAAGTAACAATCATACTTAATTTGTTAGGTATCCACATCAACTTTCAGGCCCCCTTACATAATAGGTATCAATTACTTAAGTAGCAATTCTACTTAATTTGTTAGGTATCCACATCAACTTTCAGACCCCTTGTAGAATAAGCCTCAAATACTTATGTAGGAATCATACTTAAGTTGTTAGGTATCCGCATCAGCTTTCAGACCCCCTTACAGAATATGTATCAATTACTTAAGTAGCAAAATTACTTAATTTGTTATGGAGATGGAAAATGGAGATGGAGATGGATATGGAGATGGAGATGGAGAAGTTGATGGAGATGCAGTTTGGGGAGTAAGAATGGAGAAACGGTTCAGGAGAGATAAGTTGGAAAAAACTGAAAAAGGAATATTTAAAATGTTTAAATGGTAACCGTAATATAGATAAATATCAAAAAACAAAAATTAAAAAAAAATGGATTAAAAAAAGGAAAAATTAAAATGTAACAAGTGATTGACAATAAATAGACTTTTAAATTTATAAAATTGTACTAATTATATTCTTTAATAAAATATATAATAATAAGGTATCAAAAATAAATGGAATTTTTAGAAAAGTTGGGATTTTAGTAATTTTTATAAAAAGTTAAAAATATTTAATATTTGAATAAAAAAGGTTGTGTAATTTCATAAATTTTACATATTAGGTAAGTATGCTAAAACAAAGAGCATCATCCATATGTATTGGTAGTTTGAATATGCATAGTTGGAAAAAGGAAAAAAAAAAGGAGAGAAGACAGATGGATGAACTGTCAAATGAAGAAGATGATAGAAAAACTACTTATTGAGAAAGATGAAATCCATTGACCGAAGAGAGAATAAATTTAAAACAAAACTTGTAATGAATGAAGTAGGTGATGTGATTGAGGGAGTAAAAATTGGAGATATCGGAGGAATGAAGATAGGAAATCAAAATATGGTAATTTATCAAAATGAGTGAGGTTTTGAAAGGAAAAAAAGAAGTTATTTTTGAAACATTGTGAAATAATAGAAAAATATGGTAAATAAAAATGTCGACTAACATCCATTCTCCCTCTATTCTCCATGCATTGTCTCCTATTTTTCAAGCATTCACTGAATTATGCCTATTTGTTGAAGTGTTGAAGTTAAAATTTTTTTTTTTGGTTGAAGTATTGGATAGTTAAAGTGTTTATTTGTGTACTATGAAAATTAACAGTCAACGTTAAAATTTGTGGCGAAGTTTAATTAGCGTCCAATTTATATATTATGCCCTTTATTTAATAAGAACTACACCATTTGATTTTAAGGATTCAAGCATCACTTTATGAACTCTTTAGTTACTTTAGACATACGATGAAGCAATTATTTGTTCCCTATTTTTAATCAAATTTCTAAGTTACAATGAAGATTAAATAAAAATTAATTTTCTCGAAAATTCATATCTTCATTTAGGGATGTTATACATCCACATTAAGCAATTTTAGATATTTATTTAAAGTGTAGACTCGATTTAATAAAGTGAGTGTCTCCTACTCTTTTGGATATCATTATTTACCACTTTGAGCATATATGAAAAAAAAAATTCAAAATATAATATATTGAGCAAGTTTTGTTTAACAACAATATCAAACTCATTACATTTATATGTACACTAGCAAATTTATCCGTGCTTTATGCGATTACGAATGTTTTATTGATTTATGAACTAATATTTTTTTGCAAAAATAGTTTTTTGTAATAATGTGAGATAAGATCACGTACAATAAATTTTTTTGATTCAGTCCTTATTTCAATCCCACTATAGTGAAAGCTTAATAAATCGAATAACACCTTTTTAAGTATATATTCTTAGTCTTCAAATTCAAATGCACTCATAATGAGGTTGAATTTGCTCCCTCCTCTTGCTAGATTCATTAAATATTCAAGATGAAACGTCATTTTCAATAACAAAATTCTAATCTCTGTTGTGTATGAATTACCATGTACAAAAGTCCATAATAGTGGTTTGCTCCTTTTGAGAGGAGAATGAATGTCAACATAGAAGGCATGTTGAATTCATACATATTGCCTTCTTCCCTTTTTGGCTATAAATAGCCATAATTTATACAGATAGAAAGGTAGAAATAAATTTCCCCTATTATTCTCCCTTCTTCTCAGTTTTAAGCTTTTGATTCCCCTTACATATATTCTAGTTAATTCTAGATTTATTTTATAACACGTTATCAGCACGAAGCTCTGCCCATTTCAAGCTATTGCAAACAGGTAAAAGGGGTAAGAATTTATTTTATCAAAATGTCTAATATTTCAAAAGTTGAATTTACTGTACTTAATATTTCTGGATCTAATTATTCATCATGGGCACTAGATGCTGAACTACATTTAGAATCAATGGGTCTGGCAGACACCATTAAAGATGAAAATAAGGCATCCAGTCAAAACCGTGCCAAAGCTTTAATTTTTCTCCGCCACCATCTTGACGAGGGACTAAAATTACAATATTTGACAATAAAAGATCCCCTGAAATTGTGGAAGAATCTAAAAGATAGATACGACCACCTGAAGTTGGTCGTCCTTCCACAAGCACGTCATGATTGGTTAAATCTAAGATTATTAGATTTTAAAAATATAACTGAATATAATTCAGCAATGTTTAGAATTATATCACAGTTAAATTTATGCGGAGAAGAAATAACTGAAGCTGATAAGCTTGAAAAAACATACTCCACATTTCCACCCGCGAATATGCTCCTGCAGCAGCAGTATCGCAGTATGGGTTTTACAAAATATTCTGAATTACTTTCACACCTTCTTATTGCTGAAAGGCATAATGAATTATTGATGAAAAATCATGATAGTCGGCCCGTTGGTTCTTCGCCACTCCCTGAAGTGAATCAGGCGAATTATAACCAACGAGAAAGAAATTATGGCCCCAGAAGTGGTCGTGGCCGTGGCCGAGGTCAAAGAAGAAATCATGATAGTCGTCTCGCACCGAGGCACGACCAGCAATCTAAAAAGAAGGAAGAAAAGCCAGAAGCTTTTCCAAAGAAAAATTCAGAAAGTATATGTCACAGATGTGGAGGCAAAGGGCACTGGTCAAGGACATGCCGGTCATCTAAACGCCTTGTTCAACTATATCAGGCATCATTAAAAAGAGCCGAAAATCCAGAGACAAATTTTTTGTCTGAAAATAATATGGAACATATGTATCTGGATGTAGCGGACTACTTAAATTTTCCAGAAGAAAATTTGAATATTAATGAAAATGTGAACGATGATGAGCATGATAATATATAAAATAATTTTCTTTATTTATATGTGTGCTTATGTTTTTATATCCCGTGAAGATAAAAATAATAATAATAATAATTTGTGTCTTGTCTTCTTTATTCTTATATATTTAGCTTATGCAAGGCTTTTCATTAAATACACATGAGGTTCAAATAAATATTTACTTTATTATTTCTCTCTTTGAAGAATGGATATGCCTCAAATTTTGTTTGGATCAATAATCAATCGCGAAGATATTTGTGTTATTGACAGTGGAACGACTCATGCAATTTTTAAAGACGAAAAATATTTTTCTTCTTTACTTAAAAGAAAGGCAAATGTTACTACAATATCTGGTAGTGCAAAAATAATTGAAGGCTCCGGAAGAGCTACTATTTTTCTGCCTAAGGGGACTAAAATCGTTATAGAAGATGCATTGTTCTCTTCTAAATCCCCAAGAAATCTGCTAAGTTTTAAAGATATCCGCAGAAATGGATATCATGTTGAGACACTAAATGAAATGAATATTGAATACCTTGGTATAACCAAGAGTGTCTCAGGCCAGAAATATATTTTAGAAAAATTACCAACTTTATCGTCTGGCCTATATTATGCAGAAATTAGTGCAATTGAAGCACATTCGATCGTAAACCAGAAGTTTACTGATCCAAAAACTTTTGTGCTATGGCATGATCGAGTGGGTCATCCTGGATCAATAATGATGAGACGAATTCTTGAAAATTCAAGCGGTCATCCATTAAAGAACCTGAAGATTCTTATGAATGACGAATTTTCATGTGCTGCTTGTCATCAAGGCAAATTAATTGCCAGACCATCGACCCTGAAGGTTGGCATTGAATCCCCAAAATTTTTGGAACGTATACATGGGGACATATGTGGACCTATTCACCCACCTAGTGGAGTGTTTAGATATTTTATGGTCCTAATTGATGCATCATCAAGATGGTCTCACGTGTGCCTTTTATCATCCCGCAACCTGGCGTTTGCGAGGCTACTGGCACAAATAATAAGATTAAGGGCGCAATTCCCAGATTATCCAATTAAATCCATTCGTCTGGATAATGCTGGAGAATTTACATCCCAAGCTTTTGATGATTATTGCATATCAATTGGGATAAAAATTGAACATCCGGTAGCTCATGTTCATACTCAAAATGGCCTTGCAGAGTCATTTATTAAGCGCCTGCAATTGATAGCTAGACCACTGCTCATGAAATCAAAATTACCCATTGACGTGTGGGGTCATGCTATCTTACATGCAGCAGAACTTGTACGTCTCAGACCGACTAATTATCATAAATATTCTCCATCACAATTGGTATTTGGTCATGAACCAAATATAGCTCATCTACGAATCTTTGGCTGTGCGGTATGCGTGCCTGTAGCACCACCGCAACGCACTAAGATGGGCCCTCAACGGAGGTTAGGTATATATGTTGGGTTCGACTCACCCTCTATAATTCGCTACCTTGAACCATTGACAGGAGATTTATTTACTGCTAGATTTGCAGATTGTCGGTTTGATGAAACAATTTTCCCGCAATTAGGGGGAGAGAAAAAGGAACCTCGGAGAGAAATTGGAGAAATTGCGTGGAAAGTTTCATCACTATCTCATTTTGATCCACGAACACGCACATGTGAACAGGAGGTCCAGAAGATCATCCATTTACAGACAATAGCAAATCAAATGCCAGATGCATTTACTGATTTGAAACGGATAACTAAGTCACATATCCCTGCAGTGAATGTGCCTATCCGGATCGAAGTCCCAAAGGGACCAGCTACCAGTATCACAGCTTCTGAATCCCAAACACGCCTGAAGCGTGGTAGACCAGTGGGTTCAAAGGATAAAAATCCTAGAAAGAGAAGCATAAAGAATGACAAAAATGATACTACAAAAGGACTTCCTGAAGAAGATCCAGACTTGAGAAATCCTGATATTCCTGAAGAAATCAGTGAACCCGAGACTCAAGTGAATAAAGAACTTCCAATAAGTTCTATGGATGATGAGATAAGTTTAGATCGATCAAAAATTACGGTGGATAATGTTTTTGCATATAATGTTGCACTTAGCCTCATGCAAGATAGCGAAAGTCTTGACCCTAAATCTGTCGAAGAATGTCGACACAGAGATGATTGGCCAAAATGGAGAGAAGCTATTCAATCTGAATTGAATTCACTCTCTAATCGTGAGGTATTTGGACCTGTAGTCCAAACCCCTGATGGTGTAAGACCAGTTGGCTATAAATGGGTTTCTGTGCGAAAACGAAATGAGAGAAATGATATTGTAAGATACAAGGCACGCCTTGTTGCACAAGGATTCTCTCAGAAACCCGGTGTCAACTATGAGGAAACATATTCACCTGTTATGGATGGAATAACCTTTCGATATCTCATCAGTTTAGCTGTACATGAAAATCTTGAAATACATCTAATGGATGTAGTTACAGCTTACCTCTATGGTTCACTTGACAGTGAAATTTACATGAAAATCCCAGAAGGATTCAAATTGCCCGAAGCATGTACTAAGTCTCGGGAAATGTTCTCAGTCAAATTACAAAGATCATTATATGGTTTGAAACAATCAGGGCGTATGTGGTATAATCGCCTTAGTGAGTACTTGATAAATAAAGGATATATAAATAATGTCATTTGTCCATGTGTTTTCATTAAGAAAACAGAATCGGAGTTTGTAATACTCGCTGTTTATGTTGATGACATAAATCTCATTGGAACTCCTGAAGAGGTCCAAAAGGCAATTGAATATTTAAAGAAAGAATTTGAGATGAAAGATCTTGGAAGGACAAAACTTTGTCTGGGTCTGCAAATTGAACATTTAGCAGACGGGATCTTTGTTCATCAATCTGCCTATACTGAGAAAATCTTAAAGCGATTCTATATGGATAAAGCACATCCGTTAAGTACTCCAATGGTTGTTAGATCACTTGAAGTGAATAAAGATCCATTTCGTCCTCCAGAAGAGAATGAAGAACTTCTTGATCCAGAAGTACCATACCTCAGTGCCATTGGTGCACTCATGTATCTTGCTAACTCAACCAGACCTGATATAACATTTTCTGTTAATTTGCTAGCAAGGTATAGTTCTTCCCCAACGCGAAGGCACTGGAACGGTATCAAGCATATTTTGCGATACCTAAAAGGTACAATTGATATGGGTTTGTTTTATACTAACAAAGGCTGTGCAGACCTTGTTGGTTATGCAGATGCAGGTTATTTATCAGATCCACATAAAGCCCGATCTCAAACCGGCTATCTCTTTGCATATGGAGGAACTGCTATATCATGGCGATCTACAAAGCAGTCAGTTGTTGCTACTTCTTCAAATCATGCTGAAATAATTGCAATTCATGAAGCAAGTAGGGAATGTGTGTGGTTGAGATCAATGATACATTTCATTGAAGAAAAATGTGGACTTAAAAGGGATGTCATAGTACCCACGGTCATATTTGAAGACAATGCTGCGTGCATAGCTCAATTAAAGGGTGGCTTCATAAAAGGAGACAGAACGAAACACATTTCACCGAAATTATTCTTTACACATGATCTTCAGAAGAAAGGTGATATTGATGTACAACAAATTCGTTCGAGTGATAATCTTGCAGATTTATTCACTAAGGCATTGCCAACGTCAACATTTGAAAAACTAAGATATAAGATTGGAATGCACCGTCTCCAAAGTATCAAATGAAGTCTCCATCAGGGGGAGTAAAATACGCGCTGTACTCTTTTTTCCTTAACCAAGGTTTTATCCCACTGGGTTTTCCTGATAAGGTTTTTAATGAGGCAGCTAATGATGCGTATTAAGATCACCTAGAACTTCTCTTTACATGGACAATTCAGGGGGAGTGTTGTGTATGAATTACCATGTACAAAAGTCCATAATAGTGGTTTGCTCCTTTTGAGAGGAGAATGAATGTCAACATAGAAGGCATGTTGAATTCATACATATTGCCTTCTTCCCTTTTTGGCTATAAATAGCCATAATTTATACAGATAGAAAGGTAGAAATAAATTTCCCCTATTATTCTCCCTTCTTCTCAGTTTTAAGCTTTTGATTCCCCTTACATATATTCTAGTTAATTCTAGATTTATTTTATAACAATCTCTCCTTTTTTTTCTTATTTTTACTCTTTCTTTATATTTTTCTATTGTTTCTTCGCTCCTTCGCCAATGATGGCTGGGATTACTAAAGAATTAATGGTGACAAAAGTGTAAAACATAAAGTGGGTGATTGATTGTATTACAGCCTGAAAAAGTATCAAAATACCCCTCGAAACTGGAATGCTTGCACAATGTATTATTCTTTAACTTTTTCAGAAAATTTGAGGTCGGAATATCGATCAGAGTGAAAAATCGTGTGAAAAAATGATCTTTGTTGAATTTTAGGCTAATCGGATCAAAAGATAAATTTTCAGAGTGAAGATGCAGAAAACAGAAGAGTAGGCGACTTGAATATGGATTTGAAATTTATTTTCTTAATTTTCGACGGGACTAGAATGCGATCGAAAAAATTTCAAAAAGAAAAAAAACTAGAATTGACCAGGTTTGTGTCGCGGACTGGATTCATTTTGGTTCAATTTTTGCAGTTTTAATAAGGGGCATTTTGAACTTTTTCCCATCCTATACTTAACCCATGATTGCTATAGGCCATTTTCGACCTTAAAATGGTTTCTAAACTTAAACCTAAGATTTTTAGGCAATTTAACTAAGGACCTAAGGTTAAGGAGAGAAAAAAAAGTTAGGGTTCAAGTGATTGGAGCACAATTCTTGCCAGTTTGATTATCATTCTTCATCCCAGGAATGTAGGACTCACTAAAACATTGGATTAAGTTCATCCATGTGTCCAACTGCTCCATTTGATAGAATTGGAGCCAAATATTAAGTTTCTAAGTTTTTCGTGACTAGTTTCTTGCAAATTATCCAAAATTCTTATAGATTTCTGCATATCTTCGTATAAATGGCTGTGTATATGAATTGAGTACTTGGAGTAACTATCTATACCCTTTTTCACATGAACCCTAGATTGAATTATCATATTTATTATATACAATATTTAGATGGATATTCATAAATATGATCTGGTAACCGTAAATGATGAGAATAAGTTGAGTATGATTTGAGCCTGAAAAGTTATAAAAATTATTAAAGTTTTAACTTTATTTTTGTACATGAATATCTTGAGTGTGAATGATGGATGAGATAGAGTCTTAATAAGTGATGAATTGGTTTTGAAAGAATATTTCAAACGAAAGAGTTGATAGTTGATATGATGGATTGGATTTGATAAGTGTCCATTCAGACTAATTGAATGAGTTAACCAAAAGGACCGATTGGAGTCTTATCAACATGTTGAGTCCTGAGAGAAGTATCGAGAGTAAATAATAACTCGAATTCAATAGCTATGTAGCCAGCGTAGAAGAGAATTGAACGATAAACTATATGTTTCCCTATTGTCCCTAAAGAGGACTTGATATGATTGATTATAGATTTATTTACAGGATATCCTTTACCTTGGAAAGGTATTGAATGGATGTAGCTATGAGATCACTTTGTTGTATCATCACTAACTCATAGGAGATAGTTGTCGGTTAGAAAAACTCCAAACTTAGGTTATACTAGTACTCGATATGATTGAATTGCATTGTATACTCTCGAGTCTTCCCCTAAATATCTCTAGTCTTGTGATATTTTATTGAGTTTTATTATCATCTGAAGTTGAGTATATAAGTTGAGAGTACATTTTGAACTAATTATTTTTTAGCTATCTTACATACTCGTACCTTCTACGTATTGACATCCATTTGGACTTTCATCCTTTCATGATGCAGAGCCAGGTGTTAGCGATCATCAACATGCGGTTCATGAAGATCATACTTGCTATCAACCTTGGGGGAGATATTATAACGACCCTCAGTTTAGGATCCTGTGAGTGCAGAAAATTTGACTTGAAAATGACCTGGAGTCATTGCACGGGGTCGACTTATGGCCCGTAAGAGGAGTTACTGCCCGCAAGAGGAGTTACGTCTCATAGGTCGATCCTAAAAAAATAAAACTTTAGGAAGGAAAAAAGTTTCCAAGTGTGGGATAATTGACACACCCCTTTGACGGTCCGTAGAAGAGTTTACAAATCGTAGATTGGTTCGTAGATGGAAGACCTTGACTTGAAGAAAATTGGAGTTTTCGAGAAGGTGATCTGTGTGTTACCAGTATAACCCGTAGAAACTTGTACGTCCCGTAGAATTCCTTCGTGGATGGGGTTCAAGAAAATGATAAAAATGGCTTTGTGTGGAAGGACTCTACGAATCCAACCACGAGCCATATATAAAATGGACGAACCATATGATAGTTTCATGATTTTGAGTCCAGCAAAATCAGTTTCAGGGATTTCAGAAAAGTTATCATACGGACGGGACTTACGGCCCGTGGTTTGACCTATGACTTGTAAATGGGCTTTAGTAGGGTCAACTCGGCAGTTTTAATGAGGGACAGTTTGGTCAATTCCGTCATTTCTATTCCTAAACCTTGTCATTTTGGGATCGAAAAGGGGTTCCTAAACCAGCCTTAAAGCCCTAGGTCCCTCATTCAATCCCTTATTTTTCCACTATTAATTTTCCTACGGCAAAACTCTCTCTAGAAAAAGGGCAAGCAAGGCTAGGATTTCCAAGGTTCATCTCAAGGGCTTCAAGTTTGATTCTCCTAAGGTGTGTGGATTGATTTATGGGTACCCTTCCTCCTATAAAGTTCCCTTTTAAATATTTTACCTTTTCTTTAAGTTCCTTTAAATTATTATGCATGCTTATGATGATTTCATAGCGTTTTATGTTATTAAATGTTATTCATGATATCTTATGATATTTTACTAAGTATATGCATGTTTTGAGTTATTGATGATGACCCCAATGATGAGTTCTGATAATGATGAAGTGTGAGCGTTTTCGTTGGTCCTTAAAAGAGAAATTTCCTCATGTTTTATGTGATTTATGATTGTTCCAGTTAAAAAAGCCTAACCCACCTAGTTTTCAAGTAAAGTTTTGCATGATTTATGATGATGATTAGGGCATTAAAAATAAGTTTTAAAGCTATGATTGGTTGAAGATATAAGCATATTGACATTTGCCCTAAAGATGTTAAGAAAGGTCCCCAAGATGAAAGGACAATACTCGCTTGGTAGTTCTTAAAGTTCAAGCTAGTCATATGATTGCTACTTATCATCCTAAGTTATATTTTAAGGATTCCATGAAATGACTTAGCATCGAGTGGACTTGAGATTGGGATTCATTCCGTTAGTTAAGGCATGACCCATAAACACTAAATCTCAAAGTCTCTAACTGTGTGACACCATATGAGCCCTTATAGGCTAGGGTAGTGGATCCACATAGTCCATTTATGTTATTAAGATGCATGCAAAGTTGACAGAGTTCCACCCGACAAGTGGTCTCCCCGTGCCAATGTAAGGGGTTATGTTGGATTCCATGTAGTAGCTCACATAGTCTTATATATCGGTTAAGGTCTTCTCTCACAAGTTTATGATTCTATAATATGTTTTCATTACATGTGCTTTCTTATGGATTGAATCTTATTCATATTGAGCTATATTCTTTGTGCATGCTTAAGTTCACTTTATGTATCTTTCACCTTATATGTACGTATATGTTACATTTATAAATGATGGCATTACAATTTCATCATGCATTGCATCTCATATAATTAGTATATTACAACATACTAACGCATATTTTGCCTGCATGATTTAATCATATAGAGATAGACACTCCTCCACCGACTCGTGGCTAGTAGTCAACATTCAAGACTAGCACTTTTATTTGTGGTGAGCCCTTAGTTCGGGAATCTACCATTTTCTTTTCTACCTTGTATTTGTTGTTGAAACGATGTATTTATGGCCCCTTGTGAGGCATTTACTTTCTATGTTACACAATTATGGAGTCTTTTCTATTTGATGAAAATCCACTGTTATCGATTTCATCCATCGATGTATTAGTTGGTATGCTTGTGGACAAAGTATGTTAGTTATTCTTATTGCTTTTTATGTTGCTTCATTGCTTTAAAAAGGCTCATAGTTCCTTTTCACTTATTTCCGCAAACGTTTTAAGTGTTTATGCCTATGAATGCTTAAGATGGCTTGGGTGAGGTACCTATAGGTATCTCATTCGCCGTGTGATTAGGTCCTTAGGTCGGGTCGTTACAAAATGCTTCAACTAAAATTTAAGAAATTTGATCTCATTGTTATGACCTCTTTCATGATTATAAGAGTAGAGTATCTTCTCCAAGGGGGTCATTTGAAGTATCTAGTTCTAGTGAAGTTTCTAATCATATTGAAGGTGATAGATTATCGAGTTTTTATAAATGTAACACCCGCTAAAATTACAAAAATATCAAACTTCGATGGCAAATTCGAGGTCGAAAATGCAATCAGCATGAAAAATTATGTGGGAAAATGGTCTTGGTTGATTTTTAGAGGAACCGAATTAAAAGATAATTTTTCGATGTGAAAATGCATTCCAGTAAGAGTGTGCGACATGTCCCATCGCGGTTTCATCGTGTAATGACCCGTTAGGTTATTTTGAAAATTAGTCTTCTTGATTTCCTAAAAGATTTACCTCGTAAATTTTTAAGAGGGTACTTTGGACTATTTGATAACTAGGGCTATCTAATCTATGGGCAAGTTTGAATAATCAATATAAATTGTAGGTTAAATATTAATTTAGTTAAAATTCTATACCACTTATAGATATGGATGAGTTAGTAGTACATAATTAGGTAAAAATAAAATAAAGAGGAGAGAGATATGTGTGTGAACTCCTACGACGCTGAACAAAAAAAAAACGGAAAGGGTGAATTGTGACTTGGACTACAAGTGAGGAATCTCAAGACTCTTTTAGTTTATTAGTGTAGTTATTGTTATATAAATCTATATTGCATGACAAGTTTCCTAGTAATTAAAGAAACAATAGTTGAATTAAATTATATGCAGATTGCTGGTGTCCAAGGAAAGATGTGATATAGGGAAGTGTGATTACTTGTGGTGATGGACTTTCTTAAAAATAAATAATTAGATATGCTAGAGAATTGGGTGGACGAAAATAAAGGAAATTAATGAATTGGTGAACATGGAAATTCATGCATTATTTTCTTCAACTTTCACATTAATAGCTAAAAGCCATACCTGTGATGTTTTGTCTAATTTTTCTTGGTTGTTTTCTTATTTTTGATCTGTAACAATAAAGGAGTGATGATGATTTTGTTTAAATTCTGGGCTAAGGGAAATAATGAATTGTTAATATCATTAAGATTATGTTATTTAAAGGAATTAAGACTAAACTCTAAGCTCAAAATTTTGAGAATTGACTATAGAATTGAACGGGTTTGGGTCTAGGTTAGACATATAGTAATGCGGGTGTCATTGAACTCCTTGTGATGTGTATGTTTTGTTCTTGATAGAAAATTGTCATTTCGAGAGGGAATTCAAGATTCACCCCTTTGGTAGAAGTGTTCACGTGCGGTTACGGCATTGAGGTAGGTTTGGCTATCCTTCTTTGAGATTGGGATTGAGTTATTGAATATTCTTATGTTGTAATCTATTGGATGAAATTGTATCATGTGCGGGGTTGATAATTCTTGTTATGATGCTAGTGCGAGGGCTTTAATTGTCTATGTGTTGCTTTGAGAGCATGTGAAATCCTAAATTGAGAATAATGTGAATAAGACATGTTGAGAAAGGGAGATAATTATGATATATATTGAGGATCATGGTTTGTTGGGAAAATAAAATTACTAGAATTGGGTGAAATATTTTAAAAGAGAATTGTATCCAAACATATATAAAAGAGGGTGAATATTATAATTGCTAAACTCGAGAACTTTGATATTTATTGTGCTTATTGAGAGGAATATTGTTCCATAATTGTGTCTTGATTGCATGCATCCTCATACTACATGTCATGACATTTTGGGAAGTTGTGAATGGTGATTTTTATCATGAGTCCTTGACCACGGATACTTGGGTGGCAAGGTAGTTGATATATTGTGATTGAGGTATATGGCCTACGAGGTCACCATGGATCCCCTTAATCTTGGAGTCTTAGCTCGACGGGGGGTATATACGATAGGATGTGCGACGGACTTGGTAACACCTGGCATTTGCATTGCATTGCACGACATTGCATACCATTTCATTATACTACTTATGGTTGTTTTGGGGTTGTTTTCTGGGAGATTATATGTTTACTTTATTCGCGTCGTTCTATATAAATTGGCGGTACCGATGCCGGACTGGTTTTTCCTGTTGCAGGTGGAAGCGTTCCTGGATTATTTCATAGTTTATTCAATTTCTAATTCCCAGTCGGTTAAACCTGTTGGGTACATATTATGTGTACTCACCCCTACTCCTTTCTCCCCCGCAGATCCTCGCCAGGATTATCCACGTGGTAGTTGATTTGCTCGTGCACTTGGTTCATACCAGATCTAGTGGTGAGACTCAGGGCTTCGAGTTTCCATTGGATCCTATCGTAGTTGTTTAGTCTTTATTTCTATTCGAAGACTGAGTTGCACTTATTTCATTAGTTAGGTATTAGATGCTCTTCATACTCGTGACACCAGTTTTTGGGACATCATTTATGTGATGACTATTTGTTCATTGGAATGTTCTCCTTCTAGTGTACATTTATTGTTGGGGTTGGAATTAAGTGGCCCTTCAGTCATGATCCCATTTGGGGTCGTGACATATCGAAAATTTGCACTTAGATCGATGTGATCCCAATATTTTCTACGAAATTAGAAAATCGATCGATTTTTATAAAAAAAAATGCATGTGTGCGCAACAAGTCTATGTCGTGGACCTAGTTCCCTGACCTGTTCCACCAAAGTTCAAAATTTTAAATCTTTTGAGGGGTATTCCATACATTTCTCCACCCCTTTTAAACTTAATCCATGATCAATATAAGTAAATTTTGGCCTAAAAAGGGTTTCAAAACTTATTCTTAAGTCCTATTATGCTAAAACTAAGAGGGGACTTTGAATGAAGAAAAGGAGAGAAGCTAGGGTTTCCAAGTATTCGACTGTGGTCCTTTGAGTTGCGATTGTTCTTCACTTTCCAGGTATGTAAGGCTACCTAAAATCTTATTTTCGCGCCTAATCTATATCCCTTATCAAGAATTCTAGTCAAGAGTGAAGTCAATTTTATTCCTATGATTTTATGGAGAAAATATAGAACTTTATCATGAAATTCTTGTTATCTTATCATTATCATGCTAAAAACTTCAGTATTGAGTACATCCCTTTAAAATTTTGAAGTATTACCACAGTTACAAGAACCCTAACTAGTTTGAGAATTTTTTTCCCTATTATGTTTTACTATTACTCTATCGTCAAGTTAAGCTTTGAATGATAAGACATTTTGTTCATATAATTATGACTCTATGAAATTCATGAAAGGTTATTCAATTCAAGTATGAATTGGTTAAAGAAATATCTTAGCATGAGTTATACAAGTAGTCTATTTACTACACTACCTTTTAAGCATATCATATCAATTTTAAAAGAGTAGTTCAGTCAGTTAAGGTATTTTGCATTATTATTCATCATGCATAAGTTTCAGAGTTTGAGAAAACTTGGTAGTTTCAAATGTATTATTTTATCAGTAAAGACCAGTTATAAGAAAGCATTATCAGTTTGAGAAAGAAAAATCAGTTTAAAGAAAATATCTTGAGTCAAGGCTCCAAGCAGCAGTTTTTCAGTTTTCCCCTAAAGTCGGACATTTTTACAGTTATTGAGCACAATGCATGTTTTGGGAGTGGTATTGAGTATCGATTTGCGTACAAGTTCAAATAACTCCAACCCCATAAACTACGTAGCCAGCGTAGGATGGGATTGTACCAGATGTACAACTCCTCATATGCCACTGAGATGACCCAGTTTATATGGTTCCCCATCATTTCACCCCTTACCCCGGCAAGATATGGGAAGGCCCTAGCAATGTAGGCCAGATGTTATATCATCACGAGGTTCATGGTGATGGTTGTCGGTTAGAGAAACTCCTCAAGTTACAGTATACATTATTTTCAGACACAAACATAGTTGTATTTAGTTATGCATTAAATCAGATATTTTGCTATAATGCATTACTTATGCTATTGAATTATTTTCAGCATTAAGCCTATGATTTTGAGCATTAAATCCTGAGTTTTCCTGTTTTGACCATTTTACATACCATACATTCCACGTACAGACGTCTTTGGCGCTGCATCATTTTATGATGCAGATTTTGGTATCCACATGATAGCAAACATTCAGTAAAACAGCTTTCCAAAAGCAATTGGTGAGACCTTTTCGCTTTCAAAGGACTCTAGTTAGTTTAGTTTATATATTTTAATTTACAGTCAGGTAGCCATGAGTTTTGTTGCGGCACCTATCTTCAGTATAGTAGAGGCTTCATGGACAAAGTTAGTGAGTCAGTCTAGTCTTTTCGTTCAGACATTTTAAGCATTATTACTAATTGTATGTAAAGATATTTTCAGACTTTGTATAAAACATGATTGAGATTCTTTGAGTTTTATTAAATATTTTAAAAGGTTCATCTTGTAAAGCTTCTGCATGCATGTTAAGAGTTAGTCAGGCCAAGGGTTCGCTCAGAGACCAACAATGGTTTTCGAGTGCCAGCCATGTCTAAGGTGTAGACTCGAGGTGTGACAGATTTGTTGCTTCGAATCAAGCTATCGCGGAAACAAGATCCGAGTTGGATTTATATTTAAAAGAAAGTTTGCTACCTCAGACTCCATCATTTGATACCTTGAGTTGGTGGAAGATAAACATATTGAAATTTCCTACTCTGCAAAAGATGGATCATGACCTCTTAGTCATCCCATGTCAACCGTTGCTTCTGAATCGACATTTAGCACTAGCGGAAGGTTGATTAGTCCGTATCGCAGTAAATTGCATCCTACTACTTTGAAAGCTTTAATGTGTGCTCCCACATGGTTATGGAATGAAATAAATAGTATGTAATTTTCTCATTGTTATTTATTAGTTATTCAATTTTAAAGAGTCTTGTTCGACGTTGATTGATGAGGAAGAAGAAGAGCCAGAGTTAAGTTTTATGTCGAACGTTGATTGATGAAGAGGAAAAGATGGAATCAAGTTTGTCGACAAGATGAAAAGGAAAAACTTAATTCCATTTTTACAAATCATTTTTCAACTGTATTAGTTTCTTAGCAAAATTGTTCTTCATGTTTTCAGACTTCATTTTAGTAATTTTGTTAGATCCAATCTTTATTCTCTTCGATGTAGAAGGTTCACCCATGCTATTTTGCCAAACTCTGTTGATTAATATATGCATCTTGGAGGAGTATGAATGAGATGGCCTTTGTTTCTATGGAATTGCTTTTCTCATTTTGTGATATTGTGGATCTATTTATCCATTTTTCTGTGACTGCATCATGTGTTCATTGGTATTGCATCAGAGAATGTCTAACCAATGCTATTCTACCAAAATCTGGAGTAGCACCTTTTCTATTTTCTTTCACGGTGAACAATGTCCAGGAGAAAATAAGTGTAACAAAAAATGGAACGGAGCAGGGTAGGGCTTAATGGGGCAGGATAATCTACTTCAAAAATACTAAACGGGACTGGATAGGGTGGGTCATAATATTAATAGGTTAAGGCTTTCCCCATCTTAACCTGTCCTATATACATCTCTAATGATACATCATATATTGACAAGGTACTATGATGCATAATACAAAATTTATGTAATTCTTTTCTATGTTTCAGATCCAAAATATCATATCAAAACTGGAATGATTGACATAGTTAATACATTATTATTATAGCCCTAACTTGATATTTAATCCTCAATCTATATATATATATATATATACTAGATAGTGGTGCCCGTGCAAGGCACGGGCGGTGGGAATATTAGGCCTGGGTAAATGTATGTCAGAATTGTGAAATACGATATAGGCGGAGAGCAATAAGTCATTAACGCCAATAACTCTTACACACATTATGATAAGGTTTGGTTTTGGAGGATGACTTTGTTCTACAATTATGTGGTAGTAATAATAGAAGTATTCCATCCGTAAGCGTTTGCACCGTGGGTGGGAGCTGCATCCTGGGCCTCTGTACTGGTGTGCACCACGCGGAGAAGGACGGAGCTGTTCATCGCGCAGGGCTGCAAGCTGTCGAACCTCATTTGAAACATTACTGCTACAAGAACAAATTGAGAAGATTAGTGTGGCGACTAAGACATGCAAACGTGATAAAGGAAGAGAAGCTATCCATGTGCAAAATTAAACCATCTTGGAGGAGGTGAAGCAAACAGTGGAGAATAAATCTGGGGAGAAGAACATCCAGTAAGAGAGAATTAGAATATGCAGGGGGTGGTATAAATTCTCACAGAACATTTTTGCTCCATTTAAACTCATTTTAAGACTAACAACAAACAAAATAAAATTAAAAGATATAACAATGGCAAGAGAAAAAACAGAATTGTACTCGGGGAAATACTTACAGTAGGATCAGGGGTGTCGTGTTGCGTGCACATGATCCACGGGACACCTGTGTTAAGACCCACAACCATTTTGGCTGCCCACATTGCGTAGGATTTACCGGGTGCTCCTAACTCCCATTCCATGGGTCCATATTCATTCTCGATCTGTAAAAAGTTCCAAAAGAAGAAAATCATGAATTTTCCTCATGTTTTGTAAAATCATAACCTCTGTGCACCAACAACAAATGCAGCAAGATTGCTGATAGGAGCACTTCTGAACAACCTGAGATAGAATTATTGAGTTTTGGGCTTTGACCAAGTATTGTGGTGGTCTATTTTAGGTTTTCCTTCTAATATTGGGTATCGTAGTTGGATTGGGGCATAATTAGTTGCGATCCACTTTTGGATCGCAATGGATCGACTAAGTCAAGCTTGTAAATAGACGACTATGGGTAGAATTCAAGTGCTCTTAAAGTAAACTGCAACTGGATTGAAATGGTAATTTTAGTTACATGTTGGACATATTATCTTGAGCTAAGAAGTATCTGTAGACATGCAATCCTATGCACTGGTGTGGTGCTGCAATCTAAGTGTTTCTCTTGTCTCCCGATGAGGAATTCAAAAAATGAAAGCAGTAGGTAAAAATGATACATCATGGTGTGAGTCTCCATAGAGCAAAGAGAGTGCCCTGAGCAATGTGAGTTGGGGCAGCTCAACATCTTTCACAGGTTAGAACTGAAGATGTTTAATTCTAAACAATGATGATTTTTGGTTAATTTTGCAACCAACCACCAAAATGGGAAATGCTGAGAAGAGCCTCTTTTTATGACACATCACTTGCTTAATTTAGGCCATTTCTACAGGCCTCTATTTACCATGAGAGTTGATTCAACAGAAAAGGAAAACTGAAAATACAACACTTAAACATGTTCGCATCAGAAATTATTTTATTATAAATGTTTCTACCCTATCAAATTCATCTTTTTAGGAATCTTTATTGCAGCAACTATAGAACTGAGTTTGCACATTAAAGAACTGAAATCTTAATCTAAAACTTACCTCGATTTCATTCATCAATTTCATAGCCTCAATGATACAGACTACTTGCCCTTTCTGGACCTTGTCTCCCACCTGGTAATTCACCAGTTTAGTTAGGCTCATGAGAAAACAACAAGACCAAGAACATATAGAGGTAAAGAGAAAAGAGAAGGCTGCAGGCAAGTAGCGGCAAACATTCTCCCTTTGATAGCTAGAAGATGTGAATAGCATGAAAGTGAATTTGTCCTTAACTAAATATTTCTTTGATTTCTGGACTATATTAAACATTTAATGCCAAATTTCACATGGTACTAAGGAATTTAGGGACATGCTATAATGCAACATGGAAAAATTGATCCTCATATAGACCAAAAACAACAGCCTGCTGCCAGTCTTTCCCCTCCAACAAAATGACAATAAAGGGAAGAAAGAGAAAGGGAAAGAACAGGAAATAAAGGTCAACAACAACAGTAGATATTCGTCCTGCTCTGTCAAATTTACTCCATCTCCATACTATAATATTCATCTGCCTTTAATTGCTTCATTCTTCATTTCCCATTTTCTTTAATTGCTCATTTACTAAGTGTGGATTATGGAGTGATTAAACCAAGGTAGTCCTTAGGGCACTTCCTGTCAAGTAAATATATGAAATACCGTACTCTAGGTCCAATGGCTACAAATACATATTTGTAACCGACGTGTATATTTACCTTTACAAAAGGCGGTGCCCCTGGGGCAGGTGATCGATAGAATGTTCCAGCCATGGGACATTTCATTGGAGGATGTGAAGACTTAGGCTTTGAAGGCGCAGGTGGTGGAAGCGCAGCAGCTGCTGGAGCTGCAGGAGCAGGGGACTTGCAGGAGGCAACTGTTCTTGGACATAGGCCTGTGGAACAGATGGCGGGGCCATAAAAACAGGTGGCTGGGGCAATGCCGCCTTCTTCCTTATAAGAATTTCACAATTGTTTTGCTTTAGCTGCAGCTCCACAATGTCCCTCGAATCCACAAGCCTAAGCACAAAAAGCCAAAAACTTTTAAGAATGAACTCTAGATAACAGGAACCGGGTCAAATTTTGTTCCAGCTGAAGCATCTTCTACAACAAGAAGGAAGCCAGCTGCACCAAGAGCTTTGGCTTAAGACTCAGACTGATTATTAACCGAACGAAGATAGTTTCTCGTACCTCTGTACCTATTGCAGGCTCGAACTGATGACTTCCACCACGTCAAGGTGACACCGCATTTAGAAGCCCATTTACTCCGCAATTTAGACAAAAATGGAATTGTGATGAAGAGGGGGTGCTTTCCTCGCTCGTTTTAGAAGACATATTTGAAGAAGATAAAACTTTACATTGTGTGACATTTTCAGTCATTTTAAGATTGTTGTCAAAACCAAACACTGGCCAACAGGATAATCAATTAACGAATATAACACCAAGGAATAGAACTCACAAACCCAGCCGACTAAGACTTTGTGAATACTCTGAAAGACGTTGTGGCCAAGGCGGTAGTTTCTTTGTATTAGATGATCTGTCACTTAGGATAATACAGTTCCTCAGAGGCGTTTTCCATGATGGTTCAAAATCATCCTGACAATCACATTTTTGCAGATCACTGCAAATGGGAAAAGTGCTTCTGGGAATACAATTTGCAATCCTGTTTTTGGGAACTCCTTAAGACAACAGAACTCCATTATTTCCAGCACACTTGGCTGACTTCTGGAAATTTTCCTGTAGCAACAGAACACAGCAGTCATAGATAGTATGTGAAGAAGAATACCATGGTAATCAATATGCTACACCAAACACATACAAGGAAAAAACATGTAAAATAACAACCTGAAAAGATGGACATGTGAGAAGAATAAGATGAGATGTTAACTCCTACTACCAAAGCAGGCAAAGCCTTAGTACAATAGCCAGCTCATCAGATAGAAGCTCCATCACTTTATATTCTCATGACACTATTTAATAATGGAATTTTCTATCTTATTAACACAAGGAACTACATAACATCCCTCACCTAAGAAATTCCTCTTTAGGTCTTTATCATGTTGGAAGAAGCCCACTGCCCATCAAGCTGGGCTCGAAATACACCAAACTTTACTCTTGCAGTCAATTAGATCCCACAAATATTTCCTTCTTTCAAGAACAATACAAAAACAGAACTACTTAGGTTTCATAATTGAGTTCCAAGCTGCATCCATTACAGCTCTTCTCTGGAGATCAGTGATAAAACTAAGATAGACATATTATCAAACAGTGTACATGCACAATGCAACTGCGAAAATTCAAGGCGCACAAAATTTTGAAGTAACGAAGTGTAAGTAACATGCATGGCAAAATCGGCGCAACCCAATTCAACCCACCACAAACGGAATATGTACAGGCCAGAAAGTACCCCGCCTGAAAGATTTTTCAGGCCGTGCAGAAAGTCCCCACCAAAAATGCAACAAATAAGTAAGAAGAAATTTGGAAATACCTGGGAAATGGCGATTCCTAAATCTCAACCACGGACGGAGAACCCAAGCAACCTGTGAAAATGGCGCCTTGAAGGCCACAGGAAACATCTATATGTGAGAGCAATAAGATCGTAGAGTAGAATAGAAGAACTAAGAAAGCAGGAAGCCAGAAAATCCTACCTGGAAATGGCGAAGATGGTCGGCCCCAATTCCCCCAACCTACTCTTTTTAGGAAGAGTGAAACAAGCGGAAAAACCTAGGGAACTAAGAGTGGGCAGATTTATAGGGGGAAGAGAAGTACGAAAGTGCCATGATGCAAAGTGGCACAGTAAAAGCTTTTTCTATTCTTTGATGCAAAGTTATAAGATAAACGATACCACAGAAAAGTTCAAAGTTGTATTGCAGTTAATGTTGTTTCAAGGTGAAAATGTGAGTTGGAACACACAAATCAAATTGCTATTACACAGAGGCTAACACAACACAATTAGAAACAGGCCATAAGAAGAATGTCAATCAACTTAGGTTTATACCTGAAGCTGCTTTTCCTTGACAGCAAATAGGATTTCTTCCTCTTTGTTCAGCATTTCAAGCAGATCAAAAGCCTGTAATGATAAAGATAAGGCAATGGACATAAAAAAGAAATAGAAGTACTGGCAGAAACTCAAAAGAGTCTGGGCTAACCTTACTGAGGGCCAAGGAGATGGTTGTAAGCCACGCCTGCAAATGGTAGTAGTTCCCAATAATCAGATACTTCATGGAAGTTGTAACCAAATTTGAGTGTAAATAAACAAAAGAACCCAACAGCAAATTACATTACAAACGGGAAATGTATTTTAGTTAGTTGAATTGAACACATTAAACAACATCTAAAGGGGAAATCATGATTTTTAACAGAATTCACATACAAAATGTGGTACGTTACATTTTGGATTCGTCAGCAAATTCTATTCAGAATATTAGAATCGAAAGATGATTATAGGCTCTCCTTGCAGACAACCCAAGAAGCAAATGATGAATGCCTATGCAAATACAAACCAATCATCAATGAATGCTGAATCACTGCTACACCGGTAAATGACCTTAACTTACTAAAATAAGAAGAGAGCATAACCAAGTGACCACTTTATAATGAGCAACATTCTCAAACTTATATGAAATCTATTATCTTACCATTGAACAGTATGCATGATTTGGCATAAAAGAGCAGCCAATGTGACAGAAGTTGCAATATAGGACAAAAGAAAAACTATGAGGAAAGAAGTAACAGTGCTCATGCACATGACATAAACAGAGATGTTTACTGACCTCCCGTTCTTCTTCACCATCGTCATCCAACACATCATCTTCTCCAGACTCAACAGGAGTAGACAATGCAGATGCTTTAGTTGATCGCCCACGACGCTCTTTTCGCTCCTTCAATTCTAGTAGTTTTGACTCAGCAGCTCTTTGGCGTTTGAAGCGAGCAATCTTTTATAACATAATGCATTTAATAACTCAATTATCCATCCAAGGAAGAGAGTGAAATGAAAGAAACCTAATAGTTACATTCAAAGACAGAATTCCAACTAAATGTCAACTCCCACCTACCTTCTTAGCTCTACGATCTGCAAAAGTATTAGCTCCGCCTTGTTTAGATGTCTCCATCTCTTCTTCAGGAACAAGCTCCATTGTGTCACAAAATGAAATGAATTCCTAGAGAGATTGCCAAAACTGTAAAGTCAAGATGTAATTCAACATTAATCCTTACTGTTTGGCTCAAAACATAAATGTAATCACATGTTATCAGCTCACAACAATTTTACCTTTAACTTGACCTGTGAAGCTTTAAGTACTTTTATCCTCTCATCTTCTACAATTTATTCTATTAGCTCAGCAAGATAGTATGGCACCTGAAACATTGTAACATTAGCTTCCATTACCAGTTTCTCTTCAGTTGTAGATATCCATCTGTCTAGTAATAATAGCGATAATAATTTCTCAAAAAAATAGACCGCAAAAGCAAAAATTGGGTAACATTGTAGCTTTCATAACTACAAGTCATTATCTCCAACCAAAATGAATGCGTAGAATTCATCCATGTTTCTAATAAATAGATACAATTGCTAAAAAGGAAAGCAGTAGCTCCGTCTTTCTATTAGGATAAAAGAAATCAGGGAAAGGGAATCCCAACTTTTCCATCCACCATCGAGGATACCAAACAACACTAATATGATAAATTATTGATTAAAAGAGGAACATGTACTTATGCAAACTACTTACCAGGATATATTTCAGATTAGCAGTGCTGATATCATCTTTTGTCTCATTGAGCGAGAACAACCCTAATTTACTGATCATTTCCTCGCACTGTCTCAGTAGCTCGCAACCTTTCTTGACAAGGTCCTAACATCCACAACTGGCACAAGCAAATTAGAAGTGGACTCAGAATTTTAAACTATCGTGTATGCTGCTAATTCATAAACATATAGCTCTAAAAGTTCATTCAAATTTTTATATATCTTTTTTTTTTTTAAAAAAGTTAGCATATTCTATAAACAAGAAAAACACCAAAAGTGAATTTCAGTAGTAATTACATCAGTAGTATAGGGGCAAAAAACATACCACCTATACCCCTCATAAACTGTCTAAAACATGGGTAATTTCCTCCACTTCATTAGGGAAAGCCGGAAAACATGGATACCCAAAAATGGAAGGTCAATAAACAGTTCATCCTCAAACTCTGGAAAGGGATGCTCGTCTTCAAAGCACCTCTGAAATTATATATACATACACACACGCTCTACAAGCTCAAGAGAGTGAGTGCATGTGCAACCCGACCCTCTATACTGATATAAATACAGTATTTTGCAACATAATTTAAACCAGACTTTGTGCGTGCGGCAAGCGCAAAACCCAAGCAACCTGTGAAAATAGCGCCTTGAAGGCCACAGGAAACATCTATATGTGAGAGCAATAAGATCGTAGAGTGGAATAGAAGAACTAAGAAAGCAAGAAGCCGGAAAATCCTACCTGGAAATGGCGAAGATGGTCGGCCCCAATTCCCCCAAGCTACTCTTTTCAGGAAGAATGAAAGAAGCGGAAAAACCTAGGGAACTAAGAGTGGACACATTTATAGGGGGAAGAGAAGTACGAAAGTGCCCTTGGTAATAGGAAAAATTACGAAAGTGCCCTTGGTGTACTACCAAAGTGTCACTTATTATTAAGAGAATATTTCTATTATATAGAAAGATGAAGTGGAGGACGATCAAGGGTAAAAATATAATTTCATACTAATAATATATCTATCAAGAAACATATCAAGAAAACTAAATAGTTCTAGAAATATCTTTTATAAAAAAATGAAATGGATTATAACTAAGGGTAATTTCATGTTAACAAGAAAAATAAATAATTCTAGAAACATCTTTTAATAAAAAGATGAAAAATGAGGAATAAAGGATATATCTATAATTCTACCATAAGTCATTAAAATATTATATATTTTGTATTACATTTGTCCTCTTAATTCAATCTACGTGGTTAAACACTTAAAACAAATTTCGTATATTAACCTTTTTTAGATTTTTTTTATTCTTTTTAAAATTATATTTATTGTACAGAACAACCATAACTAGATTGATTAAAGACATCTTGTACAACTTATATATATATATATATATATATATATATATATAAACTTAGAGTAATTATTACATTATGCCAAGAGTGTATGAGATTTCCACAAAAGCTAATCCAATTTCTAAAAAATTCTAATATGCATATAATTTTAGAAAAATCAAATGTACTTCTTAAGATGTAGGGTTCAATTATTTCTTCAAAAGATTGTGAAAATTTTTTATTGTTATTTTTTAAAAGAATAACTTCAAGAATTCAATTAATTTATTTTGTTACGAGTCAATAGTTAAAAGCTCCATTAAACTTAACACGCTTTATTATGAGAAGTCTTAATTAATCACCAATTCATTTTATTATTACTCACTTTATTTTCTTTTATTAAATAAATATGATATCTAAACTGATTACTTTATTTTTCAATCATTTTAATTTAATTCTTAATATTTTTTCAGTTCATTATATTTATTAAAAATAACTATTTCAATATAAAATTTATTATTTTAAAATATAATTAGTAACCTTACAAATAAAATGATGGATGTCATATTTGCATATAAAATAAACTATAAATATTTACTAAATTATAAATGAGCAGTTCTTTATTTAAATATATAATCAAATTTGTACTTGATTTGATTTAAAATGTATTAATTTACCTATCAAGTTTGATCTAAATTTGAGGGATGGGGCTATTCAAAATCAAGTCGAAAAAAGTTATTGATTTATCTATGATGGGTTAGTAATTCAGCGATTTTGGTAATTATTTTAATTATTTTTATTATTGAATTAACGGCTCCTAATGAGTTTAATTTTTTTCTTAAGGGTTAATCGATAACCTCATTGTATATTAAATAATTATATTTATACTATTTGGTATATAAAGTTCTTGACTTAGAATTCAATTTTATACTTTTATTTTTTTATTGTCTCAAACTCGTATTTATTCTACATATCATAATGTTTGCTTTTAATATAATTTGTCAACTCATGTGCCTAGTTCATATTATTTTTCACCTTGTTTCTAAGTAAGTTTCAATAAAAAAATTCTTCAAAATCAAACTGAACCAATCGATATACAATCCTAGTGAGATAGAGAAATTATTCGAAATAGATAATTAGTACAAAGCTTGAAAAATTATGTACACATTCTATAAAAGAATTCCAATCAATAGAAACATTCATAGAGATCAATAAATAGCACCAAAAAGGTATAGAATGACACAAATTAATGAAATAGATGACATAATGCTTGTTAAAATTTAACATAACAATCTATTTGTTTTAACACCACGACAAAATCAATGTAACAATATGTTTCCTTTACTAACTCGACTCGAAGAAAGACATTTTTACTTAGCCTCTAGAATGAATTATTTTATTAGTTTGAAAGTCCTATATATTAGAGAAATAATTAAATTATTATTTTTAAATATTTTAAAAATAGTGAAAAGATGATTTTGTTTAAAGGGAAGTCTTTTAATGAAGTGCAAAAAGTTTAAACAATATTTCAAAGGGCTTTCACACTTTTTAATATAGTATAGATATATATAAAGGCATACAAAATAAAATTAAAATAATTTTTTAATAAAAAATAATGTTGCCTAAAAAATTACATGAAAAAGTTTTATTTTGAAAAAAACGAAATTTTTAATATAAAAAGTCATAACAAAATAAAAATAAAACAATTTCTTTTGTAAAAAACGCTACAAAAAAGAAAGAAAGAAAAAGAGCAAATTACATTGGGAGACACTAAACTTAAAAAATTACAAAAAAAGTAGCCCTCGTTGTATATACACGTATAGTCATTGTATATTTGTGTATCATAACGTATATTTAGTGTATATCTCATGTATAAGTAATATATGTTGTATAGTAGTGTATAATTTCTATAACTTTTGACAAACTATATTGTATAATCATGTATAGTTTAGTTGATTTTGGGCCTTTTTTTTTATGTAGATAAAATATGTGCTACTTTTTTTTTTGTATATATATGTAATTTCCCCCGGCCTTGTACTGATTTGAACAAAAAGAGCCTAATGACCTTGGACTTACTTAAGCTATGTTGAGCCCATGATCATAAAGAAAAAAGGGGAAATTACACATATATATACAGAAAAGTAAAAAGTTTACAAAAAAATAGGCATGTTTTATTTATATAAAAAATAGTTCCAAATTAGCGACACTACTCATGACTATACCATATAGTTTATCAAAAGTTATAGAAAATATATATTACTATACAATATATATTACTTATACATGAGTTATATACTATATATACATTGTGATACATAAATACATGCCTATATAACAAAAATTATTTTTTATAATTATTTTGAGTGAATTGTCTCTCCCCCTTGTCCAAGAAAAAGCATCAACTATTTTTTTTTTTTTTTTTTTTTTTACAATTCTTTATATACATACATATATGTATATGAAATCTCCTCTTTGTTTGATCCGTTTCACAATTTCCATTTTCAGCAGATCTGGTCATCTCTTTTTACGTATGCATCTCCTTCATTTTCACTCTTCTGCTCAGTGCTTTTGGTTTTACGTTTAGTCGAACTTATTACTTAATTGCGTCTTCGGATGTATATGTATGTTTTTGTATTTGAGCTTCGAATTTTGGCGATTGATTCTTTTAGAGGATTTGTGATTTTGAAGCCTAATTTTTTGAGCCGCCCTTGCTTGGAGATTTTTCTTTTTCCAAGATATAATATTGGTCACATTGGTTATGAATTACATGGAAAAACTTTGACCAAATTAATGAATGTGAGGCATGTATCTTTCACACACAATTTATCAGTTAATCAGTTTGAATTTTAACTGCTACATAAGCTCATTTGATATGTATAACATCCAATGTAGATTAAGTGTATTGATTGGGTTCTTGTTTTGGTTAGTGAAGCTTAATTTGGACTTAGTTCTTTGGTAGGTTTTTATGGTGTTTTAAAGTATCCATACAACATACTAGCCTTTTGAAGGTTTTCAAGGGTTTACTAGAGGTCTTTGATAAAATTAGGTTTTTTGGTGGTATTGTTTCTGAATAAACCATGTTGTTTCTGTTGTTCAATTTCGTTCAGCGACGAAATGCTGCTTTTGGTAACATATGGAATAGAACTTTCAGACTTGGGATATTTATTTTGCAGATTTGAAAGCCGTATTGTGCCTAATTTTATTTGAGGATGTTGATGAAGTGAAGTTATTGTAAATTCAGGTGAACTAGATAAACTCTGCCTTTCATATAGTAAGGAGAATTTTTTCCTGTAGGACCGAAATGAGGCAAAAATTTCCTTATCCTCTTTGGTAATCTTCTGACATTTTTCATTCCATGTGTCTTGTCAGATTTGAAATTGTAATTCTCAAAGGTCTCGTGCCTAATTTTTAGTTATCACAACATGGATTCACCTGGTAAGATTTGAAGTTATACTTCTTAAAGAAGATTCTTGTTTTTGTATTACTGTTTGTTTTCTCTCTACAGGCACATGTTTTAAGTTATAGTGATGGCTAGTTTTTTCCTGGATGCAAAATTTGGTTTTGGATGTTAAACTATTACCTGTTTTGTCAGTCAGTTGCTTAGAAATTCTTTCCGAAAAAATGGTTACTCTATTTAAGAATTTAGCTGCAGTGCTATTTTCTATTTGTTTGTTGTGGTAAATATTGGAAATTGCATTCTTTTCTGCATTTTATGTGATAATCCTGAATGATTAAGGAAGATACTACATTACTTAGTTCTGGACTTCTGGTAAGATGGATGGTGTTGTCTACTAGGAGGATATTACTAGATTATAACCATTTTTTATAAGATATGCGTAGTGAGCTTCCACCTGTCTCAAACAAGCTCCTTTTCTCCTGGGAACTCACTTTTGGGAAGTTAGCCAATTTAAAAAGAACATCTTTTCTGATTAGATTTGGTCCGTTTCTTGTGAGTTTCTCTTCTCCACTATGGAGGGAGAGCCTATTTCTCAGTCGGAGATAAGTCTTTTAGATTAATTAACATTAGTGAAGAAAAGGTCAGATGGTCTTACTTGCTCTACGAGTGTAGAAGGCTCATCAGAAAAATCAAAACTGACAAAAACCACTTGTGGTTGGCATGCGGTGCTTTGAAAGAGAGGCTTCATTGGAAGAGGGAAATCTTTGCCAGAGATGCGGTAGGAAAATTGAAGCCTTCCTTTTACAGAGTTTATCAGAATTTTAACAGTTACAATTGCTAGGTTTAGTCGAATTGAGACATGGGTGGGTGATAGGAAATTATCAATGATCAACTGAGAAATTATTGACAATGGAGGATGATATGAAAATGCAAACAATCCTGTGAATCCTGTGGAGACCATAACAACAAAAGACGGGATCGGAACTCTAGAATCAGACAAGAACATGTTTTGAAGCAGCCAATTTAAAGCTCTAGCCTTCAATGGAGATGAATGGTGTTGTAGCAGTTCAAAGAAAAATCAAAATCAACCAGAGACCAAAGCAAATAGTGCCCATTTTCTTGCCAAATTCCAAATTGGTAAATTTAATGATCCTTTCAACATATCTCCTGTCAAGAAGCTGCTCATGAATTGTTTCTTAACAGTTGGAAGGTGAAGCCAATTGCTCTTGCTCATAATCAATTCCTTTTCGAAATGCCTTCTTGTCAAGAAAAAGTTAGGGTCGTTTAGTTTGCGGGATAAGGTGGAATATCTTAGGATTAAGTCTAGGATAAATTTATGCTGCGTTTGGTTGATGGTATAAATTTATATTTGTCAACCAAATGCATTATAAATTTTATTCCAGGCTTGATCATGGGATATCCCACCTTATCCCATCGAACTTGTACTATTTTATCCAATATCCTTTGAGGGATAAATTAGTTTTCAGACTATAATTCCTTAACTATAATCCAAGATAATTTAGTCTGCATACCAAATGAGTAATTAGGGTTAAGGTGGGAGATTGGTACTGGAAGGTAATGCTGGTTGTTAGTTATAAGGTTGGCAATGATGAAACCATAATTTGGGAATAGATAGATATAAACATTTAGAGTAACAATCCATGCTTATGCTTGGTTAGGAAGTTCCTTTAGAGTTATTGGTGATTTATGTGGTGGCTTTATTGTTACATATAGCAACATACCCAGTGTAATTTTACAAATTGGGTTTGTGGAAGGTAGAATAGGATGTACGGAGACCTTACCCATACCTTTGTGGGGGTAGGGAGGTTGTTTCTGATAGATCCTCGCTCAAAAGAAGTGTTTTCAAAGCCAGGATTGCAAGAAAAATATGGCAACAAAATAGCAAGATACAAGCAAGATGAAGCAACTAATAGTAATACACATTGAAGAATAAGTGATTCAACAACAACAATATACCCAGTGAAATCCCACAAGTGGGGTCTGGGGAGGGTGAGATGTACGCAGACCTTACCACTACCACATAGGTAGAGAGGCTGTTTCATGGGAACCCTCGTCGCAAAAACCCATTCGCAGAATACGCTAGATATAATACATATGCAAGAAAGAGAAGAACAAATGATAATACGTAGATACATGATAGTTAACATATATAAATACGTATAAAAGGCAGACAATTAACCATTCCTTCCTATCTACCCTATTAGCCTGCTACTCTAATTCTCGACCTCCACTCCTTCCTATCTAAGGTCATGTCCTTGGTTAGATCGAGTTCCACCATATCATGTCTAATCACCTCCCCCCAATACTTCTTTGGTCTACCTCTACCCCTCCGTGTAGCTCCCAAATCTAGCCTCTTACACTTCCTCACAGGGGCATTGGTACTCCTTCTCTGCACATGTACGAACCATCGCAGTCTCGCTTCCCTCATCTTGTCAGCTACAGGGGCCACCTCTAGCTTCTCCCGAATGACCTCGTTCCTAATCTTATCACTCCTGGTGTGACCACACATCCATCTTAACATCCTCATTTCTGCGACCTGCATCTTCTGAACATGTACATTTTTTATTGGCCAACACTCCACCCCATACAACAAAGATGGTCTAACCACCATTCTATAGAACTTACCTTTGAGTTTAGGTGGTATCTTCTTATCACACAATACTCCAGAGACCAACCTCCATTTTGAAGAATAAGTGATTGTGACAATTAAATAATACTGCAATAAGGAGAAGGGAGGCGGAGGCTAGTTTCCTCTTCTCCTACGTAAAGTGCGACAACACTCTACGACTTGCTAGCCTTCTATCCTAATCCTCGATCTCCAAAATATCCTATCTAAGGTCATGTCTTCAGGAAGTTGAAGTTGTTACAGATCCTGTCTAATCACCTCCTCGAGTTTTTTGAGCCTACCTGTTCCTCTCCTAGCTCCTACGACAACCAACCTCTCCCACCTTCTTATTGATACATCTGTACACCTCCTCTTCACATGCCCAAATCATTTTAGCCTCGCTTCGCTCATTTTGTCCGCCACAGAGGTCATTCACACCTTACGACGTATAACTATGTTCCTAATCATACCTCTCGTAGTACCCCACCCATCCATTTGAGCATCCTCATCTCCGTTATATTCATTTTCTGAACATGGGTGTTTTTGGCGGACCATCACCCTGCCCATACAACAATTATGGTCTAACCACTACTCTATAGAACTTACCTTTAAGCCTTGACAACACATTCTTATCACATACTAGTACCCTGAAGGCGAGTCTCCATTTCATACACTGTTAGGGTTCCGAGAGAAGGATCAAGTCACAGGAAAATCTAAATCAATTGACTTCAACTTTCCCTTGCCTTTATTCGAATTCCTAGATCGACCTATTTTTGTATATAAAATTCAGCTCGTTGAAGGGAGACTGAAACCTTAGAATTCAATGGAAGAGAAAACTCTGATCTCTTGCTTTTTGCTAAAATGTGACTTACTGATTTATTCCTGAGAAACCCCTTTAAATAGGAGTCTTATTACAACAACAAAAAGTTTAATCCTTATGAAAGTAGGAAACCTAAATCTTATTCCAAACTAATAACTACAGCTAGTAACACTTAAGTCCTATTCTAAACTAATAACTATAATTAAAGCCTAATCCGTATGAAGCTATGAAAATTCTCTTCTAGAATAATAAAAAAAGCTACTAAATATATAGTCAAATACATAATTTGTTGGTTTCATGCATCCACGACATTACCTTCCTCAAATTGAAAGAGCTTGTCCTCAAGCTCGAATTTCATGGATATCATCGAGAACTTTTGGAATAATGCTGTCAGCTAAATCATCCAATTCTAGATAGAAAAGTCTTTTGCACTGGTGAGTGGTTGAATATTGTTCGTCACAATTATAGCATAATCCCTTAGCTCTTCTCTCTGCCATTTCTGTGCGAGTTAATCGCTTGACAAAAGGGATTTTGTTGTTGGGTTGGGCAGTAGCTGAGGTAATTGAACTGACTAAACTAGCAGCAAGTTTTGCTGAGTTTGTCGTGCTGCCAAGACTTGTTTGAGATTGTTGCCATGCCTCTTTGTGAACACTACTTACTTTTTGCAGTTATTGCTTTTGTTCTAAAGCCCTGACTGCACTCATAACCATCGATAAGTCAGGTGGTTTGAGCAATTGCATCTCCAATTTGATTGAATCATCCAACTCTGCCATAAATATTCCCACGTGCAAGTGTACTGGAATAAGCTCATCAGCCTAGCCAATTTTTCTTGAAATTGATGTTGATAAATTTGAAATGTACTAGTTTGTCGAAGTGTGACCAATTCACCCACTGGGTTGCTGCTTTCAGGAGGACCGAATCGTTGGAAACATTGTTTCTAAAAGTCTTCCCAACTCATTGCGCCCTTTGCTCGTTTAAGTTGATATTACCATAATTGTGCTTCTCCCAACAAGTGAAACCCAACCACCCCCAACCTTTTCTACATCTGTTGTATGTTGATTTTCAAAAAATTGCTCACAACGATGTGCCCAAATTAATGGGTCATTGGTGCCATCATAAGTAGGAAAATTCATCCTTGCATACCTTGGTATTGTCAAATGAGAATTGCCACTAGTTTGATGAATCTCATCAGCTAGTTGAATAGGCAGCATATTGCCTTAGTAGCAGGATTTGTTGATCTATCTGTTGTTGGGACACTGTTGGACTCGGTCCTGTGAACTGCTGGTTTTGTGGAGCTCATTCCCAAGCTAGAAAGTTGTTCTTGAATGACTTGGATAATTCTTTCGCCGAGATGTTGTTCCATGGCTGCAAGTTAAGAGTCCTTCAGTGTTTCTATAATTGCACGTTCTTCTTGAAACCTAGAATTGATCTCATCGCCCATTGTGTCAGGCTTTGATACCAAATTGTTAGGGTTTTGAGAGAAGGATCGAGTCACAGGACGATGAATAGGAAAATCTAAATCAATTGACTTAAACTTTCCCTTGCCTTTATTCGAATTCCTAGATCGACCTATTTTTGTATATAAAATTCAGCTCATTGAAGGGAGACTGAAACCTTAGAGTTTAATGGAAGAGAGAACTCTGATCTCTTGTTTTTTGCTGAAATATGACTTACTGATTTTTTCTTCAGAAACGCCTTTAAATAGGAGTCTTATTACAACAAAAGGAAGTTTAATCTTTATGAAAGTAGGAAACCTAAATCCTATTCCAAACTAATAACTATAGCTAGTACGAAACCGAAGTCCTATTCCAAACTAATTCTATAACTAAGCCTAATCCTTATGAAGCTATGAAACATAAATTCTTTTCTAGAATAATAAAAAAGCAACTAAATATATAATTAAATACTTAATTTATTGGTTTCATGCATCCACAACATCCGCCCTCCTCCAGTACGATGAGCGACGTTATCGTCAATCTCCCCATCACCCACCCTGCTCCAATATGATTATGGGAAGACATCAGTAAACTATGAAGTGCTTTGGCTTCTTTCTTTTAAGTTGGGAATGGTGCACATCTAATTTTTGAAGGATAGATGGCTAGGAGCCTAGGAAACTATACTCTTCAAGACGACTTTCCAAATCTGTTCAGTATTGCCCAAAACCCCAACAGTGTCATTGCTACAAACAGGGAAGAGGTTACCTGGGACTTCAAATATAGGAGAAGCATGTATGATTGGAAATACATGAGTTGCTAGGCCTTTATGGTAGACTACAACAAAGTAAATAAATTCTCAGGCTGTGGATAGACTTAAATGGGAGAATTATGGTGGAGGCAACGACACAGTCAAGGAAGGATACCAGCTTAGGTCTTCTGGCAATTCTTTGATAGATAACTGGCTATGGAAACTTATTTAGAGGTCCAAACTTTCATGAAAGGTTATCTGTTTCACCTGGAAAGCATTATACAAGGCATGCTTCACACAAGATAATTTGATGAAAAGGAATTTCTAGCCACCTAACATATGTTGCATGTGCCAAAAGGAAGCTGAAAGTACCTGCTATTTGCTTCTGCATTGTGAGGTGGCCTCAGACTTGCTTCTGCATTGTGAGGTGGCCTCGGACATATGGTACTTTTTTATCTCGCATTTTTGGTCTCAAATGGGTGACTTTTTACACAAACGGAGGATGCTTATAAGCGCTGGAGTTTATGGAGAGTTGATAATGCCATGAAGAAGATCTGGGAAATGGTTCCTGCTTGTCTGTTTTGGTGCATTTGGATAGAGAGCAACAAGAAATGTTTTGATGAAACTCCATTAGTGCTTTTTGAAGGTTAGGTGTATTGCTTATCTGTTTTATTGGTCTAAGATGTTCCCTATTTAACAACATTGGCAAACTTTTACCTTATTAAAACTATGGACAATGCTTAGATATTATGGGCTCTCTAGATCTAACTTAGTTGTGTGTAGGACCCAGCTATATTTTTGGTAAGTTCAAATATCATATCTTGTATCATTTGCTTTTTTGCATCTCCTTGATGGCTTTTGTTGAAATCACTTCATTGAAAGATTCTATTTGAGCATGCAAGTTTTCTTTGTTCACCAAGCTATATTATCATGTGAACTTTTGACTGAGTTATTCAATTCAATTCATCTTGATTTTTCAACCTTATTTCATACTTGGAAGTACTTGTTGGATGTTGAATCCACTGGGAGCTCTGAGTCTGAAGGAACAAATTGTGGATGTCTCTGTTCTTGTTTGGGTCTGTTTGCTGGATATAGCTAGTCTGAGTTACCATGCTAGTGACGCTAAATCTAATTTTTTTTCTATCGTCGGTTGCTAGAAAAGAGTGAACCTGTATTGGCTGTACAACTTTTTTTTCTCTTCGTTAAAGTTTTTTTGTGGAACTGAATTTAGTGAATTATCGTTCTTCTCTGGGCTGTTCACTCATTTTTTTTAATCACTTCAGCTGGACGTCTGCGGGATACATCTGTTGTTGTTGTTACTCTGGAATCTAGTGAAGTATACATTATTATTAGTTTGTCTTCAAGGACGGATACACAGGTGATCTATGTTGATCCCACAACTGGGTATCTTCGCTATAATGCAAAGACAGGATATGATATTTTCAATTCTCAAAATGAAGCCTTAGATTATGTGACGAATGGTTCAAAATGGCTGTGCAAGAGTATAATCTATGCCAGAGCTGTGCTAGGCTATGCTTCTCTTGGGAGCTATGGTTTACTTCTTGTTGCGACAAAGTTGTCGGCCAGCATTCCAAATTTGCCTGGGGGTGGATGTATATATACTGTAACTGAGACCCAATGGATCAAGATTTCACTTCAAAACCCTCAGCCACTGGGCAAAGGTGAAATTAAGAATGTTCAAGAAGTGACGGAGCTTGATATTGATGGCAAGCATTATTTTTGTGAATCGAGAGATATTACTAGACCTTTTCCAAGTCGTATGCCCTTACTGAATCCTGATGATGAATTTGTGTGGAATAAATGGTTTTCAATGCCCTTCAAAAAGATTGGACTTCCAGAACATTGTGTTGTTCTTCTGCAGGTTTTACTTCATACTTGGTACCTTTAGATATTGTACTTTTTTGTGTGGCATTTGGCACTTGCTATGAGTTCCACTTGTATGCATATGATGCAAGAAAAAAAAAGAAAGAAAAAATAAGCAAATCCATATGATCTGTGAAACAATATGAACATCATGTTTTCACTTTTTGTACAGTTGGTGTAAACATTGTGATGTAAAAAGTGTAGTTGACATCGTCAATTTTCTCATTTCTTTCCACCTATGAAAAGTGTAGTTGACATGCTTAACACAGAGTTCCAAATTTCCCTTACTGATTTAATCAACCCCCTTATGCCTCAACTGGCTAGAAGATCCTTTACTGCATAGGGCATAGCAAAAGAGACTCTGAAAAGATTAAAAAAGTAGCGACCATATCTGTTTTGCTACTGTGCTGTGCAAAAATAGATGGCTGCCATATACTTCTCTTAAGGTTGCCTTGAGTAAGGTATGCATCAGGCGAAGCTGTTTACATAAAACAACTGACTTCGTAATAAGCTTCACTTCCATAATCTCCAGAAATTTTCTAGCAAGAGTTCACTGAGAGAAGTCCATTTACCTTCCTAATCCATATGGAAGCACCTGGTACCTGTTCTTCGAGGAGCACCTTCTGAAGATCATCTAAAAGCAAGGCTATCATAGGAATTTCCATACTAGAACAGTTTCTAGGAAAATCAAGATACCAGTTGTTATTATTACAGCAATCTGAAACCAAAGCACCAGTATTCAAATTGAAATCATAATGTTTACACTCTAGTTGCTATTATAAAGGAAAAAGATGTTTCTCCTCCAGATCCAGCTGAGCCTTAAAAAATTAGGATGTGCTGCAATTGGCTCATCAGTAAGTTATATGCTCTCTGCAGCCTTTTGAGAAGTTGAAGAGATAAAATTATGAAACTATGTATCAAAAGAAATAAAATTATGAAACGATGTGTCAAACAGTGTTATCAAAAGCAAAAAGCGCAAAAAAGTTTTAAGGTCTGTTGGGGCTTCAAGTGCAAATAAAGTGTGGCTGTAATGTAAAAAGGTTGCAAAGGGAATAAAAAAATACAAATATATATGTTAGTTCAAGACTAATAATTATAAGCATGAATGACAAATATATGCACAAAAAAATTGGATTTTTTGTACTAAAGGAAGATATCAATTGCTTAGTGTTACCTCTTTAGAAGAGGCTCACTGGCAAGGAAAAGTATGCATTAGAACCTTGATGACGATACTGAAGTGCACATTAAGCTAGTTGAAGCGTTCAACACCTTTTGAGCCTCGCTTTAGGGCTTAAGCGTGCCTTTGACAATACTGGTGTCAAATTTATTCTTTTTTGCTTGAATAGAAATATCATTTTTGATCCCTTCATGGATAGACTCCTCATGGCGATGATGTTGGTACAATGGGTCACTGTTACAAATAGAATCTGATGACTTCTTGTTTCTAGATCTTTTGTCCTGGTTGTTTTGTGTGTTTATTTGAGAAGTCTATCAACCACCTTCCCTCTTCTTCTGCATTTTAACTTAAAATGCCAGTAAAGTGGAGACATGATTATTCCACATCATATTTTAACATATGGTCTTCTTTTAGGACTTTTAAAATATTTTGATGACTCTCGAAAAAAATAAAAAAGAACCATTAGATTGTTGGTTAAATTGGAGGCTGAACTTCATTTATACTCTGGTTTGATAATTTGATTGGTTAGTGTCTGCGTTTCTTGCTCCAGTGTATTCCATGCCTTTGTTCTTCTATTCCTATCTATGCTGTCTGTACTTGAATCGAAAACTGAAGTTGTAATTATCTGTCATCTCCCGTCACCTAACCTCTAGGTGCAATATTCTTTCTTTTTTGATAAATAGGGTAAAAACTCTTGCTGTTATGAACCATTATGTTGAATGTGATGTATGAATTCTCATTGGGACGATGATAATCCATAGGGCTTTGCAGAATCCCGAAGTTTTGGAAGCTTAGGTCAGCAAGAAGGGGTTGTTGCCCTCACTGCTCGGCGTAGTAGGCTCCACCCTGGGACTCGCTATCTAGCAAGAGGCTTGAATTCTTGCTATAGTACAGGTAGCATAAATTACCCTGTACATCTTGAATTTGATTTTTTCTTTTTCCTTTTTCCTTTTGTTGGCCTTTGAGAACAGACCAGGTTATATCACTTGTCGAGAACGGACACCAGGTTATTATTTACTGTGGTTCTTTGTGGATTTTGTTCGTATGGATATGGTTAAGAATATTCCTTTATAATAGCTCTGCATTTGTTCATTTGTTCTTCTATACTGTTTGTTTGACATAGTTCTGCCAGATTCTGCATGCTTTGGTTAGTGATAGTACATTATGTTTCAATCTTATCTCTGGTGCAAAGTAGTTATGTCTTTCTTTCTTGAGTATTTCTCTGCTCATTCTATTTTTGATTGAATTGTCCAGAGAATCTTTAGTCTGTACTTTCTGTTCTCTGCAAAGAATGGTGGTTATCAGTTCTGTACCAAATTCAATTTCAATTTTCCAGCACAGTATGTTCTGATGTCTGTTCTGACATGTATATGTGTGTGTAATTTTCTTTTGGATAATTTTTAATATTTAATAAAGCGTAACAGTGTTTAGATAGTTTAATTTGTGTGATATGCTGGACATCTTTTTCTGCAAGTGTTACTTTCTCAAAAAAAAAAAAAACTTTTGCAAGAAAAAGAATCTATGGGATACGTTTATCTTAGATACCTGTCATTTTGTAATGTATTCCAAGTCTATAAATGAGGCACATGATTGTAATTATGATCCCTTTATATTAGTTTTGCTGCTGTTTGATGGACAGGCAATGAAGTTGAATGTGAGCAACTTGTATGGGTTCCCAAAAGGGCTGTTCAAAGTGTTCCTTTCAATACTTACATCTGGAGAAGAGGCACTATTCCTATGTGGTGGGGTGCGGAGTTGAAGTTGACTGCTGCAGAAGCAGAAATCTATGTCTCGAGTCGTGATCCTTATAAAGGAAGTGCTCAATATTATCAAAGGTTAACTAAAAGATATGATGCACGAAATCTAGATATAGCTGCTAGTGGGAACCAGCGAAAGAGTGCTTTTGTTCCAATTGTATGTGTCAACTTGCTTAGGAATGGTGAAGGCAAATCAGAATCGATTTTGGTTCAGCATTTTGAGGAATCTTTGAATTATATTAGATCAATTGGAAAACTACCTTATACTCGGGTCCATTTAATAAACTATGATTGGCATGCCAGTGTGAAGTTGAAAGGAGAACAACAAACAATTGAAGGACTTTGGTACCTTTTAAAAGCACCCACAGTTGCTATTAGCATCACTGAAGGGGATTATCTGCCTTCTGTTCAGCGCATCAAAGATTGCAAAGGTGAAGTCATTTATAACGATGACATTGATGGAGCATTCTGCTTAAGATCACATCAAAATGGAGCGATACGTTTCAATTGCGCCGATTCTTTAGATAGGACCAATGCTGCTAGTTTCTTTGGTGCCCTCCAGGTTTTTATGGAGCAGTGCAGACGGTTAGGTATATCACTTGACAGTGATTTGGCATATGGTTATCAGTCATATAACAACAATGGGGGATACACAGCTCCATTACCCCCCGGCTGGGAGAAACGGACTGATGCTGTAACTGGCAAAACATATTTTATTGATCACAACACAAGGACAACTACTTGGAATCATCCCTGTCCAGATAAGCCCTGGAAGAGATTTGATATGACATTTGATGAGTTCAAGAGATCGACAATCTTATCACCTGTCTCTCAATTAGCAGATTTATTTTTGCTTGCTGGTGATATCCATGCAACGTTGTATACTGGCTCCAAAGCTATGCACAGCCAAATTCTTAGCATATTTAATGAAGAAGCAGGCAAATTTAAACAGTTTTCTGCTGCACAGAATATGAAAATTACTCTTCAGAGAAGATATAAGAATGCTGTTGTAGATAGTTCTCGTCAGAAGCAACTAGAGATTTTTCTTGGATTAAGGCTTTTCAAGCATTTTCCATCAATTCCAATCCAGCCATTATATGTATGTTTTGTGTTGTTTCTCCTACACTCTTGTTACCTGTGACTCTAGTTTCTTTCATTTTCTTTCTTTTGCTTTAAATATTGTTTTCTTGAATTGTCATTTAGCTTCTTATTACTTTCTTCTGAACTTATTTCTTTACGCCCATTGCATGCATCCTAGTTGACCTGATCACCATATAAGTGGAGGGTTTTTTAAAGTTTAAATCTTTGATAATTGTTAGCAACCTGGGTCTTTCTTTATGTACACATTACAATAGTTGTTATCCTTTCCCACACTCTTCTTGATCCTTGAGCATGAACCCCAACTTGTTCAAATCATGTTGAATTTCTATAATTTCCTCAAAAGTCTCTGCTTTATTTGGATATTGTTGGGAAGGGGAGAGGATAAGGTGAAAAAGGAAGACAAGTTACTCCACCTATTGCTTTAGTGAGACCTGTCTGGTTCAATGGGAGGAGATGATCCCATTTTTATGAAACATTTATAGTTCCCTGCAGTTTTTGATGGGTAACGGAGGATGAAGGAAGCTTATTTCTAGTGTTAGAGGGTTTGATATGCTGACTTGGGTGGCTTCATATCTCCACTTTTTCTTCCTTCCCCATTTACTTCTGCACAGCACCCAAAAGATAAAATAAAATCCTAACTGTTTGTAATCTATGTTGCTTCTTCACATCTTTCATTTTTTCATCCCAACCTTTAGTGGAGAACGAGGTTCTAGCTACTATATTGGATATTTGGTGTTTTAGCTTTGATAAAGTGCAATCCTAGATAAGTACATGACTGAAGAGAAATAGGTAGAATCTATGTTACTCGGATTTGAGTGCGGGGATTAGATCAGAGTGCGGATTCTTCATCATATAAATTTTTTGATTGGGGACGGATCTGAGTATGGATACGGTCAATAAATGTGTATTACGATACATAAGAGTATATATTTTGATTAATCAACGTTATTGAATTTTGATAAGACTTCCTTCTTTGTAAACACCTATAGTTTATTCTTATCTCGCGTAACAAAAAAGCATTCTCATACTTTACATAACTATTTAACTATGTTTACGTGTATATATACATTTATGTGTATATTATATATATATATAACCGAAACATAAACCATGAAAGATACTAGTTGTATATAAACATATATATACACTTTGTCATCAAAACATATATACACACTCACATCCACACCTATATTGTGCCGCCACGGGTGCGGCAGGGATTATGAAGAGTCCACAAAACATAGGGTAGAATGCTTTTGTCTTGGTTTCTTATTGGTTCATAACAACTAGTATCTTTCATGGTTTGTTACAATGTTTTTTGCAGTCATCTTTTTTTGCTTTTTCCCGTTTTGCTGCTCTTGATTCTTATTTTCTGCTCGTGCCAGGGCTCTTGATTCTTCTTCTTCCAATGCCTTTTGTCCATGTATCATCTTTCTGGCTCTGTCGTATGTATAAAACTGTTAAAAAGATTTAATATAGATGTTGTAAGAAGGCATAACATTGAAACGGTCTATTGAGGGACCCTGCCAAAGTTATTGAACTCAATAGATTGCATCAATTAGACTGCAAAAGAATTCAACATGTTAAGACACAATTTTCCAGATTCCTAACTTTTGAGGTTGTATTTATGTGTGGACTCTGATTACGATTCTACAAAGACGATAGGACAGCACATATGGAAAATGTAAAAACTTACAAACTAAAATGACCTATATGTATTATAATGATATACTGGACTATCTAGACTTTCTGGGTTCAGTACTGCCCGAATTCAAAAACATCCTGAAACATTTGCCGAAGCTTTTTCCTTGTAAAGAGGAACTTGTTTCCAGTTTAATTATCTCGAAACTGAATTATAATTACATTGGATAGATCTTTTTGTTGTTGTAATCAGGGCGATTTTCGTCGAATTTTGTAGTTGAGGTTATATATTTTGAGTGAGCTAACTTTTTTTCTTTATTATTATTTTTTTTTGTGAAAGTTATTTGAAACTTATTCTTTCACGGTTGTTTATGCTGATCTTGACAGGTCGCTTCCCGGCCCACTGGATGCTTTCTAAAGCCAATTGTGAACATGTTTCCAATTTCTGATGGTGGAGCAAGTCTTCTTAGTTTTAAAAGAAAAACAATGACATGGGTACCTACATAATAATTTTGACATTTTAAATGCATTTTATTTGATAAAAGAATCTTCTCCAGTATAAAATCCCCTGCTGTTCCATCTACAGTAGGTTCATTTATATCCGACAGCATTGTGAACCTTGTCTCAGTTGTGTACACATTTTTTTACAGGTTACTCCCCAGACTACTGATGTAGTAGAACTTTTTATTTACCTTGGCGAGCCTTGTCATGTTTGTCAGCTACTTCTCACTGTTGCACATGGTTCTGATGATTCAACGTTCCCATCAACAGTTGATGTGAGGACGGGGCGTTATCTGGATGGACTTAAACTTGTCTTGGAGGTCCGTTCCTTTTCTATTGTGAGATTATTATGCCTGTCACTGGTTGTTACTTGCTTTTTTGCTATTCAATAGATTCAAATTCATGCGATGCATATGCAGTTCGCTTAATAGGCATTTTCTCTCTCGACTGTGATGAGTGTTTTGCCCCTTGCTTCTTAGATTCTGATAATGGCTAAAGGTGTCTGTAGGATAGGCCGAGAGAAATTTGTGCTTTCCATCTGTTACTGGGAAAACAACATGACATATACCTCCTTTTTCCTGACGGAGGACATTATTATTCTTTGTAATCCACAGGCTATGTTCTACAAAATGTCTGAAAATGAAAACCTTTCATAGCAAAATAAAGTAGTTTAAAAACTTTTCATGTTCCTATATGTCTGGGTTTATTGTCAAAAGTTCACAAATTTTACATGAATTGTTTAGGGAGCTTCTATACCACAGTGTGCAAATGGGACAAATATTTTGATTCCATTGTCGGGGCCAATTAGTGCAGAGGACATGGCTATCACTGGTGCAGGTGCACGCCTTCATGCCCAAGATACATCAATCCTTCCATTATTGTATGATTTTGAGGAGCTTGAAGGAGAAGTGGATTTTCTTACTCGTGTTGTTGCACTCACGTTTTATCCTGCTGCGGATGGTGGAGGCCCTATAACTCTTGGAGAGGTACAAAGAAACAAGATAATTCTTACTTTTAGGCATCCTTTCTTTTTAAACAAATTTTATAGATTTTTTACACCCTTGAACATAGTCTTGTGTGAAAGTTTTTGACCACATTTCTCTGCATATGACAAAGAAGGCATCATCCAAAGTCTGATGACTAACCTAAGTTGTAAACATATTGTTAAAATGGTATTTTGGTCAATCAATTTTTTAGTTTTATGGCTTCCCACTTTTATGATAATATAATATAAATAACCAGCACAAAAAAGGAATCTTTGTTATCTGATTGAAAAAAAAGAAATGTTCATCTAATTCTAAAAATACTTTGGAAACTCATTACAAAAGGACCATTATCCAGCTTGACAAAACCATCATTATTTTATTGTCATGCGGTCTAAGTAAGATGGCTTTACTCAGTTATGCAGCCATGCTGTTGCATGATATTATCTTCATCTGTTGTAAAAACACATGCAGATTGAGATACTTGGAGTGTGTCTTCCATGGAGGTTCATCTTGAAACATGAAGGCTCTGGCACTGGATTTTCTAAACAAGCAGAAAAGCATCATGATGTTACTAACCCTTTTCTGACCGAGCCTGGGGAAAATCCTTTCGCTTCTTCTTTAACCACTGGTATACACGCAAACTCGTCTGCTAATGTATGGGAAGACCTTTTAACGGGCGAAAGCAGAATTTCAGATTCTAATACCCAGGCAGCAACTGAAACTGTCTTCCATGACGGAGATGACTTGCTTGACTTCTTGGATGATGCTTTTGTCCAACAACCAAAAGGAGCTAACCTTTTTTGCAACAGCACATCTAAAGGGCCTACTGACAATAACACACAATGCTATTTAGATTGTTTTAAACTTCTTGTGGGACCCCAAATGGTACGTGTCTTTTTTGGATTTTTATATTACATTTAGAACTTTTACTTTTGTGCTTCTGATTATGGGACACAAAATCAGCCAAGCCATTTGACTTGTCCAAGTTTTAATGGGTTGGACGTGGGTTATATTACAAATGGGCTAAGTTTGGGCACAACCCATATTAGCCAATGGCAAAAGCTAGCCGAAAGTCAACCAATGAAGCAACCCAATCTCAATTCATCACTTTCTCACCTTTAACCCCAATAATTTGATTATTTTTGTAGCCAAAGTTCACTCAAATAAAAAAGTTTCAACCTTGGAAAAGTTAATTTATCTCAACTATATTATGAAGTGCCAAAAAAAGTGTTGGCATTACAAAATTTGAAGCTTTTAGTCATTGTAATTTATAATTAGTAGCATGTAATTGCATTTGAGCTCATATTAACTAACTAATTCCTGAAATATCAGGTTTCTTCAATCCCATAATTAATTTTTCTTTATTCATAGTTTTAGGTTTTCACCTTTGCAGTAAAGCATTTCTCAGGTGTAATTCAAAATCAGATTAAACTTTTATACATTTTTACAAGCTAAATCATTTACTTCTTCTAAAGTTAAAGAAGAGGAAATCACCGTTCAAAAATTTAAAATGTTAGACAAAGTAGGTGGTAGCTAAGTTGCTCGAACTTTTCACTTTTGGTGCCGCCCCCATGTCGACACAACATGGGTGTGGGATCCGTGTCCTATTTGGTCGACCAGTTTTGGGTACTCTGACCAAAATCGACGGGGAAAGTCTGTAAATTGTAACGATTTCTGTGATCAATACAAAAGCTAAGGTGAAATTGAAGAAAATGGAATACTTTTATGTATAAATTTCTCAACTTCCAGGATCCTCCTCAAGATCTCCATGTAATATCTCATAATTTAGGTGTTATAATTCTATTTTAAGGTACTTTAATTATTTTTTAGGCAAATTCCTCCATCCTTATCCACACATTGATCCATATCCCCGAATCTTAAATATTAGATCATGAAGCATCCGACCTCTAGATCTGCACTTGCATTGGACACCCGCACCCGAATCCGAGCAACTTAGGGTGGTAGTACTGAATATAGTACGCCTAAGGGATTCGTTATATACTCCACTTAACTGTACCAGGAATTTGTGATTGTACAAGTAGGTAAATATATCAAATTTTACACTATGCAGAGCTTCTGAAGACTTGTTTGTGGATATTTTATAATGAAAATTTATTGATATCTCTGAAAAGAAAAAACAGAGGTTGAGTCAAATTGCACGGGTTGGGTTTTGACCCATCATTTAGCCCATCTTTTTTATTTTTGAAATTGGTGAAATTGATTTCTCTGCGTAAATGCTGGAGATCTGCAAAAAATTGTTAGGAATCTAGATTACTTACGAAGATCCTAAAATTCTTTAATTGTTCTGCTTCTTCTATACAAGATTCCTTACACCAAAAATGAAAGGTTGCTGCATCTATTCTTAACTTTCTGGATGCTGTGTATCCTATCTTCAAAACATCTTGCATTTTTCTCCTTCCAAATTGTCCACCAAATACAAGATGGAATTGATCTCTACCATTTCTTTAGACTCTTACTGCCCCCTTTCCTGATCCAGGAACTTCAGAGATCTGCTGTGTGCTCTGGCGTTGTCCAGTTAAGCTCTATTTTAGTGCAATAAAGGAAGAGATAGTTGTTGTCTCTCTATTCATACAACAGAGAAAACACCTGGAAGCAGGGTTGGGCATGGACCCATCTATTGGTTCAATACATCTTGAGTCGCTTGTCTTCAGCCAAGCAATCAATTTGCCACCCCTACAATAGACTACTGAGCTACATGATTCAACACTGCTAATTGCTAGGACTACAAGAAGCGGAGATTATAAGATGACTAGACTACTCTAGGAATTGGCTATAAATGCAAAAACTGTGATCTTGACCAATCTAAATCATGAAAACACCTTGTCATAGTCATAAAATGCTTAGTATTTACTTAGTTTGTTGAATTGTGATGACATCCTTTGTCTAATAAAAAAGAATGTGAAGTCCAAACCAAGGTTCTTTTGAGCGAATAAACACGTGATTGTATAGAAAAATTAGTAAAATATATGAGCCAATTCTCCAAGTAAAATCTCTGAAGTTCAAGTTTCCCTTTCTCAATTTCTTTTAGATTGAATTTTTGATACATTTTGTCAAAAGGATGGAACAAAAGGTTGTTAGGAAAGTGTGCTGTAAAGAATTGAACTTCGATGTGGACTTTAGTCTATTTGAATATGTCAAAGATGTAGAGCTTAGAATTTCCTTTGAGGAGTTGACCAAGTTGTCACATGGAAAAGGAGCGATTTCATGTTTGTTAAATTATGCTTTATTTCGTATTAGCACTTTGCACTATTTTATGTTTTGTCTTAAAGGAGTGGAAGTCGCGAATTAGAGTAGCATGCTAATAGGTTAGTAGGGTTGGGTGGATGTCTGGCCTTGGGGTATAGTAAGGCAGCAGGATTAGTCCTGGTTTTAGACCTGATGTTGTCATTATCCGTCATATATATGTTGATTTTATCATATTTACATACTATCATGTGCTTTTTGTTATTAATCATTCTTGCTGTTTCCTTTTATTTTCCTTTCCCCTTTTTCCACATCTAATATATTTAGCTTATGGGTTTTTGAGACGAAGGCTCCCAGGAAACAACCTCTCTACCTTATGAGGTAGTAGTAAGATCTGCATACATTCTACCCTCCCCAAACCCCGCTTGTGGAATTCCATTAGGTATGTTGTTGTTTGTTGTCGTAGTGATGGCGAATGACTTCATTCTGTTATGCACATTGACGTCATTATACTGGCAAAATGACTGGAATCTGTTACGTTGACAAGGAGGAATTTAGAAATTTGTTAAGAAAATGGACTGCGAGCTAAATATTACTTGAGGTTAGCTCTTAAGGTGGAGTTTCCCCAGACTCGATAAAGACAGAACAAATCACTCCCTCAACCAGTGATGGATACTACCTAAATTGCACGGACTCTTCACTTTCAGTGTTATACTCGTGTCAATATGACATGGGTGCGAGAGTGGGGATCCGTACTCGATCTGCTCAATCGGTTTTGGATACTTTGACCAAGTTCGACAAATTCTGGACAAATTCAATGATTTTTGTAATTAAAACAAAAGCTAAGGTGAAATTGAAGAAAATGGAATACCTTTTCATATAAATTTTTATTGCCACTCCTTTTTCTTTTATCTCTTTTCAGGATTCTCCTCTTGATCAATATTTTCTCCTCAGGTTTTCCACGTAATCTCATAATTTAGGTTTTATAACTAAATTTTTAGATATTTGAATTATTTTTAGCCGAATACCGCGCTCATATCCATATATGGATTTGTATCCTCAACAACAACAACAACATACCCAGTGGAATCCCACAAGTGGGGTCTGGGGAGGGTCGAATGTACGCAGACCTTACCACTACCTCATAAAAGTAGATAGGCTGTTTCTTGGGAACTCCCGTCTCAACAACCCATAAGCAGAATAAACTAGATATGACAAAAAAGAAAGGAATAGGAAGAGCGACTACTAATGAAAAACACATGATATTATGTAAATACGATGAATTTAATACAAATAAAGACAACACATGATATACGAACTCGACAAAACCTACTACCCTACAATACCCCACGGCTAGACATCAACCTAACCCTGCTAACCTATTAACCTTCTACTCTAATTCGCGACCTTCACTCCTTCCTATCTAAGGTCATATCCTCGGTGAGATCAAGCTTTGCCGTATCCTGTCTAATCACCTCTACACCAATACTTCTTCGGTCTACCTCTACTTCTCCTAGTGATTCCTAAATCCAACCTCTCGCACCTTCTTACAGGTGCGTTGGTACCTCTTCTCTGCACATGTCCAAACCATCGCAGTCTCGCTTCCCTCATCTTATCAGCCACCGAGGCCACCTCTAGCTCCTCAAGAATGGTCTCATTCCTAATCTTATCCCTCCTTGTGTGCCCACACATCCATCTCAGCATCCTCATCTCTGCTACATGCATCTTCTGAACATGTGCATTTTTAATTGGCCAACACTCCACCCCATACAACAAAGATGGTCTAACCACCATTCTGTAAAACTTACCTAAGAATTTATGTGGTATCTTCTTTTCACAAAATACTCCAGAGGCAAGCCTCCATTTAGACCATGCTGCCCCAATACGATGTGTGGCATCATTGTCGATATCGCCACTACTCTGGATGATGGACCCCAGATACTTAAACTTTTCCCTCTTGGGATAGGTTGAGTGGCAAGCCTCACATCAATGTCTGCTTCATCCCTCGCAACACTGAATTTGCACTCCAAGTATTCTGTTTTGATCCTGCTCAGTTTGAATCCTTTGGATTCCAAGGCGTGTCTCCACGCCTCCAACTTATCATTAACTTTTGTTCGAGTCTCATCAATCAATACTATGTCATTTGCAAATAGCATACACCATGGAACCTCATCCCGAATAGATCGTGTCAGCTCATCCATCACTAGAGCAAACAGAAAAGGGCTCAACACAGATCCTTGATGGAGTCCCATCTCAACAGGAAAATATTCTGAGTCTCCTCCCACCGTTCTTACCTGAGTTTTGGCTCCGTTGTACATGTCCTTAATCGCCCTGATATATGCCATTGGGACAACCTTTCATCTCTAGGCACCTCCATAGGACATCCCTTGGCCTTCTCGAGATCAATGAACACCATATGAAGGTCTTTCTTTCTTTCCCTAGATTTCTCCACTAATCTCCGAACAAGGTAAATTGCTTCAGTAGTCGATCGCCTCGGCATGAATCCAAACTGATTCTCCGAAATAGACACTACCCTTCTCACCCTCATCTCCACCACTCTCTCCCAAACCTTCATAGTGTGACTTAACAACTTGATACCCCTGTAATTGTTACAGTTTTGAATATCCCCTTTGTTCTTGTACAATGGAACCATTTTACTACTCCTCCATTCATCAGGCATCTTGGCAGTCTTCATAATAGCATTGAACAGTCTAGTCAACCACTCTATGCCATCCTTGATCATGTTCTTCCAAAAATCTACCGGAATCTCATCGGGTCCGGCCACGCTCCCTCTTTTCATCCTACTGATAGCCCTTCTAACCTCCTCAACTCTGAACCGCCTACAATAACCGAAATCATGATGACTTTCGGAGTGTGTCAACTCGCCCAACTCAATGATTCTATCTCCCTTTTCATTTAAGAGTTTATGAAAGTAAGCTTGCCACCTTAGTTTAATGGAAGTGTCATCCACCAACACCACACTCTCCTCATCCTTGATGCACTTCACTTGGTTCAGGTCGCGAGCTTTCCTTTCTCTCTCTTTAGCGAGCCTATACAATCTCTTGTCTCCGCCTTTATCACTTAGCTCCTCATATAGGCGCTCAAAAGTTGTTGTCTTAGCACTCGTCACCGCTATCTTTGCTTTTGACTTAGCCATCTTATATGTCTCCTTAAGCATCCGCTTTTCATCTTCATCCCTACACTCCAGCCACTTCGTGTAAGTAACCTTCTTATCTTTCACTTTGGCCTGCACTTCGTCATTCCACCACCAGTCGCCCTGACGTCCACAAAAAGCCCCTCTCGAAACCCCTAGTACCTCGGCAGCTACCTTTCTAATGCAACCAGCAGTAGTGTCCCACATATTATTTACATTCCCACCACTACTCCAAGCCTCTAAGTCTCTCAACTTATCTTTCATCTCTCGGGAAAGGGTAGGAGTAAGGCATCCCCATCTAATCCTCGGTTGGGCATAAATAACCTTCCTCTTCTTTTCTCTCTTGATCTCTAAATCCATCACTAGAAGTCTATGTTGAGTGGAAATATTTATACTCGAAATAACCTTGCAATTCTTACATAGACTCCTATCGCCCTTCCGTAGAAGCAGGTAATCTATCCGAGTCTTAGCTACCGTACTACGGAAGGTAATCAAGTGGTTTTCCCTCTTCGGGAAACATGAGTTAACAATAAATAACTCAAAGGCTTTGACAAAATCCAAGAGAGACGTCCCCCCTCCATTCCTCTCCCCAAAACTAAAGCCTCCATGAACATCCTCAAACCCGCTACTGGTTGCCCCGATAAAGTCGCCTCCCATGAAGATTTTTTCTATCTCCGGTATGCCTCGCACAACCTCATCCAGATCTTCCCGAAAGAGCCTTTTGACTTCCTCATCTAAGCCTACTTAGGGCGCATAAACACTAACAACATTCACTACGTGCCTACCAACCACGAGTTTGATAAGCATCATCCTATCACTAACCCTCCTAACCTCAATCACATAATCCCTAAGGTCCTCGGCTACTAGGATACCTACACCATTTCTATCCCTAGAACCACCCGAGTACCACAACTTAAACCCATCCACGTCCCGAGCTTTGGTACTTACCCACCTGGTCTCTTGAACACACGCTATATTAATATGCCTCCTTTTAAGACATTTTACTAGTTCTATGGATTTCCCTGTTAATGATTTTATATTCCACGACGCTATCCTTAACTTACGAAATCCCGTGACCCTCTCCCCACCCCTGCCCCTTACCCCCGACCCCAACCGACGACATGACTCTAGTCTATCATTCGATCCTGACGCCACTAAACTTAAGGAGTAATAAACTATGCAACCCAACACACTACACAGGGAAATACAATATACTACTTACTAAACACAATATGAAAAACAAGTAAAAGGTACCCACTATACTAAGTAGGAATATGAAGGCCACACACAAAGCAACTCAATAATATAAAACAATAGATATAAGGTATACTAATCGGATAACCAATTGTGTAGAACAATCAAAGTAAACAAAAAGCAACCTAAAGGAATCCCTAACAAATAACTTCTACACCAAATAAACAACAGTAAGCACCAACAACAGAAACTTAATGGTGAACAAACAGTATGTAAAACAGAATCCAGGACAATAGACAAGAAAGTCCAGAACAATGAGCAAAAAAATCAGAACCTTAATGGTGAACAAGAAGTAACCCACAAAATTATGTACTGCACAAACGCAAGAAGTATAGAAAGGAGAGGAACACTTGAACCTGGGCTGATTTTCGTGTGGACCAAGTATCTTGGAATTCTGACCCGAAAGTGTCGCCGGAAATTTCACGCTGGAATCTGACCTGAAATTTTGGTCGCCTGCAACTGTGCTGGAAAACTGGTACTCGCCGAAAATTTTCTTGGAACTCTGGTCGCCGGAAACTTCTTTGCTGCTGGTTTCTCGCTGGAGACTTAAGGGTCTCGATGGAGTAGTCCTAAGATCTGATTCGCCAAAGAGGAACGCCGGAGCAGCGCTCTACGTGGCTTCGTCGGACAAGATCTCAGATCATGAAGATGAGTTCCGGAAAAGATAGCCGGAAAAATCAAAGGAAGAAGAAGAGAAGAAGAGATAGAGGATCTGACCTCTAGATGCACACCCATATCGGACACCTTCACCCGAGTTCAAGCAGCTTAGCTCCATACCCCATGCCATGGCCAGAACTGGATATCTGGAGTGTGAATGACGCAACATGGGTTTGCTAAACCAAGAATAAGAGTGGATCAAGCTTTCTTTATTAAAACTTGAGAGAGGATCAATTTGGCTCTAATACTATGTTAAAAAATGGACCTTAAACCTAACTAAATCCAAAAGTTACCGCAACATCAGGGACTGCCTTGACACTACTATGTAAAGAAAAATAGATTTTGAGCCGGACTTGTTAGAATCTCATAAATATTCTAGAATGGTGTAAAATAAAGTACTTCCTTTGTCTTAGTTTATGTGGCATCGTTTGACTGGGCACAATGTTAAAGAAATAAAGGAAAACTTATTATGCTTTACCAAATTGTCCTAATTAAGGTCACTTAGTGCTTACTTTTAGTTGACTTTTCTTCACAATAAATTGTTAAGTGAGACCTAATGGGGGTAAAATGGAGATGGTACCGCTGAATAGTTGCCAAATAAGGAAATGCGACATTCTTTTTTGGACGGACTTACAGGGAAAGGGTACCATAATTTAAATTGGGACAAAGGGTGTATATAGCTTGACTGGTCCCCTGTAATTATATAGTGTAATTATGGTTTGATTTTCTTTCCTTCATCATTAAGGAATCTGCTCAGTTATTTAAACCCCAACGGCTTGAGGTAACAGTCAAGTTGTGTCATCTCTTCTCTCTTTTCCTTTCCACATGGTATCAGAACTTTCTTGCTAGAATCTATCGTCTTCTCAACATACCTGTGACTTAAGAAGAAGAAATTAGTCACTATGTAACTTCTTCTTATGACCACAACACTATTTGCGCCAACTTTCTTTTCTGGTGGTTTTGTGCAAAACCAACACTGCACAAGGTAGATCAGCCTTCGGCGAGCAAACCTCAAAATAAGTTCTGGTAGAATACCCGTTGCGTGCCACTACACTTGATTATAATGAGAGTAAATTAAGCTACCTACTGTATTTACACAAATTCTAGAATATACACAAGGAGTCTAATATGTTTTACATAACTTGATGGAATGGAACACGAGCCATTGAACAGTAATGGGAAAAAAATGAAGACCTGTCTTTGAACCTTTTAGAATGGAGGAAATGACAAAATACATGAGTAAATATTGATAATAAATAGTTTATTAATTTATGCCTGTGTTGTTCAAACTCTTCTATAATATCATTGGCACATGTCAGATACTCCAAATAGTATATTTTCGGAGGATCCAACACGAGTGCGACGAATTTTCGGAGTCCAAGTGACATAAATTAATGCTTTCTTTGTTTTAGTTTATATGACAAATTGACTCAATATGTAGTTCAAGGAAGAAATGAAGACTTCTGAAATTTGTGGTCTTAAATATGCCATTATATTTAGTATGGTCGTAAACATAACATAATTATTTGTGTAAAAACGGCTCGTTAATGATAATATGAGAAATTTACAATTAAATTGTTTCCAAATATAGAAATGTATTGTTCTTTTTGAAATGTACTTAAAAAGGAGACACCGTCATAAAAAAATGAAACAGAGGGTGTATAATTAAAGTGAGCATTTAAGTGACTATTTTAACGTGAACTGCTCCTTAGGCCTAAAAATGGGCTTTTCCTGATAATTTAGAAAATTATGAAACTCGAACTGAACATACTGTAATTGACATAACAACACAATTTTTGAAATTAACCGAATGAAAACCCATAAGAAGATAAAAGTTTAACTAAAGAACGCTAAATAACTAAAAGAAAATAAAAGGCCCAACGAGTTTAGATTCTATCAAGAGTATAGATTTGCAAGACGAGTGTCGGATTGTCCCGCAACAATTTTATGAAAAGTAACAGCCATGAAGTTCTATACAACAAAACCATTGGATTTCTAAATGTCCCAACTGCCTGTAAGGTGCTTGTCTTTTGTTATAGAAATAGATCTTGGATTTAATCCAGCCTCAAAAGCTAGATCATATAAGGAAACTAAATGCCCATCCCATAATTGATGTGGAAACTCTATACCCTTCTGCCTGCTGTGGGGTATGGCCGTATGGGCAATATAAGATGGGGCCCAATATCGGGTAAATAATGAATTGGATGGGTCTGACTTTGGTATTAAAGAAAGGGACCTTCCTAACTCTACTCCAAAGGCTAGCTCATGATAGGGTAGCCCTAGACCATATAAAGAGACTGCTCATCCCTTTAATAACCGGTGTGGGATCAACAAGCACTTGCATGCTCAAGAGGGGATATCTAGAGCATGTACAATATTAATATGTGGACCCAACATAGGAAAATCAAGAATTGGGATGGATCCTGCTCAAATACCATGATAAAGAAATACAGCTTCGGTCTAACTCAACCCCCAAAACTAGCTCAATGACAAGTATTGCCACCATATATAGAGTCCAATTTTCCTAATCCTCATGGATGTGAGACTCAGCACCTCCTCCCTTATGGGGTGTGGACAATAGAAGATGAGGGCCCAACATCAAGCAAACCATGAATTGGGATGGGACCATATTAAAAAAAGTGAACCTTGGGTCTAATTCAACCTCAAAAGCTAGTTTATGAGGGAAGGATTATGCAAGACCATACAAGGAGACCAAATACCCATCCCACAACTGATGTGGGAACTCAACCTCTTTCATCATTTCCTTATACGTGCATCATAAAAGATGATTATCATGATCATCTGTCCTATGTTATTAATAATTTGTGTATGTAACTCCAGTTTGTTGTTATTTATAGTCCCCTTTGGGGTTGTTGCACTTGTAGAAGTAGCACTTCCATTTATGTGCATGTTTATTTGTGGGGTACTCCAACTCTGGTCCAGCTGGAGAAGATTTGTGATCTACTTATACCTGTATTTTTACCATTTAATTATGCAGGAGAGAAAGCTAAGTTACATGGAAGCTATGAAACTTGAAATTGAGCGCTTTCGCCTGAACCGCTCTGCTGCTGAAAGGGATAGGGCATTGTTGTCAATTGGTGTTGACCCTGCCAGTATAAATCCAAATCTACTTCTTGACAATTCTCGTATGGGAGGACTCTGCAGGGTAGCAAATGTCCTTGCTTTACTTGGACAGGCTTCTCTTGAGGATAAAATTACTGCTTCCATTGGTCTTGAGATTGCCGATGATAGCACTATAGATTTCTGGAATATAGCTGGAATCGGGGAAAGATGTTTTGGTGGGGCATGTCAAGTTCATTATGAAGATGGCCCTGCATTGAATGTGCCTTCTGTTTCATCAACTTCAGCTGCTGCACGGACCTCTTTTGTGTGTTCTGAATGTGAGAGAAAGGTTTGTAAAGTTTGTTGTGCAGGGAAAGGAGCTCTTTTACTTGCTATGTGTAACTCTAAGGAGGTTCCTAGCTACAACGGTGTGAGCAGCCAAGGGGCAGCAATCTATGCAAACTCAGTTGATTTATCCTCAAATCATTCCATGACACTTGATGGTGTCATTTGCAAAGCCTGCTGCACTGATGTTGTGCTTGAGGCTTTAATCTTGGACTACATCAGGGTTTTGGTTGGCCAGAGGAGAAAAGCACGTGTAGATAGTGCTTCTCAAAAAGCTGTAGACCATGTGATCAGATTTACTTCGGGGAATAGTCAATCCACACCAACTGCGTATACGGAATTGCTTAATGGAGAGGAATCACTTGCTGAGTTTCCTTTTGCAAGCTTTTTGCACCCGGTAATGTTTTGGACCTATCCTAATCCCAATTATATTAGCATATTTATTCGTAGAAAAACTTTTCTTGTTTCACTTTTTCTAAGACTTTATGCAGAGGAGTGAATTAATCTTTTCCATGTTTACAAGAATCTGAGGAACTCAAATGTGAGTCATACAACATGTCATGGTTGATATAAAACTGGATTCTCTTGAATGCAAAAGGCTACTACTTAATTTGCCTAATTACTAATTGCCATTGAAAGAATAATTTTCTGTATCTAGCATCATCTGCACTGACTATGCAGTAACTGAGGTGAACCTTGATTTTGATGGAAAGCCTAGGTTTTAGCTCAAACATTGTGCCATTCTTGTCAACTGTACTTCCTAAAGTTTAAGAAGTCAGTCCTCTATCTCTATCCTGATGAGAAAAACAGATTCTCTTGCCTTAAATTTCGCATAGGAAGAATGGAGGTCTCTAAGGTATTTTGGGCTTGTTCTGAGATGGCAACAAGAGTTGATGGTATCAGATGGATGAACCAAGAGAAAAATTTAGGTAGCCAGTTACGGGGCCTAAGACTGCTAGGTGGATCTGGATAGATGATGTGACAAGAAAAAGGGGAGGGGAGGGAAGAGACTGTTTTCGAATCCCATATAGAAGTCTATTGGATTATCTCCTTAAGGTTAACAACATAATCTTCAACAGAAACTGTACAAATCACATCATGGTTCTAAACTACACTTTGTAAAATGTATTTTATGCATATAACTTTCTTGTTCCTCCTGGGTTAATTCTAAATGATATGATTGCATAAGAGGGGTCCTTAGATTTCAAAATCCAGCTTATATTTAGTTGGAAATTTGTGTGATGAAGGTTCCCTGAGACACCATCTAGGCCGCTTTCAAGTTGGCAAATATCAACTTAACCAACAACTTCTGTTGCTGTATTTATGTTGAAAACTGTTGGAATTTAGAAAATTTTGAGAAAAAGAAGGTTCAGCAGAGAGCTTTCTTTCAATATTCATCTATCAAAAAGGCATCCATACATATAGCTATATAAGCTTTTCAAAAGTAAGTAAAAGGGCAATACCTGTCCAACTACTATTGTACTTTCTTACAAGACACATTCCATAAAATAAGGATTACCATTCCTTTCAAACTAAACAAAATATTCAAAAGAAAACTATTAAACTAAAGAATATCTAGAAAAATCTCATTTTCTAACACTCCTTGAGATTATTCTTGGATACTCCCAGTTTAGCCCTTAGAACTTCAAATTTCCCTTTAGGAAGAGCCTTGTTCATGATGTCGGCAATCTGCCGATCTGAGCTGCAATGAACAAGCTTGACTTTGCCATCCTTCTCTGCTTGCCTGATAGCATGGAACTTCACATTTATACGCTTACTACGACCATGCTGCACTGGAATTTTGGCCATTGATATTGCTGACATGTTGTCAACCTTAATGACAGTAGCTTCAATGTCATTTTGCTCCAAATCGCATAGAATCTTTCTTAACCATAGAGCCTGATTAGTTGCACCAGCAGCGGCTATGCATTCTGCTTCTGCAGAAGATTGAGCTACCGCCTCTTGCTTCTTTGAATTCCATGAAAACATGCCTGAACCAAGTATAAAAGCATATCCAGAAGTGCTTTTCACGTCATCAACGCTTCCTGCCCAATCGCTATCTGAATAACCCATGAGTTTCCCTTGCTCTGCCTTTCTAAACCAAATACCATAATTAGCAGTTCCCTTGATATATCTCAATGTTTGCTTAGCGACACCAAGATGAACTTGACTTGGAGCATGCATAAACCTCGACAGAAGACTTGCCGCGAACATGAGATCAGGTCTTGTTGCTGTCAAATACAGCAAACTAGCTATTAGACTTCTATAAATTGCAGGATCAGCCCTATCACCTCCTTCTATAAACCTGCCACTTGCGCATAACCTTTTAGAACAAGCCTTGTCTTGTATTTATAAATTGAACCATATGGTTTAAGCTTGGTTCGATAAACCCATTTCACCCTTATTACATTTCTTTCTTTGATTTTATCAAGCAACTTCCATGTGTCATTCTTCTCTATCATACTAATCTCCTCCTTCATGGCTTCAATCCATGCTTCATGTCTTGATGCTTCTTGATAGCAACATTACATCTTTCATATATCTCAGAAAGAGACCTTGTCTTCAAAGTTGGCGTATCAGGTGAGGATTCCCTATCTGACTCTTCATCTTCTTTCAGATTTTCAGAGCCAAATGACTGGACTTCAGGCATTTGGCGCAAATTCTGAAAACCTGCATTTTCTTTCTCAATTTTCTCCTTATCCCAGTTCCAATAAGCATTCTCATCCACTACTACATCTCTTCTAATGGAGATAGTTTTTTTTTGCAAGTTGAAAACTCTGTAACCTTTGCCTTGTGATGAATAGCCTATAAAGATCACCAATTCACCTTTCAGTTCAAGTTTGCTTCTTTTGACTGAAGGGACATGAGAATAGCATATTGAATCAAAAACTTTTAGATGCTTGGCAAATGGCTGTATTCCACGCCATGCTTCAATAGGAGTCCTTTCATCCACAACTTTAGTTGGCACCCTATTTAACAGATATACTGAAGTAGAAACAGCTTCAGCCAAAAGCCTTGTGGTAGTTTCTTTTCAAGCAACAAACATCTAGCCATTTTAACAATTGTCCTCTTCTTCCTCTCCGAGACTCCATTTTGTTCGGGTGAATAGCTTCCTGTCAACTTGTGATCAATCCCTATATCTTCACAATCTTATTGAACTCATTTGAAATGTATTCACCACCATTGTCCGACCTCAAGGCCTTTAGCTTACAACCACTCTGCCTTTCCACAAAAGCTTTAAATTTCTTGAAAACTGAAAATACTTGAGACTTGTTCTTCAGAAAATACACCCATGTCATCCTTGTTAGGTCATCAATAAAGAGCACAAAGTATTTATTGTGTTCTAAAGATGATGTCTGCATAGGTCCACACACATCAGTGTGAACTAGCTCAAGTTTTTCGGTTGCCCTCCCAGTAGCATTTTTGGGAAATGCTTTCCTGTGTACCTCACCCATCTGACATGATTCACAAACCTCTTTAGATAGTGAAATCTTAGGCAAATCCTTAGTCAAGCCCTTTTCATACATATACTTTAAGGTAGCATTGTTAAAATGACAATATCTTTTGTGCCACAACCATGACTCATTTGTACTTGCAAATTTGCACTATCAAACTTCCCATCTAAAGGAAAAGCTTTATCCACCATTTTTATTTTAACAACTAAGCTATCTTCAGAGTCAAAAACCAGACAATATTTGCCCTTAAAAAGTAAGGAATAGCCTTTAGACATCATTTGAGCCACACTTAACAAGTTCCATGCTAAAGAAGGGACATATAATACATCATGTATAAATTTTGTACCTTGTGTATTTTGAAAGGAAACTGAACCCTTTCCATGTGCATCTACAGTTTCACCATTTCCATCCTAACTTTAGCTTTGAATGACTTGTCAAGTGTGTGAAACAAGAGCTCATTGTGTGACATGTGGCTCGTACATCCACTCTGTATGAACCATGAGGATTTGTTGGTATTGTCTTCTTCATGAGAAGCCATAAACAAGCTTCTTCCTTTTCCGACTTCTCAACAAAATTTGCCTACTGCACAGGACGCTGTTGTGGTTGACTCTGTCTGACCCTGCAGTTCTTCTCAATATGACCCATCCTTCTACGGAATCTGCACTGAATCGATGGCTTTCCTCTGAACCAGCAGTCCTTTTCTTGATGATTGGTTCTTTTACAACGGTTGCAAGGTGGAAACTTCCGTTTCTTTGAAGATTCTTTCCATGTTTTTTCTTTTGCTGCTTTATCTCCTTCCATCCTTTTGGTGTCCTTCACACGCTGCTTGCCTTTATGTTGTGCCTGAAATGCCACTTCAGGTACTTCATCATCTCTTACACTTGATCGTTGTTCTTGAGCTTGCAACTTGTTGATCAACTCCGCTACAGATAAGAGTCTTCAGATCACAAGATTCCTCTATTGCTAAAATCTTGGACTCAAACTTTGCTGGTAAGCTTATCATCATCTTCCCCACCACCTTTGAATCTGGAAAGTTTTCACCAGACAACCTTATTTTGTTCACAATCTCCATAAGTTTGGCAGAATTCTCTTTCACAGTGTTTCCATCTTTCATCCTTAACATCTTAAGACTCAAGTTCTCTTTTGAGAGTCAAGAGTTTGACGGTCTTCACTCGATCACTTCTATTGAACTCCTCTTTTAGCTTCTCCCATGCTTCTTTAGGTGTTTCACAAGCCATTATTCTTGTGAAAATCACATCTGAAAGTGCTGAATGAAGACATGTGAGGGCCTTTGGTTTCCCATAAGCTAAGAGCTTTGAGATAAGCCTTCATCTTAATCCCTCATATGTGATAATTTGCTCCTGTAAACATAGGAGGCCTGCACCCAAAAAGCTGTTGGATGCCACGTTACTGTTGCTCAACTCTTCCTTAATATAACTAGAGAAAACCTTAACCTTTGCCTTCACAGATCCTCAAGAAGAAGCGCTCGGATACCACTATTGGAATTTAAAACATTTTGAGAAAAAGAAGGTTCAGCAGAGAGCTTTTTTTCAATATTCATCTATCAAAAAGGCATCCATGCATATAGCTATATAAGCTTTTCAAAAGTAAGTAAAAGGGCCATACTTGTCCAACTACTATTGTACTTTCTTACAAGACACATTCCATAAAATAAAGATTACCATTCCTTCCAAACTAAACAAGATATTCAAAAGAAAACTATTAAACTTAAGACTATCTAGAAAAATCTCATTTTCTAACAAAAATAATGCCAGTAAAATCCCCATTTGGGCAATTTAGCTGAAGTTGAAAAAGAGTATATAAAGTTGAAGTTGAAAAATAGTAGTTGAAAGTTGAAATCATGATCTATAACTATTATTTCACTTGAAACACTTACCAATCAAGTTTTTCAACTTCAAATTTTCTATTTCAAGTTGACGTTGAAAAAATAGTTAGAATTATAGAACATTATTTTGCGAATAATGTTTGTCCAAACACCTGCTCATCATTTGTTTTTAAAAAAAAGCATTTCATTCTTTAAACTTCAACTTGAAATATTATTTGCAAATCAACGCTTGTTCTAGTATTTGGTCCATCATTTTAACTTGAACAAAAAGTTTAAAGTTAAAAAATTGGTTTGACGAAAATTTCAAGTGAATAATGGTTTTCACCCACAAAACTTTATTTTTTTTCCAAGTAAAAGTCATGCCTAGACACAATTCAACTTGCAGATACTCTTTTCAACTTAAATTTCAAAATACTTTTTTCTTAGCTTTAATCAAATATTGTCCAAAATGCCGAGTTACATGATTATCATTTTTTTCTTGGTTCTTGAAAGTAGAAAAGAAACTTTGGTAATGTTTTTATATTTTGAGAATTAACCTCGGGAAATACAATCCTATTATAGTCTGATTTAGGTCCCTCCGTTGATCCTTTGCCTTCCGCACCTTTTCCTTGAAATGAGTAAGAAGATAGAATTTTAAGAGGTTAGCTATTTCAGTTTTCCCATTTAAAATTTCCATTTGAGGGATTAATTTGAAAGATCATGGCTAAAGTAGGCAAGTGATAATAAATACTGAAATAAGACATGCCAAGGCCACAAATGACAGGTTCGGTTTTCATTAACTATTTTGATTAATTCTACCTTCAAGTGAGCTCTTGTCACGATCCAAACCTAGGGCCTAGTCGTAGCACGGTGAATGGGATCCCCTAAGGAACCCCAAACTAACCCTTAGCATTCAATCAAGCATTCAAGGTAAATCAGTGAGAAATACATAAGTAGAAGCATATACATAACATGAGACATAGCATAGAATAGATCATAAGGTAGAGTATACAAATTTGAAACTCAAATACATACATATGTCCAAAACATGCCTCTAGAGCATAACATTAGATGGGGGCTCAGACAAACCCTGGCTCACCCTGAATAATAAAGAAAGAACTGTCTCTAATACGTGATACAACATGAGAGATAAAGCAGTAGGCTTTGTCCTCGAAGCAGGAGGACTCACCTAATCAGGATAGTGGAAATATTTGGATCTAGCCACGAGGATGGACAAAGGTATCAGCTGCACCAGCATTGTGATATAATGCAAGCATAGAGTATGCATTAGTACTTTTGAATGTTCTTAGTATGCGAGTATGAAATGAAATGAAGTCATAATAAACCTGCATTAGTCATGTTAGATGAACAAGGGCCATATATATAGAAATGAGATATATAGAAAAGATAGTCATAGCAAGATGCCATAAAATACCATGATACATGAATGCCATAATACATGAACATATGTGGAGATAACCATAACCAATATAACCTCATATAGTGAGTCCAAGAGTAGCCAACGTAACCTCACATAGTGAGTCCAAGAGTATCCACATGACCTCCCATAGGGAGTCCAAGAGTAACCACGTAACCTCTCATAAGGAGTCCAAGAATAACCACGTAACCTCCCATAGAGAGTCCTCAAGTAACCATTTGGTACAAGTCATCATCCACGGGATACATAGTGTATATACATGCATAGGATTATACTTGTGATGAGATGGTAGTAAATCATTTCATAGTTAACATCATGCATACTTGGGCTAAAAAGCCAAATCATAGTGTAAAACATGCTTACATGCATAGGAGTAGTTCATTCATACTTGTGCTTAATGGTGTATACACATCCATAAGTGCTTAAAGTCATTTCATAGTCATCATGTGGTTCATAATCAAGTCATAACCGTACTTGTCTTGAAATCATAATCATATCCATAATTGATAATCAAATCTATAGTAATACTTCATGAAAAACTATGTTCATGCATGCTCATGATATGAGGAATGAGGGAGTAGCATGGGTACTTGAAATTCATTCTTAAAACATGAAATTAAGATAGAATCATGCATAAACTATGAAGAAATCAACATTTGGATCATAATTGAAACTACCCATGCATAAATTCTTAGTGTAAAGGGACATGCAAGCTCAAATCTCATGAAAATCATATAAATCAATGTAATGCGAAGTAATTCATACTTATTTTATCATTTGAAGGTAACCCATAACATAATTTCAGTAAATTAAAACAAAACCATGAAATTCATTGTGGGATCATACCTTAAATCAATGAGAGTTCATTAAAAGAGTTTGAGCTTCATGATTGAAAGGAAATCATGAATGAAACCACACATACCTTGCTTGAATTGAAGAGGTTGAGATGAGATAAGCTTGAACTTGAAATCACACTTGAGCTCCTAACTTGAATTTCAAAGTCTAGGCTTGAATGATGTTTGGAGACTTAGATTTTAGGAATTAGGTGTTGGACTTGAAATAAAGTGCATGGAAAATAAGGCTGATCTAGGGGTGTTAAGATAGGCATAAAAGTCCTAAAAGACCAAGGGATGGGGCCAAATTACCAAAATGGCCCCATTTAAAACGAGGCCAAAGTGGCCAAGAGTGCACTGTATGGAACCCCTTGTGGGCCGCGGTGTGCACCACGGGCCGTACAGGGGTCCATCGTGTGCTACTTGAACCAAAAAAGTGGAGACCAAGTGGAGGGTGCCCTCCACGAGACCCTCCACGGACCATGGTGGGCACCGCGATCCCTGGAGAGTTCTGGGGTGGAACCCTTCTCTTGGATCCTTCAAGGCAGCCAAGGAACAGCCCCTTAATGGACCAAGGCCACCTCCACGGCACCCTACACGGTCCGTGGAGTTCACCATGGCCCGTGGAGGGGTCCTTGAAGGGGACCCTGGGCCAAAAACTCTCAGAAACTGATATTCAAGCCTCGTTAAGGTCGTACGAGGTCCGGGTCCTTGCAGCTCTCTCTTTCACACCCTATCCTTGATCTAGGGGAATTTTTCTTTGACATATATTTTATTTGGATGATATTAGAACTTGAAACACAGATCTTTACCAAATTCAACTTTAGACCTTTATCAAGTAGTTGGCGAAAACCATTTGGTTCCTAAAATATGTTTGATCTATTACAAGAAAATATAAGTTTGATCCATCATATGTTTAAATAAGTATGATCAATAACAAGTTCAGAAACCAAATGTAATTCATTTTTTTACTTCCAATTAAGTATGAAGTTGAATTTTGGGACATATCCTTCTCTTTTGTCTTAACATATGATGCTGAAACATTTGATGGGCTTAAAAAACATAGATTTGATCCTTCACCATCTTGTGTAGGTTGAAACAGCAGCAGGATCTGCACCGTTCATGTCGTTGCTTGCTCCATTGAATTCTGGAGCACAGGATTCATTTTGGAGAGCTCCCCCGAGTACTTCCTCTGTTGAATTTGTCATTGTCCTTGGCGATTTATCTGATGTTTGTGGTGTTGTTCTTCTAGTTAGCCCTTGTGGCTACTCGATGGCAGATGCTCCTGTTGTAAGTTCACTCCTCACTTAACAAGATTTTAGCTCTAGCAGGTTTTGTGTCATATTCGAATATGAAAAAGCCAAGTAAGTTTGGAGATGAAATTTCATGCTGTCCTGCAATTTTTATAGTTTAATATCTAATTTTATCTCATAGATTTACTTCCAAAAGCAATTGTAATTTGTTTTTCTTTTCCTTTTGCTGGATAGAGAAATGGTATGTATGTTTTAACTTGTCCAACAAAAATTGCATGTGATATTGTATTAGCCCTTTGGTTATTCATTACATGATTTGCCTATACTTGTGATCAGAGAAAGCTTCTTTTTAAAAAAAATAAAAAATAGTGAGACATAAGAATCAAACTGTTCATCCAATCTTGCTTCTCAAAGGAGGAGGTGTAAAATGTTGAAATGAGAAAAAAGGCCTCACATGTGCAGTCTTCTAGGACTATACAAATTGAACTGGAAAGAATGGAAAAAAGGTTTCCTTTATATCTGGTGGTGAGGGATGTTCTATGGAATTTAAAGTTCTCTCTCCTTCCTACTCCGCCTCCCCCCCAAGGTGGCACTTATATTTTCTCTTTGGAGATTCCACAGACAAGGGATTAGAGTTGTATGCTAGTTCCCTACATACCTGTTGTATTATTTGGGAGAATTGAATTTCAGATGTGGAAATTTTCCAGTTTCCTATGAAGGCTGGATCATAATAAGATATTTCTCATTCTGTTTCCTGTGACTGCTTTGTTTTTCCCTGACAAGAGCAATGTTAAATGTTTTGTTTAGTAGTTACGTAACTATGCAATATGTTTAATCAACTACGATCTGCTAATTCTCTTTTTAATAACTTATAACATACCCTATAAGTTTAAATTGCCCTAGATTGACCATAAAGATGAAATTTGTGTGTATGGCAGATTCCTAGTGACTTGCTTCTTGTTCATGTGATTTCTCTTTCATCATGTAATTGATGTGGTTTGACATTCCTCGTGTTGCTGAATTCATTCTTTAAATATCTTGTTATTTACCTCTAGGTTACCAACTTTCTTATGACAAAGATTCCTTGCAGTTTGTTTCTTGCTCATGCATTTTCTCTTGCCATTGAATAATTGATGTGGTTTCTCATTTCTTACACCACTCTATTAATTCTTTAAGAACGGAAACTTCTGTCTGTGCAGGTTCAGATTTGGGCAAGCAGTAAAATACACAAGGAAGAAAGATCATGTGTGGGGAAATGGGATATGAGATCTTTGGTCACCTCTTCCTCTGAGCTTTATGGACAAGAGAAGTCTTCTGAAGTGCCTAGACATGTAAAATTTTCTTTCCGTAATCCTGTTCGATGCCGCATTATTTGGATAACGTTGCGTCTACAAAAAGTTGGCTCGAGTTCTGTAAATTTTGAGAAAGACTTCAGTCATTTGTCCTTAGAGGAGGAGAACCCATTTGGGGAGCCTGTGAGACGTGCTTCCTTTGGAGGACCAGTTGAAAGTGACCCATGTCTTCATGCTAAAAGAATCTTGGTGGTTGGAAGCCCATTGAGGAAAGATGTAGGGGCACCAGGTCAAGGCTCTGACCAGATAAATACAAGCAATTTGCTGGATAAAGGTCCTCCACTAAACAGATTCAAGGTGAAGCAAACTTGGAACTCTCTAGCCATTGTTTACCATTAAAATTTGAACTCCTGAAATAATAAAGAAAAATATAATTCTAATCCATTACCTTTCCAGGTTCCAATTGAGGTTGAGAGGCTAACTGACAACGACCTTGTTTTAGAACAGTTTCTACCCCCAGTTTCACCTATGCTGGCAGGTTTTCGTCTTGATGGTTTTAGTGCAATAAAACCTCGAGTCACCCATTCACCTTCACATGTGAATCCATGGGATGTTTCTTCTTGTATATTGGAGGATAGATTCATATGTCCAGCTGTATTGTATATTCAAGTGTCTGCTTTCCAGGTATGAGGATACTATTGATGTGATTTACTCCATCCTGAATTTATATCTACTTTAGCTTTGAGCATAAATTTTTTATATATATTTTAAATATTTTGAATAGTCAATTATTGTGGCCTGTAGTACTTTTTACATAGTTTACAAATATATAAATTTCATTTAAAAAATGTGAAGATTCCATGTGCAAATTCCAGGTCAAATTTAAACTGTTCGACTCTCAAAAACCATAAGTGCCACATTAATTGGGACAGAGAGTGTACATCTCATCAACTGATATTTTCTATATCAACAAACTGTTCAACATCTTTCTTGCAAACTGATTCCTTTTTTGATCTTGTAAAGCTACTGCTCATCTCTATTGCAGTATTAGACACAACTGCATTTTAGATGAATCTCATCACTTATGCAAAATGTCACTTTGCTAATGACCTGCAGCATGTGATTAAATTTGATATGATTAGCTTAACTTAAGAATTGCTTATGGGTTGTTGAGACGAGGGTTCCCAGGAAACAACCTCTCTGCTTCTATGAGGTAGTGGTAAGGTCTGTATACATTCTACCCTCCCCAGACTCCACTTGTGGGATTCCACTGGTATGTTGTTGTTTATCATCTGTAAGTAAACTAACACTGCTCTAGTACGTTTTGCAGCATGTAACATATATGTCAGTTCCTCCCTCAAATGGCTATAGTTCTACCATGCCTATTTATAGTGTTTACATGTTGACAAATGTGTGCACTGATGCGAGATGTTTTATATTCAAGTTGACCTGGCTCACAGAACCATGCATGAATTGTATTATTATTATTAGAAAGACTCCCGTAATCACTTGACAGCCATGTTTCAAAGGTTCAGCTAGCCTAGGACCTATAATTTTGCACAAGTGGGTTCAAATGATGTCACGACCCGAGACTAACCCCTAGTTGCAACATGGTGCTTAGAGCCCGCAAATGACCCAAGCTAACCTATGGTCTAGAATGACACTAAGATAGATATACATACATAGAAACTGAAATATTGATGCGGAAGCTAAATTTTGAAATAGGTTTATTAAGTTCAAAAAGCAATATTAAAAATAAGTTGAAGCTAATCTGACTGTCGGAAAGCCTCTATTAAGATGAGTTGCTAAGACAAGCCCCCAGCTAATCTAATTGTCCGAAATTGAAATAGTAACATCTGAATGAAATATAAAGGTCATCCTCGAAAGATGAAGACTCACCAATAATGCTACTGAGCTGATACGAAGTTGGACTAACCGCGGCCTAAGTGCTGAGCATCTGGACCTATTTTATGAAACAATATACTGTGAAGAGTATGCGGTCAAAACTTTGAATGTATATGCATGATAAAACTAATAACTGAATATGCAGAATCTGAAATGCTGAATTGAAATAACATGCAATGACCAAGTAGTAAACATGCATGTACTACATTTTGAAAACTAAAATGACTGACTACATGGACATGCAACATCTGAGACTGAACTATGGAAGATACTAAAATTGACATGTAACCATGTGAGCTATACATGGCGTTTGATGCTTGCTTCCATCAAATAGGGCCTTATTTACCTTGCCAGGTTATAAAGGTTAATCTGGTCTGTCATGGTACCCCTAAGCTGATAATGTGTGCCTACAAGGGCTACACTGACTATGGTGGCACGTAGTTTTGGGATTTAGCGTGCTACTAAAGGTGTTAGCAGACGCTTACCGTGAGCCTTCATTCCGAAAGTACGCTCGGTGCTGAGTAACTTTCCCGACTGAGTTTATAGTGATAATCTGATGATGCTGATGATAATAGATACTGAATAGCTCATGAATTCTGAATGCATGTCACTGAAATAGTAGACACTTTATTTGAAAGCATCTCATGCATATATACTGAAAAATACTGGATGTGAACTGATCATGAAAATTTCTAAATGCTGACTAAGACATGAAAGATTCAGGACACCTTGAATTGACTTTTCATAGAATATAGATTAACCAAACATGTGGAAAATCATGAGAAGCATGTAGTTATAGACTGGTCATGATGGGAAAATGAATTACTTCGGATTTCATGCTAATCACAAGAACCCTCGAATTTTATAAAATTAATTATCTGAAGATGTAGGGTTCTTTTGAGACTCTATAGGTGAAAGGATACCCATTGATGAAATCCACATACCTGGAAAGAAGACGCTAGCTTGAAACCTTGAACTGAAACTTAAGACGAAGAACCCTAGTTCTTGCTTGAGAGAAGCCCTGAATGAAAAGAATTTGATTTCTGAGTTTTAGGGCATGAATGGGGAGGTTTTAATCGACTAATTCTGCTTACACCCACTTAGAATAGTCTAAAGCAACATAATATAGGGATTAAAAAGGTGAGAAAAGACCAAAACGATCCTGAAAAAAAACTGATATCGCCAGGTTGCATGAGGTGACCTACGTCTATGGATTGATCTATGGACCAGAGATCCCTTCCGAAGAAATTAGGCTGAGTTTTTGAGTTTCTAAAATTTTAACCACGGGACCAATCTACGGTCTGTAGTTGAACCTACAAGCCATAAACCTGGTCTTTGAAGATCAGGCTAAAGTTTGATTACATGAGTTTGCTGTATGGATCAATATATTACCCATATAAGGGTTTACGACTCGTGAACTGGATCTGTAAATCTCAGACTGAATATCAAGTCTCAAGACTTGATCTACGAGTTCATCTAAGATCTGTGAAACTATTTACGACCCATATTCTGGACTCAGAAAACTCAGGTTAATTTCCCAGTTTCTGAAGTTGATCTATGGATCCCATCTACGGCTCGTAGTTCCATTTATGTAGATGGCATCTGTAAAACTCAACTTTTCTGCAAACTTTGATTTTTCTGAATTTTCATAAGCTGGTGTGGGACCTAGTCCTTGTGGGGTGTTACCAATAGCCAAGAATAGAGGCAGCATCAGACATAGCAAACGAGAATTTCCTGCAACTTTGTTTTTCTTCTTTCTTATCGCACCTCACGATGCAATCATCATCTCTAGGTCACATTCATTATTTTTTGACAATGGACAAATTTTCTATATTAGTATTTTGGAGTTTACTCAAATTTATCTTTAGAATAATTTATTTATTTACTTCATAACTTTCAAAAATATTGCAGATCTTTTAAATTTTTACCAAAGTTTTATCTAAATAGTTTAGAAAGCTTATATGCTAAGCCAAGAAATTAAATAGTGAACAAATATACTACTTTTGATATAAACCAAATCAAATTAAAGCTAAAATATAAATAAATAAATCCAACAAATCTACTTGCATGTTCTACTAAAAGTTATGGAAGAGAAACAAAATTCACTTTGTATAAAGTGAGAGAGATTCCTAGTGACTTGCTTCTTGTTCATGTAATTTCTCTTCCATATGTAATTGATGTGGTGTGATATTCTTCTTGGTTTGCCATTCACTTTGTGGGTCCTCCCCTGTGTTTTGTAGGCTAGTAATGTTGGACCTTTAATGAAGTTGGTAGGTACATAAAAGTTAAATATGCCACGACAGCAATAAATCCTTAGCATTTGGTTTCTCCCTCTGCTTGCATAGGGATAAACATAATATCCTTAGAATTCATCTGCTAGTGATGGATGATTAGAGCTGACCAAATTTTACATCCTAGATCAAAGTGAGAATTTTGTGACAATGCTAAACATATATAGACATTTATATGTTGTTCTTGTTGAAGATGAAAAAGCCCCACACCGGTGATTAGTGAGATGGGTGGTCTCTTTACAAGGCTCGGGAATCCTCATCCCGTTGAACTAGCTTTTGGGGAGTGGGTTAGGCCCAAGACTTAAATTTTACAATCCTCTTCCACCAAAGAAGTATTACATTGAGTATAATATGTTTCTCTTCGAACTCAACAAGAATTTGCTTCATGGAGTAGAAAAGCATCTAGACATCCTTGGGTGAACATGGCAATAACTAGAAATTCAAGAACATGACAATAATTAGGAATTCAAGCCAACGTTGTGTTGGTTTGTGACCACCAAATCACTTCTTTAGCTGAATGACATGGACTTCCTTTCTTTTCTGTATGCCAATACTAGATAGGTCACCCCTAAGACAAGCTGGAGCCCCAAACAATCCCTCCTATAATCTGACTTCCCAAAGGAATTTTTTTTTAATCTGCACGCAAGATTGATATGTTTTTTAATGCATGAAACAAGTTTGTTGATCTGTAAAAAACACTTGTCTGGTTATTTCCTGCAATATACCGATATGATGTGATTTTCAGCAGTTACAGTAGAAAATTCACATGACAACTATCTACAGGAACCACACAATATGGTCACCATTGCGGAATACCGGCTGCCAGAAGTAAAGGTGGGAACTGCAATGTACTTTGATTTTCCTAGACAAGTTAGTACTCGTCGAATCTCATTTCGACTCCTTGGAGATGTTGGTGCATTCGCTGATGATCCATCAGAGCAGGATGACTCAGATGCTAAGGTCCGGATTGTGGCAGCAGGACTCTCTTTGGCTAATAGAATCAAGTTGTATTATTATGCCGATCCATACGAGCTTGGAAAATGGGCGAGTCTTTCAGCTGTTTGATTAAAATAATCCCTACTGGTTACATGATTAATTTTGTATTTTAGGATTCTTATTCTTGTTGCTTTCAGGTGCTTCTTCAAAACATTATTGATTCATTTCATGTTAATTTGTATAGGAGAGAGTTTGAGTTTACGCTGTTAAACTTTGTATAATTTGTTGTGGAAGATGAGAAGTGTGAATCCGAAAGTTGGATGTATAATTTCGAGCTTGTGAATCCCAAAAGACTTAAACACACTTCCAATATCCTAAATACCTTATTAAATAAAAACACAAAATTTGTAATTTTCCCATAAGAAGTGAGAAAGGCTTCCTTGTGATGGTACGAGTTTTAATATGAGAATGAAGCCTTGATCACTAGTCTGAAGGATTTCCCTTACTTTGAAGTGAAGAGAAAAGTGAAATCTAAAGTTTCTTGGAAACCTAACGGAGGGGAACTCAATAATTTAAGTAATTCATTTTGTGGTCTTAAAGTTACAAGTAGTATGTTCACATGACACCCAGAGATTCGAGATTTCTTATGTGTCATTATACTTAGCTTAATGTCTATTACATTGCTAAGATGATTAATTTAGTAGTTAGAGAGTGTGATCAAATTTAGGATATGCCACACCTCAATTGATCTCATTCCATGAAAAAGATGATGAATATGGGTAGAAAGCATGTAAATAAGTCTAAGATCACCACCTAGCTATGCCAATGAAACATTAGATCACCAAGACATTTTAAACTTTGAAGCAACTCTCAACTACTAAGTGCTTTGATAAACACAATATAGAGATAAATATAACAAGAGGACATAGCCTCTTGAACCAACATAATACATGGGGAAAAAAAACAATCACATCAACAAGTAGAGAAATCAAATATTCACCATTCATGTGCTCTTACTTTTCAAAAGAGATGCCCCCTCACCCATTCACAACATAAATGGTGACTCTTCCCTTAACTGCTTTAAGACACAACTAAGCTGTTTTCCTTAATGTTTCAATTTTTCTTCTTTCTCTTTCCTTTTAAGTATTCGTGCACTAGGGATTTTATGATCAAATTCTTGCAAAGCTAATCAACAAAAGGAAATGACTACTCACGTGGCTATCCAATAAATAGGGTCAAGGGAATAACCATGAATATTGTCAGGGTAGGCAAATATTAAGTCAAAACTTGGCTTCACAAGGAAATGTCGAGATCATGTTCTATGAATCAACATTGTGTCTCACCATATACACATACCAAATAAGTTCTAGATGTAACATCCCAAAAAGGAATTTCTAAGAAAAAATTCGAATATTCCTGCATACGCGTATAGGCCTGAACCCAATGCCTTTTAATTATATGTATGTGTTTTGAATCAATTCCTAAGTATTCAAAGTAAAGTAGTGTCACAACCCAAGCCCAGGACGTAATTGTAACACGGCGAATGTAGAACTTGAAGGCACCCTATCCAAGCATCTTAACATATCATAAGCATAAATAAGATAATTAAGCAACAATATAAGTAAAGCAAGCGAAAATAAGTCTTAAAGTCAAAGCTAGAAATGGAATTCAAGAAACTCTCCCATTAAAGGGATTACATCACTTTGTCCATACATGCTTCTATTTGTCTTGATCTTAGCGGGGACTAGAACATACCACTAGCCCACCATCAACTAAAAGAAGTACAAAAGTGTTTTCAACATAAAAGCACCATGAGCATGAAAAAGAGGCTTGTTCCCGAAGCAGGGAAACTCACCTAAAGTGTTCAAGTGAGGTGTTTGGATCTAGCCACAATCAAGAGTAGTAGAATCATCACCCGTTCCTACATTGTGATATAATATAGGCAAATAGTATGTGTTAGTACATTGGGATGTACCAAATATGTAGAATGTAATGCAACAATAGATCATCACATCAGAGTAAACAATATGCATAATTATACCAAAGAAATAAAGTACAAGAGATGATGAATGATTAATGCATCTTTAAATCATGAATTGGAACATCATAGAAATACTTCAAAATCATCATATACATTCTTATGTGGGAATAGGACCATAATCGATAATAAGACCATGCGACCTATTATATGGAATTCTGATATTGCCTCTATACCGGAGAAAGAGGAGTTTACTTGACAAGGTAGAACTCTACCCCACTAGGTGGGTGTCATGAACATGATGCTAGAAATGAATCCACTAGCTAAGTCATTGTAACACCCTGCATGTTGAGAAACATGGAAATTAAAAGTTGAGAAGTTTTGATATTGGACTAATTTACGAGCCAATCTATGGCTCGTGGATTAGACCACGGGTCGTAAAAAGGTCTTGTGGACCTGACTCCAAAAAGTAGGATAATTTTAAGTTTCTGGAAATCATTCCATGAAGAATAGAAAAAGTTTTGAATGGAACCATAACCCCTGGACTACATCGTGAAAAGGGGTCCTGAAGCATTGAAATTTTTCTAAGTCTAGAGGTCACTGTTCGAAGGTTATTACGGCCCGTAAAAGGAACTATGGATCGTCGATGAGGTTTCATGGTTTCAAGATGCAATTTCTAATAGCTAAAATTTTGTGGCACGCATGTCACGACCCTAATCTAGGACCCAGATGTGACATGGAGAATGGGGAACCGAAGGGACCCCAAACAAGCCTTCCTAAGCATGCATAGCACATCCTTGGTTGTGGAAGCATAATAAACAATAGACAAATAGCAAATAGTTCTAGGGGAAACAAGACTCTGGACTCACGCTATAAGGATGTTATAAGGAACACGAATAGTATGAATAACCTAGCAAATAAAGTCTAAAAGGTGGGTAAGTATGACTCACGCTATGGGGACAATAGGGACTTGGGACTTCCATCTCATCAATACAGGAAGCATTCAACACATAGAAGGGAATAAGGGACTAAGGGAATCTTCCATAATTACAAAGCATAAGATCAAACTCATAACGTACATAGCATAACCATATCCAACAACGACTCTAATCATGAATAGAATAAGGCCAAGATATCTCCTGGCCTCATCCTCAAAAGATAGTATCCAAAAACTAGACAAGTTCTAAATAAAAAGCATGAAATGTGTGGATATTATCCTTGGAAGCAAAGCACTCACCAATAGCAAATCTTGGATCGAACCGCTTAACCATGTAGAGAAGGAGGAGGATGGATGGAAAGGAGCTCTGGTCCCTATATGGTTAGATCATGTAGGCAAAAAGTATGTGTTAGTACTTTAGAATATACTAAGTATGCGGGGTGCATATGCATCAAGGAACATAAGCAATAATTAACCAATATGCATAATCATAAACAATGAATATAGGCTCAATATGTCATGAATGAAACTTGCTTAGATGAAGATGCAAGAAGAATCATCAAATCTCATGACACCATATACATAGTGGGAAGGGGCCATAATCGACATATAAGACCAAGTGAGCTAATCCTGATGTTCACTCCTCATTGGACAAGGAGTGGTCTACTTTGCCAAGGTAGACCAAACATAATCCTTACAATATGGCCTCTTCGGAAAGTGCCACCATTTGACGGCATAAACTTTTCGGTGGGTTTCACATGATATCCTTACCTTACTACATAGCCTTTTCGGTAGGTTCAACAAATATCCTTACCTTACAACAATGCGTTTTTGATAGGTACAAGCCCATATAGGGGATCAATATCATAATTATAGTGGCACATAGTTAAGGACAATGAGAGACTACTAAGATCCTCTCGGTTCTAGGTCATAATCCACAGAATACTTGAAATATAGTCATAGTTATAGCATGTATAGTCTCAAACATCATAATATCATTCTTGGAGTAGCTCATCAAACATAGCTTATAGCATCAAAGTTAGGGCTTCACATAATTCTTGTCATTTGTGTCATGCTCATGAGCTCATAGCATACTTATTAGCCCTCTTGTTAGTCTCAATATGCCTAAAGTACATGTCTTGCCACGAGGCATTCATGACTTAAGAACTTGGCATGCATCTTTAATCAAATTATGGTGGGTGCATGTACATAAGCTTGAAATCATGCAATTCATGAATAAATGTCATGAGTGGAGTAAAATAAAATCCTTAAACATTATTCAAAATAATCCACCAACAACATAAGAGAACTTGGTTGAGACATCATCGAACCCTTATTTAAACATAGATTCTTCATGATATTATTCCATAATGATATACAAGGGTAAACCATCATAAAGTACTTCATATAAAAGAGTTCATAAGATCATCATGTATTACCATAACTTGAGAAAACATAAAGGAGAGGGAATGGTTGAGATTAATGGAGGGAAGGTCTCCACTAATCAAAATCCACATACCTTGTATGATTTAACAGAGAAAAATCTAATTTGGAGGTGAGAAAATCGAAACCCTAGCTTGAACTCTTCTTCTTGAAGCCTTGAAGAACTTGAGAGTATTTTTGGGAGAGATTTTCTAAATCTATTGTTTTTTATCGAGATCGGGTTTTTGTCAGCCAATTTTGGTAAGAATTATTCAAGTTTTCCGGTGCTAGCCTCAAACTAAGCTCAAGATACCACCCTCAAACAGATGTTCAAACGGAGGTTGTCAACCGGTCCTTGGTGATTTGTTTGCGTTGATTTGTAGGAACACATCCAAGACAGTGGTCGGATGGATTTCCTAGGCTGAATTTGGTTCAACACCACTTACCATGGTTCCACCAAGATGACTCCTTTTAAAACTTTATATAGACGAGATCCTCCCTCGTTGTGGTTCACTGAAGATATTTCTGTTGTTGAAGAGGTCAATCAATAGCTTGCTGCTTGTAACACTATTTTAGATGAACTCAAGGCTACTTTGACCCATGCTCAAGCTCACATGAAAGTTTATGTTGATGTTAAGCGTCGTGAAATTGTGTTCCAGCCTGGTGATTTGGTCTATCTTCGCTTGAAACCTTTCAAGCTTCATTCACTAGTTAAAAAGGTTATCGAGAAGTCACACGCTCATTACTATAGGTCGTATACAGTACATGTCTTGAGCAAAATTGCGAAAGTTGCTTACCGTCTTGATTTACCCTTTCATTCACGAGTGCACCCCGTATTCCATGTTTCTTGGCTAAAGCGTGTTGTGAAGAATTTGTTTCCCATTCAACGACTCCCTTCTTTCTTGTCTGAAGATTTTTAAATGCTAGTCCAAACTGAAAGTGTGTTAGGTTGTCAAACACTTTTGAATGGCTTCCAAGAGCTTCTGATTAAGTGAAAGAACTTGCCTGACTTTGAGAATACTAGGGAACCCTGTGAAGTTATTGATGCTCAATTTCACCTTGAGGACAAGGCGAAGCTCATTGGGGTGAGTATTGCTAGACCTGTTATTACTAAGGTCTATATATGTTGGAAGACTTCTAAAAATAAGGCTTAAATATTACTGCTTTATTTAGTTATTACATAGAAGTTATGATGATTATTTAAGGCAGAACAAGCAATTTATTCAAGGGATTTAGATTTGGGAAGTCAAATTGGAGGATAAAGTTCCTCGAAATACCTTGGTTGTTAGATGAATTATCATTCCAGATCTTGTTTGTCCATTTGTAAACTTGTTCGTATTTATTGGTGGAAATAAATAACAGTGTAGGGTGCTGTGTTTTGGAAGTTTACAACATATGGTTAGAGATTTTCTGGGTTCCTAACAGTTGTAGAGTTGATTTATGAAGCATGATAGGGGATCATCGTGTATCACAGACCAAGCTAGAGATGCCTTAATTTATATGTAAATCATCCCATTCCCACCATTATTCTGGAGCTGATTTATAGGGGATCATTGTGTATCATTAGTAACGAAAATTCACCATTAATAAGAATCTTCAGATTCTTTAATGGATGTCCAGATGAATTTTCAAGAATTCGCCTCATCATTATTGATCCAAGATGACCTACTTGGTCATGCCATAGCACAAATGTATTTAAATCAGTAAACTTTTGATTTACGATTGAATGTGCTTTAGTTATACTAATTTCTGCATAATATAGACCAGAAGATAAAGTTGGTAATTTCTCCAAAATATGTTTTTGGTCTGAGACACTCTTGGTTGAACCAAGATATTCAATGTTCATTTCATTTAGTGTCTCGATGTGGTATCCATTTCGGCGGATATCTTTGAAACTTAACAAGTTTCTTGGGGATTTAAAAGAGAAAAATGTTTCTTCTATAACAAGTTTTGTCCCCTTAGGCAGAAATATAATAGCTAATCTAGAGCCCTCCATTAATTTTGAGGTATATCATATTTTCTTCAGAAACAAAATAAAGTAAACATTACTATTAAATAAAGTCATTATACATACTTTATTTATTTACATAAACTAGAAAACATAAACATACCAACTAGCACAAACAAACAAGAAGAAAATTATCTAGATTATAGTAGGCTCATCACTGCCATTTTTCCTTATGGGAAATTAAAAAAAATCAGCTACATCCAGATGCATAGGCTCAACATTGTCTTCAGAAATAAAGTTTGTCTCTGGATTATTATCGCCCCCTTTTAAGGATGCTTGGTAGAGCTGAACTAGGCGCTTTGATGATTTACAGGTACGTGACTAGTGCCCGATTCCTCCGCATCTATGACATACACTTTCTGAATTTTTTCTTTTGCACAGTTTCCTGTCTTTCACCATTCTATTTTACATTGCTGGTAATTTTTTGGTGCAAAGCGACCTTTATGATTGTAATTTCTCTTTCGACCATGGTCAAGACCACGACCGGAGCCATGACCTTTTTCTCGTTGGTGATAATTTGCCTGATTCACTTCAGGGGGTGGAACAGAACCAACAGGCCGACTTTCATGATTTTTCATTAATAGGTCGTTATGTTGTTCAGTAATAAGAAGGTGTGAAATTAATTCAGAATATTTTTTAAAGCCCATCTCCCTATATTGTTGCTGCAGGAGCATATTCGCAGGAGGAAATGTGGAGTATGTTTTCTCAAGCTTATCATGTTCAGTAACATCTTGTCTGCATAAGTTTAACTGTGATATAATTCTATACATGGAAGTTTTATATTCAATTATACTTTTAAAATTCAATAATCTCAAATTAAACCAATCATGACGTGCTTGTGGAAGGATGACCAACTTCAGGTGGTCATATCTATCTTTCAAATTGTTCCACAGCATAAGAGGATCTTTCACAGTGAGATATTGCATTTTTAGTCCCTCATCAAGATGGTGGCAGAGAAATATCATAGCTTTGGCACGATCTTGGCTGGATGCCTGGCTATCATTTTGTGTGGTGTCTACCAAACCCATCGCATCCAAGTGGATTTCAGCATCTATTGCCCATGACGAGTAGCCTTTGCCCGATATATCCAGGGCAACAAATTCAAGTTTAGAAATATTAGACATTTTAGGAAAATAAAATCCTTACCTCTTTTTACCTGTTTGAAGTAGCTTGAAATGGGCAGAGCTTCGTGATAACGTGCTATGAAACTAAAGCCGAAAATCGATACAAAGCAACTAATTTAAGAAACGTAAGGAAAAAGATGAAATAGTAAGAAGAGTGAAGGGAGAAACTTAGCTTTTCTTTCTTTCATTCAACATATGATTTACAAAGGACTAAGACCATATATATCTGAAAAAAGAGTTTCCTATGTAAGCTAGGAAAAAAGCTTCCTCTATAAGTTAAAGAAAAAGTTTTCTCTATAAACTACCTGGACTTCTAATACATATATTATCATTTACAACACCTTTCTAATTCTTTATTGTACCATATTCTTTCTTCTCTACACAATTGATATTATCTTTTTTTTTTTCTCAACTTTAGATGTATTTGTGACAAAAACAAACATATAATATTTTATCCCCTTATAGCATGAATTTTAGAAAAAACTCAAATAATTATATTTTAATAAAAATGCTCAATATAAAAATTTATATTGCACTTTTATTAAAATAAAATCTTAAATATTCGATAAATTAAATTGATCATATCTAGTATTTTTTACTTTTGAAAATAAAATTTTTAGATGATGATTTTTGGAAACAGTCTTTCTATCTCTATAAGATAACAGTAAGATCTGCGTATATTTTACTCTTTTCAAATGCTACTTGCTAAATTTCACTAAATATATTATTGTTGTTGTCGATAAATACGAATGGTAGATAAAGTCAAATGGCATCCATGAGTGCGCACCGCTAGGAAAATCCTTTTATTATTGTTGCAGGAGTCCACTTGTTAAGTATGGAATCCACTTGTCAAGGACACAGTATTGTGCTCTGCACCTAAATTTCTTGGAAATTGGGCACCCATTGGCCTCTCATTTTTTATTTCTCATATTAAAATTCTTACTAAATTTAGATTATAATATTCTCACCGTTTTAAATTAATTAAATTTTTTAAAAAAAATTCAAGTTTAAAAATAGTTGAATTGTTCAAGGTTCAAGATGAATGTTTGAATTTTTTTTTCCCATATTCGCCCTTTTATTTATTAAAATTTTATATTTTCTAGGAGAAAAAATTGCACTACATAAATGACTTCACAAAGGGTAACATTAGAAAATACTACCTCCGTCCCATATTATATGGGTATCTTTCTAGAAATATTTATCTCATATTATACGGGCACTTACTAAATTCTGATACAATTAGTTATTTTTTTCTCATTTTACCCCATCGTTTCTTAATAGCCGTGTTAAATGAAAAATACCCATATAATATGCGATAAAGGGAATATGATCTAAATTTTATTTTTGAATATTTTTTTTCAATATGTATGCATTATCTCATAAATTCAATTTAAGTGAGACAGAAAAAATATTTATTTGAAGACAGCACTTTCAATAAAATTTTATTTCATATTCAAAATTTTTAATTCAAAAATTATTAATTAAATATGAAATAATTTTATTCACTGTATACAATCCATGTTGATTATTTATTAGAGCGTTTTAGGAAGCAGTTTGTCAGCATCTGGAACCCCAAAGTCTATGCACTAATTAGACGAACAGATTTAAAATTTAAATTTTTTGATTTATTTTTATTATTTAACTTGACATATTTTATCATATTATTCTTATTATTTAATATTAAAAAATAATATTGAATATTAAATATAAAAAGTTATTTTTAATATATTAAAATTAATTAAAAATAAAAATGACAAATAAAAAATGAAAGAAAAGAAGATAATTTTATGTTAGTTTTCCTCCTGCGTAGGGTACATACTACCCGTTTTTCGTGTTTCCTCATATTTTTATGGGGAATTTTCATAAATAACCATCTAGTGAAACATAATAGGCTAAAATAGCCACAGTTTTAAAAAATACATTTTATAGCCTTTTGAACGTGTATGTGCTTTGTATAAAATGGTATTACACTAATATTTTATACAGAAAAGAATAGCTGACATTTAATGTTTATTAATCATTGATTAGATATAATAAAGGAAACGTTTCCTTAAATAATGGAATGTCAATATATTCAATATTTATTACATATTATGATACTGTAAAACATAAAACTGAAAAAGGAAAATACTGTAGCACGAGTAATGCTGGAAAAAAAAAGCCGCTGATCTATACGAATTCTACTGAGGTAAAGTTGATTTTTGATTTTGTTTTTTTATACGTTTGATCGTGTGATTTCATACAGATTCCAGGTATGCATATATATACTTGTGATGTATAAAAAAATGTTTGAACTGTAGATGTGCTTATGCAGTTGTATAATGTATTGGCGAAACACGGTTGTATAATGTGTTGGCAGAACACAGTTTGTAAATGTATAATTACTCAGACAGTGTGCTTGAATAGAAAAAGTGTATAATAGTATACGTTATACATAAATGCTATAATGTATTGGCAAAACACAGTTGTATAATGTGTTGGCAGAACACAGTTGTAAATGTATAATTACTCAGACTGTCGCGCCCCATTTTTCCTCGCGGAGAAATAGGAACCTGGACGACGTCGTGGCAACGACTCTTTTGGGATTTTGAAAGAGGAGAGAGTCGCCACCTAATGATTGGGGTGCATTAGGACACCATTCTAAACCTAGAATGATCTAAGCCTAAGGTCAAAATATACCAGAGAACGGGTAAGGGCTCAAATTGCCTCGAAGGGAAGGTGTTAAGCACCCTTCGAGGTCCGCAAAGGCGGGTCCCGACCGTGTCTTGCATTTATGTGGGTTTTCTAACAAATAAAGTCCATATTTAAAGCTTAGATTAAACTAAGTGATAAAACATTTTACTTTATTTCATTTCATTTTATCTAAGTAGGTGACAAGAAAAGGGCTAGAATCTAAGTGACGCATTTATTTTAATTAATTAAAACTAGAAAAAGAGAATCCGATTATTCACTTATAACTAAGCGATTAAATAAGACCCAACGATCGTTTTTTTTTTTTTTTACTTATGTTTTAATCTTATTCTAAGTGAACATGTAATATCCTTTATTATTGTATAGAAATAGTGAGAGCACGTAATATTGATTAATAAGGCAAGTAAATCACATAATTAAGTGAGAATGATCTATATTACCAAATAAAAGAATATCTTTCCCTTTTTGTTTAAATTCAAATTCTTTTTCTTTTCTTTTTTTTAAGAGAGAGATTTAAAAGGTTTTTAAAAATATTTGTTTCTTGTGGGTACGAGACCATGATATTTTTTATCATAGCTCTTTCCCTAGAAACATTTTTTATTTTGAGACCATCTAAAAAATATTAGATTTTATTTTTGATAGAAAAAGAAAGAGCGAAAGTAATATAATATACACATAGAAGTATTTACATATAAGTACACATTATTATTTTATTTTTATGTTTTCTTACATATATATTTTTTAAAACATGGAATTAGGTCTCGTAATTCCGTTGGCTCCTACTAACTATAGGTTAGGAGGTAGCATTTTCATATATCACATTGTCTAACTCAAGTTTGAAAAGAGGTTAGACAATGATTTTTTAGAAGATAAGGTTTTAGTAAATTCTTGTTTGAAAAATCGAAAAAAAAAAAATGTATCTTTCCCGCCCCCCAACAAATAATAACCCCAGTTTTTACTATTTTTTTTGGTTACAAGATTTACAAGAGAATTAAAATTCAACATAACATCAAAAACAACAAAATAAATCTTCGAGGCCCATCCTCCTCACGTCCCAGACGACTCTTCAGGTCTAGACATCCTTTTCTTTAAAAAAAAAGGAACCTGCAACACTGAAATAAATCTAGCAGTACCGGTAATCTAAAATACAATAATAATAATAATAATAAACATGTTATGAACATTATTTTAATATACGTAAAAAAAAAACTAACCAATTGAGGGAGGCGAACAAAAAGATTTGGATCAACAAGGTTAAGTAACCTCGACGAATACTTAAGAATATGTGAAAAGTATGAAACTATTCCCTTTTTTTTTTTTGCGTTAAGTGCTTTGCTCTTTTCTTTTTCAGAATTTGTATAGTAGAGAGGGAAGAAAAGTAAGAATTCTGTGTGTTTTCGTATGAGAGTCTGTGGGGAGCAGTGTGTCTTGTGTGTAGAAAAGAGTTTTCTTTTCTTTTTGCAAGAGACTTGTGTGGGAATCTGTATTGTCCTTAGTTGTGGGAATGGGGGTTTGTTTATATAGTAATGGGAGTATAATCAACAAAAGGCAATAAAATCACTTAGCATATTTAAATTCGTCCTAATAGGAAAATGAATTAATCAATTTTTGGACTCAATCAAATCTCTCCAAAATTAGTTTTAGTAAGAAATATCACCTACCATGTGCAAAAAAAAAATTACCATAATCCAGAAATTCAGCATTTTTAAATTAAGTACATAAAATACGTAAAGGTTAAAAAAGGCAGTCAGCTAAAGGAAAAAAGGTAACTCAATCACATCAAAATTTACCATAAACATAAATTCTATCCTAAACATAGGCAGTAACAGTTAAATTATTCTTATTTCAACAAATTCAGACTAAAACATGCTACTAAAATAATACTAAGTAATATAATAAAAAATAATCAAATAGTATTACTACTATTACCACTAAAATATTATTTTTTTTTTAGAATAATAATAATATTAATAATAATAATAATAATAATAATAATAATAATAATAATAATAATAAAGGTAGTTAAAAAAATGACAAAATAATTTACGAACAATTTTGAAAATCTAGAATAAAAAAAAAGCACAATTATTTTAATAAGATTTAAAATAGACGCGTTTATTTACAAAGTTTCGAATCTACTTATTTTAATAAAGTGACAATCTAAAAGGGGTATAGGTCGGTCAAAATTGGGTGTCAACACAGACAGTGTGCTTGAATAGAAAAAGTGTATAATAGTATGTGTTATACATAAATGTTATACTATAACTTATACATAATAATGTCATTTACATACCATTTACATAAATGGTATATATAAATACATGTATAATAATACCACTTTACATAAATTGTATACATAAGTGTATAACTTGTGCTTTTAATGTGAAGTATAAATTTTTTATACAAACATAATTTTTTTTTTATACAAACAAAATAAATTAATTTCATGTTTATATGTTTACCGATGTGTCTAGCATTTTTTTTATTAAAAAAAAAATTGAACCTGGTTGTCCTCTTCGATTTCGTTGGTTTTGTCAATATCAGATCCGTCCCCATTTTTCTTTGCTTCGCCACTGCCGGAATTCAGATCCACATCTTTCCTCTTCCTTTTTGAAGTGCTTGGCCGATGAACATTATCATTCTGCTTCTTGGATCTAATTTCTACACTAGTCCTATCTCTTGCAATGCTTCCTGCAATGAGCTCATCCTCTTGAGTTATTCCAACGAAAAAGAAGGCAAATCATCCATACTAAACTTATCATGCAAATTTATACTTCTAGTTATCCTCTTAGATGTTGATTCGTCGGCCATTATAGTGTAAGCTTGTGATTTATCCGGCTGTTCAAAGATTTAGGGCATGCGATTTTATGTAAAAAATGGGTGAAACTGAAATTTTCAAAAAAAATAATAATTTAAAAAGCGCCAAAAAAATGGTATTAAAAGTGAATAAAAGCTGGAAGAATAGACAGAGAAGATTAAGGAAAATATTTTGAAAATCTTACCTGCTGAGATTGAAGGAGCAAGAAATGGAAGGAAATCTTTGAATTCTTGTAAAGAAGAGAGAGAATAAGAATGTTGAATTTTTTTTTGGTTTTATACAAAGTGTGCTGAGACCCACGAATTTGTAGCCATTTTTTTTTAAAAGGTTGGTTGTTTGTGTAATTTTTTAAAACTGTAGTTAATTTATGCGATTTTATATTTAATGTTTGCTCATTTATGAAATTTTTTCTATTTTTATTAGGTCGTGAAAAAGTTTATATAATTTTAAAGAAAATTTTAATTAGGAATATAATTTGATTCATATATCTTTTGTTTATTTTGTAAATAATTAATATCAAAGTTGAAAAAATAATTTTTTTAAATTATTTATTTGAATAAATAATTATTTTCAAATAAATATTTTAATATATATGACAATTAAAAACGAACGGATACGATATAAGATTAGGCTGATCCCAAGTCTGAGAAACATCTGATATGACAGGTTGGATTCCCTCCTGTCTCCAATTGCTCTGATGATTTTTTTTATTATTAAATTTATTATCCAGGAATTTTTTTAATGGATTGGAGTATTTTAATTTTAACCTTAGAATAAGTTTTTTTTTTAAATTAGTAAAAGATGTTCTAAAGTGGTTCTTTTATAGATTTTGGGTTTGATCTTTGAATATTGAATTTTTTTTTAATATAAAAAACTTCCTCTCAAATAGAGTCATATTAAAATAGTTAGACATTAAATAACAAGTTATTTGTAGCTCCGTTATGATTAGCAACACAAAATATTTTTTCAGAATTAAACAAATTTTTCTAAAGGATACAAAAATCAACAAAATATACAACAACAACAACATACTCAGTAGAATCTAACAAGTGGGGTTTGTGGAGGGTAGAATGTACGCAGACCTTACCACTACCTCATAGAGGTAGAGAGGCTGTTTCCTGGGAACCCTCGTCACAAGAACTCATAAGCAGAATAAGTCAGATATTTCCTGGGAACCCTCGTCACAAAAACTTATAAGCAGAATAAGTCAGATATAACAAAAAGAAAAGAAAAGAGAACAGAAAAAACGACTATTAACGAAAAGTATATATCAATAAAATAAGTAGGTCGAAAAAGAAATATATGATAGCAAGCTAAAATAACAAGAAAGATTTTTTAAAAAAATAATAGTATTTTTATTTTTCTCTTATTCTTACTCCATCCTTTCTTCCAAGATGAGGAGCATATATATAATTTGGACATCAAATTTTATAATTCTTCCAAGATGAGGAGCATAAAATTTGATTCATAGAACAAAGAAACTAAATTACACTCAAACAACATGATATTAATGTATTAAGATAGGAATGATAAACTAATTAATGAAATCATAAAACGTTCAAATTAATTCTAATATATACATGATTTTAAAAATAATATAAATATACATGAATGTGAAAAGTGCGGTATAAAAAGAATTTAAAGAGATATCTTTATTATTTCACCTATGAATTAAGTTATTTCGAAATTATTATTCTACCCAAAGGTTAAAGAACTTTTGGGGGGTGGAGGGTGGGGGAAGCGGTAAAAAATTAAAATTAATTTTTTTTAAAAAGAATTGGGGAGAGGAGAGAAGTTGGGCGACTAATAGCGGATAGAGGTATGGATGTGATCAATAAATTTTAAAATTTAATTTTTTTTCAAAAATAAATATTAAAAATTTTTAGTGGGGCGCAACCAGGAGTAAAATATTTATTTATTTTTTATTTTTTTGGGAAGGGTTAGGTGGATCGGTGTAGAGAGGAATAAAAATAAAAGAAAATTTTAAAATGTGCAATATTTCTCAAAAATAAAATTTTAAGTTTTTATAAAAAAAATTAATTTCTTCTGGAGGGAGAGTCGTCGTAGTAGGAATGAGGTAAAATAATTTAATTTAAAATTAAAAAAGAGTTTTGAAAAATATTTTTTTAATTTTAAAAAGTAAATTTTTTTTAAAAAATTTAAAAAATAAATTAATTTAAAAATATATATATATATATATATATTAAAATATTTAATCATTGATATAATTAAAAAAAAATTATTTCTCTTCATATCCTAAATGTGGAAGGGTGTAAGTCACTTTCCCTTTATCATGTAAAGCCGTTTTATCATACGTTATAAATGTTTCAAGTTCCAAACAATCTCTGCAATGGCCACTTCTCAAGAACCATACCCTACCAAGAAAAAGCTTAAAATAGTCGCTTAGTTTTTAATTATTAGAACATATTAAATTATTTTTTTATTCAATTTTTAATGTTCGTATTAAAATTCACTAATTTAAATTCGCATTGCGTACGATTTACACGGAAAAATCCTTTTTATCAAGGATTATTTCATATCAAGAGCTTGAAGCCAAAATCTTTGACTAAAGAATAAGCAGCCTTATCCACTGGATCACATCTTTTGATGATAAAATTATTTTAGTCCTAATAATCCTTTATATCTGTATATTTTATTTTGATTTGATCTCAATTTTTTTTTTTTTTGAGATTAATGGACTTATTGCATCAGATTTTATGTGCAATAGTATAAAAATTTTTTTCTTTTATTTAGAATAATAAAGGTATTTATAGACAATGTTAAATTAAGTATTTAAGATATATATTGTCTTTTGCAAATATATTAATTAGTAAATATATATATTTCCAACTAATATTATAACAAATTCATTAATATTTTTTAAATTAGTATATTTTAACTAAATTCATAAACCTAAAAGTATAAAATTTCGATGAGCATCAGAAAATATATTTTTGACTAAAATCTTAATATTATAAATGTTAGTAATATTAAAGAAAAGAAAAATGTAACATTTATAATATTAAGATTTTTAAAAGTATAAATAATAAAAAAATTGTTAAAAACATTAAAATAATAAAAATAATAAATTTAAAATAATGGAAATAAAAATAAATTAACTAAAAATAAAAATAAAAGGAAAATAATTTTTAAAAGTTTTATGTAATTATATGATGTAATTACACTAATTTCTTGCCCACCCTCCTTAAGAATTGAAGAATGTAATTATACTCGGTGAATTACATCTCGTACTTGTCTTGTCAAGTAATTACTTGACCTTTCAAATAGGTCTATAATTACACCAAATCTCAGTTACATGGTAACTTGTCAAATAGGCATTTAATGCAAAAACGTACAAGTCGGTGTAAAATTGATTCTTGGCCGCCAAGTAAATCACCCCCACACCACCACCCACCCAACCTCCCCACTCCCTCATAATTATTAATCCACCATTAACCCCAAAATTCTTAATCTTGGGGGTTTTTGGATAATTTTCATAATCTCAAGGGGTGTTAGAGGCAATGAAAAATTTATGAAACAAGGGTTTTACACGTGCTTTATGGCTTCATTTTTTACCATTCTAAAGACCCTTGCTTTGGGTATTTCAAGGATGTTATTGAAGGTCATAATTTTTTTTTTATTGGAGGTAGGGGAAGGAGAAATTCAAAAGGAGATTATAATGTGAGGAATCGAATTCACATTGATAAGATAAAAATTTTGAGCTATTAAAATTCTCCGTAAGGTCATAATGTTAAAATGGATTTAAATGATTGTTTTGAGACGGGTTGGGATAGAAAAAAGGACGTCACAAAAGGGTATAGTGAAAACTTTATTAATAGTAATGATATTAATAACCACAATAAAGACAAGATCAAGTAATAAATGAAAGTTAAAATATATTTTTGATTTTTCTTTTACAAAAATAATTAAAAATTTAGAGGAAAAAATAATACACTAATTTTGCAGACATACACAAGATATTATTAGTATTTCACGTGAAAAAAAATGACTTAAGAGTTTTCGTCCCAAAAGAATGACTATTCCTGCATATCGATCGGTTTGATTTTGTTTTGAAGTTTATCAATTTGATTTATCGATTATTGATTTGTAGATGTGCTAAACCGTTATAAAATTATTAAGAGTGACTTATCAATTTTTAATTTATCAGATATTGATCGTTATTGGTTCGGTTATTGGTTAAACCATTAAAATTTGACAAAAAAAATTTCCTTATTAAAAATTACTTAGAAATAAGACGACAAATCAAATGAACCATTACATTTTGCTCAAAATCAAATACTATTACATTGTATAATAATTGAGAGTTTGAGACCGTAAAAATAAAAGTATGAAACTATCAAAAACTTTATATATCAAATAGTACAAATATAATTATTTAATTTATCATCGGATTATCGATTAACTCGTTAAGAAAAAATATAAAACCTTTAAGAACTAATAATCCAATAATAAAAAAAATTTACACTGTTATCAAAATTGCTAAACTAATAACTTTTTTATTATCTTTGGGATAATCGATTTTGAACTTTCTTACTATTTACGACTTTTTCTCTACGCTAGCTGCCAAAATTCGAAGGCCTATAAATGAACCAATGAAACCATGTACAAATCAAACCAAAAAAAGAAGCAAAAATTATGAATTTCCAAGAATTTCACCAAGGATGGCATGAACATCTTGGTGAACTAGTACATCAAATGACCAAACAATCACAAAAATCTTCCATAAATCAAGAAGAACAATACAAGATACACACAAATTTAATCCAAAAATTCACTTCACATATTAAAGAATATTATAGAGTTAAGTCCTTAGAAGCCAAAAATGACATACTTCATATATTTGCTGCACCATGGTCCAATTCTCTTGAGAGGTCCTTGTACTGGATTGCTGGCTGGAGACCTACTACTGCTTTTCATATTATATACTCTGAATGCAGTATTCATTTCGAATCTCACATAACTGACATTATTCTCAATGGGTTCAGTAAAGGTGACCTAGAGGATTTATCCCTAAATCAGCTCACTCGAGTTAGTGAGCTTCAATGTGAAACTATCCAACAAGAAAATGTCATCACCCAACAACTCTTTGATTGGCAGGTAAGCGCTTCAACTTATTATGTTCTAAGGTAACACTATTTGAGAAAAGAACATGAAACATATTTTTTTGTGCAAAATATCAAGATATCTTGACAATAATTAAATCAAATAATGATGAAAGATTAAAGATTTACAAAAACATTATTTTGAACTATCATCCAGCTTTGCAGAGCAGCTCTCTCCTTAGCCCACAACATACATAGTGTGGAATCTGGATTCTTTCATCGAGCATCATTCCTTTTACACCTTAAAACTATAAGAACAAGAATTACAAATAAAGCTAAGAAGTAAAACAAGAATTGAACTACTACAAAGGCAAACACATAAATGTGCAAAAGATTAATATATTATAAAGAGGTTTACATTAATGGTATTTTACAAACTACATTATAAATTCAATAATTTGTACTTTTAATTTTATATTTTATTAAGTGATACATATAAATGTACTCAATTACTATATTATATATTAAATTTCAAATTCTGAATCCACGGTGAATACATCTTATTAGGATAATGCAAATGATATAGTAATTGGAAGCATGGATGGGAAGATGGAAAGGCTAGTAGGAATATTAGAGAGAGCAGATCAACTGAGGGTGAGGACCATGGAGAGCTTGGTGCACCTTTTAACGGCACAACAAATGGTGGAGTTCTTGATTGTGGCCACCCACTTCTTCTTTGGAATTCATAGCTGGGGAATCAATCACGAAAATCAATCATCAAGTTTTGAAATTCATGACTGGGGAATTAATCACGACAATCAATCATCAAGTAATAAGATCTCGTAGATAAGACTGCGATGAAGATGATGAACATTATATTTGGACTTATCTTGCAGCCTTAGTTCTTTGAGTGTGTGTAAAATATACTTTATGTGTGTTTTTTGGATGAATTTGATATAGTATGGATTGAAGGATATTAGATATGCTTCTTGTTGTAGTTTATTGGTTTGTTGGTAGTTTTGTGAGTTGGATTTGAGCAATGACACAATTCAAAATTTGGGATTGTGTAATGGCATTTATTTTAATTTCATTGATAGAAAAGTTAATTCTTTAATAATTGATTGGTTTAATAAGAACGTAAAATTTAATAATTCAAAGTTGAAGTAAGTCTTAAATAGATTCTTTCATAAATGAGGTATGAAGTGAGGAATACAATAATACCCAACACCCAAAAATTTGATAATACATACGAGTACAAACTTCTAAGATTTTGAAGAAAAAATATAAATATGATATGCTATCTTTGAACGATAAAGAAAGGAAATTCAAATAAAGATAGAAAAAATCTGAAAAGTTGTGGAATAATCGAGTAACTATCTTCAAATTTTGAGTACTTCGTACATTATCTGAAGCCGAGTAAGAAAATATGTCTAGAGAAATAGAGCACAAGTAAAGTTCTTCACTACTTGCGGTCGGGAGTTTGATCTATGCAATGGTATGTACTAGATTAGATATTGCTTATATACTTGGTGTTATTAAAAGGTTTCTTATAAATTTAGAAAAAAATAATGCTGGGAAGCAGTGAAGTGTATACTCTGATACTTGAGAGGTATCAAGAACTCTCTCTATTTTATACTAAGTGAATTTTTATGTTATTTTCATGATTGTTCAAAATAATCGAACTATTCAAAATTTAAAATAGATGTTTAATTTTTCTTTCATAATTTTCCTTGTCTTTAATGTAGTTTTATATTTTGTATAAGATAAATTACATTGTTTGAGAAAAAAATAATAATAAAAAATATAATTTAAATTAAATTATGTCTTCAATGTTTTCTTAATAGAGTGCGGTGACAAATTTACTTAATATATGAAATAAAGAGAGTAATCCACTTTTTCTTCTAAAAACTAACTTTTCTATTAATTAATCATCAATGTGGAACATTAAAAAGCATAGCAATATTGACATTAAATGCTATCTCATGAGAACATTAAAACAGGAGTTGTTGAAGTCCTTACGAACTCAAGACCAGCAACAAAATCACATAAAGATTCTTTTTTATTTTTGAGAAAATATATACAGAATGTAAAAAGATTTTATGATCGAAAAACTGAGAAGAAGCCTCTTTATTTGTAGCCAGCAATGGGTGCATACTCACCTGTTCAAAACAATCTTTCCTTTCATCTTTGTCATATCTAGTCTAATCCCCTTATGGGTTGAGACGAAGGTTCCCAGAAAACAGTCTCTCTACTTCTATGAGGTAGTGGTAAGGTCTGCGTATATTCTGCCCTCCTAAGATCCCATTTGTGAGATTCCACTAGGTATGTTATTGTTGTTGTTTTGTATCCATGAGACTTGAGGGTGGATAAAAACAAATAATATTACGTTGCCCTTGATATAATATGTATGGATCCATTTGATCCATATTATAAGTTTGGTCCCAAATAGCATTTGCAATCGCATCTTTCTTGTTCCCAAGTTGATCCATGTAATATATATGGAGTAATTCATTTTCATAACCCACAATAAGTCATAATGCTTCATTTTCATAATTCCTCTCAAATAATTGATAAATTATTATAAATTCTTTCCTAGTGTTCCAAGGCTTTTAAGTACTTTTTTAATTTTGAAAATGTTTGAATAATATCAAAATCGCTTTTAAGTACCTTTTTAGAACTGAAAAAGTGTAAAAAATAAATAAATACCAAAAGTAGAGAATTTCCAACTTATAACTTTTAACTTTTAAGTTGCTTTTAAAAAGTCAATCCAAACATTCTCTTAATTTAATCCTAAATTAGAGAGTACTATTTTTGGATTGGTATTTATGTTTGAAAATTTGTCTTATAATATCATCTTTGTTTGTTTTAGGATTATAATATCTCTCAAGTATTTTTATTTTTCTCAAAATATATTCCTCTCTCCCAATAGGATGCCATATCACAGTTTTTTCTTAAAATAAAAAACTTTTTAACAATACAATGAAATCTTGTTTAATGTCTCCATAAGCAACGTCTTTTAGCATTTATTCATTCTTGAATTAAAATTAACTAATATATATTGTTTCTTTGACAATATTTTTTAAAAATAATTAATAAAAAATAATAATCATTTGAGTACATTAAATTAATATTATTTAGTACCTAATTTTTTCGTCATGATATAAAAATAATATATATATATATATATATATATATATATATATATATATATATATATATATATATATATATATATATATGCGCACACGCGCTACACTTTTAGTCTTACAATATATTTTGTTGAACTAATTTTTATTTTTAATTATTTTATCTTAGACAAAAATCAAATACTTTATTTGTTCAACTTACTTGTCCTAATATTTTTAGTCCGTTTAAAAATATCTCTTTTTTATTTGTAGCTGAAAAATCTAGTTCAACAAACACTTAATTTGCAAGATCATTGAATATATATATATATACTAGATAGATAATGTCCGTGCTTCGCACGGCCCAATATGTTGGTTTTTTATGCAATTTTTTTTATAAATACAACTAAAATAATTAGACTAAGCTCGATTAAAGACCTTCATGCTAACACAGCAGAACATAATAATTAGACTGAACTCAGTCAAAAGTCTCCATACTAACACAATAGAACATGTCATCTCTGTATATAATGTGTGAAATAGAACGCAAGAACACTTTTGTACATTGTTATTCATGTAGAATAAGATTCTTTCATCTGCAATACGTGCATAAGTATATTTGAACTCATCATTGCTTATAAGTAAGAGTTGTAGTCATCAGCTTAGCAAATAACTTTTTTATCATTCTAGAAATCGTCGTACGAAGAAATTTAGGATGAATATGTGCAAAAGGGAGGTAAATAATAATTAATTAAAATATCGAAATGGATACCAAACTATTCTAAGAGTATCATAAGCCACAACACAATATTATTTTTCCAACGTAACAATGGAGGAGGAGGAGGACTAACAATGCTTTACTCGTTGCAAAACATACTGCTAAAAAATTACGATATGCAAAACCAATAAGAATTTTAAATGTTTATTCAAGTTACCAATAAAAAATGAGGATTCAATTGTAGAAAGTGAGGTATAAAAGCCTAGCACCTTAAAAAATTTCAACCATTAAAAACTCAAAAAATATTCAAAGCTTGCACTATAACTATTTTAGTTTCTCTATAATCCATCCAGGAATCAAAAAGAAAATATAAAGATTAAGTTTTTTATGTGATTTAAAAAATATAAAGGTGAAGCCTTATATGTGATTTAGTTAGGTGAATAGATTCGAATCCAATTCTAATAACTTCTTTGATAAGGTAACTCACTATTATGCATAGTTAAAAGCCTATTACTATTACAAAGAAAATGAAGTAGGTATATGAGATTTTAGCTGAAATAAAAAAATACTGTAAATGAAAAATAAAGAAAGTAGAAGTAGGTACATGAGTTTTAGCTGAAATAACAAGAATGAGATATTTATTATAGACAATAAAAGAGTACAACTGATATTTCTAGAATTGAGTTGTGTGTAAGTGTCTAGTTTTTTTTTTTCAGAATTGAAATTTGAATTGAACAAATCAGTAGATTGATATAGATATTTATCATTTATCCTTGTATGATAGGCATAATTATAAATTGGTAATGATATTTCTAGAATTAAATTGTGTGTAAGTGTCACGCCCCGGGAGGGTACCCTAGGCGTGGCCGGCACTCAGAGACTATTGCTAGTCCCCAAGCGAACCACTTGGACTCATCGTCACATCATACTCAACAGCGGAAGAAACATCCTCAAGGAAAAGACCTTAATATAATTAAAATAATCAAGCCTTTATACAAAATGTTAATTTCCAACAAAGAATAGTTGGAAAAACAATACATCACATCCTCTACTCAGTGTCTATGAAGCCTCTAACTCAAACATCTAGATGGTACCATGACAGGCCATGGCTATCCAACTCAAGGAGAATAAAGTACTACTTAAGCTAGATGATAATAATATGGAAATCCTCCGAAAACAAGGAGGTCTCACCGATCAGCTGAATGTGAATAGATCCTCAACGAAGCGCCTGTCAATGATCTCTAATACCTGCCTCTGCATCATAAAACGATGCAGTCCCAGAAGGGGACATCAGTACTTGGAATGTACTGGTATGTAAAATAGCTGAGTGAAACAGAAACAAGTAGAATAATATAGGAATAACATCAACTCAACATCATACTCCATCAGAATGTCAAATGTCTATCTAAAGAAAGAATAAAGAGTAGACAATGACCCATCAACATCTCATCAATACATCATCAATACATCAGACTCACCTCAAGGAAACTTAACTCGACTCAACTCAACTCAACTCGACTCGACTCAACTCAACTCAACTCAAGGAACATCAACATCAACTCAACTCAACTCAGGAACATCGACATCAACTCAACTCAAGGAACATCAACATCAACTCATCTCAGGGAACATCGACATCAACTCATCTCAGGGAACTCGACTCAAACATCACATCAACATCAACATCAGAGTCCTATCAAAAGGAACCTAACTGGGAGTTTCTCTAACCGACAACCATCACTTATGAGCCAGTGATGATACAACGAAGCGATGCCGTTGCCACATCCATCCAATACCCTGCCCGGGGTAAAGGACATCACATCAGTGGATCCACAAAAAACATCAAACATCAGTCCTCTTTTGGGACAAGATAGGAGCCATCCGCATTGCGGTTCAATCCTCTCTTCCTACGCGGGCCACGTAGTTAATGGGTTTGAGTGGGACTCACTCTCTACCCATTTCGGTGCTCAATACTCCTCCCAGAACTCGACATGCTCATAAAACATCATCATCATCAGTCCCATAGGGACATAATACATCATCATCAGTCACATAAGGACATGATATAATACCTCAACATCAACATCGGTCCCAGAGGGACATAGTACATCATCTCAACATCAACATCAGTCCCATGGGGACATATTATAAAACCTCAACATCAACATCGGTCCTAGAGGGACATAGTACCTCACCTCATAACATCAACATCAACATCATAGACTCAAGATACTCTTTTAGAAATTAAACTTCCCATTTTAAGACATCATAAAACGTCATTCTCATCAACATCATCATCAAGACTCTCATCAAATGTGAAACACAATCACAACATCACAACATCATCATCGTCAAGGCTCTAGACTCATCCCTAAGTTCATTATGCATGCTTTTCAAATAATCATGTAAGGTTATGCAAAATCTCATGAAAAATGTTAACTTCAAGAAAACAAATAGTATGATGATCATCAACTTAGAAAACATGTAATTTCAAATCAATTTTTCAATGAAAAACTCTCAAATATTCATGCACACATACTCTTCAACCATCAACTCATCTTTGACCTCTATGGGGCACATGAGAGAACAAACTCATGCTTTTAGTTTAGCCTTACATACCTGAAAATTTGATATTTCAATCAAAATTTGATGAATACTCGTTTCTTGGAGAAAATCCTCAATCTCGTTGTTCTTTTAGAAGGAAAGAACTTGGAAAGACATCGTTTGAAGAGCTTCTTTTTTTATTCTTGACTTCTTGACTCAGAATCTTTAGAGTTTCTTGATGAAGAACCCTAATTCATGGAAAGAAGGATCAAGGAATCCTTTGTTGGGATTCTTGAATTCGCTTTCTTGAAACCCTAGGTTAGGATTTAAGATTCTATTAGGGATTTCATGAATAGATAGAGAAATTAGCTTAAAGCTTGTGAAGAATAACTCACCTTGATGAAGAATCTTGGAAGTTAATCCTAACTTGATGACTTTCTTGATGATTCTTGAGCGTTTTATGTTTAGGAGTGAAAGAGAGGGTTTTGACTTATGAAACTGACGTATTATGCGTTTTGGGACCTTAAATATACGCCCAAAGGCTTTAGGGTAAAATTACCCTCAAAATAAAATAAAGAAACGTCGGTTAGCTTATCCAGAAAGGGTTCGCGATAGGTCCGCGTCGCGGAGCCGTCGCGGACCTTCAGACAGCTCTAAAGGTCTCCAGTAAAATGGTCATAATTCTCTACTCCGAACTCCGTTTAACGCGAAATAAGATGCGTTAGAAAGCTAACTCAAAGATCTTTAATTTGATATATTATGGGTCACCTAACTCATTATAATGTAGGAGATATGGTCATTTGAAGTTGACCCTTCCATCAACTCATATGAAAACTTAGTTGCTAGAATTTCTTTGGACTTGGATTGATGTAAAAGATCAATTATAACTCTAAATCATATCTAATATACTTTAAATACTTAGGAATTGATTTTATCATATGAAGGATGCCTCAATCTTAGTAAAAAAAAAAGTTGGGGTGTTACATCATCTCCCCCTTGGGATCATTCGTCCTCGAATGATGAGTAAAGGTAGACATCAAGGCACGAATAAGAATAAGAACTCTTCTCAAAACTCACTCAATCAATCAAACTCTAACTCATCATCAGTCTCAAACCATCTCCATTCAGACTCAGGAATGGACACATCAACTCAGAAATAGAAAACTCAATTTAAATCATGAGTAAGGAAATTACATCTTACATTCTCTTCATCAAGCACGAATGGAACATCGAAACTCAATCAATTTGAATCATTTAGACACCTTGTCAATTAGTCTTTTGAACTCAAGAAGGAAGCCATCAACTCAAATCGAGAATAGGAACATCGTATAAGACTCTGAGGACACTCTCATGCTTAAGTCCCCACCTCAATTGTGCTCTTTTTTTTTTTCATGGCACTTTGCCCCATCAATGCAAACTCATAGCTCTTATTCAAACCTCTACCTAACTACCTCTTCTTCTTTCATTCAGGCCTAGTTCTAAGCCTCAAGGTGTCATTCTTAAGGTGATCATATTCATACAAAGCTAATCCTCAATACTCATCTCTATACTCGAAATATTTATTATAAAGTCTTCAATAGTCTATCATTCAACTCGCACAATAACAATCAATTTAACTATGTCTCAGAACCTTTCAAGCCTACTTGTCACTTCTACCTCTACCATTCAATGAACTCTCACTCAAAGTCACATCAACATACTTTTACCTATCAATTGCGCATCATATGATCTCATCTCTTTCCTCATCCCTATCTCTATCCCTTCATGACACAAGTTTAATACCGATATTACAATGAGGATACATTCACTCCTTCTCATCCACCTCACTATCAGTCTACTATTATCAACATCACTATTTGGACGTGGAGGAACTCATCATCTCCCCCTTTGACGAAACCCCCAAACTACTACTTCTCCATGCAACATAAGCATGATTATACCTCTAAAACTTGATGCTCTACATCATATCATCAATAATGGCATAATAAGCCGAAGGTCAGTACACACGTGTAAGATGACATCAGAATCAAGAACCCTCACTCAATAGTAACTTGTACTTAGAGAATAATGCTCGTCCTCATCACTCTAATACACTCGCATTATAGCATCCACGGATTTAAGCCTACCATAGCAGCTTACACTCTCGATTACATGAACTCTTACCTCGGGAGATACTAATATGATTTTACCTATCTGTTAGACTCCTCACGATTTCTCTAACTGCTCCTCCTCATCTATAACCTTAAAAGGAAATGGCATCACATCATCATCAGAATTAAGAACTCTTATTCACTCTTGAATTCGTCTACCTCAAGCTCTTCTCCTCTTCTCTCAAGCTCTAGTCCTATTCAATTGTTAGAAAAGGACTTAGAATGGGATTTTAGACTCTTTTCATGTCGAAACGACTTATATTAGTCGTATAGGGAATTTATAAGATGTTAGGAATGGACCAGAATGCCCCTCAATAATTTTAGAAATTTCCAGCCTCGAAGTGACTCAGTCCGCGACGCGGACTGGTCGCGAACAGTACATTTTCTTCAAAAATTTTCTGAACGAGTTTTCTCAATCCCGTCGAAAAGTTTGAAAAAAAATATAAGTGTCACTCCGCTACAGGTGCGCGACGCGCCTCTGTCGCGCACCGACACTGTTTCGGTGTTTGGATCAAAAAATTATCTTTTCACTCGGTCACTCTAAAAATCGACTGAAGCCTTTTCCCCACTCAAATTTTTGTGCTGATCACAAATCTGGCCTCGGATTTGCCATCCGAGCATCAGAAGGCGTGTTATGCGCACATCTCTTCTCTAGGGGTACTTTGGTAATTTCACTGGGCCTTACATCAACTCTTCCTTAGCTCTCAAGGTCCTCTTTTTAGATTCATAAATCAATTTCCTCTACTAGGTTATAAGTATATACCTCCACATGGTCAAGGAATCACTATCCACAAGAATATCCTAAACTCTTCTATTATGCTATAGTCGCATGCATATAGCTAGCCACTCAGGCTCTTTTCAACGCTATTACTCTTAGCTTCTTCCAGTCTCTATGGAAATCTCTCTATGTTGCTATTCTTATGGCGTACATAACCACTTCCCACAACTCTCACAATCTAACCTCTTCTTTGGCCTGCTGGCACTCAACTTCTGTGCTCCCATAAATTTAATTGCATGAGAATTAGTCTACCATGGAAACTCGTCATCATCTATTGATAAGCCCCAAATCAACTTAGTTACTCATGATGATTAAGATTACTTACATCAGCCTACTTTACATCGATAACTCAAATATACTATCTAGATTCTTATAGCAGTCATAACTTAGAGTTTCACACATCTTTACACAATCATGGATACATATCTTAAGCCTCTTCTTATCTGTCTAACCTCATAACTCGGTGAGTCTCATGAACTCACACTTAAAAATCATAAGCCTAATTTAGATCTATCACATTGAAAGCACTCTTTTTCCTCTATTCAACATCTACACTTCACCATCAATAGTATGAATACTACAACATATCAACATAACTTCCTACTAGTTTGAGCACGCCCTACCACATTCTAACAACAACTCTTCCTCTATACCTCATCATGAAAATCACTAGAGTACTTATGACTCTTTCATCAATCTTATGGCAATCAACTCAGCACATCATTACTTACCTAATGAATACTTAACTCTAACTGCAAGCCTCACCCAGCCATCACTCTCGTCATCTCGTCCTTTTCTTTCCATCATCATCCTTCTAACTCTGGGATGATTCGATTCTACCCAGGATTTATAAGACCTCATATCTCACTCTTAGGTGGTAATATCAAACTCTTTAGATACATAGGTTCTCCTTTCATGGGTCACATCGGAAGCAAGTTTTGAAAAACAAATGGGTCTAGGTACATCTAGAAATAACTCAAATGCACGATTCATATGATTAATAGTGCACTCTTCTTAGTCAATCAACTTCGCATCTTAATCGGCTTTTCACAAGCCTAGACAGTCTTTCGACCATTCCAATTACTTTATCTCAAAGGATCTCATCTGTAAGAGTCAGAAAATTACTGTCGCTATCACCTCGTGGACGAGGCATCATCGAAAGGTTTAGAGCAACGCACGAATCATCGCAGATTTCTTAGGAAAGAGCTCTATCGCACGATCAGAATCTGAAAGAAGGGAAACTCATCCTAAATGTCCTATAGCCTCCCCATTATGGATGTGGCGCGCTTCACACCAATAATAAGGACTCTACTAGACACGGCTTCATAGACTCCCTAGGACACTTGAACTCTGTGCTCTGATACCAAGTTTGTCACGCCCCGGGAGGGTACCCTAGGCGTGGCCGGCACTCAGAGACTATTGCTAGTCCCCAAGCGAACCACTTGGACTCATCGTCACATCATACTCAACAGCGGAAGAAACATCCTCAAGGAAAAGACCTTAATATAATTAAAATAATCAAGCCTTTATACAAAATGTTAATTTCCAACAAAGAATAGTTGGAAAAACAATACATCACATCCTCTACTCAGTGTCTATGAAGCCTCTAACTCAAACATCTAGATGGTACCATGACAGGCCATGGCTATCCAACTCAAGGAGAATAAAGTACTACTTAAGCTAGATGATAATAATATGGAAATCCTCCGAAAACAAGGAGGTCTCACCGATCAGCTGAATGTGAATAGATCCTCAACGAAGCGCCTGTCAATGATCTCTAATACCTGCCTCTGCATCATAAAACGATGCAGTCCCAGAAGGGGACATCAGTACTTGGAATGTACTGGTATGTAAAATAGCTGAGTGAAACAGAAACAAGTAGAATAATATAGGAATAACATCAACTCAACATCATACTCCATCAGAATGTCAAATGTCTATCTAAAGAAAGAATAAAGAGTAGACAATGACCCATCAACATCTCATCAATACATCATCAATACATCAGACTCACCTCAAGGAAACTTAACTCGACTCAACTCAACTCAACTCGACTCGACTCAACTCAACTCAACTCAAGGAACATCAACATCAACTCAACTCAACTCAGGAACATCGACATCAACTCAACTCAAGGAACATCAACATCAACTCATCTCAGGGAACATCGACATCAACTCATCTCAGGGAACTCGACTCAAACATCACATCAACATCAACATCAGAGTCCTATCAAAAGGAACCTAACTGGGAGTTTCTCTAACCGACAACCATCACTTATGAGCCAGTGATGATACAACGAAGCGATGCCGTTGCCACATCCATCCAATACCCTGCCCGGGGTAAAGGACATCACATCAGTGGATCCACAAAAAACATCAAACATCAGTCCTCTTTTGGGACAAGATAGGAGCCATCCGCATTGCGGTTCAATCCTCTCTTCCTACGCGGGCCACGTAGTTAATGGGTTTGAGTGGGACTCACTCTCTACCCATTTCGGTGCTCAATACTCCTCCCAGAACTCGACATGCTCATAAAACATCATCATCATCAGTCCCATAGGGACATAATACATCATCATCAGTCACATAAGGACATGATATAATACCTCAACATCAACATCGGTCCCAGAGGGACATAGTACATCATCTCAACATCAACATCAGTCCCATGGGGACATATTATAAAACCTCAACATCAACATCGGTCCCAGAGGGACATAGTACCTCACCTCATAACATCAACATCAACATCATAGACTCAAGATACTCTTTTAGAAATTAAACTTCCCATTTTAAGACATCATAAAACGTCATTCTCATCAACATCATCATCAAGACTCTCATCAAATGTGAAACACAATCACAACATCACAACATCATCATCGTCAAGGCTCTAGACTCATCCCTAAGTTCATTATGCATGCTTTTCAAATAATCATGTAAGGTTATGCAAAATCTCATGAAAAATGTTAACTTCAAGAAAACAAATAGTATGATGATCATCAACTTAGAAAACATGTAATTTCAAATCAATTTTTCAATGAAAAACTCTCAAATATTCATGCACACATACTCTTCAACCATCAACTCATCTTTGACCTCTATGGGGCACATGAGAGAACAAACTCATGCTTTTAGTTTAGCCTTACATACCTGAAAATTTGATATTTCAATCAAAATTTGATGAATACTCGTTTCTTGGAGAAAATCCTCAATCTCGTTGTTCTTTTAGAATGAAAGAACTTGGAAAGACATCGTTTGAAGAGCTTCTTTTTTTATTCTTGACTCAGAATCTTTAGAGTTTCTTGATGAAGAACCCTAATTCATGGAAAGAAGGATCAAGGAATCCTTTGTTGGGATTCTTGAATTCGCTTTCTTGAAACCCTAGGTTAGGATTTAAGATTCTATTAGGGATTTCATGAATAGATAGAGAAATTAGCTTAAAGCTTGTGAAGAATAACTCACCTTGATGAAGAATCTTGGAAGTTAATCCTAACTTGATGACTTTCTTGATGATTCTTGAGCGTTTTATGTTTAGGAGTGAAAGAGAGGGTTTTGACTTATGAAACTGACGTATTATGCGTTTTGGGACCTTAAATATACGCCCAAAGGCTTTAGGGTAAAATTACCCTCAAAATAAAATAAAGAAACGTCGGTTAGCTTATCCAGAAAGGGTTCGCGATAGGTCCGCGTCGCGGAGCCGTCGCGGACCTTCAGACAGCTCTAAAGGTCTCCAGTAAAATGGTCATAATTCTCTACTCCGAACTCCGTTTAACGCGAAATAAGATGCGTTAGAAAGCTAACTCAAAGATCTTTAATTTGATATATTATGGGTCACCTAACTCATTATAATGTAGGAGATATGGTCATTTGAAGTTGACCCTTCCATCAACTCATATGAAAACTTAGTTGCTAGAATTTCTTTGGACTTGGATTGATGTAAAAGATCAATTATAACTCTAAATCATATCTAATATACTTTAAATACTTAGGAATTGATTTTATCATATGAAGGATGCCTCAATCTTAGTAAAAAAAAAAGTTGGGGTGTTACAGTAAGTGTCTTTTTGTTAAAAAAAAAAATTAAAATAGAAATTTAAAGTGAGAAAATTAATAGATATTTTAAATGGCTATTAATTATTTGCCCTTGGATGATGAGCATAATTACAACTATGCCATTGGTCATCCATGAGTTGGCTTTTCTATATAATAGAAATATATATATATATATATATAAACACGAGCTACACCAAAACATCCACAATCAGAAATCATACCTTGTTACAGATGTTGTTCAACACTTTTTGGAGAAGAAACCTTCAAAGAATCTTCACATGAACTTTTAAGTAATTTGGAGAAAAGAGAAGGAGAAGAAATCAAAAAAGCAATGTTACTTTTCTATTTTGAATGTCCTTTTTAAAATTCTAAAGGGACATAACATTTTTAATTAGTTGTGTCTCTTCTCTTTTTTAATAATTAATAAATTAATATATAATATTTATAATATATAATTTATTAATCAAATATGGATTTGGGTTGATCTACATGGGTGACCCAATTCAATCTCCTTCATCTTCCACTCACGCATAATTGTTGACACCCAATTTTGACCGACCTATAGCATATTTTACATTGTCATAGGTATTTTAATACTTTTCAAAATAAATGAGTTTATTTTCAATTACGCACTTAATATTTTTTTCCAAAACGTGTTCTTTATATTATCACTTACTAAAGAAAAAGAGAAGAAAAAATCATTATTCTAGTGAGTAATAGTGGTAGTAATACTTTAATTTTTATTATTATTCATATTATTTATTATTATTAATACTTTCATTATATTTTTTTTATTAGTATTAGTAATACCTCGTACTATTTTAGTGACATCTTTTAAATTGTTTTATGAAGATTTTAAGATTTAATATTTTAAATAATAATTTTAGCATGTATTACGTATTTTTATTATACAAAGATTACTATCCAAAATATTATATATTTTAAAGTGTAGATTATATTATTATTTAGAATTTATTCCAATTTGTTTAATTCGTGACCTTTTTAATCAAATTCATTTTAATTCTAATCGAATCATTGCGATTTTATTTCAATTCTAGTCAATTTTTTATATTTATTTCAATTCTTGCCAATTTTATCCTAAGTCAAGTCAATTTATGACTTTATTTTAAATACCCAATTTTGATTTAATCTTGTCCGTTCATCAAGTTTGATCTAATGGCCCAAATTAATTCCCTATTTTTTAATCTTTTCTTTACCCACTATGCCCTTAAACCTAATTTCTTCCACATCTTTCTCCTCTAGTCAGCCGCCACCCCTCTCCCCATTCTCCTCTCCCTTTTCCGCCGCCTCTCCTTTCTCCCTCCGCCTCATCTCCTCCACCACTCGCCTGCGGACTCCCTTTTTCTTCCCCCCAACCAGTCGGAAAACCACACCAAACCAACCCCCAATCACCACCAGAAACGACACCAAACCAGCCCCCAACCACCACCAAAAACACCACCAAAATCAGCAAGGAATCCCCTCCAAAATCCACCCAAACCAGTCCCAAAACAGTGAACCAAATGACCCCCAAAACAGTGAAACAAACGCCCCAAAACAGTGAACCAACGACCACCAAAAATCAACCCACACCCGTCAACCCCGGTCACCACACGCTCCACACCACTGTTTCGCCCGAAAAACAACCTCAAATCCGCATTCTAGTGATGAAATTGGTCAAAAACGAGTCCTAAATTTAGCCCCAAATAGAGATGCGCAAATTCGTTCTTGGTATGACTCTCTTGAACCCTCGATTTACTTTTATTTATTTATTTTTCCATCTACTGCTTACGAGTCATTTGAAAGACAAAATTCAAAGTAATAGGCCTGTGGTGTTTGGTTTGAATGTACACTGGTTAGCTTTATCACCTATGACGAATCTGTTCTTTTTTTTTATTTGGGCTGTTACAGTTAATTAATTTGGAATAATTCTCCGTCACCGATCACGTTCAAGTATTATCATTTTTGATGAGTTAATAATCTGCACTCTTCAATCCTTTCTTAATTAGATTTTCTTTTTAGGAGATGTATTTGAAAGAATTTGTCGAATTAATTGGTTGATTTATTTCCTTCTTTAATATAATTCCCTTATTTAACAGATTCTAAATGGGACTAATTGAGATAATTTGCCTTAATTTCTTCTCTTCTTGCCATACTAACTGATCCTATTTTATTTATGGTATAATTGGTGATTCACAAAATCAGCTTTTACAAGGAAAGGATTTGTCATAATCTCTCAATTATTTCTTTTCCTTAACTATGTCTACCACATTGTTATATATATATATAATCCCTCCCTCACTTGAAAAAAAAAAAATTCATACTCTTATATACAATTTCTTTTCTCCAAAGACTGGGATACAAAAAAAAAAAAAGCTTCTTTATATCAAAAGTTCTACATTTTGCTATTTTTCAACAACATACCTTTACTCTGTCAAGTTCGAAATCAAATCACTTCAATTGGTTGGTAACTGATTTTTTATGTTCTTGCTACTCTTTGTTCAATTAAATTATTATTATTTTTCGGTACTGCTAGTCTATTTTCAAGTGTTGCAGGTTGTGTTAATTTTGACAAAAATCTAGACGGAAGAGTTTGCGGGTGGGACGAATCCGAAGACCTCGAAGATTTTCTGTTATTGATATTCTATTTTTTTTCGAACTATGTAATAGTAATAGTAATCTGGGATATAGTAAAAAGGGGGGGGGGGGGGGGGAATACATGCTATTTGCTGATTATCTTGCAAATTGATACTCACATAGGCAAATTTTGATTAGGATTAAATAAAAAAAATAATAAATAAGCAATAAGGTAAATAGTAAAATAAATAAAAACAAGTAATTTCCGCGTCAATGTTCTTTATGGGATCTTATGTCTTTTGATATCGTAGAACGTTTTTTTTTCAAACTAACGTAGAAATCATGTCTATAGGAATATTTAAATACGTGTTTAATATATATTACGTCTTGAGATATTATAATTCTCTTAATGGTCTCTATAGATTCTTTTCCTTAAAATTGAAATCTCGCATAAAACTTTCCTAGTTTTGTTTAGAAATTACATTTTTCTTAGGGTTTATTTTAGAAGAAAAATCATATTGCTCTTATTTACGTTTGCACTTGGAAGCATTGATTTTCGAATTTATTTTTACATTTATAAATTATATTGTTAAAATTTATTCTACATGTTTAAGAAACTAGGTATTAAGACTCACCCGTTATTTTAAAATTTATCTGCTACATCTAGAAATCATGTTTAGGGTCACAAGTTCTTTTTAGGAGTATGCCTATAGGATTTCGTTTATTTAATTAAATTGTTCGTAATGAGATATTTCAAATGTGACTTTTTTTTAATTCTATAATTTTCAATACCCGTAGTAAAAGAAAAGAGTCGTCTAGGTGTTATGCAAACTAATCTTTGTTGTGATTTGGTTGAGGCGTATTTGAGACTTTGCATGTTAATCACCTGAATTCTCTGTTTCGTATTGCCACGCGAGTTCTAATAGGAAACCTAAGTTGAGTCTAGAACTACCAAATAGAAGTCCAAATGCCTCTTGGACAATAGGAGGGGCGCTAGGCATTTTAGGACACGCTAGTATTTTTCTAGCCCACTTTTAAGTCAACTAATAAAATCAACTTAGGAGGGGGGTAGGGGTAGTTAGGAACTCGGAAAGGATGATTAAACTCGTGCTAAATAGGACAAACTCCGGTTTTGTCCTTTGGTTTAATTAAGCCATATGAAGCCTTCTCCGAAAAAGCCGAGTAACTGATCCGAGAATTTAAATAACCCAATTTGTTTAATTCATTTATTATTTGTGTTTGTTCAAACCTTTGTCACTTAGAATCAATTTAGAAATGTAAAAATATACGAGACCTTTACTTGTGTTTTCACCCCCACATAAAAATGCGAGACATGGTCGGGACCCGCCTTTGCGGACCTCGAAGGGTGCTTAACCCCTTCCCTTTGAGGTAACTTGAGCCCGAACTCTTATCTCTGGTTGACCTTTTGACCTTAGGTTTAGAATGGTGTCCTAATGCACCTTAATTCATTAGGTGGCGACTCTCTTTTTCAAAATCCCAAAAGAGTCATTGCCACGACGTCGTCCAGGTTCCCGTTTCTCCGCGAGGAAAAATGGGGCGCGACAGAATGGCGACTTCGCTGGGGAGGTAGGCTCTTACCATTACGTGTCTTGCTTTTATGTGGGTTTTATTTTGATGATCCCTTCCCTTTTTCCCTTTTACTTCACTTGTTTATTATTGTTATTATCCCTTACTAACTTGTTTCTTTTTTTCCTTTCCCTTATTCCCTCCAACACCCTCTCCCTTATCCCCTTTTAACTTCCCCTATCCTTTCTAACTCTCTTTCCCCTATCCCTGTAACACCCCATCCCTTTTATTTACTTATCGTCTTAAATTATCTGTTTAAATATTGCTTTACTTGCTAACTGTTACTCCTTTCATATAAATTGGCATTCCGTTCATAAACTCCCCCACTTGGGACCCTCTTTATTTTCTTTTAAGGTGATGTTGTGCCTTTGCACTTCTTCCGACTTCTTTCAAACCCAATATTTAGAGAGTAAACGCATGCATGGTGAATGACGGATAGTCTTACTACCGTTGGACCACGTGCTTCTCGCATAGGAATACCCAGTCCGTGTCTAAACCCACTCTTTAGAAACTTAGCATAGAGCTATCCACCCCAAAATTAAGGCCATGCATACATAAGCCCTAAGCATTTTGACCCCAATGGGGTCAATCTACATATTAGTGGCCACTTTTAAGTCTAAAGGGTCCAATCACCCTCTAGGCGAAATGTTGCATACCTAAGTGACCATGATAATTTAATCCAAGCCAAGTTATATTAATTAGAGTTTAGAAAATCCTTTGTTATCTTTGTTTTGCCAATTTATGGGGTTCAATCAATGCTATCGGGGAAATGCAAGATTATAATTATCACAATCCCTTTTACGTCACATTTATGTCATTCAAAATTGTAATGGTTATAATCGTTATAATAAAATGGATCTTTAAACTATCTGTTTTTAACTCTAAACTCTAAATAAACCAATACGGCTTGGATTTATTGTTGTGGTCGCTTTTTGTCGTCTTAGGCTTACCGCTGGCTTGACGAGGCCATATGCATTTAGGACACTTATTTGTTTATTTATTATGAATATTTGTTTTTACTCTTTTTGACTTATTTGCATCATACCCTTTTATTAAATTTATTATCATTTTCATTTATTTACACGGGCTCAGATTCATTATCTTAGCATTAATAAATTTTCAAACGTAAGTTTTACCATTGTTATTGATGTTTTATTTATTCATGTCATATACTAACTTTTGTATGTAATTTATGTCCTTTTGTTAAAGGTTGTCTAATATTTGAACGTCGGCTTCATTGAGAAACTACAACATGTCAAACGTGCTCAATATCCGTAAAAATGTCACTCGTCCTTCTTCCCGTCCAATTCAAATCACCTTTTCAACTCTCTTTCCTCACTCCATTCTTGCTCGCACACTTCCTCGATCAATGCCTTCAACAGACATTCATTTTGATGCCTTGCAAAATGTAGAAGTACACGATGAAATAGAAAGGTCTGACTTGAATGATCTACGACAGAGATTTCATTACTTAGAAAAGGAGGTGAATAAGAAATTACTCTCCAAAAATGTTCATGACTTGAGGTACGAGAAGCTATGCTTGCATCCAAGAGTTGAATTACCATTAGGGTTCAAAGTCCCAAAATTCAATATGTTCGACGGACATGGAGATCTAATTGCACATCTTAAGGATTATTGTAGCAGATTAGTGGGTATTGCAAATAATGAAGCTCTTTTGATGAGATTATTCATTCAGAGTTTATCTGGGGTAGCTTTTGCTTGGTATGTCAAACAAGATTTTGACAAGTGGTTTGGGTGGGAAGATATGGCCCGAGATTTTGTAGAGCAATACAAATTCAACATAAAAAATGACCCTACAATATTGGATTTGCTCGAAGTTAGAAGAATGTCCCATGAATCTTTTGAGGAATATGTTGCTCGGTGGAGATTCGAGGCTTCTAAGATACGTTATTTACCTCACGAAGAGGAGTTAGTCCAAACTTTCATCAGATCACTTGATGGCGTATACTACAAAACCTTATACTTCACCAGCATTCAAAATTTTGACAATCTAATTCGAATTGGAAAAGAATTAGAGTATGGCATACAGACGGGAAGAATCACTGACGAACAAATTCATGCTCAAGCATCAAATGATAAGAACAAGATTGCTTCAACCACCGCACCTAAAAAATAATACAATCAAAATACCGAACAGGTTCATGCTATTTTTGATATGCACCCCAAGCCTCTCTACCCACAAGTCAATCCTGCACATTTTAACTCTTACGAAAGTTTCTCAAAAGTTCATCAAACACAATCTGAGTCTTGTCAGCATAAGATAAGGAAGCCTCGTACTTTTACTCCCTTAAGCGAGACATTGATGAGTATTTTTCAAAGATTATCGGCTCAAGGGCTTCTAAAACCAAGGAAAGGATGGATTCCTGCACACTCCTCTTCAACTCTTGATTTATCTAAGAAATGTATGTATCACTCAAATATTCAAGGTCATGATATTGAGGAATGTCAAGCATTTAGGAACAAGATTCAAAATTTGATTGAAAAAGGAAAGGTGATAGTGCGACAAGGGCTACTAACCAACAATCACAACTCATCTATGATCAATGCTGTTATTGTTCAAGGTGATCCTTCCAGTCATGTATCAAAGAAGCGCAAATCACACCAAAGAAATTGATGAGGAGAAGACTATCATGAGCAAAATGCCTTTACTTTCTACCAAGAGTTTCCATTCATCCCGTTTCTTTTTCTTGTACTCCTGAACTACGTTTGACCTGATTTCCTTATTGGATACGTAGGCAGCCCATTATTGGGTCCGATCTCAATCAATAAAATATTCCTTTCATTCCTCAAATCAATCAAATCCTTCAAATCGATCCAGAGCTAATCGATCCAACTTCTAGACATTAATAATATGCAGATTCAAAATCAAGCCTTAACGTTCAAATGCAAAACAATCACTTTCTTCTTTGAGTGATTCAGGTCCATAAAGATCTTACATGTCAAACTGGGGCAGAATTTCTGGGATCCCTCAAAATTCATGAGTACACAACATATCAACACATAAGTGGAAATATTTTAAACTGGGGCAGAAATTTTTGAGGATCCTCAAAAATTTCATTACGGTGGAGTACGACTTTGGGCTCCATAAAATCAAAGACAACAAAGGTATGATCCCATCTTTTCTTTCAGAACTCACAATTTTTCTTTAAAATGCAGGAACCTACAATACCTGGGCCTACTTCAAACCAAGTAATCATTTTAGATTTGACTGAAAGAGTTACTATCTAGATTAAATTATTATTTGGGCCTACTTCAAACCAAGTAATCATTTTAATTAGTCAAATTCTGTTATCATTTGGGCCTACTATCAATCATGTGATTGCATTAAGGGTCGTCCGCCTTATAATAGGATATTTAGGCTCGTCTGCCTTATAATAGGACACTTAGGCCCGTCCGTCTTATAATAGGACACTTAGGCTCGTCCGCCTTATAATAGTACATCTAGGGGAGTCCGCCTTACAATAGGACACTCAGGCTTGGTCGCCTTACCATAGGTCATTCCGGCTTGTTCGCCTTACAATAGGACATTCAGGCTTGTTCGCCTTACAATAGAACATTTAGGTTCGTCTGCCTTACAATAGGACACTCAGGTTTGTCCGCCTTACAATAGGATATTTAAGTTGTCAATTTATTTGTTAATATTTTCTTTCACATTATCATATTTCTACTTGCTAATGAATCTATTTAAGGCCAAGCTTTGTCTTTCAAGAGTCAACCGAATCAGTATCCTCTCAAGAAAGGCCAAATGTTTATCAAGGCAAAGGATTATTTTTCTCAAAAACTAATACAATTTCTCATCTACTTTTGTCATTTCCTTTATAGCATTAATCGCATTTGTTCATAATTTTTATATTTATGAACTAACCATTTCACTTAGTCATATCAGAAGCTGCAGCCTGCAGGGATCAAAGGCTTCTCATTTCTTAAATGTAATTCTTTAATCCTACATAATTGTTGTGACACAAGCCATTTTCGTACTTTGTCTTGCCACATTATTTGTGCCGCCTCATGCTCTAATCCTTCCAAATTCAAGCTACTATCATTCCCACTATCGTCCCTACTTCAAGATTCGTATCGTTATTTTCATTTTTAGGAATTTCAGTCATTCCTGAATCCAGAACTACACACGGCCTGATTCTCGTGTGATCAGAGATATGTAGGCGACTTTAAACCGAAGTCTCGGCCATAACCCCTTTGTTCTATTCAGCCCCTCCGATAATATTCCATCAGTCGGACAAAATCGGCTACTCCGTCAACTTTCTTTGCCCGACAATTCATCCTTCATTACCGAGCAAAGAAGGGGCAGCTGTTGATACCCAATTTTGACCGACCTATAGCCTATTTTACATTGTCATAGGTATTTTAATACTTTTCAAAATAAATGAGTTTATTTTCAATTACGCACTTAATATTTTTTTTTCCAAAACGTGTTCTTTATATTATCACTTACTAAAAAAAAAGAGAAGAAAAAATCATTATTCTAGTGAGTAATAGTGGTAGTAATACTTTAATTTTTATTATTATTCATATTATTTATTACTATTAATACTTTCTTTATATTTTTTTTATTAGTATTAGTAATACACTCATACTATTTTAGTGACATCTTTTAAATTGTTTTATGAAGATTTTAAGATTTAATATTTTAAATAATAATTTTAGCATGTATTACGTATTTTTATTACACAAAGATTACTATCCAAAATATTATATATTTTAAAGTGTGGATTATATTATTATTTAGAATTTATTCCAATTTGTTTAATTCGTAACCTTTTTAATCAAATTCATTTTAATTCTAATCGAATCATTGCGATTTTATTTCAATTCTAGTCAATTCTTTATAATTTATTTCAATTCTTGCCAATTTTATCCTAAGTCAAGTCAATTTATGACTTTATTTTAAATACCCAATTTTGATTTAATCTTGTCCGTTCATCAAGTTTGATCTAATGGCCCAAATTAATTCCCTATTTTTTAATCTTTTCTTTACCACTATGCCCTTAAACCTAATTTCTTCCACATCTTTCTCCTCTAGTCAGCCGCCACCCCTCTCCCCATTCTCCTCTCCCTTTTCCGCCGCCTCTCCTTTCTCCCTCCGCCTCATCTCCTCCACCACTCGCCTGCGGACCCCCTTTTTCTTCCCCCCAACCAGTCGGAAAATCACACCAAACCAACCCCCAATCACCACTAGAAACGACACCAAACCAGCCCCCAACCACCACCAAAAACACCACCAAAATCAGCAAGGAATCACCTCCAAAATTCACCCAAACCAGTCCCAAAACAGTGAACCAAATGACCCCAAAACAGTGAACCAAACGCCCCAAAACAGTGAACCAACGACCACCAAAAATCAACCCACACCCGTCAACCCCGGTCACCGCACGCTCCACACCACTGTTTCGCCCGAAAAACAACCTCAAATCCGCATTCCAGTGATGAAATTGGTCAAAAACGAGTCCTAAATTTAGCTCCAAATAGAGATGCGCAAATTCGTTCTTGGTATGACTCTCTTGAACCCTCGATTTACTTTTATTTATTTATTTTTCCGTCTACTGTTTACGAGTCATTTGAAAGACAAAATTCAAAGTAATAGGCCTGTGGTGTTTGGTTTGAATGTACACTGGTTAGCTTTATCACCTATGACGAATCCGTTCTTTTTTTTTTTATTTGGGTTGTTACAGTTAATTAATTTGGAATAATTCTCCGTCACCGATCACGCTCAAGTATTATCATTTTTGATGAGTTAATAATCTGCACTCTTCAATCCTTTCTTAATTAGATTTTCTTTTTAGGAGGTGTATTTGAAAGAATTTGTCAAATTAATTGGTTGATTTATTTCCTTCTTTAATATAATTCCCTTATTTGACAGATTCTAAATGGGACTAATTGAGATAATTTGCCTTAATTTCTTCTCTTCTTGCCATACTAACTGATCCTATTTTATTTATGGTATAATTGGTGATTCACAAAATCAGCTTTTACAAGGAAAGGATTTGTCATAATCTCTCAATTAATTCTTTTCCTTAATTATGTTTACCACATTGTTATACATATATATAATCCCTCCCTCACTTAAAAAAAAAAATAATTTCATACTCTTATATACAATTTCTTTTCTCCAAAGACTGGGATACAAAAAAAAAAAAAAAGCTTCTTTGTATCAAAAGTTTTACATTTTGCTATTTTTCAACAACATACCTTTACTCTGTCAAGTTCGAAATCAAATCACTTCAATTGGTTGGTAACTGATTTTTTATGTTCTTGCTACTCTTTGTTCAATTAAATTATTATTATTTTTCGGTACTGCTAGTCTATTTTCAAGTGTTGCAGGTTGTGTTAATTATGACAAAAATCTAGACGGAAGAGTTTCCGGGTGGGACGAATCCGAAGACCTCAGATTTTATGTTATTGATATTCTGTTTTTTTTTCGAACTATGTAATAGTAATAGTAATCTGGGGATATAGTAAAAAGGGGGGGGGGGGGGAGAATACATGCTATTTGCTGATTATCTTGCAAATTGATACCCACATAGGCAAATTTTGATTAGGATTAAATAAAAAATAATAATAAATAGGCAATAAGGTAAATAGTAAAATAAATGAAGACAAGTAATTTCCGCGTCAATGTTCTTTATGGGATCTTATGTCTTTTGATATCGTAGAACGTTTTTTTTTTTAAACTAACGTAGAAATCATGTCTATAAGAATATTTAAATACGTGTTTAATATATATTACATCTTGAGATATTATAATTCTCTTAATGGTCTCTATAGATTCTTTTCCTTAAAATTGAAATCTCGCATAAAACTTTCCTAGTTTTGTTTAGAAATTACATTTTTCTTAGGGTTTATTTTAGAAGAAAAATCATATTGCTCTTATTTACGTTTGCACTTGGAAGCATTGATTTTCGAATTTATTTTTACATTTATAAATTATGTTGTTAAAATTTATTCTACATGTTTAAGAAACTAGGTATTAAGACTCACCCGTTATTTTAAAATTTATCTGCTACATCTAGAAATCATGTTTAGGGTCACAAGTTCTTTTTAGGAGTATGCCTATAGGATTTCGTTTATTTAATTAAATTGTTCGTAATGAGATATTTCAAATGTGACTTTTTTTTAATTCTATAATTTTAAATACCCGTAGTAAAAAAAAAGAGTCGTCTAGGTGTTATGCAAACTAATCTTTATTGTGATTTGATTGAGGCGTATTTGAGACTTTGCATGTTAATCACCTGAATTCTCTGTTTCGTATTGCCACGCAAGTTCTAATAGGAAACCTAAGTTGAGTCTAGAACTACCAAATAGAAGTCCAAATGCCTCTTGGACAATAGGAGGGGCGCTAGGCATTTTAGGACACGCTAGTATTTTTCTAGCCCACTTTTAAGTCAACTAATAAAATCAACTTAGGAGGGGGGTAGGGGTAGTTAGGACCTCGGAAAGGATGATTAAACTCGTGCTAAATAGGACAAACTCCGGTTTTGTCCTTTGGTTTAATTAAGCCATATGAAGCCTTCTCCGAAAAAGCCGAGTAACTGATCCGAGAATTTAAATAACCGAATTTGTTTAATTCATTTATTATTTGTGTTTGTTCAAACCTTTGTCACTTAGAATCAATTTAGAAATGTAAAAATATACGAGACCTTTACTTGTGTTCCCACCCCCACATAAAAATGCGAGACATGGTCGGGACCCGCCTTTGCGGATCTCGAAGGGTGCTTAACCCCTTCCCTTTGAGGTAACTTGAGCCCGAACTCTTATCTCTGGTTGACCTTTTGACCTTAGGTTTAGAATGGTGTCCTAATGCACCTTAATTCATTAGGTGGCAACTCCCTTTTTCAAAATCCCAAAAGAGTCATTGCCACGACGTCGTCCAGGTTCCCGTTTCTCCGCGAGGAAAAATGGGCGCGACAGGGTCAACTTTCTTTCCAATTTTGCAACTTTCATACATTATAACTAGATTGTATGACATGTATATACTTCGATAGCATCATTGCTATACATCTGTTAGGAATATACAACATCTCAATCAATGAACCTATGGTATACAGTACCCTAGATCATTTATCATATTCATATCTCTCATTATCTCTTTTCCTTAATTTTGAGTTCATCATTATGTACTTGTCTCGTTGACAAACATAAAGGACGTCAATGAACACAATTGATGCGATGACACTCCAATGATCTTCCTCATCTCATGAATCTCTCAATGTCAATGTGATATGCTTTTTAAGAAATGTTCCTCCATACCGAATCAAACATGATCTCTTGACAAACAACTAAAATAGAAAACACCAAATTGAATCTCAAGAAACTGATTTAAATCAAGCGGGTACAATATGAAAATTACTTATAATTTTCAGGGCTTCACACGAAAGCAAGTAGAGACTAAACTTGTATCGCCCTTATAGGTCACTTTATGCATACATAGTATGAAACATGCATCATAATATTGACACATTTCCCATGGGGTGCATGTCATTTATTAATTAAATACTGTACAGATAATAAGACAAACAACTCATGTCTAACTTGGAGTTCACAAATGTACTCGTTATTTGTTCTTTAGAACTTATCTTTGGCATTAAAAAAATAGGCTAACTCATTTCAATCATACATGAATAAATACAAACTAACATAGATATTCTGATTATAAACTTTCAGCTCCCTATTATCATGACTTCTGACAATAATTAGTTTATAACTGTCTCACCTCTACATGTCACTTAGACAATAGAGGTGATTGCCTATGTGAATAGGTCAATCTTTTTGTCTGTTCGACATACTTTTTATCCTGAGTATTTTATGTACACTACATACAAAATAATATGTGTATATGAACCAATAAGAATTGAAAAATAGGCATTAAATCAACATTAAATTCAATAATGTGAATTTACGTAAACATGTCTGGAAAAAATAAAAATATAAATACTTTTGCATCTACGTAAATTCAATGACTTCACATGTCTTTCATAAAAATCACATGGTATGAGTTTTGTTAAGAGACCTGCTATCATTTGATGCGTAGATATGTATTTCATGTTCACTTCTTTTTGTGCTACCATGTCTCTTACAAAATTATACTTTATATCAATATGTTTCATCTTCCCATGGTACTTTGGATCTTTCGAGTAGGTTATTGCAGCCTGACTATCACAATTGATTGCGGCAGCCTCAACAACATTGTCATATACATCCAAGTGAACCAGAAAACGCTTAAGCCAAAAAGCTTCTTGCATAGCAGATGAAAGCGCTACGAATTCAGCTTCTATTGTAGACAAGGCTATGCATGATTGCTTCTTGTTACTCCATGACATGACGCCATTATTAAGCAAGAATGTATATCCAGAGGTGAATTTTCTCTCATCTAAATCTTCTCCCCAAGTAGCATCTGTATAGGCTTTGAGTTGCAATGATAACGTAAGGAATAGTCAATTGTGCCTTTAAGATATCTCAATATCCTTTTAACTGTTTTCCAATGTTGTGGTCCTAGATCAGATTGATATCTGCTAACTAACCCAACAACATAAAAAATATCCGGCCTAGTACACATCATAACATATATGAGGCTTCTGATTGCATTAGCATAAGGAAATTTTCTCATTTGTCCCTTTTCATATGGAGTCTTAGGACACATCATTCAGTTCAAAGCTTCACTTTTAGAAACTGGAGTATTTATGGGTTTACAATATTACATATTAAAACGTTCAAGAACTTTCTTAACGTATGGTTCTTGTGAAAGAGATAACAACCTCTTTGAACGATCTCTTGAAATCTTAACTCTAAGAATATATATTGTTTCACCCATATTTTTCATCTCAAAAGTAGACAATAGTTATTCTTTTTTTTTTTTACAAGACCAATGTCACTTGTAGCTATTAGTATGTCATATACGTACTATGATAAGATCACAAATTTATCTTTGGATCTTTTGATATACACACAATGATCTTCATAAATCTTAACAAATCTATACGACATGATCTCATCATAAAAAGGTAAGTACCATCGTCTATAAAATTGTTTAAGGTCATAAATCGAACTTTGAAGTCGTCATACTTTATTTTCTCTTCACTTTTTTTTACAAAACCTACAGGTTGTTTCATATAGATTTCTTTTTCTAGTTCCTCGTTGAGAAATGCAATTTCAAGTTTATTTGATGTGATTCAAGATCCAACATAGACACTATAGACAAGATTAATCTTATTGAAATAAAATGTACAACATGTGAAAAAGTTTGCTCATAATTCCTTCCTATTGTGTGTATTTCCTTAGCTACTAGACGAGCTTTGAATCTTTCGATACTATTATTTGCCTTACGCTTGACAAGAGTAACTATAAATACTTCCCCTTCAATCTCAAACGACGATGAAAAATTTGTGAACAGCTTATTCATCAAGGTTGAGATTGATAAATTGATTTATCAATTTGTAAGTTACTCCCATTTGGACCAGCAATAACAATAGGATTTGACACAGATGGTGTATCTATGGAAATAGGAGTTGATCCATGATTCCCACTCAATCCATTTGATCTTCGGTAGCGAAAACAGTCTGGCCTGTAGTTTCATTAAGAGATAAGTTTTGGTCTATTTCTCCCTTCTTGGGAAAATCATTCTCAATGAATATATCATCACGCGACTTAATTTTATTTACCGTGCCGCTATTTTGTTCACTATGAACACATAACCCTCAGATTGTTTAGTGTATCTTATGAAGATACATTTTTTTCCATTGGACCTAATTTTTTATATTGGGAAGAAGGATTATGAATAAAAGCAGCACAATCACAAGTCTTTAAAATGCTTAAATCGGACTTTTGTTTAGTCCATAATTCATATGGCATAGTCGTAACTGATTTTGAAGGGACACAATTAAGTACAAAAGCAGTAGTGAGCAAAGCATCATCCCAATAGGTGATTGACAATTTTTCTTGTGTCATCATCAACCTAACTATTTCTAACAAGGTTCTATTTCATCGCTCCACAACATCATTTTGTTGTGGGATATAAGGAGTTTTTAATTGTCCTTGAATTCCTTTTTCATCATATAATTGTTTGAACTCATCAAACAAATACTCCCTTTCTCAATGGGTTCTTAGAGCTTTTATTTTTCTATTCAACTGATTCTCAACTAAGTTCATCAACTTAATGAAGTAACTCTAAGCTTCAGATATGTGAGAAATCAAGTATACATAACTAAATCGAGTAAAATCATCTGTAAAGGTGATAAAATAAATAGCACAATGTCTTGTCCTTACATTCATTGGACCACAAATATCATAATCAATTAATTACAATGGAGTATCAACTCTTGTGCCTTTCCCAAATGATTTTTCTAGCAGTTTTTCTGGTTAGACAAGATTCACAAGCATACAATTTTACTTAGTCTATCGTGCCAAGCAAACCTTCTTTAGCTACGCGATTCATTCTTTGGTGACCAATATGGCTGTAACACCCCAACTATTTTTTAACTAAGATTGAGTCATCGTTCATATGATAGAATCAATTTCTGAGTATTTAAAGTATATTAGATGTGCTTTAGAGTTATAAATGATCTTTTACATCAAGTCAAGTCTAAAGAATTTCTAGCGACTAAGTTTTCGTATGAGTTGATGGAAGGGTCAAATTCAAATGACCATATCTCCTAAAGTATAATGAATTAGGTGACCTATAATATATCAAATTAAATATCTTTGAGTTAGCTTTCCAACGCATCTTATTTCGCATTAAATGGAGTTCGGAGTAAAGAGTTATGACCATTTTACTAGAGACCTGCAGAGCTGTCCGAAGGTCCGCGACGGCTCCGCGACGCGGACCTATTGCGAACCCTTTCTGGATAAGCTAACCGATGTTTCCTTATTTTATTTTGAGGGTACTTTTACCCTAAAGCCTTTGGGAATCTATTTAAGGTCCCAAAACGCATAATACGTCAGTTTCACAAGTCAAAACCCTCTCTTTCACTCCTAAATATAAAACGCTCAAGAATCATCAAGAAAGTCATCAAGTTAGAATTAACTTTCAAGATTCTTCATGAAGGTGAGTTATTCTTCATAACCTTTAAGCTAATTTCTCTATCTATTCATGAAATCCCTAATAGAATCTTAAATCCTAACCTAGGGTTTCAAGAAACAAATTCAAGAATCCCAAGAAAGGATTCCTTGATTCTTCTTTCCATGAATTAGGGTTCTTCATCAAGAAACTCTAAAGATTCTAAGTCAAGAAGTCAAGAATCAAAAAGAAGTTCTTCAAATAATGTCTTTCCAAGTTCTTCCACTATAAAAGAACTATCGAGGTCGAGGATTTTCTCCAAGAAACGAGTATTCATCAAATTTTGATTGTAATATCAAATTTCCAGGTATGTAAGGCTAAACTAAAAGCATGAGTTTGTTCTCTCATGTGCCCCATAGAGGTCAAAGATGAGTTGATGGTTGAAGAGTATGTGTGCATAAATACTTGAGAGTTTTTCATTGAAAAATATTGGTTTAAAATACATGTTTTCTAAGTTGATGATCATCATATTATTTGTTTTCTTGAAGTTAACATTTTTCATGAGATCTTGCATAACCTTACATGATTATTTGAAAAGCATGCATAATGAACTTAGGGGATGAGTCTAGAGCCTTGACAATGATGATGTTGTGATGTTGTGATTGTGTTTCACATTTGATGAGAGTCTTGATGATGATGTTGATGAGAATGATGTTATGAGGTGAGGTACTATGTCCCTCTGGGACCGATGTTGATGTTGAGGTTTTATAATATGTCCCCATGGGACTGATGTTGATGTTGAGATGATGTACTATGTCCCTCTGGGACCGATGTTGATGTTGAGGTATTATATCATGTCCTTATGTGACTGATGATGATGTACTATGTCCCTATGGGACTGATGATGATGATGATGTTTTATGAGCACGTCGAGTTCTGGGAGGAGTATTGAGCACCGAAATGGGTAGAGAGTGAGTCTCACTCGAACCCATTAACTACGTGGCCCGCGTAGGAAGAGGGGATTGAACCGCAATGCGGATGGCACCTTTCTTGTCCCAAATGAGGACTGATGTTTTTTTTCTGATGTGATGTCCTTTACCCCAGGCAGGGTATTGGATGGATGTGGCAACGACATCGCTTCGTTGTATCATCACTGGCTCATAAGTGATGGTTGTCGGTTAGAGAAACTCCCAGTTAGGTTCCTTTTGATAGGACTCTGATGTTGATGTTGATGTGATGTTTGAGTCGAGTTCCCTGAGTTGAGTTGATGTCGATGTTCCCTGAGATGAGTTGATGTTGATGTTCCTTGAGTTGAGTTGATGTCGATGTTCCTGAGTTGAATTGATGTTGATGTTCCTTGAGTTGAGTTGAGTTGAGTTGAGTCGAGTCGAGTTGAGTTGAGTTGAGTCGAGTTGAGTTTCCTTGAGGTGAGTCTGATGTATTGATGATGTATTGATGAGATGTTGATGGGTCATTGTCTACTCTTTATTCTTTCTTTAGATAGACATTTGACATTCTGATGGAGTATGATGTTGAGTTGATGTTATTCCTATATTATTCTACTTGTTTCTGTTTCACTCAGCTATTTTATATACTAGTACATTCCAAGTACTGATGTCCCCTTCTGGGACTGCATCGCTTTATGATGCAGAGGTAGGTATTAGAGATCATTAACAGGCGCTTCGTTGAGGATCTATTCGCATTCAGCTGATTGGTGAGACCCCCTTGTTTTCGGAGGATTTCCATATTTTTATCATCTAGCTTGAGTTGTACTTTATTTTCCTTGAGTTGGGTAACCATGGCCTGTCATGGTACCATTGAGATATTTGAGTTAGAGGCTTCATAGACACTGAGTAGAGGATGTGATGTGTTGTTTTTCCAACTATTCTTTGTTGGAAATTAACATTTTGTATAAAGACTTGATTATTTTAATTATATTAAAGTCTTTTCCTTGAGGATATTTCTTCCGCTGTTGAGTATGATATGACGATGAGTCCAAGTGGTTCGCTTGGGGACTAGAAATAGTCTCTGAGTGCCGGCCACGCCTAGGGTACCCTCCCGGGGCGTGACAAACTTGGTATCAGAGCACAGAGTTCAAGTGTCCTAGGGAGTCTATGAAGCCGTGTCTAGTAGAGTCCTTATTATTGGTGTGAAGCGCGCCACATCCATAATGGGGAGGCTATAGGACATTTAGGATGAGTTTCCCTTCTTTCAGATTCTGATCGTGCAATAGAGCTCTTTCCTAAGAAATTTGCGATGATTCGTGCGTTGCTCTAAATCTTTCGATGATGCCTCGTCCACGAGGTGATAGCGATAGTAATTTTCTGACTCTTACAGATGAGATCCTTTGAGATAAAGTAATCGGAATGGTCGAAAGACTGTCTAGGCTTAAGAGAAGCCGACTGAGATGCGAAGTTGATTGACTAAGAAGAGTGCACTATTAATCATATGAATCGTGCATTTGAGTTATCTCTAGATGTACCTAGACCCATTTGTTTTTCAAAACTTGCTTCCGATGTGACCCATGAAAGGAGAACCTATGTCTCTAAAGAGTTTGATGTTACCACCTAAGAGTGAGATATGAGGTCTTATAAATCCTGAGTAGAATCGAATCATCCCAGAGTTAGAAGGATGATGATGGAAAGAAAAGGACGAGATGACGAGAGTGATGGCTGGGTGAGGCTTGTAGTTAGAGTTAAGTATTCATTAGGTAAGTAATGATGTGCTAAGTTGATTGCCATAAGTTTGATGAAAGAGTCATAAGTACTCTAGTGATTTTCATGATGAGGTATAGAGGAAGAGTTGTTGTTAGAATGTGGTAGAGCATGCTCAAACTAGAAGGAAGTTATGTTGATGTGGGTTAGTATTCATACTATTGAGGGTGAAGTGTAGATGTTGAATAGAGGAAAAAAAGTGCTTTCAATGTGATAGATCTAAATTAGGCTTATGATTTTTAATTGTGAGTTCATGAGACTCATCGAGTTATGAGGTTAGACAGATAAGAAGAGGCTTGAGATATGTATCCATGATTGTGTAAAGATGTGTGAAGCTCTAAGTTATGACTGCTATAAGAATCTAGATAGTATATTTGAAATATCGATGTGGAGTAGGCTGATGTAAGTAATCTTAATCATCATGAGTAACTAAGTTGATTTGGGGCTTATCAATAGATGATGACGAGTTTCCATGATAGACTAATTCTTATGCAATTAAATTTATGGGAGCACAGAAGTTGAGCGCCAGCAGGCAAAAGAAGAGGTTAGATTGTGAGAGTTATGGGAAGTGGTTATGTACACCATAAAAATAGCAAATATAGAGATTTACATAGAGACTGGAAGGAGCTAAGAGTGATAGAGTTGAAAAAAGTCTAAGTGGCTAGTTATATGTATGCGACTATATCATAACAGAAGGGTTAAAAATATTCTTGTGGATAGTGATTCCTTGACCATGTGGAGGTATATGCTTATATCCTAGTAGAGAAAATCGATTTACAACTTAGAGTAATGACCTTGAGAGCTAGGAAAGAGTTGATGTAAGGCCCGGTAAAATTACCAAAGTACCCCCAGAGGAGAGATGTGCGCATAACACGTCTTCTGATGCTCGGATGGCGAATCCGAGGCCGGATTTGTGATCAGCACAAAAAATTGAGTGGGGGAAGGGCCTCGATCGATTTTTAGAGTGACCGAGTGAAAAGATAATTTTTCGTTCCGAAACGAAAAACAGTGAAGGTTCGCGACAGAGCCACGTCGTGGACCTATCGCGGAGAGGGAGTTGCATTTTTTTTCAAAACTTTTCGACGGGATTGAGAAAACTCGTTCAGAAAATTTTTGCAGAAAATATACTGTTCGCGACCAGTCCGCGTCGCGGACTGAGTCACTTTGAGGCTGGAAATTTCTAAAATTATTGAGGGGCATTATGGTCCATTCCTAACACCTTATAAATTCCCTATACGACTAATATAAGTCGTTTCGACATGAAAAGGGTCTAAAATCCCATTCTAAGTCCTTTTCTAACAATTGAATAGGACTAGAGCTTGAGAGAAGAGGAGAAGAGCTTGAGGTAAACGAATTCAAGAGTGAATAAGAGTTCTTAATTCTGATGATGATGTGATGCCATTTCCTTTTAAGGTTATAGATGAGGAGGAGCAGTTAGAGAAATCGTGAGGAGTCTAACAGATAGGAAAAATCATACTAGTATCTCCCGAGGTAAGAGTTCATGTAATCAAGGGTAAGCTGCTATGGTAGGCTTAAATGCGTGGTTGCTATTATGCGAGTGTATTAGAGTGATGAGGACGAGCATTATTCTCTAAGTACAAGTTACTATTGAGTGAGGGTTCTTGATTCTGATGTCATCTTACAGGTGTACTGACCTTCGGCTTATTATGCCATTGTTGATAGTATGATGTAGAGTATCAAATTTTAGAGGTATAATCATGCTTATGCTGCATGGAGAGGTGGTAGTTTGGGGGTTTCGTCAAAGGGGGAGATGATGAGTTCCTCCACGTCCAAATAGTGATGTTGATAATAGTAGACTGAGAGTGAGGTGGATGAGAAGGAGTGAATATATCCTCATTGTGATATCGGTGTTAAACTTGTGTCATGTAAGGATAGAGATAAGAAGGAGGAAAGAGATGAGATCGTATGATGCACAATAGATAGGTAAGAGTATGTTGATGTGACTTTGAGTGAGAGTTCATTGAATGGTGGAGGTAGAAGTGACAAGTAGGCTTGAAAAATTCTGAGACATAGATAAAGAGGTTGTTATTGTGCGAGTATGAATGTTAGACTATTGAAGACTTCATAATAAATATTTCGAGTATAGAGCTGAGTATTGAGGATTAGCTTTGTAAGAGTATGATCACCTTAAGAATGACTCCTTGAGGCTTAGAACTGGGCCTGAATGAAAGAAGAAGAGGTGGTTAGATAGAGGTTTGAATAAGAGCTATGAGTTTGCATTGATGGGGTAAAGTGCCATGAAAAAAAAAGAGCACAATTGAGGTGGGGACTTGAGCATGAGAGTGTCCTCAGAGTCTTGTTTATACGATGTTCCTATTCTCGATTTGAGTTGATAGCTTCCTTCCTAAGTTTAAAAGACTGATTGACAAGGTGTCTAAATGATTCAAATTGATTGAGTTTTGATGTTCCATTCGTGCTTGATGAAGAGAATGTAAGATGTAATTTCCTTACTCATGATTTAAATTGAGTTTTCTATTTCTGAGTTGATGTGTCCATTCCTGAGTCTGAATGGAGATGGTTTAAGACTGATGACGAGTTAGAGTTTGATTGATTGAGTGAGTTTTGAGAAGAGTTCTTATTCTTATTCGTGCCTTGATGTCTACCTTTACTCATCATTCGAGGACGAATGATCCCAAGGGGGAGATAATGTAACACCCCAACTTTTTTTTAACTAAGATTGAGTCATCCTTCATATGATAGAATCAATTCCTGAGTATTTAAAGTATATTAGATGTGCTTTAGAGTTATAAATGATCTTTTACATCAAGTCAAGTCTAAAGAATTTCTAGCGACTAAGTTTTCGTATGAGTTGATGGAAGGGTCAAATTCAAATGACCATATCTCCTAAAGTATAATGCATTAGGTGACCTATAATATATCAAATTAAAGATCTTTGAGTTAGCTTTCCAACGCATCTTATTTCGCATAAAACGGAGTTCGGAGTAAAGAGTTATTACCATTTTACTGGAGACCTACAGAGCTGTCCGAAGGTCCGCGACGGCTCCGCGACGCGGACCTATCGCGAACCCTTTCTGGATAAGCTAACCGACGTTTCCTTATTTTATTTTGAGGGTACTTTTACCCTAAAGCCTTTGGGCGTCTATTTAAGGTCCCAAAACGCATAATACGTCAGTTTCACAAGTCAAAACCCTTTCTTTCACTCCTAAATATAAAACGCTCAAGAATCATCAAGAAAGTCATCAAGTTAGAATTAACTTTCAAGATTCTTCATGAAGGTGAGTTATTCTTCATAACCTTTAAGCTAATTTCTCTATCTATTCATGAAATCCCTAATAGAATCTTAAATCCTAACCTAGGGTTTCAAGAAACAAATTCAAGAATCCCAAGAAAGGATTCCTTGATTCTTCTTTCCATGAATTAGGGTTCTTCATCAAGAAACTCTAAAGATTCTAAGTCAAGAAGTCAAGAATCAAAAAGAAGTTCTTCAAATAATGTCTTTCCAAGTTCTTCCACTATAAAAGAACTATCGAGGTCGAGGATTTTCTCCAAGAAACGAGTATTCATCAAATTTTGATTGTAATATCAAATTTTCAGGTATGTAACGCTAAACTAAAAGCATGAGTTTGTTCTCTCATGTGCCCCATAGAGGTCAAAGATGAGTTGATGGTTGAAGAGTATGTGTGCATGAATACTTGAGAGTTTTTCATTGAAAAATATTGATTTGAAATTACATGTTTTCTAAGTTGATGATCATCATATTATTTGTTTTCTTGAAGTTAACATTTTTCATGAGATTTTGCATAACCTTACATGATTATTTGAAAAGCATGCATAATGAACTTAGGGGATGAGTCTAGAGCCTTGACAATAATGATGTTGTGATGTTGTGATTTTGTTTCACATTTGATGAGAGTCTTGATGATGATGTTGATGAGAATGATGTTATGAGATGAGGTACTATGTCCCTCTGGGACCGATGTTGATGTTGAGGTTTTATAATATGTCCCCATAGGACTGATGTTAATGTTGAGATGATGTACTATGTCCCTCTGGGACCGATGTTAATGTTGAGGTATTATATCATGTCCTTATGTGACTGATGATGATGTACTATGTCCCTATGGGACTGATGATGATGATGATGTTTTATGAGCACGTCGAGTTCTGGGAGGAGTATTGAGCACCGAAATGGGTAGAGAGTGAGTCCCACTCGAACCCATTAACTACGTGGCCCGCGTAGGAAGATGGGATTGAACCGCAATGCGGATGGCACCTTTCTTGTCCCAAATGAGGACTGATGTTTTTTTTCTGATGTGATGTCCTTTACCCCGGGCAGGGTATTGGATGGATGTGGCAACGGAATCGCTTCGTTGTATCATCACTGGCTCATAAGTGATGGTTGTCGGTTAGAGAAACTCCCAGTTAGGTTCCTTTTGATAGGACTCTGATGTTGATGTTGATGTGATGTTTGAGTCGAGTTCCCTGAGTTGAGTTGATGTCGATGTTCCCTGAGATGAGTTGATGTTGATGTTCCTTGAGTTGAGTTGATGTCGATGTTCCTGAGTTGAATTGATGTTGATGTTCCTTGAGTTGAGTTGAGTTGAGTTGAGTCGAGTCGAGTTGAGTTGAGTTGAGTCGAGTTGAGTTTCCTTGAGGTGAGTCTGATGTATTGATGATGTATTGATGAGATGTTGATGGGTCATTGTCTACTCTTTATTCTTTCTTTAGATAGACATTTGACATTCTGATGGAGTATGATGTTGAGTTGATGTTATTCCTATATTATTCTACTTGTTTCTGTTTCACTCAACTATTTTACATACCAGTACATTCCAAGTACTGATGTCCCCTTCTGGGACTGCATCGTTTTATGATGCAGAGGCAGGTATTAGAGATCATTAACAGGCGCTTCGTTGAGGATTTATTCGCATTCAGCTGATTGGTGAGACCCCCTTGTTTTCGGAGGATTTTCATATTTTTATCATCTAGCTTGAGTTGTACTTTATTTTCCTTGAGTTGGGTAACCATGGCCTGTCATGGTACCATTGAGATGTTTGAGTTAGAGGCTTCATAGACACTGAGTAGAGGATGTGATGTATTGTTTTTCCAACTATTCTTTGTTGGAAATTAACATTTTGTATAAAGACTTGATTATTTTAATTATATTAAAGTCTTTTCCTTGAGGATGTTTCTTCCGCTGTTGAGTATGATGTGACGATGAGTCCAAGTGGTTCGCTTGGGGACTAGAAATAGTCTCTGAGTGCCGGCCACGCCTAGGGTACCCTCCCGGGGCGTGACAAACTTCTTAGTGCAGGGACGACGATACGTAACGCCTGACTCACTTAGGCAAATCCTACATCGGAAGAGAGAGGGAAAATCTTGGGGTATTTAAGTAAAGGCTTGAACCTAATACTGTGAGACGCCTTTTGGGGTGAGCCCAAAGGGACAAATCCGTGATGGGCTAGGCCCAAGAGCGTACAATACTTCACAGTGTTGGGCCAGGTCGTTACAGGTGGTATCAGAGCCGACTCTCTACCAGTACGGTGGTGGGGCAACCCTCAGCGAGGACGCTGAGTCCCAACGGGGGGTGAGTGCAGGGACGACGATATGTAACGCCTAGCTCACTTAGGCAAATCCCACATCGGAAGAGAGAGGGAAAGTCTTGGGGTATTTAAGTAAAGGCTTGAACCTAATACTGTGAGGCGCCTTTTGTGGTGAGCCCAAAGGGACAAATCCGTGATGGGCTAGGCCCAAGAGCGGACAATACTTCACAGTGTTGGGCTAGGTCGTTACAATGGCCGAGCCTTGCATGCCATGTATTTACATCATTCTCATAATAAGAAGACGTAAATAAGGAAAAACTAATGTCATTATTCTTGGGACTTTGAACAACATCCAAAACAAAAATCCGACCATAAAAATAACTAGTTCCATGTTTTGTCTTACCCAATTATACATATTCATTCCATATTCATGAAAGGAAAACTTAAAGTATATTTTAATCAACAGATGAACAGAGACTAGATTATGATGAATTGATGGTGCAATAATACATCATGCAGGAGCAAAGTTCGATCGCCTCACATTTCAAGTTTGCAGGTACCAATCCCTTCGATCTCCACTTTGGAGTTGTTTCCTACACACACCCATTTAGATCCTCATGGGATTCATTGATAATCTACAACAAAAATTCTTTTCGTCGCTATATATTCAGTGGCTCCTGAATCTACAATTCATATATGAAGTGATTCAATTAAAAAGGCAGAACAAGAAATACTTATATCACTATAGATATTGTTCATAAGGTCATATACCTTTTTAGGCTCAAGACAATCACCAGCAAAGTGTTCCTTGTTTTTACAGTTATAGCCCTTAAGCTTAGTCATAGAAATATTTTTCTCTAGAGTAGAAATATTTTTCTCTCTTTATTTACTAATCTTAAGCTTATTTGAGACTTTTATATGTTGGATGGTATAACTATTCTCGGGAAGTGTCACAGACACATTTAGAGCTTTAAGAGTTTCTTGCTCTTCCAAGACATACTTGATTTTATGATTATCACAGTTAAGCTTATCACTTTTGTTAAGCTTGGCCATAATATTCTTTGCAATAGTTGACATACTGATTTGAATAAGTACAAAGTAAAATGAGATAACTATGTCATTGTTTTAGCCTAAATTCATATACATAATAATTCTTAAAATAATTAACTATGTCAATATTCATTTCACATTATGTTCAAATTTGAAAGTTCACTAAGTTCCCTATCATCATCTGAATTTCACTGTGTTATAAATCTAACACAATCAATCATCTAAAAACTACTTATCTTAAATCGCATAAATTCAAGGTTTAATATGCATAAATTATATAGCAAATATAGAAGCACTCAAATGATAATATTTTAACATAATAATTAGATTACAAAATCATATAGTCATGTCCTATACAAACAATTATTATACAAACTAAATACACATTATCACTGTAATATCTCTTTGTGAATAAGAATAGATAAAATAAAATCTATACAAAGATCCATAGCCAATTTATATCTTATAGGCAATTAATGAGAATGACACACAGTCTTCTTAATTTCCAAGTCGATATATTTTTCCATAAAATATTAGACCAGTGACTTGTAAGATCTCGATCTTTTGAGATGCAACTTATCTCAAGATTTGCCAAATAAATTCTTTTGAAAAACCTCTGACAATGCAGATCGTAAATCCATATATTTCTTCTTCGTGGTCAATAAACCCCCAACCTACACAACTTCTTGAATTAACCTGTTAGTTCTCGTTATGTGCTTCACAAATTTTGTAAGATCATCATCTTGAACATTGGATTCTGGCGAAAGATTGTCCAAATTGTCAATCATAATTTTCACTCTATCCTTCTGTTATTTTGTGAAAATTCGTCTGGATGTCCTTATCAATACAATAATTTTATGTCACACACAAAGAAAATGATATTATACAATAATTTGTATTAAAAAATCTTATATGGGCTTTGTTATCGCGAAAAATGGCTTTCGGTTTAAAAATTCGATTAAAGACTTAATTAATTTAAATAAATCGAATCTTTAAATTTTTAGAGTCGCCACTTAATTTTTTAAGGAAAAAATCAAGAAAAACCGATTTTAAACTTATTTTTAAAAGAATTAACAGAAAAAATCCTTTTAAAAAATCCAAAGAAGGGTTCGGGTTCATATTTCTATTTCGGGAAGGTTTTACGCACCCGAAACATCCGCTAACGTGCGGTTATCCGACGATTAAATATTTTGACTAACTTTAAAAATAATATAATTTATATCATTAATTTTGAAACGTTTAAATAAAATATTTTAAGAGTAGGAAAATGGAGCATTTAAATTTTACTTATATTTTATTCAATTATAATTAGTTAAATGGATTACTTAAAATTCAATAGGGGGTATATTATTGGAATCCAACCAATATTTATTTAATTCAAGGACTTAACAAATTTAATTAAGTAATTAGAATTTTAAATTTACGAAATTCTAAGTGTTTGGAAGGGAAAACATATTTTAAAGTAAGATTATTTTAAAGAAAGAAAGTACTTGAAATATTTTAAAGATATCTTAGAACCTAATTTTTAAAAAATGATTTTATAACCCAAATCTAAAGTCATGATATAACATAGGTGGCTAACTTTGGAAAATTTAATTAGGCTAAAATCTATAAAATAACCCTAAACTTAAAATTAGTGTTTGAACAAATAAAAATATGGCAAATATCACAAACAAAGATATAATTAAAATAAATTAAAATGACTTGAGCCTGGGTAGACCCAATTCCCAAAACCTGCATAGTTATTAAATTTTAAATTGGGCCTGCCCATTCCCTTTTAAAATTAGCCCATGCCCAAATTTTAAGGGCTGCTGCTGACTGGGCCTCTAAGCCCAATGTCCTTTTCAGCTGAATGACTTTTGGCCCTTTTCCTTTTGGGTTAAACTTGTGGTATACACTAGTGGTATATCAGTGTATATAACCTGCGTACGGGTGTATATACACCAACTTTCGGCCTCCGGAACCTGTGTTTTATCATACTCTCGAACATGTATATCACCCAGACGAGGAACGACTCAAAGACGTGCGGGGAGAGCCCAAAATGAGCTCCAACGATCGTCACATGCGATAAAAGAGGGGGGAGAGAATTAACAATCAACGAAGTAAAACTAATTACGGGCTAAATGAAATAGTACACCATGTATCTGAAAATACACAACACAATAACAATGCTCAATCTTCAAGGCATAAACAGAAGAAGATAATTTTAAGAAGAAAGGCCAAGGTTTTGTCTTGAAATTTAGAACATGTAATTTGGCATTTTATCACGGCATATGAACAAAAGAAGCAAAGTGCGAGGAGCATAGACAACTAGCTTCTAAACCTAAGGAAACAGAATAAAACAACAAGACAGTGATAACTCTTCCATGATCTTAACCAGAGAGTATATCAAAATAACACAAGAACGTTAAACTTGAAGTCAAGTAAGGTAATATTTTGAATCCTTAAACGGAGAGCATGACTAAGATCCTTGATTCTTCACAAGCATAATCAAAAGGGGAAGATATAATAACTGAGAGGGAAAAAACCTGAATGGATACATAACAGACTACTCTGAACGCGAACAACCACACAACACCGGCTATCCCATCACAAATTAAATTGTTTTAACCCATTAACATGTTGTAATGAAGTCAAGCTTCAAAATATAAGCCTGGGTGAAAGCTTATAGCTGATAAAAGCCACCAAAACGACATATAAATGACATTTTTTAGATCAGTAGAACAACAACCAACAACCAAGCTTCAACAACCAGACAACAATATCAGGCCACAGGCATCAAACCAGACGACGATATCGGCCACAAGCACTGAACCAGACAACAACATGATACAATAAAAGGAAGAAAGCGAACGAGACTGAAAGTATTACCTTTGTCGGGGCAGCGAACCGGGACGATGACCTAGAAACGACTCCAAAATACTCGAATCACTTTGAGACCGTACTTCAATTTGTTTGAAGATTTTCAAGTAAAAATGTCACGACCCGAGGTCGGGGCCTAGATGTGACACGGCAAATGGGGACCCGAGAGTCCCCAAACAAGCCTCAAAGTATCAAATTTCCACATCATTGGTTCAAAATAAATTATTTAAGCACATATATCTAAATGACGGAAATCAAATCTCAAGAATCCATTCATTTATAATTAAACAAAATGAGAAAGTTTTACAAGTGCCCAACATTTGCCTCTAGTCATAAGATGGGACGGGGGCCAAGACATGTCCCGGGCTCACCCTCAACTAAGAAGATAAATAGGTAACAACATAGGTAGAAGGAAGGTGGCTTGTCCTTGGAAGATAGGACTCACCATAATATCAACTCTCCGAATTCGAGCTACCCTTCAAGTGGTGGATGATCATAACACACGGTCCCTACATGGTAAAATCATGTATGCGTTAGTACGTTTGAATGTACTAAGTATGCGGGCATGCAACATGAAAGGAAAATGATGTTAACCTGCACGAAATGCCATATAATAGAGTAGCCATAACCCACAAATACTAGCACTCAAGGAATCACTCCTTACTTGAATTGTGTAAAGGGAGGGTTGTACCCATCCTCATCAATACACATGTAGCTCATTACATAACCATATGCATAGGGAAGGTTGTACCTATCCTCATCTATGCCTTGTGTAAAGGGAGGGTTGTGCCCGTCCTCATCAATACACGCTTAGCTCATACATACATGTGCATAGGGAAGGTTGTACCTATCCTCATCTATGCCTTGTGTAAAGGAAGGGTTGTGCCCGTCCTCATCAATACACGCTTAGCTCATACATACATGTGCATAGGGAAGGTTGTACCTATCCTCATCTATGCCTTGTGTAAAGGGAGGGTTGTGCCCGCCCTCATCAATACACGCTTAGCTCATACATACATGTGCATAGGGAAGGTTGTACCTATCCTCATCTATGCCTTGTGTAAAGGGAGGGTTGTGCCCGTCCTCATCAATACACGCTTAGCTCATACTCATGCAAGATGTCACATCATATACATACCCATATAATTCGTATTCATGTAGAAGTCAAGTTCATAGTACTATTAATTCATGTCATAATGGTGTTCAACTTATATCATGCTTGTGTTCATATATTCTCACTCAATTCTTGTTCATAACCATAATTTTCATACAAACCAACATCATGAACGCATATGCATGAGTGATGTGTGAATGAACATGGGTAATATAGAGTAAAACTAAAATTAGCAATATAATATGAAGTCTAGGAAATTCACAATAAAATTCATATGAAATTAGTAGTATAAATCACCCATGCATAATATCATCTTTAAAGGGACATGCATGTTCATAGTTTCATAAGTCAAGATGGTGCATCATAGAGGAACTTAACATATCTCAAAATTCGGAATATTGTACAACACATGCATTTTTCAAAGGTACTAAGATCAAATAGTAAAATTCACATTTTAAGTAGATAAATTCATAAATTAGTTTGAAAGGAACTTTGGGTCTTCTTGGTTGAAAGAGACCAAGAATCAAAACCCACATACCTATATCTTGAGCATGAACTTGAGGAGAGGATGGACTCCAAATTGAGAGCCTAAGCTTGACAAGTCCTAGAGAGATGTTGGCAAGTCTTGGTGGAGTGAATTTAGAGAGAGGGAGAGAAATGAAGTAGAAATGGCTGAAGTGTGAGGGTGAGAGGCTTATATAGGAGGCTTAGGAGGGTTGGGAAAAGACCAAATTTTCATTTCAAATATTCAAAATTACTGAAATGCCATTAATGAGACGGACCCCAAAATTGGCCCGTCTGAGGCATACGGGCCGGTACACGGTCCGTGTAGAGTCACACGGACCGTTTACTGTACCGTGGTCCCAGACATCAATTTTTCGGAGGCAAGATTTTCCGGACCAAGTATCACCACACGGTCCGGTAAACGGACCGTCTGGGGTCACACGGACCGTACAATGGTCCGTATGAAGGTACCAAGGCAAGAGACACACTTAGAACACAATTTGGCAAGAAAATCGATCATGACTTCAGCCTCACGGACCGTTTGCTGCCACACGATCCGTGTGGCTGGCCGTATGGCTTGCCTGCACAGACAGGCTGAACGAAAACAAGCATAACTCCTTGGTCCGAGCTCGGAATTAGGTGAAACCAGGTTCGTTGGAAAGCTAATTCAAAGATCTTTAATTTGATATATTGTAGGACACCTAATTCATTTTGTGCTAAGAGATATGACCATTTAAAGTTGACCCTTCTACCGAATCATATGAAGAACCTTTAGGATTAGTGTCGGAGAAGTTTAGGAATGTAAAAAGGGGTTTCAAAGGTCATAAAAAGCCTTGGGGATGAACCAAAATATCAAAAACACCTCAATAAAATGGATCCTTGAATTTCACAAGGGCCTTGACACGGTTAGCTTCACGGTCCGTGAAGCTTTTCACGGCCCGTGAAGGCTCCCGTCTGGCCCAGACAGGTTTTGCGAAAAAGGGCGTAACGTTTTGCTCCGAACTCGGAATGAGGTGAGACCGGATGCGTTGGAAAGATAATTCAAAGGGCTTCGATTTGATATGTCATGGGACACCCAGTTCATTTTGATCTAAGAGATATTCCTATTTAAAATTGGCCCATCTATTGGCACTTGAGAATAATATAGCCAAGGGAATTCCTTTGAACTTGATTTGATGTAGGAGACCCATGATGATCTTAAACAACATAGATAAGCTAGAATTGAAGGCTTGAGAGTGAATTTAGCTTGAGCATAAGGTCCCGTACTTAGAAATATCTCACTCCGGAAGCTTTACGGATGACCTCACGGCCGTGATGGCTCCCATGAAGTGCCACCTTGGTCCAAAACTTTTCCGAAATCAATTTTCATGCTTTCTTGAGGTCGTACAAAATTCTGGGTCCTTACATCATCTCCCCCTTGGGAACATTCGTCCTCGAATGTGGAAGAGCAAGGCTTGAAGGGCTTGACTTAGAACATGAAACATCCAAACACAAGATACAATGCATAGTCTATCATTTGAAAATCATAAATCCTTTAAAACTGATACCAAAACATATTTATATCACTCAAAACATCTTGAAAAATCATTTTTGTGCACATGTATGCATGTCATGTCATGAGACTCAAGAATGGAAGAATTAGGACCATTGAGAATAGGAAAGGACCTAATATTATGGGCTTGAGTAGATTGGAAAGGATAGAGGTATCACCGCATCAAACTTGATTCCACTCCCCACGTAGACTTTCCACATATTGATTTCTCCGAAGTACGTTAACCGAAGCCACATCCTTGTTACGAAACCGCTTCACTTGTCTTATCAAAATCTCAACCGGAGCTCCCTCCATAAAACAAGTTCCCCTCAACCCCAACACCTTCCAAAGTCAAAGTAGCACTAGAATCACTAACACTTCCTCAACATAGATATATGCAAAACCGAATGACTAGAGCTCAATTTCGGAGGCAAATCCAACCTATAAGCTACATCTCCAATCCGCTATAATGATCTCATAAGAACTTATATACCGGGGACTTAGCTTTCCCTCCTTCCCAAAAATACACCACACCCTTCACGAATGAGACCTTTACATATATCCAATTACCAATACAAAACTCAAGATCCTTCTTTCAAATATCCAAATAAGACTTTTGATGACTCCGAACCACCGCCAACCTTTCCCAACCAACTTCACCTTCTCCATAGCCTTCAATACTAAATCCGATCCAATCAATGTCGTTTCCCCTTGCTCAAACCACCCCACCGGAGACCTACACATATTACTATATAAAGCCCCAAATGAAGTTATACCAATGCTAGCATAAAGGAAATTGTAGTAAGTAACCTCAAGAAGTGGTAGATGATTACCCCAATTACCTTTGAATTGCAACACACAAGCCCTCAACACATCTTCCAAAGTTCAAAGTATCCTCTCAGTTTACCCCTCAGTTTGAGGATGAATGGCGGTGCTCAACTTTACCTAGTACCAAGTCATCCTTGAGACGGCCTCCAAAAGTAAGAAGAAAATTAGGTACCGCGATCAGATATGATAGACCTAGACACACCGTGCAACCTCACCAAATTCTTGGATGTACAACATTGCATACCCTTCGGTGCTAAAATAGCCTTGACTGGTAGGAAATGAGCTATCTTAGTCATCCGATCAATAATAACTCAAATAGAGTCAAATTACCTTCAGTCTAGGGCAACCCAACCACAAAATCCATATTTACATTCTCCCACTTCCAAGTAGGGATCTCAATATTTTGAGTCGCACCACCGAGCCTTTGGTATGCTACCTTCACTTGTTGACACTGGGGCGCTTAGGTACGAGCTCGGCTATGCCCTTCTTCATACCATGCCACACCTCCTTCAAATCCCAACACATCTTAGTGGATTCCGGGTGAATCAAATACAAGGAGTTAGGGGCTCCACTCACAATCTTCCTGGAGAAGACTTGAAAAAGGATTTCCCGAGCATGGTTGGGATGGATTATTTTTTTCCTAAGATCACCCACATCCGAAACACATAACTGACTTTGATACCGAAACGCACCATCTCCCCCTTGGGAGAAAACCACTATCCTATTGGCAACCAACCTCTTCAACACAACCAATGACAGATCTAGATCTTGCTTAGCCTTAACATCATCAATCACTCAAGATTCCGCCCCATTCTAAACATGAACACCAACATTATTAGAGTCGGTCATCCTAACAACCAATCTAGTCTATCAGTAAGCATCCTTTGCTAGCTCTCTCTTCCCTTCACCAAAAGAAACCACATTTCCCATAGATAGCCTATTCCGAGCAACGGCTATAACACTTTCCTTGCCAAAATTACATTGTACACTCATCTCGTAGCCCCCAAGGAGTCCCAACCCTCTTCTTAGTCCCAAGTTAAGATCCCTTTGAGTGAACACATATTGCGACTCTTGTGGTAGGTGAAAACATTGACTCATACCCCCTACAAGTAGTACCTCCCAATCATCAAGGCAAACACCACAGCCGCTAACTCAAGATTAGGAGCCGGGTAATTACGCTCTTGCACCTCCAATTGCCTTGAAGCCCAAGCTACCACCCTAACATGTTTCATAAGAACACAACCCCAAACCAAACCGAGGAGCACCACAATACACCACCAACCTATTTAAGCCATCCGGTAATGCCAAAATCGAATCTGATGCACGCCGACCTCTCAAGGCATGAGAACTCACCTCACATTAATCCGGCCATACAACTTGGCCTTCTTCTATCCAACTTGATCAACGGAGATGCAATAGATGAGAAGCCTCCAACAAACTTCCATCGTAACCAGCCAACCAAAGAAAACTTCGAATATCCAAAGGAGCAAGCATGTCAAACAATGCATATCCTTCACTAACTCCCTTTTGGACCTATCCATAAGATCGCTACAACGCCTTCCTCTCCTAGATTTGCATTATGAGCTCAAGGTAACTCTACCTATTCGATAGGGAGGGATGGAGACAATGGATTTTAAGACACGCACCATGGCACGATTAGAATCAAGATAAGTGAAACATTTCCTAAAACGCCTTGTAGCCTCTTACACATAGATGTGGCGCGCTTCACACCCATGAATAAGACTCTACTTGACGCGGCATGTTCGACTTCGAGGACCATTTATAAACCTAGTGCTCTGATACCATCTTTTGTCACGACCCGAGGTCGGGGCCTAGATGTGACACGGCGAATGGGACCCGAGAGTCCCCAAACAAGCCTCAAAGTATCAAATTTCCACATCATTGGTTCAAAATAAATTATTTAAGCACATATATCTAAATGACGGAAATCAAATCTCAAGAATCCATTCATTTATAATTAAACAAAATGAGAAAGTTTTACAAGTGCCCAACATTTGCCTCTAGTCATAAGATGGGACGGGGGCCAAGACATGTCCCGGGCTCACCCTCAACTAAGAAGATAAATAGGTAACAACATAGGTAGAAGGAAGGTGGCTTGTCCTTGGAAGATAGGACTCGCCATAATATCAACTCTCCGAATTTGAGCTACCCTTCAAGTGGTGGATGATCATAACACACGGTCCCTACATGGTAAAATCATGTAGGCATAGAGTATGCGTTAGTACGTTTGAATGTACTAAGTATGCGGGCATGCAACATGAAAGGAAAATGATGTTAACCTGCACGAAATGCCATATAATAGAGTAGCCATAACCCACAAATACTAGCACTCAAGGAATCACTCCTTACTTGAATTGTGTAAAGGGAGGGTTGTACCCATCCTCATCAATACACATGTAGCTCATTACATAACCATATGCATAGGGAAGGTTGTACCTATCCTCATCTATGCCTTGTGTAAAGGGAGGGTTGTGCCCGTCCTCATCAATACACGCTTAGCTCATACATACATGTGCATAGGGAAGGTTGTACCTATCCTCATCTATGCCTTGTGTAAAGGAAGGGTTGTGCCCGTCCTCATCAATACATGCTTAGCTCATACATACATGTGCATAGGGAAGGTTGTACCTATCCTCATCTATGCCTTGTGTAAAGGGAGGGTTGTGCCCGCCCTCATCAATACACGCTTAGCTCATACATACATGTGCATAGGGAAGGTTGTACCTATCCTCATCTATGCCTTGTGTAAAGGGAGGGTTGTGCCCGTCCTCATCAATACACGCTTAGCTCATACTCATGCAAGATGTCACATCATATACATACCCATATAATTCGTATTCATGTAGAAGTCAAGTTCATAGTACTATTAATTCATGTCATAATGGTGTTCAACTTATATCATGCTTGTGTTCATATATTCTCACTCAATTCTTGTTCATAACCATAATTTTCATACAAACCAACATCATGAACGCATATGCATGAGTGATGTGTGAATGAACATGGGTAATATAGAGTAAAACTAAAATTAGCAATATAATATGAAGTCTAGGAAATTCACAATAAAATTCATATGAAATTAGTAGTATAAATCACCCATGCATAATATCATCTTTAAAGGGACATGCATGTTCATAGTTTCATAAGTCAAGATGGTGCATCATAGAGGAACTTAACATATCTCAAAATTCGGAATATTGTACAACACATGCATTTTTCAAAGGTACTAAGATCAAATAGTAAAATTCACATTTTAAGTAGATAAATTCATAAATTAGTTTGAAAGGAACTTTGGGTCTTCTTGGTTGAAAGAGACCAAGAATCAAAACCCACATACCTATATCTTGAGCATGAACTTGAGGAGAGGATGGACTCCAAATTGAGAGCCTAAGCTTGACAAGTCCTAGAGAGATGTTGGCAAGTCTTGGTGGAGTGAATTTAGAGAGAGGGAGAGAAATGAAGTAGAAATGGCTGAAGTGTGAGGGTGAGAGGCTTATATAGGAGGCTTAGGAGGGTTGGGAAAAGACCAAATTTTCATTTCAAATATTCAAAATTACTGAAATGCCATTAATGAGACGGACCCCAAAATTGGCCCGTCTGAGGCATACGGGCCGGTACACGGTCCGTGTAGAGTCACACGGACCGTTTACTGTACCGTGGTCCCAGACTTCAATTTTTCGGAGGCAAGATTTTCCGGACCAAGTATCACCACACGGTCCAGTAAACGGACCGTCTGGGGTTACACGGACCGTACAATGGTCCGTATGAAGGTACCAAGGCAAGAGACACACTTAGAACACAATTTGGCAAGAAAATCGATCATGACTTCAGCCTCACGGACCGTTTGCTGCCACACGATCCGTGTGGCTGGCCGTATGGCTTGCCTGCACAGACAGGCTGAACGAAAACAAGCATAACTCCTTGGTCCGAGCTCGGAATTAGGTGAAACCAGGTTCGTTGGAAAGCTAATTCAAAGATCTTTAATTTGATATATTGTAGGACACCTAATTCGTTTTGTGCTAAGAGATATGACCATTTAAAGTTGACCCTTCTACCGAATCATATGAAGAACCTTTAGGATTAGTGTCGAAGAAGTTTAGGAATGTAAAGAGGGGTTTCAAAGGTCATAAAAAGCCTTGGGGATGAACAAAATATCAAAAACACCTCAATAAAATGGATCCTTGAATTTCACAAGGGCCTTGACACGGTTAGCTTCACGGTCCGTGAAGCTTTTCACGGCCCGTGAAGGCTCCCGTCTGGCCCAGACAGGTTTTGCGAAAAAGGGCGTAACGTCTTGCTCCGAACTCGGAATGAGGTGAGACCGGATGCGTTGGAAAGATAATTCAAAGGGCTTAGATTTGATATGTCATGGGACACCCAGTTCATTTTGATCTAAGAGATATTCCTATTTAAAATTGGCCCATCTATTGGCACTTGAGAATAATATAGCCAAGGGAATTCCTTTGAACTTGATTTGATGTAAGAGACCCATGATGATCTTAAACAACATAGATAAGCTAGAATTGAAGGCTTGAGAGTGAATTTAGCTTGAGCATAAGGTTCCTTACTTAGAAATATCTCACTCCGGAAGCTTTACGGATGACCTCACGGCCGTGATGGCTCCCATGAAGTGCCACCTTGGTCCAAAACTTTTCCGAAATTAATTTTCATGCTTTCTTGAGGTCGTACAAAATTCTGGGTCCTTACAAAAAAAAGACTTAATAGACTTTCTAGATGTATTTTCAGAACTCCAAAAAAAAGAACGAACCAAAGTAAACCGAAAAGATCCGAAAACCCCCAAAAAGAAAAGCCCCCTAAATCAGTTTCAAGCACTGATTATATAGTGCAACATTAGGGCAACGAGATGGGGCCGAAAACTAAGGGCAAAAAGGGGAAATACCTTAAAAAAGAATTCAAATTTTGAAATCACTTTCACAAGTCTCACATCTCAACCATTGATTTGAATCGATGGTTTAGATGTGAGACACGTAAGAGGGGTTTCTTTGGTGCACGAACACGGGAAGAGAGTGGGGGAGCACGAATTGACCGAGCTTTTGCTCAAAAATGGCACTGCAGCCGCTGCCATTTTCTGGATTTCGGACTGTCCCTTGTTGTTTTTTTTCAGTTTCGATTTTGGGTTTATGGGGGAGAGGGATGAACGCATGGGAAAGAGTAAATGTTTTTGGCATTTTGCCCCAAAAAGGGGCGCCTGGCCATGGTGCTTTCTCTCTGGTTTCTGACCTCTACAAGAAAGGGGAAAGAGATGAAGTCGGGGAGAGAGAGAAAATGAAAGGGAAAGAGGCGTTGGTTAGAGATTAATGAAGGGACGGGTCGGGTCGGTTTTGTGGGGTTGGGGATTTTAATTAAGGGGATTGGGCTGGGATTATTTAATAGGATTTGGGCCAAAATTTGGCCCAAAAATTAAAACAAAAATCTGAAAAAAAAAAGGGGGGGGGGGGGGGGGGGGCAAAAGAGGGAAGGAAAAGAATTTAAAATTTGGCCACTTTAAATTACAAATGTGGCCAAATAAAATACGATTAATCCGAAATTGATTAATTAATTTAACCACGAGGTGAATTAGTATAAATTAATTAAAAAGATTTTAATATTAACAACTTAAAATAATTAAATTAATACGGGGTGATTAATCCTAAAATGATTTAAAATAAAAGCGATTAAAGATAAACGAATATAATATGTAATATATAAGCATAATTAAAAATTAAAATATTTAATCCTAAAAATCATTCGAAAAAATATTTTTTACATTTTTGAAAGATAATTATTTCAAATAGTTAAAATTAAAAGCTCGATGATTAATTTGCACTGTGGAGGGTTAAAATTGGGTGTCAACAGCTGCCCCTTTCTTTGGATATGATCGATGAAAGAGATCGTGGGCAAAGAAATTTGACAAATCCAATTTTGACCGACCACTATTTCACCTCTTTAAAGGAAAGATACGAACTTTGGAAAATTGTGGCCGGACCCCGGTTTTGGGTTTCCTACATATCTCAGGTTACATGAGAACTCAGGCCACTTGTAGTTCAAAACGCTTGATTTTATGCACGATTTTGAAAAAAAATTCAAAAGTCATTCCAACATCGAATTATGGAGAAATTGAAATGCTTGGGAATGAGATTTTAAGAGTAAATGTTAGAATACAGCCGAGTTTTCAAAGTTGAGCCCGCCTACATATCCTTGGACTTAGGAATCAGGCTGCTTGTAGTTCGACTCTATCGGTTGAAAAGGAGGTCTCTTATTTTAAGACGACCTTTAGTTCAGGAAGAGCGACAAGCAAAACGAATTATGAAAAAAGAGGCTTGTAACCTCTTAACCATAAACGTCGCGCGCTTCACACCTATAATTAAGAGCTTACATGGACATAATTTCCAAAATCTTAGTGTATTGTCACTCAGATTCGAAACGTTGCGTCCGATGAGAGTTGAGATCACCTGGATGCGAAACTGAAGACTACGGACTCAAAGAAAATACCCACATGCCTTCTGATAGGGGTGTGGTTAGATTGTGGTGGTAGTCGTTTCTCAGCTCGCGTCCGAAGAGTTTGACGCCCCTCTCCAGACTATGTCCCAGTTCGCTGCTAAGAACAAGTTCCACGTTGTGCTGCATCCTATTTGATGATGTCCACACCTGCGGTTTGCTTGAGAATTCATCCTCCCGGATGTTCTCGACAAAGACTGAGATAAAACGTGTTAGTAGTAAATGATACACAAATATGAATGCAATTCGTGCAAACCTGGTTTAATGCGTCATTCCGAAGGAGATGACAACTGATAGTGATTAACGTGTCACGTTGGAGGATGTGACGCTTCAATAATATTCCAATAATAATATAACATGTCACGTTGAAGGAGGTGACTATCCAATAATAAATCAACATGTCACGCTAAAGGAGGTGACGATCCGATAATAAATATGTCACATTGAAGGCAGTGACGCTCCAATAATAATAAACTAATATGTCACGCTGAAGGAGGTGACGATCCAATAATAAATCAACACGTCACGCTGAAGGAGGTGACAATCCGATAAAAAACATGTCACATTAAAGGCAGTGACGCTCCAATAATCATCATAAATTAATATGTCACGCTGAAGGAGGTGACTATCCAATAATAAATCGACATGTCACGCTGAAGGAGGTGACGATCCAATAATAATAATAATAATAGCAAAAGTGTCACACTGAAGGCAGTGACATTCCGATAATAAAATAACGTGTCACACTGAAGGCGGTGACGCTCCAATAATAATAGATCAACATGTCACGCTGAAGGAGGTGACAATCCAATAATACAATAACGTGTCACACTGAAGGCAGTGACGCTCCAATAATACAATAACGTGTCACATTGAAGGCAGTGACGCTCCAATAATATGATAACGTGTCACACTGAAGGTAGTGACGCTCCAATAATAAAATAACGTGTCACACTGAAGGCAGTGACGCTCCAATAATAAAATAATGTGTCACACTGAAGGCAGTGACGCTCCAATAATATGATAACGTGTCACACTGAAGGTAGTGACGCTCCAATAACAACAATAACGTGTCACACTGAAGGCAGTGACGCTCCAATAATATAATAACATGTCACACTGAAGGCAGTGACGCTCCAATAATACAATAACGTGTCACACTGAAGGCAGTGATGCTCCAATAATACAATAACGTGTCACACTGAAGGCAGTGACGCTCCAATAATATGATAACGTCTCGCACTGAAGGCAGCGATGCTCCAATAATAATAACATGTCACACTGAAGGCAGTGACGCTCCAACAATAATAGATTAACGTGTCACGCTGAAGGAGGTGACGATCCAATAATGATTTTAGCTGTCATTTTTACAGAACTTTCAAAGAAACAAATCAATAAGGCAACAAACTGAAATAGTTGGGATAATGAAGGACTAGAAAAAAAATAATAGATAAATTATTAAAATGAGCTCTTGGCGCCAGAACTCCTTAACATATATAGTAACTTCTCTAGCAGATTGTCTCATGTATTTTCCCTGTGAACATCCGGCTTGAGTCTTTCAAAATTTGAGACGGTCTTTGAAGTTTGTCTCAAATTCTAATAACGATACCTGTGGAGTTTAAATCTAAATAGTAACAGAATTAACTTATTAAAATTGGTATCGATAACAAAGATAAATTGAAAAAAAAATAAATAATAATAATAATAATAATAATAATAATAATAATAATAAATAAAGTTGCTCAGCTCGTATTGATTGGAATACAATGTCGTAATCTTGGCCATTGTGCTAGGCTATCTTACCTGTAACATTAAGAAAACGTATTATAAATAGCAATAAAATAACATCAAGGAATCCAGAAAATGAATATAATACTGAGAATAAATCCAGGAAACGAGCAAAAGTAAAAAGTCATCTAAATCATGACGAGACCACTATGGGTGTAACGATGCTTTGCGGCTTCATAGTTCCTGCATCCAAAGAAAAATTCTTAGTTTTTGAGGAACCGACTTGTATTGGTTTGCGTTGCCAACTTGATTCTGATTCTCCTCATCCACCTAATTTGCACGCTAAATTCATCTTGAGACGCAAGTCTGATAGAATTTTTGAGGGCCCTTTTCAAAAATTTTGCCCCGGTTTAGTAATACAGAAGGAACCTTAACCTTCTTGTAATTTTCGATTGATTTTTTTTTAGAGAACTTCAAAATTTTTGCCTCAGTTGCAACTTTGACATAACTCTAGCTCTGACTAGTTCTAGGAAATCTTCTTCAATAGAATTTTGAGATCCTCTCAAAATTCTGCCCCAGTTTCCATTGTAAAGAGGAATGCAAATCTTACGGGCATATGACCGAGCCGGTGTGGCGCCTACGTATCCCGTTGATACAGGAATCAGGTCAAACGTAGTTCCAATCAAGAAATGACGAGTTTGTAGTAATTTTCTTGGTCTTAGACCGTGTGAAATATGAATGTTCTGCCACTAGATACTCGAAAAGGTTCTCTTTGGCGAAGTGAACAAACTTGATAACCAACACAAATCAATCTTTTTTCTGTAAGGAGAAGAAAAACTCAAAGATGAAAGAGTTAGTCCATTAATCATAATAATCAATCAATCATAACAATCAAGCAAGCAACAATAACATTTGTTTTGCCTAAACAGACTAGTCCAAAATTCGAAGAATGAGATATTATAAAAGAATGACCAAATGGACAAAATTAGATCATTTAACGGACCGAAACGAAAGTTTGATCATTTAACAGACTAAAATGAAAATTTGATAATTTAACGGACTAAAATGAATAGATTTTATTTCCGGAATAAAATATTTATAAACTAACCTTCTGAAAAATTTAACTAAACATAAAGACGTACTAAAATTTGATTTGAAACTCGGAGAGTATTTGATAATTTCGGCTATTTTATATGGAATATTTTTTTTGTCAAAAATAACAAGGTCACTGTGAATTTGAGTGATGACCTTATTGAATATAAAGGGTAATTTTAGGCGTTTCAACAATAGACTCCAATATATATATATATATATATATATATATATATATATATATATATATATATATATATATATTTAAAAAATACTCAAAAAATTGAGTTTATACGCCTAATGTATTTTAAAATTTTGGGACTGAATAATGGACCAATCATGTTCAAGGCAAAACGTATGTATTTAACACATAAGTCAAACAACACAAATAAAACAAATTATATATCATTTCCACAATATAATACGAAGTATAACGCGTCCTAATATACATATGTGACCCTTTATGCCAAGGGTAGGCCTAACGATTTGAAGGATGTATTACACCATTTGAAATGCTCCATTGCTCCAAAAATAATTACAACCTTTATAAAATAAATTAAACGGGGATACATAATAGGGAAAGGGGGATACAAATTAACAGTCCCACGCAGGGGTACAATACTAATTTAAACCTTCGAAATGAATCTTTCTTCTCGAACCTCCCAACGTCTCCGATGATCTTTCTTTGTCTTTAACAACCTGCCTATTTAAAATAAAATAAAAACACCCGACTCCAAAGGACAATGGCTCGTCAAATGGCATATATAACCTTCAAATTTAACACATAAATATGATCGTCCAATTAGGCCGGGGGCCATTATAGACTCAAGGTGGTCTTTCTAATGGGCACAATGCGCCTTACGTATCGGGTCGTCTTAGGTCAATGCTCCTACAGGGTTTTGGTATCGCTCTACGCTAGGTGGACTAAGAGTGGGTTTAATTTTGACCGTGAAAAGGTAACCCAAGCGGACAACCTGGGCTGGGGAAGTTAACGACCGTCGACCCCGCAAGATCGACTCAATTCGTCAGGGTACCCCAATGGAAAATTTTGGACTAAACGACTGCGACCCGCATAACCGTCATTTTTAATGGAAAACAAAAAAATGCCAAGTGGCGGAAGTGCTATGCATGCAATGACAGTTTAATTATAATCGAAATTAAACAATTAAAATAAATAAGCAAATAACGAAATAAACGATTAATAAAGTTAGTCAAAAACTTAATCTAATGGTTAGAGCCTAATTAAAATTCCCCAGCGGAGTCGCCATTTCTGTTATCGCGAAAAATGGCTTTCGGTTTAAAAATTCGATTAAAGACTTAATTAATTTAAATAAATCGAATCTTTAAATTTTTAGAGTCGCCACTTAATTTTTTAAGGAAAAAATCAAGAAAAACCGATTTTAAACTTATTTTTAAAAGAATTAACAGAAAAAATCCTTTTAAAAAATCCAAAGAAGGGTTCGGGTTCATATTTCTATTTCGGGAAGGTTTTACGCACCCGAAACATCCGCTAACGTGCGGTTATCCGATGATTAAATATTTTGACTAACTTTAAAAATAATATAATTTATATCATTAATTTTGAAACGTTTAAATAAAATATTTTAAGAGTAGGAAAATGGAGCATTTAAATTTTACTTATATTTTATTCAATTATAATTAGTTAAATGGATTACTTAAAATTCAATAGGGGGTATATTATTGGAATCCAACCAATATTTATTTAATTCAAGGACTTAACAAATTTAATTAAGTAATTAGAATTTTAAATTTACGAAATTCTAAGTGTTTGGAAGGGAAAACATATTTTAAAGTAAGATTATTTTAAAAAAAGAAAGTACTTGAAATATTTTAAAGATATCTTAGAACCTAATTTTTTAAAAATGATTTTATAACCCAAATCTAAAGTCATGATATAATATAGGTGGCTAACTTTGGGAAATTTAATTAGGCTAAAACCTATAAAATAACCCTAAACTTAAAATTAGTGTTTGAACAAATAAAAATATGGCAAATATCACAAACAAAGATATAATTAAAATAAATTAAAATGACTTGGGCCTGGGCAGGCCCAATTCCCAAAACCTGCATACTTATTAAATTTTAAATTGGGCCTGCCCATTCCCTTTTAAAATTAGCCCATGCCCAAATTTTAAGGGCTGCTGCTGACTGGGCCTCTAAGCCCAATGTTCTTTTCAGCTGAATGACTTTTGGCCCTTTTCCTTTTGGGTTAAACTTGTGGTATACACTAGTGGTATATCAGTGTATATAACCTGCGTACGGGTGTATATACACCAACTTTCGGCCTCCGGAACCTGTGTTTTATCATACTCTCGAACATCTATATCACCCGGACGAGGAACGACTCAAAGACATGCGGGGAGAGCCCAAAATGAGCTCCAACGATCGTCACATGCAATAAAAGAAGGGGGAGAGAATTAACAATCAACGAAGTAAAACTAATTACGGGCTAAATGAAATAGTACACCATGTATCTGAAAATACACAACACAATAACAATGCTCAATTTTCAAGGCATAAACAGAAGAAGATAATTTTAAGAAAAAAGGCCAAGGTTTTGTCTTGAAATTTAGAACATGTAATTTGGCATTTTATTACGGCATATGAACAAAAGAAGCAAAGTGTGAGGAGCATAGGCAACTAGCTTCTAAACCTAAGGAAACAGAATAAAACAACAAGACAGTGATAACTCTTCTATGATCTTAACCAGAGAGTATATCAAAATAACACAAGAACGTTAAACTTGAAGTCAAGTAAGGTAATATTTTGAATCCTTAAACGGAGAGCATGACTAAGATCCTTGATTCTTGACAAGCATAATCAAAAGGGGAAGATATAATAACTGAGAGGGAAAAAACCCGAATGGACACATAACAGACTACTCTGAATGCGAACAACCACACAACACCGGCTATCCCATCACAAATTAAATTGTTTTAACCCATTAACATGTTGTAATGAAGTCAAGCTTCAAAATATAAGCCTGGGTGAAAGCTTATAGCTGATAAAAGCCACCAAAACGACATATAAATGACATTTTTTAGATCAGTAGAACAACAACCAACAACCAAGCTTCAACAACCAGACAACAATATCAGGCCACAGGCATCAAACCAGACGACGATATCGGCCACAAGCACTGAACCAGACAACAACATGATACAATAAAAGGAAGAAAGCGAACGAGACTGAAAGTATTACCTTTGTCGGGGCAGCGAACCGGGATGATGACCTAGAAACGACTCCAAAATACTCGAATCACTGTGAGACCGTACTTCAATTTGTTTGAAGATTTTCAAGCAAAAAAAAAGACTTAATAGACTTTCTAGATGTATTTTCAGAACTCCAAAAAAAAGAACGACCCAAAGTAAACCGAAAAGATCCGAAAACCCCCAAAAAGAAAAGCCCCCCAAATCAGTTTCAAGCACTGATTATATAGTGCAACATTAGGGCAACGGGATGGGGCTGAAAACTAAGGGCAAAAAGGGGAAATACCTTAAAAACGAATTCAAATTTTGAAACCACTTTCACAAGTCTCACATCTCAATCATCGATTTGAATCGATGGTTTAGATGTGAGACACGTAAGAGGGGTTTCTTTGGTGCACGAACACGGGAAGAGAGTGGGGGAGCACGAATTGACCGAGCTTTTGCTCAAAAATGGCACTGCAGCCGCTGCCATTTTCTGGATTTCGGACTGTCCCTTGTTGTTTTTTTTCAGTTTCGATTTTGGGTTTATGGGGGAGAGGGATGAACGCATGGGAAAGAGTAAATGTTTTTGGCATTTTGCCCCAAAAAGGGGCGCCTGGCCATGGTGCTTTCTCTCTGGTTTCTGACCTCTACAAGAAAGGGGAAAGAGATGAAGTCGGGGAGAGAGAGAAAATGAAAGGGAAAGAGGCGTTGGTTAGGGATTAATGAAGGGACGGGTCGGGTCGGTTGTGGGGTTGGGGATTTTAATTAAGGGGATTGGGCTGGGATTATTTAATAGGATTTGGGCCAAAATTTGGCCCAAAAATTAAAACAAAAATCTGGAAAAAAAAAGGGGGCCAAAAGAGGGAAGGAAAAGAATTTAAAATTTGGCCACTTTAAATTACAAATGTGGCCAAATAAAATACGATTAATCCGAAATTGATTAATTAATTTAACCACGAGGTGAATTAGTATAAATTAATTAAAAAGATTTTAATATTAACAAATTAAAATAATTAAATTAGTACGGGGTGATTAATCCTAAAATGATTTAAAATAAAAGCGATTAAAGATAAACGAATATAATATGTAATATATAAACATAATTAAAAATCAAAATATTTAATCCTAAAAATCATTCGAAAAAATATTTTTTGCATTTTTGAAAGATAATTATTTCAAATAGTTAAAATTAAAAGCTCGATGATTAATTTGTGTTACGTCGGAAAATGACTTCCGGTTTAAAAATTCGATTCAAGACTTAATTAGATTTAAGTAAAACCGAATCTTTTACAAAAATAGAGTCGCCACTTAATTTTTAAGGAAAAATCAAGAAAACCACTTTAAAATTATTTTAAAAGAATTAACAGAAAAATCCTTTTAAAAATCCAAAGAAAAGGGTTCGGGTTCATATTTCTATTTCGGGAAGGTTTTACGCACCCGAAATATCCGCTAACGTGCGGTTATCCGACGATTAAATATTTTGACTAACTTTAAAATAATATTAATTTATTGTTAAATAGAAAAGGTTTAAGTAAATGTTTAGGAAAATAGAGTATTTAAAATCTTAGCTACCTTTTTATTTGATTAAAGTTAATATTAGTTTAAATGAACCATTTAAAAATAATCAAGAAAACATAACATTTAAAAATTAACCAAATTTTATTCAATTAATATTGATTTAAGTGAACTACTTAAAAAAAATAATTAAGAAAAAGACGTAATATTAAAACCTAATCAAATTTTATTTAATTAATATAGTTGGTGAATTAAACTACGCGATTATGATTTTAAAATCTACTAAAATGTCTAAGTGTTTAAAAAAAGGAAAGCATGCTTTCGATTTATTTTAAGGAGAAAGTACTTAAGTTATTTTTAAAGAATATTTTGGAATCCGATTTCTAAAAGGTGATTTTTATAATCAAAATTTAAAGTCATAAAATAACCTAAACGGCTAACTTGGGGAAGTTTAATTAGGCTAAAACCTATAAAATAATCCTAGAATTTAAATTAGCATTAAACAAATAATAACATAATTATCACAAACAAAACATGGGTAAATAAAATAAATTAGAGTTCGGATTGGGCTTTGGCAGGCCCAATTCAAAGCCTGCACATATTTTATTAAAAAAGAAAGAAAAGAGATTGGGCCTGCCCCAACCCATTATGTCTGCTGCCGATTGGGCCTCAGAGGCCCAATACCTTTCCCTGCAAAAATGGGCTTTTGGCCCTTTTCCCTTTGCATTAACCTGTGGTATACACTGGTTGTATACCAGTGTATACTATAGGTCTATCAGTGTATAAACAATGATTTTCGGCCTCCGGAACCTGTGTAATCAACCTATCCTCGAGCACATACGCTGTCCCAATGAGGGACAACTCGAAATATGCATATGGGAGCCCAAAATAGACCCCGAATAACACCACATGCAAGAAAAGGAAGGCATGGATTAATCAATTATTTTGGCATTAAATTGAAGCAATAAGGCGTACAATCAACCAAGTGGTCGTTTCATGAACATTTATGCATAGGCCTTTATGTATATATATACATACGTATATATATAAATGCGTAGACATTATGATACTACCATACAACCAAACAAACTAACAAAACTTTCAACTTATATACATTTATATTTATACATGTAGAAATACACATTATATGCATATATATTCATAGATATGGCAGCCCAACAAACAACCGGATAACATTTAAATGTAGATACATGCTTATATATGTATATGTATATGTAGATATTCATGTATATATGCGTATATACAACTGCATATACACTGTGATACGACTATGCCATAATATAACCAAACAACTTTCCAAGTTATACATACATATACATGTGTATGCTGATATATACATGATATACAGCAGATAACCAATGAACCAACACATATATTCAACCATTCTTCAAGTTTATACATATATACGTAGATGTACAGCAATATACAGCCATCCAAACTAATATATACTCAACCCTTCTTCAAGTTTATACATATATACGTGGGTATACAGCAATATACAGCCATCCAAACTAATATATACTCAACCCTTCTTCAAGTTTATACATATATACGTAGATATACAGCAATATACAGCCATCCAAACTAATATATACTCAACTATTCTTCAAGTTTATACATATATACGTAGATATACAGCAATATACAGCCATCCAAACTAATATATACTCAACTATTCTTCAAGTTTATACATATATACGCAGATATACAACATCTAAGCTAACATATACTCAACTATCTTCAAATTTCGGACATATATACACAGATATACAGCATAACCAGCCATCAAAGTCAACCTATATTCAACTATTCTTCGAGTTTTATACATACATACATAGATATACAACAAAATCAGCCATCAAAGTCAACATATATTCAACTATTCTTCGAGTTTCATACATATATACTGTATATACATGTACATATTCATATGCAGATATGTATATTAAACAGAGTGAAGAAGAAGAAGCCTAAGAATGTTACCTGTTGGCGGGCAGCGAACGGGAACCACGAGTCCGAGAACGAACTTCGACGCTATAAAGTCTAGACTAGTGAACTCTTTCTCTTTTTTTTTTTTTTTTTTCGAAAATTTTCAAGAAGAAGACCTCCCAAATTAGTGAACAATTGGGGCCTTTTATACCCCAAAATTCGAGCACCAAAACCAAGAAACCAAGGGGTTTATGGGGAGAGGGGACGCGTGGGAGGGAGTAATGATTTTTCCTTGGCATTTTGCCATAAAAAGGCACTGAGAATGGCTGAGATTGCTGCCATCTTCTCTGGTTTTCGGTTTTGGTTACAGAGAAGGGGAAAGAGGAGAACGGGGGGCGGGTCTAGGGTTTAGGAATTAGGATGGGGCTTAATTAAATTAAAGGGGCGGATTGGGCTGGGGCTGTTTAATAGGATTTGGGCCAAAATTTGGCCCAAAAAGTAAAAAATCTGAAAAAAGGGTCCAAAAGAGGGAATGAAAA